>JAWNLM010000015.1:0-690000 GCA_035042345.1 Drosophila fungiperda | reverse complement strand
ACGCTCATCTCGTCATTGCCCAGATACGCGATCTTGGCGCAACCGGGCCCACTGGGCAGCAACGGCAATCCAAACTTGCGGCAGCAGTCGCAATGCGATTCCGAGCACTTGCAGTAGCGACTAATCGGATTCTTGTCCTCATCCGCTTGTGGCTTTGTTGGCTTAGGCTTCGACGCTGGTGTTGCTGGCGATGCTGCCGCCACCACAGCAGTCTCTGGTGCTTCAGCGGCTGCTACGGCTGGAACCGCATCGTTGTTGGAAATTTCATTGGCGCTCTCATCGAGAGCTGCGTCGATTGCTGGGACGCTGACATCATTGCCATCCAGGTTATGGGGCTTGGGCGGTGCCACATCGGGATCGATCTCTTCTGGTGGCAGATCGAGCTGCTTGAAATTCTCCGAGATCTTGTCGGTGCGTCGATATACGGTTTTCCCCTCCGTCGCGAGCAGCGTGCTGCTGACGAAAATCAGCAACAGCACCAAACCGGCCATATTGTTGAACATCTTTAACTGAAAATAAATCGGAACAATAAGTAAATAATAATATATATGTATATTTTGATGTGCTACATCGAAAGTTTTTGTACAGGAATACCAACACAATCGAAGAGGGGGGCAGGTAGCGGGTGTGTTTGGGTAGCCATTGGTTTATTTAGCTCGCAATTTTATACTTAATCCGAGTCGCAGGTTTCAATCAGACCAGAGTCTTCGAGACGCAAGCAAAGCCCCAAAAAAAAAATCTTTCCAAAGTCAACAAGACTCAACAAAAAAATTGCTTTCAAGATGCACGCGATTTAATTTCACCGTTCACTTTCGGCCTTTTTTTATGTCGTTTTTTTTTTTTTTTGGTCAGTTTTACGTGAGCCGACGAAAGAAATGAATTTAAATAAATATTGACATAATTTCTACCACTTGCTACCCGTTTCTTTCTTGCTTTCTGTCCTTCTTTGTCAACGAGCGAAATGATACAAAAACAAGTGTTACACGAATTTCAACGTAAAATTATTAACATCAGCGCCATGTGGTGGATGGCGGCCACGAAATTTAGAGTTAGAAAACGCTAATAAACACAAAATACACAAGCCGTGTATAAAATGCGTATGCAAACAAAAACACATGACAAAAGGCCGATGACAAAGCACATAGCTGACCAAAAGCGAGAGTGAAATCTGAACAGAAAACTACAACAAATGCAACAAAAACAACAGCAACAAGTCGAGTGGAACCGAAGCTATTTAATTGATCATTGTTTTGGGCTACGGTGTGTTAGAATGCGCACCTCACCAAAGCTCCACACTCGCAGATTGTGTGTGTTTTTTCTTTTTCGGGATGCGTTTTTTTCTAAAACTGTTTTGTTATGTTAACCCGCTTTGTGCGCTGGCAAAGTGAAATTTATGCTATTGACTCATTCAATCAGTGGGATGAATGGATCATCAGCTCTTTGAGCGCCGCTGCGGGGACTGCCAAGAGCGGCGTATTGAGAATTTTAGTTACGGCTTCTTCTTTTAGTTATATTTTGTACTTTTTCTTTTTGGCCCCGGCTTTGATATCGCTTTCAGCGACTTTGGGCTTGCCAGAAGGAGAAAGCACCAATTCAATATGAATGAATGGTGATTAGCTGTTGAACAATGTTCGAAATATTATCCAAAATAGAGACCTTGGGTGAGCTTCCGCAGGCTCAAGCAAGATAGAAATGTGAAAATGTAATAATGATGAATTTCACTGAATTTCACTTTCAAAATTTTATTATACTCTTTCAAAACTCAATAATATTATTGAACCGTATACATTTTATTAAAATCTTAATTTCTTAATCTTAATAATCAGCCGCTGATTAATACTATTAAAATTGTGTTCATTTAATGCAGCGAACATTCTTGCACTTTTTATTGTGTTTTCCACACAAATCTGATTTATTGTTGGGCTTTATTGCCACAAGACTAAGAAGCCTTTATAGCCTTTAGCCCAGCGCGTTCATGCAATTTGAAAATTATATTTAATAACTTTAATACAACAATTTTTTTCTTATTAGTTACAAAAGCGTTTAAATTTAAAGAAAACAAAATGTTTTGGCATTCAGGATGGCCAGCTTTATTAGCAGAATGAAGTTATAACTGAATTATTGCCGCTCATTTTTGCATACTAATTTTTTTTTCTTCACACACATAAATTGAAAAAAAAAAAATGGGATCTGAAAATATGGCATATTACATTTAAATTTGTATACATTTTAGATGTAGCAGATGAGGTGAAGTTATGCGTGAATAAGACATTAGAATACCAAGTTTTTCTTGGTATTCTTAATTTCAAGAGTAATCATGTCTGAATATGAACAAAATGTAAATGGTCATTTCGAAGGGGATAAGCACAAAAAAAAGTCCTTTTGGATAAGATTTCAATATCTACAATTGTTGAAAACACTGAATTTAATACAATTGTTACTTTAATTGTAAAGTACTTATCATATCACATGAAATTCATGTATTTAATTAGTTTATTCTTGTTAAAACATTTTCATGGTATTCAGTGTTGTTTCTCGCCGCCTTTTGGCCATGTTTAACAACAATTATGGTAGATCTGCTATATGGAATGACCTTTCGCTTGGTCAATAACAAAATCAATTACAACCACAGTTGCAGACAACATTAATTGGTAACCCAATTACTGTCGATTTTGTTGATTGTTTGCCTTTTTGGCCATGTCAACTTATGAGTGGATAGAAAGTATGTAACCAAATATGGCAAAAGCAAGAGGGGGACAGAAGGGGCAGTCTACCAATTAACTCAGAAATGGTCAGTGGTTGGTGGGTGGTTGGGTGGCTGAGTTCATTGGAATTTCTTCTGTTTGTATATCCGCCACGTGAAAATGGGAAAATGGGGTATAATGGAGTTGTGGCAAAAAAAATGTGATAAGCAGAGGGAAGCATCCACAAAACCCTTAAAGCATTTATTTATTCTGGATCAGCATCAGTACTTAATTTCATCGAATATTTGCTTCGTAATATCGTTTAAAATTATTATTCGATTAGTCTAATATGGATAAATTTTGAAGATCATGCTTATAGCTTACATAATATTAATCAGCTCTAAGATCAGTTAAGAAACACGGAGGTAAATCGTACATGGTTATGAATTTCACACATACACACCCAAATGCACACATTCATAGCAATATATACAATGAGTATCCTAAGATTGAATTGCCTAAAGGTGTATAACTCATCTGTTAAATATATATTTAATATTCGTATCCATGTCACCTAGTCGATCACTCTCAACTTGAGAACTCTTCGGTATTGTGCATGGTGTGGCTGGCTGCACTTGAAAATCTATTTTGCCAAATTTGGCTCGAATTGTGCCCAAAATAGGTTCGACAGTTTTGTCTTTCTTTTCTTCTTGACATCATTTCATTGGCATTCCAATACATAACGAGATTCCACACAAACACACACCCCACACACACACATAACAAACACACAAAAAAAAAACAACTGAAACTGAACTCAACTCGAGTCTGAGTGTGCGTGTGAGTATAATTGTGAGTGTATTTACATTCATATTCATATCCAGAAATTCATTTGCATAATTTGCTGCATTTGAATAAACAATAATAGTAAGACGAATGGTTTTTTTTTGTTGTTGGGCGCAGATTTTCTATTTTTGTCAATAATTAAAAACGGTTGTGAAAAGATATTAGCATTAATTAATTTTTAAAAGCATAGAAAAATAGAAAGTAAGCAACAACAATCGCTTTTATCAAAATGATCATATCAGAAATGCGTTGAGTTTGGGTCCAAGCCGCGGGCAAACTGGGAAACTGGGCAATTCAATATCATCGAAATCGAAATCAAAAACATCGAAAACAAAAAAAACTGTTAATTATGCATCCAAGTTTTTGTTTTTTATTTTGTTCCTCATCTTTAAAAGATTGCGCGAAAAATTTCTTTTAAAATTTTGCTTAATCAGATGAGTTGACGGCGCTGATTACGACACAAATGCTTATATTATGCTAAACAGCTGCCACATACTTTTACATCCCTCAACAGTTTATATAACATACACATATATACATAAGAGCAATATGCATAATTCACTTCTTACTTTCTTCATAAAAATAAATTTAAAAAATACACACACAAAACTGGGAAAAACGAAGCTTCCGTAATACCAAAAATTACGATGTCAAGAGTCTGTCTAGACAGCATAATATTAAAATTAAGTTAGCCAAGTGAGGCCCATTTAACTGACAGACAAGCGAAACTGTTTGTGTATCTTCATTTACCTCATTTCTTCATTTTCGCCACAGTCTGATAATGAATGAACGTACTTATTTTAACCCTTTATCATTAGCCATTAGTTTTTATCCTGTTTAATTTAGTTAGGCCTACTAAATGGTCAACTTTACAATGCCACTCAAATTAAATACTTAACTTTAAAACAGCTTCTACATCAGAAAGTACAGTGGTAATCGTAGGCCTCCTTCCAGAATTGTAATCTTTCATATTTTATGTAATAGACCCACAGCCAAATCTAATTTAGTTCAACTGGCATTTTCCAAGTGCTCTTCGATCACCTCTTATTGCTGTAAAAAATCTATCGAAATTCCAGAAAAGCAAGTCGAAATCGTTTTTCGTTGGACAAAGTAGATCTTTTCAAATCTTCAAAAACATGCATAATAAGAGGTAAAGTAAAGAAAAATAGACTCCGAAAATCACTTCGCAAGCTAGAAAATATTTCTGTTTTCAAGAATTACTTCTAACAAAACTAACATAAAATGCATGAATTCGTGAAGTACACTTAGAACAAAGATAAACCTGATATTTGGAAAATCGCATTAAAAACTAGAAAGTTTTTTCTGATTTGAACAAATAATTTCTAACTAAGCTAACATAAAATGTCTTAAATTGCTTGATTTTAAATTCCTTAAGAAAGAAAAATTTTTCATTTTTTTAACAAATGTCGATATTAGCTGTAAGAAACTTGGGACCAGTAAAAGTAGTAGTCTATTATACTAAGCAAAGTATATTGAACTAATGAAATATAAATATTCCGACAGTTAAAAAGATGCATGTGAGAGCGAAAGGATGTTGTTGCCAGCCAAAGAAATTACACAAGCAACAAAAAAATAGAGTAGATCAATTTAAAAAACAGTTAGTAAAGTAGAAAGTAAAACGGGTGCCAAATATAAAATTCAACAACAAGAAAAAGATGAATATGAAAAAGAAGAAGAACAGTACCAAACAACGTTAAGACGAACACCAAACAGAAACGGACGCTGCCAGCAATGGCCACGCATACGCTAACGTCTACGTAGACGGCGACAGCGAAGCAAACTGGTTGACACAATTTCTCGGCGACTTTTACTTGCAATTGTCTTTGCTGGTTTTGCTTTTGGGTTTCCTGCTCATAATTCATCAGCTTTGGCTGTCGTCATCATTGCTTTTGTCCAAGGTAAGTCTTGGCAGCATTTCGCATTTCAACAACAACAAACGAAAACAAAAATTCAAGGGTGCCCACTAAAACACCCGACAAAACTCTCCTTTTGTTGACCTCTTCCAAGCTCTTCTTTTTAATGTTCTTAGTTACCTATTTTCACGTAGATTTTCCTGTGGGCTTATTACCGACAACAACAACAAAACACTTTGATTTAGGTACAAAAAAAAAAAGTAATGTGTTCACAGCAATATAACGGTAAAGAAGAACAAAAAAAAATTTATAAATTTGGATTGGCGCGCGATAAAAGGAACCAAACGTTTGACATAGAGTGCCAGTTAAAGCTTAAAGAATGAACTAAACGTTTGGAGACACGAAACACAACTGCGCTAAGAAAACGACATCGCTTCGAGTTATTGGCAATTCGATCGACGAACGGCCGAGTAGCCGAACAGACGAATAGACGAACTTCAACGAAGTTGTAGGCAGCTGATCGCGGCTTTCTATTTGATTCGAACGTGAAACGCACCTGTTTGGCCTAACGAAGACGCACTTTGCGCACGTACACCTATACACATGTATAACAACATACATGTGCATATCCATGTGTGTGTGCATGCATTCATGCATGTGTGTGCCTGGGTGTGTTGCGTGTGATTCTGTCGCCCTCCGACTTAAACGGGAGGCAAAAGCATCACAACACAACACCATCACAACGGCTTCGCTGCGCATAACTAACGTTGAGTCGAACGAACTGTTATTCTTGTCACTCTGCGGTGACTCCTGTTGACTGGAAGCCTTGGAGCGATATCAGTTTACTGCCCCTTCGAAACAAAGCAGTTACTCATCCACTCGATGTCCACACGTGACGCACATAGTAATAAGCAATAAATCTTTTGATGGAGGGTCTCAATATTTTGAAGAAGTCATCTATATTTATATATATAAAAGTAAAAAAAAACTGCACAGTTTTCAAACTTAAAAAGATTATTTTAATCTTGGATACCTAAATGCAAAGCGATTCCAAAGGGTAATTTCCTACAATATCCTGCATACCCGCCCGATCGAACCTTCAACAAAATTCTGACTTAAATAAAACAATGTCTAGCGCAGAGCCTTGAATGTGTGCGCAGATAGCAGCAACACTTTATTCTTGTCGTCTTGTATGCTAGTTGGCACTCGATTTTAAATATTGTTTGTATTGTCTGCTTAGTGCTGTAGCTCTAAAATTGTGGGCGATAAAAGCTTTTTTCCATTTTGAGGGAGGGAGTGGGTCCTAAAGTATTCCCGGAATTAGAGGTTACAAGTAACATACTTTCAGAATTGGTGACTCTAGGTTACAAATTGCGAAAGATGTATAGGGTCGAAGTTTCTGGGGGGGATGCCGATGTTAGAAGGAGGTTACCAGCAAGTGACCTTTCAAGTTTGGTCTCTCTATCTTTCAAATTGTTGGACATATTGCGATTTATCGATTTGTACTATTCGAAAATCAGCCCTGGCGATTATGGGCGCAGCTGTGGGCGTGGCTATATATATTTGTTATCGAATTTCAAAGGCAGCTACCAATAATATAACTACTTTCGTCATCAAAATATAGCTTCGCAACACTTAATTTAGTATTAAAGAGCTAGGAATTTATAATACCAAAAGTTGCAATAAAAAGTACCAAACGAGCATTCTCAGCATTCGGTTTGTATTCATCGCCACAAGCAGGTGTTCAGTGTGAGCATGTCTGTGTGTAGTGTGTGTGTGTGCAAGTGTGTTTTATTATTATTGTTAAGGTTAACCAACAACTAGTTTAATGCCTTAGCTCTTGTGCATTCTTTATATATAATTTTTTGTTAATCTTGTAACTTAAGTGCGTCGAAGGGAAGACAGAGATGCTGCGCCTACTTCTAACAAACTGCAGTCGCACCAATATGCTCAGGTAATAGCCTCCCCCCACGATCTCTGTAGTTCCCCAGCCCGCACCTTCAACTGATTCCCACTAAACAAACTCTGCACACATGGCCACGAATTGCTGAAAAGCGCGCAGTTTTCCGCCTCAGCCAGCCGAAGTTCAACTTAACGCTAAAGGTGGCCCTGTATTGCATACCCTTCGCCGAAACGGTGTATACTGGTTGTGTTGTGAAACTTGGAAAAATATATTGTAATAATATATAAAGTAAAAGAATGTACAAAACCAGAATTTGATTTGAAGCCCACTCGTAAAAGGTTTGCTCATAAAAATTACATATTTGGTATATCCAAAAATTGGTGATATGAGTTATCTATTGGCGTTTTGCCGCTTTATCTTAAAACAATTTACTAATTGAGAGTATACAAATAAAATAGTTAAGAGTATTCAAATAAATATAAGATAGAGTGCTGCAAAGTTGATTAGAATTAGAATATAGAATAGGGTATGCAAATTTCTGGGTTTATGTTGAATCTTTCTTACTGTTGATTATGTCATCGAATTGTTTATTGTTTACGTTTTAAATATTTAGAGTTTATATATATATATATGTTTCTATATTGAATGTAGCCGCAGCTTGTTGCAATCTCCGACGCGCCTGCAGAATGCCAGCAGATTGATGCGGCAACATCAGCATATATTGCGACCGACGACACCTGTCAATGCCAGTTTGCGGGGAGCGGTGCAGACAACACGTGCCCTGCTGATGGGCGGGGCCACACTGGGCATAGGCGTGGCTGTGCGCGGCTGGTGGGCAACACGACTGGTGCACTGCGAGGGCAATCGACTAGCTGGCGTTGTACAGCACACGCTGGATCAGCAGGAGGAGGATCAACAGTTTGATTGGCGTCGCCTCTGGTCATATCTGGAGCCGCACACTTGGGAACTACTCGGTGCTATTTGTGTAAATGAGTAATAAATGCTGAATTGTTCACTGCAACTCTCACATTTATTTTGTACACACACATTTTGCAGGCAGCACTTATTGTGGCGTTCATCAATATACGCATTCCCAATCTGATGGGAGATCTGGTAAATACACTGGCCCGCTACGCGAACACCTATGTCATGGATCCCATCAACAATTCCTTTGTCAGGGATGTCAGCAAGCCAGCGAGTAATCTGTTGAGCCTGTATATGCTGCAGTCCGGCTTCACCTTCGTCTACATCTATTTGTTGAGTCGCGTCGGTGAGAAGATGGCCGCCCGGCTGCGGCAGGATCTGTTCAAGCAGATTGTACTCCAGGACATCGCGTTCTTCGATAAGAATCGCACCGGTGAACTGGTCAATCGATTAACGGCCGACGTCCAGGATTTTAAGACATCGTTCAAACATTTTGTGGCCCATGGTTTACGGAGCGGCGCCCAATTAATCGGTGGCAGCATCTCCCTGTTCATGATATCGCCACACATGGCGGCCATTGCGCTCGCTAGTGTACCTTGTGTGGTGATGTTCATGTCCTATCTGGGACGCAAGTTACGATCTCTGAGTAAAAGCTCACAAGCGCAGGTGATTACGACAATCTTAATTTCAATATGAGGACTGTAATCGAATTACACCCTCCTTTCTGCCAGGCGGAACGAGCAACGGGCGTCTGCGAGGAGGCCTTATCCAATATTCGGACAGTGCGGTCCAGTGCCTGTGAGTACCGGGAGATGCAGCTGTTCGAGAACGAAACAAATGAGGCAGCACGTCTGGCACAGGAGCTGGGCTATGGCATCGCTGTCTTCCAGGGATTAACGAACTTTTTTCTCAACACACTGGTGCTCTCCACGCTCTTCATGGGCGGCCATCTGATGTCGACGGAGAGTCTGACGCCGGGTGCGCTGATGGCATTCCTCGTTGCATCGCAAGGTGTGCAGCGTTCGTTGTCCCAGGGATCCGTGCTGTTAGGTACTATGATTCGTGGCATGACCGCCGGTAGTCGCGTCTTTGAGTTCCTTTCCCTCCAACCGAAAGTGGAGCTGCTCCGTGGCTATATCATACCATCGGAGCGGTTGCACGGCGAGATCCGCTTCGAGAATGTCTCCTTTGCGTATCCTATGCGACCAGATCATGTGAGTTTTTTTCCCCCCTTTAATTGGGTTTAATTCATAATAATTACTTTATAAAATTATGAAATCTTAAAATTTGATTTCCATAATTTATAAATGCTGTCAAATTAAATTTCTTTTAGCACTTTTAAATTTAATACTATTTAAAAATTATTTCGATATTTATTCAACAATGCATTTATTAAAATTGAAAAAATATTATGAAAGTTTTAAAAAATGTTGACATTAATTTTAAGAGTAACTCAAAAATTAATCGATGTACTTTTCCCATTTTGTTTGCAGATTGTGCTAAAAGATTTCAGTCTGACGCTGCGTCCCGGCCAGACGGTGGCGCTGGTGGGTGCCAGCGGATCGGGCAAGTCAACGATAGCGGCACTCCTTGAACGCTTCTACGAACCTACCTCGGGCAACATTAAGCTGGATGGCTACAAGCTCTCCGACTTATCGCCCTACTGGCTGCGCGCCAATGTGCTCGGATTCATTGAACAGCAGCCCATCCTCTTTGGCACCAGCATATTGGAGAATGTGCGCTACGGCAAACCGAATGCCACATGCGACGATGTCTACGATGCCTCAAAGCTGGCCCAATCCCATGACTTCATCACTGCCCTACCGAATAGTTATGCGACGCATGTCGGCGAACGTGGCACCCAGTTGAGTGGTGGTCAGCGCCAGCGGATTGCCATTGCCCGGGCGCTGGTGAAGAACCCACGCATTCTGATCCTCGATGAGGCGACGAGCGCCCTGGACGCGACCAGTGAATCCGAAGTGCAAAAGGCACTCGACACAGCCGTGCGGAATCGCACCACGCTAGTCATTGCTCACCGTCTGTCCACGATACGGAATGCTGATCTGATTGTCGTCATGGATCAGGGACGCGTTGTCGAGGTAAACACCACACAATCCAACATTGTTAAACTTTTCTTGAATAATACATGTGCAATAGATCTCTTTATTCTATTCTCTCTATTCCAAGTTAATCAAGATGGCTTTCAAGCCGAGGCAGATATAAATTGGGCGCAATGTTTGCTCCTTACTATTTTAAAAATTATATGAATTTTGACATTTCCACCTTCCTTTCCTTGTAGACGGGCAAGCATGATGAGCTGATGGCAAGGCGAGGGCTGTACTTTGAGCTGGTGCGTCAGCAGGAGCGAAGGGAGGTCCAGGAGCAGGCTCAGGCCGGCGAGGAGACTATAGACAAAAGTGTGTCGCAAGTGGAGGCGGCATAAATAATCCCATTAGTACAATAATACGAATGCAATGAAAGAACAAATGATTCCCTGTACATACGACTTATATAATTTTTTATCACGTATTTGTATTTGACAAATGGAACAGATGGTGTTCATGTTAAATAAAAGATAAGAAATAACATTGTTTTATGTGCATTTACCAAGGGTCATTCGAATTTATTTTTACATCAAAAAAGAAATACAATTCGTTGGTGGAAAATATTTTAAAAATTGCAGTATATTTGTGGTATTCATCGCTGTGGTCACATTTTTTGTATATACTTGTGTGCTGAGTTATTTTCGCGATGAACTTTTACGGTCACACTGCACACTAACGCTAGTCTCATTTTGTTTTTTTTTTTAAACAAATGTGTTTGTTTTTTTATTTTCAAACTGTGTGCATCAATTAAAATGCCCAAACGTGCGACCGGTAGTGCAGAAATGGTGTAAGAACGTATGTAGGAAGCGATTCGCAATGTCCCTTCAACAGCAGCAACAAAATAT
The DNA here is from genome assembly GCA_035042345.1 of Drosophila fungiperda. Lineage (NCBI taxonomy): Eukaryota > Metazoa > Arthropoda > Insecta > Diptera > Drosophilidae > Drosophila > Drosophila fungiperda. The sequence continues at coordinate 678,819 of JAWNLM010000015.1, read as the reverse complement.
ACGATAAACTATGTAAGTATGTGTGTGTTTATTTTGTTTGTGTATGTGAATTAAGTTGCTTACTTGCAACTACAATTAGTTAGAATGCAACAACAACAAGAACGATAATAAAAACAATGACACAAGTTTGCTATTTAGTGACATTGTTGTTCCCGTTCCCCCACACAACTTTCAATTAACCGTTTGTATCTGTGTGTGTCTATTTTGTTTGTTTGTGTTAGTGTATTCGTCATTTTGTGTTTTTTAATTTATACCTGTGCACATTTTGCGTCAGCGTTGTCTGCTTGCCTCATTCAGTATTATAAGCTCTGATATTAGTGTTTAGTGCAAATGAAGATTTTTGTTTTTTTTTTTGTTGTCGTGCAAAAAAAGTTCTTCAAGGTCAATGTTAGCAATTCCACTACCTCGGGAATTCCCATAGAGTTGTGCTTATTGGTTCGTTCCACTGAACTTGTTTCTAGTTTACAAGCGGTGTCACGTGATATGTTGTCTGTACTGGAATGTGCAACAATTGTGTTTATTCAATATGCCGGCTGAGACATCATACTTAGTTCGGCGCTTATCCACAGCCAGTAGATGTTAAATATAGCTTCTTTCGACTTGATTGAATACATTTTGCTTGCTTTTAATTTATCCAGTAATTTGTTCGCGAAACCGGTTCCGTAAACAAAGGCTTGCGACATCAATGGATTCACACGCTCTGGTGAGATCAATCGAGCTCTCTCTCTCTTTCTGTCATCAGTGCTGTAAACGAAAGCAAATCAAAAAAGTTAGAAGTCGAAAAAAACTAAATGATGTTTTTTTAACCTGTACCAAATTCATTTAATGTTGTTAGTTGTTAGTATTATCATAGAACCAACTTGAAGTGAAAATTCATAGACTTTTAGAGATTATAATTATTGTTGTCGTTTCTAATGTTTCTAATGTAGCAAAAAAGAAATAAAAAGAGCCAAGACTATAGCTTTACTTTTTTTTTTCTCACATAAACTTAAATAACAGCTTAATTTGTGGTGTCAACGAAATTAACTTAATTAGCAACACTGAAAGTGGCAGCTCTGTTAATCATTATGTTCTTTCTCTCTCTTTATTTATATTTGTTTGCCAGAAAACAGACACACATACACAGATACATTCCACATGCAGCAACAAAAAGAAGAACAACAAAAACATGGCGTGGCGCTGCCAACATGCGCCAGTTGCCTTTGCCCGCTGCTGGCGCACAATCAAAACGATGAGCCAATAGTAATGGCACTCGACCAGCAATGGCACTGCGATTGCTTTCGCTGTTCCGTTTGCGATGCCCATCTGCACAGTTGGTATTTTGAGCGGGAGAATTTGCTGTATTGCCGTGAGGATTACTATGCCCGTTTCGGTGATGCCTGCCAGCAGTGTACGGCCGTTATAACGGGGCCAGTGATGGTTGCCGGCGAGCATAAATTTCATCCGGAATGCTTCTGCTGTGCCGCATGCGGTTCCTTCATTGGCGAGGGCGAATCCTATGCCCTCGTCGAACGCTCCAAACTCTATTGCGGCCAGTGTTATGGCAAGCGGCTGCCGGTCGATGCCCGCGCCCGAATTACAAATGCCGGCAAACCGATGCATTCAATACGCCTCGTCGAGATACCCAAGGATGCGACGCCGGGTCTGCGCGTCGACGGCGGCGCTTTGGATGACGGTTGTCCCACGGTGCGGATAACCGAGTAAGTTCCTCATCGTACATTTATCACCAAAAATGTTCTTGTATTTTTCTAACATAGAATGTAAAAAAAAAAAAAACAAACAAAAAAAACGTTAAAAAGAAAGTTTTCACAGGCTTTCATTACTAAAACTAACCATAAGTCTGAACTTAAAAAACTTAAATCTTAAAAAAAAAAAAATAACTTCCTCAAAAAAGAAAATTTTAGCCCTGTTTGTTATATTCAGTTTGAATTAACTATTATATTTGGTTGATAGTATTTTTATTTGCTATTTTATTTCTTAAATTAGAGCTAAGAATTTTAGAATTAAAGTTGCATTGTTTGCTTAAACAATGTATATATTCAAATGCTAACATTTTTAAAAACTCTTTATAACTGGTGCTGGTTTCATAATATTCCTTTTCTCTCCCTCCCTCTCCCTTCCTCTGTCCCGCTAACTCGTTATTTTCTTTCTGGCTTTCACTCTGTGTGTCACTTTGAAAAGATTAATTTGTAAATTCTATGGTCGCATGGGCAAATACGCCTTCTCCCTGCTTACCTCGGTGGCGGATCGTTGTTGTGCTTCATATAGGTAAAAACAAATTAAAAATTGTTTTCTTCGGCACGTCGAAGATTACATAACCTTGCAGATCGAAGTGTTATAAATGTTGTCCTTAAAATCTCCCTAGATCGAAAGGTGTCCTGAAAATGGCAATGTACATCTGCAAACGTATCTTTCCAAATTATATAATAAATGGGAAAACAAATGCCTCTTTAAGCACAAAATAAAAATCTATTTATTTTTAATATAAATACTTCTCTGCAAGTGTATAAAAAAAATCACACCAAAAACAAATAATAACATCCCACAAAACTAATGCACATAAAATCTGGTAAACTAATTGCAATTTGTTCGCTTTTTAGGATCGATGTGAATCTCACGAACCTGCACATAGGCGATCGCATCCTGGAGGTCAACGGTACCCCAGTGAGCAACTCATCCGTGGATCAGATCGACAAACTGATACGCAGCAATGAGAAGATGCTGCAGCTGACCGTCGAGCATGATCCGGTGCAGGTATGTCGCAGCTGCAGTCAGGCGGATATACAGCGTGCCAGTTCGGCATCCACGTTGATCCTGCCGCTCAGCACCTCTGCATCCAGTGTGGAGGTCGGCGGACGTGGCCGCGAACGACTCTACAAAACGGCTGCGGCTGCCGCCGAATCCAGCGGCAAGATGCGCAAAATGCGACAACAAACGCTGCAAACGGTGCAGCAACAACAACAGATGCAACAGCAGCAGCAACAACAACAAGAGCCTCCTGCCCCATCCTGTCAGTTGAAGGAGAAGGAGCGCTGCTCGAGTCTGTCCAAGCTACTGGACGAGCAGCACACGGCGCAACAGCATTCGGCGCATCCGCAACTGTACGATTTATCGCGGACGCAAAGTTGTCGCGTTGTCCAGAAGCCGCAGCGTATCTTTCGCGCCACCGATCTGGTGATGGGTGAAAAATTGGGCGAAGGTTTTTTTGGCAAGGTGTATAAGGTGACGCATCGCCTGACCGGTGAATTGATGGTGCTGAAGGAACTCCATCGTGCCGACGAGGAGGCTCAGCGTAATTTCATCAAGGAGGTTGCCGTTTTGCGTCTGCTCGATCATCGTCATGTGCTCAAGTTCATTGGTGTCCTCTACAAGGATAAGAAGCTTCACATGGTCACCGAATATGTGGCAGGCGGCTGCCTAAAGGAGCTCATCCATGATGCCACACAAACGCTAAGTTGGCCCCAACGCATCTGCTTGGCAAGGGATATTGCCTGCGGCATGAGTTATCTGCATTCCATGAATATCATCCATCGTGATCTCAACTCGATGAATTGTTTGGTGCGCGAAGATCATTCCGTTATTGTTGCTGATTTTGGTCTCGCCCGTAGTGTGGATGCCCCGCGTCTACCCGGCGCCAATCCCAGTGCCAGTGTGAGTCCAGCTCCTGGCGCTGCTGGTGCTGGAATGGTGGGTGGAGGAGGTGGATTTGATGGCCACAACGCCATGTCGCCAAGCGGCACATTGAGGCGCAGCAAGAGTAGACAGCGCCGCCAGCGATACACAGTTGTCGGCAATCCCTATTGGATGGCACCCGAAATGATGAAGGGCCTCAAGTACGACGAGAAAGTGGATGTGTTCTCCTTTGGCATTATGCTATGCGAGGTGCGTTTTCAAAACTCAGCAATTCAACTCCATTCTTATTTCGTATGCAGTTTATCGCAAATTTGCAATTCGTCTTTTTATTTCCCATCATTTCAAAATTTCTTTTTCGTTGCTTATAGATAATTGGACGCGTTGATGCCGATCCGGACTATATGCCACGGAACTCGGACTTCAGCTTAAATCAGCTGGAATTTCGCGAAAAATTCTGTGCCCACTGCCCGGAGGCGTTCGTCAAGGTTGCCTTTGTGTGCTGCGACTTGAATCCGGATATGCGTCCCTGTTTCGAAACGTTGCACATTTGGTTGGAGGAGCTGCGACAGCATCTGGATGCACAGCGATCGTCGCCGGCACGACTCTTGCATGAGATTGAAAACTTTCAAGATAGCTACATTAGCTCCGAGGATGCACTCTCGCCAATCTCACAACGAAGCCTCGACAATTTAACGGTGCCTGGAGCAGGAACTGGACCGGGAGCTGAAGCGGGAGCAGGAGCTGCTTCACAATCACAACCCAATGTCATAGCACCTGCTTCAGTGCCCTTCGTGGAGGAGAAGGAGAATGTGGGGAGTGTGATGATGCGCACGCATGATATACCCAAATCACCGCACCTGGGCAAGGATTTCTCGCCCAGCGGCGAAAGATTGCGTGACAGCATGCGTGCCCGTCGACGACAGCGTTTCTTGGGTGGTACCCAACAGTCACAGCAGCAGCTACAGCAGGAGCAACAGATACAGCAGGAGCAACTGCGTAGTGCCACACCAGAAAACACATCCACGGATCGGGCACTCAAGCAGGCGCTGAAGAAATGTCGTCCCTTTGGCGAAAAGGGTTATCTCGTTGACCTGCGTCCTGGCGCCGAACTTCAGTTGCAGGATGTGCGCGACCTGAACAACTATTCGGATGTGGACTCCAGTTGCGATACGAGTCTCAATTATCATGAGATAAATGCTACGCAAACGGCAACGATAACGCCTACGCCACCGTCAACAACACCACCGCCACTAGCACCAGAATCAGCAACAGCAGTTGCTGCAACACCAGCATCACCACCAGCTGCACATCCACACGAGCATCGCTTGGCCTTTGATGATATGCGCACACGACTGAACCAGTGTCGCAGCAAATTCGAGCATTTGGAGGAAGCGAATCGTCGCAATTTCAGTCAGTCCCAACACTCTATGCGCAACTTCTTCAAGACTCCGCCGGTGGCACTTAAGATGTTTCAGCGACTCGAGCATGAGGCGGCCCTAAATGGTGGCAGTGCAGCACCATGCCGTCGCAGCACACAGCGCATCAATCAGACGCCCATCTTTGGCAGGCGACAGCTGCCAGCGATGCCGCTACAGCTGCAGCAAGCGGAGTCACTCGAACATCTCGAACATCTGAATGCAACAGCAGCGGCATCTGTTGCGTTCAAGCGCAGCAAAGCAGCAGCAATGCTTGCAACAACAACTCCAATGACATCTAGTGCAACAAGTACTGCAACAGCTGCAACATGCTCGCCAGCTGCTGTCTCCGAATATTTTCCCAAAAAGCACAAACTGGCGCTGCCGCTGCCATTGCTATCAAATGCACAGCGTCCGATCAATTGCAACAACGGTCGGCAACAACAAGGCAACAACAGCAAATCGAATCCGCTAAAAGCAACCCCAGCAGCAACAACAAACAGCAGCAGCAGCGGCAACAGCAACAATTGCACCTCGCCATCACGCAACCACAGGCCTGGTTCGCCCAGCAAACATTTGGCTCAACGGCACACAGCAGCCACCGCCCAACGACAACATAATCATCATCATCATCACCATCATAATAATAATAATAACAATGGTAATCTCGATATCAATCTATCTATCTACTGCAAAAAAAAAAGCCAATCAGCTTTTCTTTATCAAATACTCATCCGATGTGGAAAACCTTTTGCCAGAATGCTAAAAGCTATTTAGGGAACCCCTCAAAGAAAGTTGTTTCTCTTACTGCTGCCCATTTCTAGTTCAGCTACGCACCTAGACATCAAAATGTACATATCACCCAATAGCCATTAACAAATTAACAAATGCCATGTTTTTCCCCATGAGAGCACCTGTTATGAATTTCTGATACCGTCAAATTTATGTGGCTACGCAATTCTTAATTTATTAGCCATATGGAAATGTCCTTGGCCCACTTAATATTATTTGTTGGCACTGTTAATCCTTTATTATAATGAAAATATTCAAATCTTATTTTTTTTCAAACAAAATCAATATAAAAATTAAAGTTTTCCTGAGTTGTGCATGTGCACCACGCACCTGTTTCAGTTTCCAGCTCTCAATATGGGCTTTTAACAAAGAAATGTTTCAACCAAATTGACTATCTGGTTTTCGGTAGGAAATGTTTATTTCATTCTTAATGTTTAGACGTGTATATGATAATGGTGTTCCATCCGATCGCAGTCTTGGTCATAGCGACTTCAAGAAGATAAATGGCCAATGGGCTCCATTGCCACTTACTAACTCACAGATAATATCAAGGCAGAGATATTGTACATTCTTTAAGTATTATATATATTTCCAAATTAATCACATTCTCTACTGTCTTTAAAAAAAAAAAAACAGTTTTATCGTCTGCCCATCAGCAGCAGCAGCTAACGAAGAGCAGTCGGCTCAGCATACTTAGTCCGGAGAAGGTGCATCGTTTGGGCGCCCGACTCAGCGATCAGAAGCAGAAAATGCGCGAGGAGGCAGTGGTCGCATCAGCAGCAGCAGCTAGCAGCAATGGACAAGGACATGGACACAGTCGTCATATTGGGGTGGCAGCAACTGGCAACGGTACGGCTGCATTGGAACGAAGAAGAAGAGCGCCACCATCGCCGCCGGTGCGGACGCAATTCAATACACGTTGTTAGCTGTTATACGGCAACTGTTATACAAATAATGTATTGTGTAACCGTCAGTAGTCGCTCCGCCCTGCAATAACTCATTTTCCACAATGCATTTATGCAACACATTCCGCAGACATTCCGAAAAACACCGTACTGAAAACGACAAATTCAACGAATCTTGACGACAAACGGAAAAAAAAACCGAAGCGAAACGGCGCTGCCATCTAGCTTTAAAAAAGCTGTGGCAACGTAGCGACGGCAGTTGATCTTCAAAAAACTGTCCGATTATAGTAGTAGAAGAGGAAGAAACTGAGATTTCTTGTATAAGGGGACAAATAGAAATTGGAAACGAATTCATAGCGAAGAAATATACAACAAAATATGTTGCGAAACTTCCAAAAATTTACCCAACTGTAATACAGCGTCTGTAACGTAGCACACAGCCAACTGCAATGGCCATTTTTCAATGGCATATAACATGTAAGATAAATGCTCAATTTTTTTTATACCAACTGTTATACTTTTCCATTATTTGATAAAATTCAATTTATATATATATATATATATATATAACATATACTTCCCATAACTTATAGTATATAAACTAAACCCAAGTTTAAGTGCCTGTAAATAAGAAAAGGTTGCAATATTTTCAAATTGTATGAAAAGAAAAAAAAATCAAAAGAAAACTACCATCTAAGCTTACAGAGTATTGCATAGAAATAACAGTTGAACAACAAAAAATAACAAAATAAAACTAAAACTATTAATTGCTAAGTAATTTCGGCAATGAAATAACAAAACGCAAATACAAATACTATTACGAATAAAAACGAACGAAAAGGAAAACCTTGTGCCATGGCCCACCATTCGCAGCGAATGCGAAACAGAGAATGAACGAGACAGAAAGTCAAAGAGAGAGAGAGAGAGAGAGAGAGAGCGACGACATTGACGAGGAGGCCGACGATGACAACGTTGCAAAAAAATGTCTGTGTTAGGATGGAAAAATATAAAATAAATAAAAAACACAAAATACTAAAAGAAAAATAGTCGAAAAAGTTGAAAAGACAAAAAAAAAAAGAAACAAAAAAGAAATGAAAAATAATAATTTGTTATATAAATACATATATATATATTCCATGTTTTCTTTTCTTTTTTTCGATTAAAATGCAGTTATTTTGTATACACTAAATTATAATTTGAGTATGGAGATATGTTACTAATACATCAACGAGTATGGTCAAAAGAAAGGTCTTCAAATTTTTCTGCATAGAACATTTCATTCTTTGGAAAAGATGAGACGATTTACCTCCCGACCCATAATGAACATTTGTTCTAGATTTGCGCTAGATTCAATGATTGAGATATAGGCCGCTCACCTCAACTCCAACCGAACATTTTAAGGTGTAGGAAATATATTATAATGAACATTATCGTATAGTCTGCAACATCTCCATGATACTTGAGTCTTAAATTCCACTTCCCCATCACTTTGGCTTTGATTGGATTGCTAGCTTTACTTCAAATCTTTTTGCAATTTGAGCAATGCAACCTTTCACAAGTTCCGTACAAATCATTTGGGCAATGTCGAAGATGGGTGTTTTTTTCTGGCAATAGGGGCTTGGTTTAAGTATTTTATGGGAGCAAGTCTAAAAGCAGAGTCAGAGGGCACCTTGGAGAACCGGAACAGATAGATCATTCCAAATCTCATTCCAAAATGTTGCAAGAGTTTCATTGTATTCATTGTGGCGTCATCGGTCTTCACCACCTCAGCAACTTCAGCTCCGATAGAGTCCTTAAAAATATGTCGGTCTAGTTTAATTCACGGTCGATGGGTTGATTGTATAAAGATGTAAAGTGATGTTGAATCGAATATTGAATGATTTTTCGACTCTTTGACAATTGATGATCGCGGACTAATTTAAGGAGCAGTAAGTCTTCTTTAATGAAAAAACTACTTTTGATTGCAATGACGAATCTTTAGTTGAGATTGGAATTGCAATACCTCTGCTTTGTTTAAATTATAAATATTGTTTATTTTTCTCGTTAGTGCTTAAATCTAATTTATTATATATAATACTTTATCTACAAAAGAGAAAAAAAGCAAGATGAAGAATATCGAAAGAATAACTTATACCATCCTATATAAAACTAATACGAATGCGAACCTAAACAATAATTGTTGCACATAAAGATAAAAAAAAGAAAAGACAATTTAAATACTGCTTACTATATACATATATATAGTATCTATATAGATATATACATTGAGAAACAGAAAGTCTTATACTCGTGTACTTTATAATGTACTATAACTGAACAGGGCATGTGAATATATCTATTGTATAATAGAACAATAAACACAATTCCATTTGCTCAATACAGATTTAGTTTGTAAATAGCTCACTTCTAACTGTTACACACATACATATATACTTATGCTGTTAATCCTGTTATACAAACGCTGTATTGTACTTTATAAAATTTTAATTGCTAACATGTTACATAAAACAGATATTGGAGGCTGAAATTTGAAGGGAGCTTGGGGAGAGCGGTAATATATATATATTTGTTTACATATATATATAAAAATAAATACAACAGTCAATCCTTGTAAATGTGCGTCTCTCAATGTTTAAACTAACTGGACATATGCATATTTTTTTATTATACATAAATCTATTAATTTGTTAATGTTTTTGCTTTTATATATCTACATTTTTGTGTGCATTTGATAACTATTATGTTTCAAAAAATACATTAGAATTTATCAAAAACTATATAATGCATTGAATGCTCCATTTTCTTTAATTACTCATATTGTTGGGAAGGGTATACATTAGAATACTCTTGCCAAACTGTGGAAGTAAAGACTTTGCGAAGGTTACATTTATGTACATTTCACCTTCAACCTATCAAATATATTTATTGAAATTTAATTCTAAATACAATTTTCTGCAAGTTTTAATTTGCTTGAATTATGTTTTCTCAATTGTTTTATGATAAAATATAAATAATGCCAATTGGTTACATAAACAATTTCTGAGCTCCAATTACTCATGATGCAGTGCGTGCTGTCGCACGTACCCCACTACACAATTGTCGGTCCATGGACCTAAGCCCCAACTGAATTGGGTTTCGTTTCTTTTCGTTTTTGTGTGTATCAGGGTTTTCCGCATTGTTGCTTCCAGGAAACCAAACACACACAGGCAGAGGGAGAAAAATAAAGAAGCGCAATACCGACAGGTTGTATCCATCGTGGAATTTGCCCCAGACCATGGTTCCGAGTACATATTGATCGATAAAATTTACCCTGGGCGGGCTAACAGCCCAGGACAATTTTTATACATACACACTCGGCAATCAAATACATACAAAGTATACATACACACCTATGTAGATATGGATACATGCGCAGTGCCAACGTTCCTGGACATTTAAATTGTACATGGTAAACAATTGTGTGTTTAAATTATTTATGTTAGCTTGAGCAGAGCTGTTAACGGGGCGCGACGTTGTCAGTGTTCATGCTATAGCTTAACAGCTGTTAAGACAGCTGGCTTTACAACGGTAACTACAGCGGAACAGCTGCTCGCTTGCTTGCTACAAACTAGTTGTTGTTTCTTTAGCCATTGATTTACTTGCACATACAGTAACATACGTATATATATATAAATGCATATGTAAGTAAATCATTGCTGCATAAAGAGAAGATATATTTGATATCAATAACAGAAGCACATACAAATATTTCCTGCAATCATTTGCAGCTACTGCTGCACTACTGCAAATGACGTGACGTAGCAGCGAAGCCGGCTGCACAGTATCAGCAGCAGCAGTTACGTATTCAAGGTCTACATTTGTGTATCCATACACAACCGTTTATATATATGTATATGTATTTCGTAAGTGTATACGCCAGTTCATTTACATATCTGTGTATATACATAATATACACAAACTTTGAGAGAGAGACAGGGAAAGAGAGAAAAAAGTGTTAGTGTACTGGAGCAATGGTCGTTGTTCTCGTTTCAACCCCCAACACGAAACGCGCCCCTTTTGCACGTTGTACCCGACGTACTCGTCGTCACCAGCTTGATTTTGTTTTTGCTTATGACGTGCCCGCACGTACGTGACTAACTCACAACTGTTGTGTGTGTTTCAGTGTATGTATATCGCGTCATACATGGACACACTTCTCTACATATATACATACATATATATGGCATCTTATTTCGGTACAGTGGGAACTCGCTGGCACACAACTCGCTAGCTGTTTAATTTCCAACAATTTTGTTCTAGCGGTTAGAGCATGCACTGTACAAGCGTGCATGCGCATGTGTGTGTGTGTCAAAAAGCATACATACGCATACAGTGAGAGCGGGCGCGCATGCACTGAAAAATGTGTACAACAGCACGCGGCAAACAGCCCAGTGGCCAATTGAAGTTTCGAATGTAATTAGACATATGTTAATAATTATACAAACTTTAATACCTTACATATTTATGTAATTATGTACATGTATATTTTACAATTGAAGTTATTTACTTATGCATTTTATTCAATTTAATTTTTTTTAATTTATGCAAATACATAGAAACATCTGAACAACAATTGCAAATATGCTTATGTTTTTATATATACTATTTTTGCATATGCGCATTTACCACTGGGTCGCCTGTGCTGCTGACTATTTGACATGCTTGTTTCTTTCTTGTTTGCCTTTGCTTTTACTCTGCTTTGCTTTGCACACCGCTCATTTTCATCATTCTGTAGTCGAACGTTGCCGCGTGAAGTTACGCTTACGCTAAACATTCTTCGGCATTTTGTTGCCCACACAATATTTAAGCGTCGCTCGTGTACGTGTCTCTGCTGCTACCCGCTAGCGCTCTGAGTGTGCGAGCGTGTACGTGCAAGTGAAGTGAGCGAGTGTGTGTGTCGAGTGTATATATGCTCTGTGCCTGCTGCTGGGTTGTGCTTTACAGGCTACAAAGGCGTACGAAAATCGTAACGCGTACGTGTGTATGCCTGTAGAATACGTGCGCGCACACATACACACAAATATAGATGAGCGCCGCAGCGCAATAGAAAAAATTATAAGAAAAACAATATATTACAACCATTCATATTTCTTTTTTTTTTTTGCCAGTGCTAAAACAAACATATACAAATAAAAATAAAAAAACAAATCATTTTGTGTAGCAAACGAAAATCAATAACGTAAAAGAGAGTAGGAAAAAAGAAACAGTTATGGGGCTGTAACGTGTCACACAGCACAACCGCGCTGCAAACAGAATAAATGTACATACATATTATATAAACGAGCTATATGTTCATAATACATAAAACATATATATGTATATATATGCAAATACAAAAAAAAAAAAAATGCACACTAACAAAGCAAACAATGAATTGCCGGTACAACACAAACAACAAGCGGCGCCATTATTAAACAATTATCGATAATTGTCATCGGCCAGCAGCGATAAAAATATATAAAAATTTAAAACAGCGTTTCTTCTAGTGCTTGTGTGTGTGTGTGTAAGTTTGCCCGCCTGCGTGCGTGCTTGCGTGCGTGCAGCCGACGGTGACGCTGGAAAAAAAAGTGGGTCGCGTTGCGCGCGTAAATTTGGGTCGCAACTGCACTACGACCTCTGTTCCGCTCTGCATTCCAATCCCGAGACCCGACGAGACTTGAGAGATGAGCGCCATGTCGCTGCAAACGAAACGACAGCACTGCTATCTGTGCGACCTGCCCCGCATGCCATGGGCAATGATCAACGACTTCTCGGAGGCGGTGTGTCGCGGCTGTGTCAACTACGAGGGCGCCGATCGCATTGAAGTCGTCCTCGATGCCGCACGCCAAATGAAACGACTCCACCCAAGCAGCAAACATCAGCGAAACATTGCCCACGAGAATGGTGAAGTTGTTGTCCTTCAACAGCAGCGTGCTGGTGGTGGTGTTGGCGGTGGTGGTGCACCCTCTTCCAGTGTAGGACCCGCTTCGTTGTCGCTGTCGCATCAGCATGCCGTCGCAGCAGCAGCGGCGGCAGCAGCGGCGGCCGCTTATCAAATGCCCCGCATTGGTCCACATGCCCCACCCCCACCGCAACAACAGCAGCTAATGGATTTCCCCGTTAAATTGGAGTCTTCACCTGATGTGCGACCCGTGCGCATTCCACACATGACGGCCCACCACATGCAACAGCAGCAGCAGCAACAAGCTGGCAACCAACAGCAACAACAACAGAGACCCGGCACTGGTCCTGGTCCCGGACCTGGACCTCTCCCCGTCACGGTACCCGGCTCCACGCTGTTGCCCGCACTCTCCGTCAATTTGAAGCGTCCACCCTCCGACGACGTCGATGTCGATAGTCAGCAGCAGTCGCAGCAGCAGCAGCAACACGGCGGACCCAGCCATGTTGGCGTTGGCGTCAGCGTCGCCGAATTAGCCGCTGCTGCCGCAGCCGTCGGCCCGTCCAGTGTGAAGCGTAGCGCTCTGGAAGATCCCAATGGAGTGCGGCCGCCATTGACGCGTGGTGAATCGCTGCCAGCGGCTGTCAGCTATGTTCCAACGGAGCGACAGCTCAACATGCGCGACAAACAGCAGCCGGTGCGAGCGCCTAGTTTCGATGCATCCACCTTTAAAGCGGGCGGTAAGTTTTAAATTGTATATAGCTATCGCTATCGCTTTCGTTATCATTATCTATCATGAGACTACAGCATGAGAATACATAAACAGTGCAACGAAAAATAGTAAATATATAAAAAAAAAAAAAAAAAAAACAGCTAAACATCACAAAGAATAATCTCTTGATTATTTAGAAAATGTATTTAATTTTGGAAAAATTGCAGTGTTTCGATCTTCCGCACACAAAACAGCTGACGAAACTGATCAATAGGGATAGGATCAGAGAACCGTTTGTTATTCATGTTTACACCATCAATTTTAATAACAGTAACAGGGAAAGCATCAACAGCATCAGTAGCAGTAACTGCGTAACGAGCAACAGAAGCTGCAATTAGGAATAAAAAAAATAAAAGGGAAATTAAATTCATCCTAAAACATAAATAGAAATTATTATAAAGACTGCAAAAATAAAAGCATATCTTTAAAAAAGAAAACCTAATATTATTATAATCAACTGACAATCGACTTGACTACAATGTTATGTTTTAAGTTGTAGCCTCAATTCCTGTTAAGGATTCCATTTAACGAAATAACAGGAAACATGCAATTAAAATTAAAAAAAAAAATGTTATAGTTGTTGTTGATAAGTAGATAGGCGTCACTGCTTCAAACTGACACAAATCCCAAAGCAATGCAGAGTGAATGATCCTGATTCGCGTTTATATCAGCTACAGAAAGAGATAGAGAGAACGATGGACAAAGAGTGGGCGGCGCAAGGAGAGGGCACAGGAAGAGATAGCCTAGGAATACATAGCAAAATGTGCTGATGCTTTGCTGGCTGGCTGGCTTGGCTGGCTTGCTTGCTAGCTTATCAGTCGACAACTAACTATATTGATAAGCAGCAGGCAAGCAGTCAAACAACGATTAGATAATGCGGCAGGCGGCCGGACAATATTTTCCTATCAGTGTAGCGTCGAATTGCGCTGCTCGCGTATCCGCTGCGAGAGAGAGAACCGTAATCGCAATCGGTGCTGAGCTGTACTCGGTGGCTCTTTTTTTTATCTTCTTTTTTTTGTGTGCAGTGCAAAAGCACTCTCGCTAGCTTCCTCCTCTTATACACACACCAACACACAAGCACTTGCAGTGATGCAAAATTTGGTGGCAAACGTAGCTAGTCTTTTTAAGAGCTTTTTAGAAAAATTCAAGTTTTGGTGATACACTCATGCATAAAGTGTTCACTTACTACATATTAATAATGTTAGAAACATTTTTTATTTAACGTTTTTGTTTTGAACAACTTTTGGAACCAATAATAACTGGAGTATTGCGTATAACGCAACTTAAAAAAATGTACAATGTGAGCAAGCAATTGGTTGTAGAAGTAATGCCCACAAACTCACACACACAAATTGAATCGGGGTGTAGTCGAACGCATTTTGGCAGGAAGGCGGACGGGCGACACAACCCTCGCGATACCTTTCGGTGCTGGTGACTGGCAACCCTTGCCATAAAAGGCATTACTTGTCATGCGCACAACAGCCGAAAGTAACAAAAAAAAATTTGAAATATGTACATAACAAACGCACACATGCACGCATGATGGCGACACGTAACCCGAAAGGACGGCTCACGAACCGCAAAAATTTTAATAAAAACCGATTTGCAAAACTTGACGTTGCTGCTCCTATTAGCAGTAACTGCGTCTCTCTCGCTCGGCAAAGCTGCCGTTGCTGCTGCTGTAACCGTGTCTCTCTCTCTCTACCTGCTGCTACTTCTGCATAGGCTAAACGAGTTTTGGCTATACTCGGCATTTTGCTTTAGTACGTTATTTTTGTTTGTTTTTTTTTCATTTTTTTTTTTTTCGTATTTTTTTGTTTTATCACGGTGTGCGCGCTCAAAACGTCATTAAACTTGTTTTGGTTTTAATTTCTTCTTCTTTGCTGTTTTACGCGATGCGATAACAAGTTGCACAAATAGACTCGCACACATGCACACGGACACACACACACACACACACACACACACACACACACACGTGCATGCGCACGCGCATACGCAGAACAGCAAACAGTAGAGATAAATTTTACTTAGTATACGAAACGAAGAATGCAATAGCACACGATATTCGTATGCACACATACATATGTATACACAGTATATATGTATTTTTTTGTGTATGTTAACTCACCACACGGCAAACAACGACAAAAAATTAAAACAAATAATGAGAATTTTTCGCGCATGTCGATGCCGTCATCTCCTCCACAGTGGGGCCAAACATATATTCATTGATAATTGTTGAACTTGAGTTTGATAATTATGCAAATTGCTGATAGCCAGCTGTAATTAAAATCAAATTATGATGCATAACGCATTTGTATTTTTTTGTATCAACCTTGCAGATTATGTTGGTGTCTTTTGGTAATTTGAACAATTATGCTGACATTGGTTGATTTGTTTGCATTCGTTATTTTTGCTGTTGATGATATTGTCTTTACACATTTTACACTGCTTATTACGTCTATTTACGTAACGGTTACGTATTGTGGCCTGTGCATGTGTACGTGTGTGTGTGCACCTGTTTCAATTCCAAAATCAAAATGTTTGTGCACTAAAAATATACACTTTGATATACTTACAAAATTACTCTTAAAACATAGCACAGGAAGCTTTACAAGCAAAGACATAATAATGGACACATGTACACATACAAACATGCGTACATATATTTACATAATATATTCATTTTTTTTGTAGACCCATCGTTGTATTGATTGGGTTTTCTGATACCATGGAAATTATTGGTAATATTGATATTTCTGATTATTATCGCTACTCAAGAAGTTTATTAAAATTTGTAAAATATCAGTGTGATACAAAAACAACAGATTAAATAATCTAAAGAATTAATTTTTTGTTAAGAAAATGCTAAATGGAAAATATATGAAATATGTTGATATAGAAATTTTTACATTGTCGACACTTTACGGGACCAAATCACTCCGCCCACTTGCGCATCGCCCTCTTGTTGTTGAATCGTCGTCGTATATTGATTCAGTGCACTTTTGTAAGTTATGCATTTGCATTCTGTGCTGATGATAGTAATAGAGGAAGAGGGCGTCAACTCTCCACTCTACTTCACTCTTTCTTGCAATGTGCGTGTTAGTAAAGACATTTATGCATTTTCTCTCTGTCTCTCTACCTATATCTATGCGATAATTGGGCATGTTCTCTATCAATCAGTAGCGCAGCAACAGCAGCATGCAAATTACAGTTAACACGTGAACAGCGATGTGTAGAGATACAGCAAGGAGAGTCAATGCATGCATGTCTGTGTGTGTGTGCCTGCTGCTAATGAAATGCTTCAGGTCGTACAGCATTACCAAACACTCACTCGCATACACACACTATAAATGTACTTATGGCATGCTTGAATATGAATGAAAGCGACAATGTTTTAAGTTCATAAGTGAAAATCAAATTTGGTAGTCGCAATCAGCATTAGTCGTCTGACTGATAAGGGGCAAATAGAAGAACCGAATCGAGCCTATCATGCGCTTGACATTATCAAGCATTGCTTGCGTTATCAGTAGTCAGGTAACTGATCGATAAGCAAAACACACCACTTCACCTCCCTTCACTCATAGTGCAATGCACAGTGGTTGTGAAAGTGGCATTGCTCATACTTTTTTTTTTTGTATGCATCAGCGCCATCGTGGAGAGTGTTCGGGTTGTCAATAATGTCGTAGTCGTTTTATTTTATAACACTATATATTCTGAGCATTATAAATGATATTTCGATCCGTAGATATGATTACATTATAGAGGAAAATCCCCTGATTTGGAATGATCCCGCTTAATTATGCAAGAACTTTAACTATTGATACAAAATTTACAATTTTGGAGTTGACTTTCATTAGCAATTTCTAAATTTATTGGCTAATTTGTTTGTAAATTTCTGGTAGTTCAGTTTATCTGTTATGTGATGGCAGACATCAACATAAATACTTGAACTGTATAGCCGCAAAACCAACTTGCGTTTAAGCATTCCTTTTTTATTTATTTTTTCCCCATATAATTGCTGCATTCCCCCGATATTGGATAACACTATATAGTCCATGTAGATTATACCATATGCTTGATATTTGTATATATTTTTCATATATTTTTAGGCGTCACTTTCGTTTGCTTACTTTTTTTTATACACACAGCTGTTTTGTTTATCTTATCTCGTGAAGGAGGAGCTGGCATTGAGTCTCGTTATGGTGTATATATAGTATAACTATCTTACTGGCATGGACAACAACTATGACTGATAGCGGTACATGTGTATGCGCTTACATATACTTTTAGCCAGTACTATTGTCCACAGATGTGGGGAAGCAGGTCTGCTTCTGCTGTATGTACATACGCTTCAAGTATCGTCATATCTTTTGTTTATTTTTGATTATGCATACTGTGTGCTGCGCTCCTTTTACTTCTTTTCTTTCGTTCTTTCCTTTTTATTTATGTGCTCCGTTATTTTAATAGCAGTCGTAGCCTATTAAGTTATTTTCTTAATTTTTATCGGCGGAAAAATATTGAAATATTGAATTGAATTTATATAGAGTACACACATACACAGACACACACTTAAACCAATCTTTGACTGTGACTGCCTGCTGTGGAAGTAGTCATAATTTCCCACTGTTTAATTTTGTGTAAACAATTCCCAAATGTC
This sequence comes from Drosophila fungiperda, assembly GCA_035042345.1. Lineage (NCBI taxonomy): Eukaryota > Metazoa > Arthropoda > Insecta > Diptera > Drosophilidae > Drosophila > Drosophila fungiperda. The sequence goes on along the minus strand of JAWNLM010000015.1, from coordinate 660,722 downwards.
TAAACAATACTACATCTATAAATTAAACTTACACATAATACAGACGCACACTCAAATTTATAAATATATATATGCATATATGTATATGTCGTATATAGAGATAATGCTGCTTGGTCCGCCCACTTATTTTTAGGGTTTGGTTCATTTTGTTTCATTCATGTCAAAAGTTGGTAAAAGTTGTACAATACAACATACATATATTTTTTTTTAATTGTACTATATATATTTTTGATTTGTTTTTAGTAGAACCGAACTTAAGTGATTCATGTTTGCAAATAAATTGCCAAAAGCATACGAATAAATTCGATACAGAAACGATGCTAAAAATAGGTCGCCTCTTGCTCCATTCATACTGTTATGCTACATCAAGAAAATTGAATATTTAGAATAATTGTAGATAAGAATTCTAAACAACAAATGTAAACATTTTTATTTTAAATTTTTCGTTGGAAAATTCCAATAAGATTAGTCAATTGTATTTAAGTTCTTGTCCTACAACTATAAAAAAATTGCATATTTACACAGTCCCAGTCCACTGTATATATGGCGCTTGCATATTTGCCTGCTCTCTTTCTCCTTCTAATTTTCTGCTGATGCTGTTTTGATTATCGATGTTGCTGTCATTTTTACTTATTAAGCATATTTTCTGTTATTGTTCTTGCATTCATTTGTGTGTGTTTGTGTGCAAAATATAAACAAATGCTATTAACATACACTTTTCGCAGAGGCCACACACAGCACGCACGACGCTAAAATTGACGTGATGCATGAAATTTCGATGTCTGTTCGCGTTTTTTGAGTTGCCAATTTACAAACGTGCTGCCGCGTGCATATCAGCAAAAAAAAAAAAAAAAAAAAAAAAACTAACACTCCAAACACAAGGGGCAGCCAAATAATAATATCAGTAGGGCGGAATTTTGGAGCACAGTGTTAAATGTCCATGCATGTTTCATGCACAAAATACCAAGTATATGAATTTGTTTTGTATGTATTTAATACATGCATATATATACGTACGTATCTTAATTGGCGTGACCGTCGCAACCCAAAGTCACGCGGCGGCCGTGCCGGCTGCGTGACGAAAAGACAAAAGCAAACAGTCAAAACAAAACTTCAAGTATGTATTTGTATACTTATATGCTGAAATACATTTTATATATTTTGTATATATTGGAGTGTGCGATTTTGTCGTCGTCGCTTTGGTATACATACACAAGCGTAGCTGCATGCTTGCAGAAAACGAAAAAAAACGAGGAATATATATGCACATAGTAAGAGCGAACGAAAAAAACCGGCTCTTCCAATTGCATTCTGCACGTTTTCTTACTCGCTCTATCGCTCTCACTCTCTCGCTCTGTATGCGTCGCTGCCTTGTGACGTATGCGCAACAGCAACAAAAAAAAAACTTGTTTCGTTTCATTTCGGGTCGTTTGTTTGCTGCTGCTACTGCTACTGCTGCTGGCACTTTGCCAACTGACGTTGTTTTTTGACGTCGCTTTTTGCAAAAAACCAGCTGGTGGAAGATTTTTTTGTTGTGTTGCGTTTTGCGGCACAGTGGGGCCAGCAACCTGAACAATGTGTTGTGACGTCACGGTGCTGCCGACGCCGCCGTCGCTGCTGATGCTGGTGAATGAAAATGTTGTTGCTTGCCCAAGAATACATGCATAAATACGTACATGTATATATATGTATATAGAGTATATGCATGTATGTATACAGAAGCAAAGAAACGTTCGTGCCAAGTTCTAAAATTACAAGCATTGCGCCAAGAAAACAAGAAGAACAACAACAAAAACCACAGTAGCAACAACATTTTACAATCAAAATGATTTCATTTATTTTTTTTTGGTATTATTTCTAGCGTCTAATTTTTTTCTTTTTTTTTTTAATCATTTGCTTGGGAAATCGAATGCAGGCTTTCATTAAGTAAATACTGTACATGCACAGGCTTCCAAATATATATATATATATATATATATATCAATATACATTGGCTTGTGTGTGTGTAATTGGTATTTGTATCTTGATGTGACATTTTGTGTGAATTGAGTGTATAATTGACTAAAGGTACAGTAAATTGTTCATTCGATTGAACTCCACATCTCTGATGGGATTTACTTAATTACAATAAAATAAAAAAAAATCTTTGCCTATATGTATTAAAATATTTTGTTATAACAATAAACAAACAATTATACTGGCTTAAAGCACTATAAATAATATTAAATAATGAATAGCAAAAGCTCTGACTTTTCCCACAATATCGACTGACGCATATTATTCTAACTATTTTTTTTATTTTATAATATTGTTGCATCAATATTTTATTCAAAATTAAATTAATGCTCTCACTTTAACTCGGCTCGATGGCATGGAATTTAAAGTTCTCTTTCATTCCCTCTCTCTTCCTCTTTATCTTTCTTTCTCTTTCTCTCACAATCTTTTTGCGAAATGTAATTTTAAATTTAATTCAGCTTCGCCTTCGTTTTACATTGTAGAGCACTTGTCACCCGCCAGTCGACGTAATGGATCCAGTCCGCCATCGGGACCGTTGCCCCCGCGCAGTGTCCACTCACCCAACAGTTCTGGTAAGTTGAAATGCACAAAACAAATTCAAGATTATCAAAAATTCTGTTTGTCTCTATCTCTTTCTTTCTCTATGATAGGCTCTTCGTCGAGTCGTCGGTCGTCGGGCTCTCGCCATGTTTCCAGCACAACCGTTACAAGCAGCGAGGTCGGCGCATCGAATTTGGTTCAAGCGGCTACAGTCGCTGCTGGTCTAAGCGCTGGCAGCGCTGCTGGCGGCTCTCTCGGCCCGGGTGGCGTCGGCGGTGCCAGCAACTCGCAGCTGAGCAATTGCAGTAGCGTCGGCGTTGGCAGCGCTGCCAGCGGCAACGGCCCTACATCGCTACCACCGAATCCAAATGCCGTTGCTGGCGATGGCAGTGCTGCTGGCGGCGTCGCAGTCGGCGGCCCCAGCGGCAGCAATGGTAGCGGCAGCAGTGCCGTCAATGCCGGCCCGGGCAGCAGCGGCGGTGTCGGCGGCGTCAGTCAAGGCGGTACACCGGGCGTCGGCAATGGTAGCAGCAGCAGCGGCGGCGGAGCTGGCCTAAGTGGTGCACCTGGGAGCAGCAGCAGTAGTAGCGCATCGCCCAATGCGGCAGCGGCGGCGGCGGCGGCAGCGGCACAGAACGCAACCTTAAAGTGCACACTGTGCCAGGAGCGGCTAGAAGACACACACTTTGTCCAGTGTCCGTCGGTGAACATTCACAAATTCTGCTTTCCCTGCAGTCGGGAAAGCATCAAGCGTCAAAATGTGAGTTGAATTTGCACAACAAAAAACAATTATGTCTGTCTCTTTCCCTCTATCTCACTCTGTCTTTGTTCCTCTTTTACAGGGCCTGGGCAATGAAGTGTATTGTCCAAGTGGTGAGCGTTGTCCGCTGGCCAATTCCACAATACCGTGGGCATTTATGCAGGGCGAAATCACCACCATACTGGGCGAGGAGGTGAAGGTGAAGAAGGAGCGCGAATCTTAATGTCCATTTTATTGTAAAAAGCTGCGCAGAGCTTTGGAGCACTTTTGAGCCAGCCACTTAAACAGCATGAAAAGAAAGAGAGAGAGAGAGACAGAGAGAGAGAGAGCGGTCTATAGGGCGAGAGCGTGAGTTTTGCGAGTTTCAAAGACTAGCCTTCAGCTCTTACTCTCCCTCTCTCTCTCTTTTCATTTCTCTCCTACTTTATTTTGTGGCGACCGTGTCGCCGACATCGCTGCCAGAAGCAGCAGCAGCAACTAGTGGCCACTCTGTCCATGATGACCAACAACAACAACACCAACAACAACAACAACAACCAGAACAACAATTTGTAGACATAAGCAAAAAATCAACAAATTTGTAATTTTAATATAATGAGAAAAACACCAAAATCTCGTAAAAACAACAAAATGGAATGCGAGTAAAGCATTTGTTAAAAACAAAAAACCGAAAACCAATGCAAAAATAATTGTATAACAAAATTGTTGCGTTCTTATGAGCGCGGAATTGAAAATTGCGTTGTTTATTTAAAAGTAGATGACAAGAAATGACTTTGATATGTGAAGGACAACAGAAAGGTGTCAAATGAGTTAATTCAAAATACTACACAAATACTACAGAATAAACACATAAAAATTTCAATGGGCATTACATAATATTTATAATATATACATATATATAAGTATAAATAAATATAAATAAATATTTTTTTTTTATATAAGGATGATTTTTGTTGTTGCAAGCAAGCAAATTATTAAAAAAAAAAAACATATTGATTTAAGCTTATTTAGTTTTGTACTTATGCATTAATTTATTTTTTAATGGCTGTTGCTTATTTAATCGCAGTCTCTTATTTTATTTGAAACATACAACTTATACATACTTTTATATACCTTTTACATAGATATTTAAATTTTTTTTGTATAATATTACTTAACACCAGTTTTATGCTAAATACTGTATATATGCATCCCACATAATCGGAATATAAATCATCTTGATACATAATCATATATATATATATGTATATATATATATATATATATTCAAGAAATAAATATATTTTATGTTAAATAAGAAGTCGAACTGTGGCTAATACGTAAAAATGTCAACATTTTAAACAATTTTTAACTAAAATGAAAAAAAGAGAAAAATTGTGACTAGATTGTTGGGCAGGAGGGGCGGGAGTGAATCTATTTAGGAGTAAAATATGGGGTGGAAGCAGCATTTAGAACGCAATATTTAAACTGAAACTACATTTGGCCCGCGCATCGTTGCCAAATTTTGACTGATGGATCGAAAAACGGCAACTGCGTAAAACAAAAAAAATTTGATTTTTCTTTTTATTTCATGTGTAGGACATGCCTAGTTAAATTGTGAATGAAAATAAGTCCAGACTTTTTTTTTTTGTAGCTTTAAAAGAAGTAAATATATACTGTGGTTAGGAACACTGCGAACACTGTGTTGAACAACGTTTTAACTAACATATAATATATATGTGCAAAAAAATGCACTTGTATATGGAACAAAAGCAATTACAGTGGACGCTCGGAAATTAAAACATAATCATTAAATCATATTTTTCTATTGAAAAAAATAAATTGATATAAAATAAAAAACTAATCGATTTATATATATAGACCAATTTCCATATTCAAAAAATGTTTATTAAAAAATTATAACTAAAAAAAAATTAAATTGTAGAAGACTAACATATTGAAACTAGTAATTTGCGAGCGATCACTGTACAATAAATAATAATTATTCAGCAAATTTTCTCGAATGAAGCAAACAAAGACATGTTTGCATGTTTGCTGTACATTTTGCAGTAGAAAACATTTTTCACTATATTAAACGATGAGCGATTATCGTTAATAAAATCAAATACTAAATGGAATCAAAGAACAAAAAAATTTGTATAACACATATAATGAAATATATATATACTGCGGCTGAATTTCAATGTATTTTTGTTTTGTATTTGGAGATTTGTATAGCTATATACGCCTTTATATATATATATCAAGAAATCCATTGTGATTCAGCCGCAGTTCCACATTGTGCTCTCCTGATTTTTTTCTCATTTAATTTTTTGGTGTCGTCTGTTTTGAGTTTAGCCTTAGCTTTTCTTTCCTAAACACTTTTTGTGATAAAGGCCAAACAAGCAATGTGCAGATTACGAGGAACAACAGCAAACGAGGCGAATCCGCACATAAAATCTCTATCCATGATTGCATGCTGATCTGGCTGCTCTCGTTTCAAAAAACTATGGGGCAATCCTGCAAATTTAAGATACATTTTAACAATCAAGCAATCAGCGCACAACAACAAAAACAAAATATAGAAAATAATGTAGCTATATAAAAATAATGAAACATGGCGACAACTCCATAAATGAGTAGTGTTTAAATTCTATAAGATCTCACAGTGTCGAAATTTTTGTAATTGTAATAAAATCGCGTAATAGGCCAATACCAACGTTTGGGTAATGTTAAGTGACAAAAAAAAAAAACCAAGCAAGAAAACAAAACCATGAAACGAAAATCAAAGAAAAGGTATGAAAAATACTAAAAACACAATTTCCTTTGTAAAAGTTGGTACGTGTGTGTAAAATGTAGAGCTCTATGGTAAAAATATCAGATATAAAAGCAAAATTATCAAAAAAAAAATAAGAAAAAAACGAAAATTATAAAACTAAAAGTATAAAGTCATTTTTTTATAAGTGTGTGTGCGTATGTTGAAATCTAACAAGAATTAATATAATTAAATATATAGTATGCATATACCATATAGGTATATATATATTCATATATATACATATATAAAAATATATATATTTAAATAATATATATATATACATATATACATACATATGTATGGATGTACCGAAACTTTTTTAGCATGCAAATCAGTCTATCGATACACTAAACGATAAGCGAAGACCGTTACACGATAACACGATCACGATCATGATCAATCGAAAAGAGACGTATATACCAAGTATATCGACAAGTTATCGTCCACGTGTATTTTGCTAAGACAAACAGCGATAAAATATGATAATTGATAATGAGATAAAAATAAAAATAACTATACTGATACAGATACAGATGATGAATATGGCAGCCAACCACAGGCAAAACACAATTAAAATACTATAGCAAAACGAAAACAAACTTAAATACAAAAGAAAAATTTAAATGCCGTCTTTTTTTCGGGTCCCTTAAAGGTAAAACTTTGTAGTTTTTAAGCAGGTTGAACAAGGTAAGGTACAAATTGTAAATAGTCTCAAATTACAAACATACAAATTTGATTCATTAATTGTCATAAATTTCATAGGAAAGTGAGTGGAAAAGCTTTTTAACAATTGGATCCTTTTCCGGTTATATGAAATTATAATTTAATTTGGTTCATACATATCGCTTTGGTGTATTTGTTATATGCCAAAACTATTCTATAAAACAAACAAAATCGATTTTGAATTTTTATTAGTATAAAAGACCCGCTATTGTAGAAACCAATATTTAATTTCATACGGGAAATTTTGTTACTGGCGCCACCTCTCGGGCATGTGCATAGAACCGAATTCCTTCCACTACCTGTCAACAGATGGCGACATTTAAATAAGGCAATCCACTCGAAAAATTTCCCAAAATATCCTTGTTTTGTCTTCCCGGCGCTGCAAAAGTGGCTCTTAATAAATTCGATACTTTTCTAGTTGGTAACAGTGCTGCTATCGATAAAGCCAAAAAATATGCAAGCTATAAAAGTGTAAATTCAAAATTCGAAAATCAGACAGAGGTTAAGCTTTATTAGCCCAAAGAGCAGTCATAAATTAGTTGCCCCGTTTTAAATGTTTACATTTGCAAAAAGATTGAGCAGCAGCAGCAGCTGCAGCTTACACAGAGCGCAGGTGAGCAGAGCAAGTGAGTGGGTTTAGCGGCAAGCAGTAAGAGTGACGGAATGGTGCGATGCTGTCGCTGCCAGCATGGAGCGTTTTTTTATTCGCTTTCGCTGCTTTATTTGTGCGTGCGCGTTGCCAATAAAAGGGCAGAGCATACTCTGCTCCTGGCCAAGTGGCGCAGCGAATCTCACTAATTGGGATAACAAAACCTAAAAAAAATATACTAATTTAAATTGAGGCAAAAGTAAAATTTACGTGTGTGTAATTGCTCCTAAAAGTATGCAATAACAAAAAGTGTTAAGGATATTAAAACACATTTCCCAACGAATTGTTGTTGCATCGGCACTCTCTTTACCACTCTCACTCTGTCTCTCTCTCTCTCATGCTACTATCGCTCTCGTGCATTAGTCAGCCAGGAATTCCCTTGCAGCGTCAAGAGCAAATTGTTTGTGTTATACACAGGACGAGTCAGGAGAACGCCCACACCAGCATGCTCCCACGCATAAAAATGGAAATAGCTACAGCGAGAGCAAATGTAAACTAAGAACGGAGAGCCCAAAGAGAGCGCGCCCGACAGAGCGCTTACTTGTTCTGTCTGTGTAGGCACCGTGGTCCAAATCGTCATGTGCAGCTCAATTTAATTGAATTCACTTGTACAGAATTCACGCCATTTTAATACATTATTATTTTGGCGAACATCCAATAATGACGGCAATATACTTCAATTTTAAAGAGTTGGCAAAAAACCGAAATTTAAGTATTGTTTTTAAGATATTTTTAAAATATCTTAAAAGACATAATTTTAAAAATATTTCGTTTCCAAATGAGTGCAGTTAAACCTCGAGTGGGATGTTCGGCACCGAGCTCATTTCGGGTAATCGATCATTCTAGATTTATTTCGTGTGAATCTTGACCCATAATTACGGCATTTTATTTTTAGTATATATATATTTTTAAAGTCAGGCTTTCTTAACTTTCACTGTTTTCAATTTTGGCTTCGTCCACTGTTCGCGCACTGAGAGCTTTAACATAGAACTGTTAGCTAACGGCATCCTGACGAAAACAAACGTGGCGCTTAGGCTGACATCGCGCTGTTACCGTTACACTCTCCCGTTTTTTTTTACTTTCCTTTTGCTTTACTGTGTGTGTGTGTATATGTGTGCTCTCCGCTCATTACTAACGCAAAATTAGACAAAACGTGAAATGTGTGTCGGTGTCGTTGTCGTCATCGTTCTCGTTGTCGTTGTCATCTTTACAGCTCCAGTTCTCGCTGTTGCTTTACGCTGCTGTTGATTACTCCTGTTTACATAGTAATAATTCATTTATTTTCTTTGCCGTGAGTATTGTAAAAAAAATATTCTCAAGTTTTACACAAAATAGCAGCAAAAAAATAGGTATTCCCATGGCGATAGTTTTTTTTTTATAGTGTTTGTTTGTTTATTTGTTTGTGCGAGTGTCTGCGAGAGTGTTTGTGCCTCGTTCAATTGCCCTCTTAAATTTACAATTCATATTCATTCAGAACTGCAATGGCAGACAACACCAACCAGAGCAAGTAAAAGAACAAGAACAAGAAGAACAACAATAACAATGGCGCGGCTTAATGAATTGAGTGGAAGCGCGTGCTTAACCTAAAAACGAATGACAATAGCTTAGTTTTGTTTGTGCTTGTGTGTGTGTTTTTCGTACAACTCAATTTATGCTCTTTGTTTTCTGCTTCCGCTTCTTACAGACAACTGAGGAGAATATCAAAACAACAACAATGCATAGTTCCTGCTGAGTATCTTTTTTCGTTACTGAGCGTTTGAGCGTTGCCGCACAACGCCACAGTGGAGAAGCTCGCAACTGAGCACCTCAAAACGATAAAATAAATCCAACAACGATAGCTTCCAAACATAACAGCTTCCTAACACCTTAGCGCCCAACCCTGTAGCTAGCTAAAAATTTTGTTATTATAATAAACAAAAATCAATCTTTTGCAAAAAAGAAAAGCAAAACACGCACATACACTGTCTCATACAAAATGGAACGCATGTGGCGCAAAGTGAATCACAGCCTGCGCAACAACAAATCACAGTCGCAGTCACAGTCACAGCAGCCGGGCAGCTCCCACGCTGGTGTTGGCGCTACAACTGGCTCTGCTGGCACCGCGACGCCGCAATCGAGCGACACCATTAGCTCGGCGGGCGGTTTTGGAGATGCGCAGCTTGTCGTCGCAGCGACCGCAACAAACGCATCAGCAGCAGCAGCAGTAGGTGCCAGCAATGCGACCGGTCGCCGCTTGGCCAGCAGTGGAATGCCGCCTTCTAATTGCCACAAATCGCTCAGTCAACATGTGCTGCAAACGCGTACAGCTTCTTCGGAACGTCAACGGCGGCGTCGGCGCAAGAGTCGAGCGCGACGCAGCGGCGGTATGGCCAGTGTGACCAGCTGCGTTGGCGATGGGGGCGGTGATAATATGTCGTAAGTCAAAACACACTTTACCAAGGTCATTCCCCATTAATCTGTCGTCTGTCTGCTTCTATATATTATGTCAATTTTTAATTTTAATGTAAAGCCGGAAAATATTATAAACAAAACCACTTTTCATAATTAGAATTTAAATCTAGCAGGATTAGTTAACATATTCTACTAGAATCATTCATTTATTTTTACAACGCAATTTTAATCATACTGATTCCGTTTTTTTAAACTTTATTTTTATCTTAAATTTTTTTAATGATCAAAAAAGCGTATTTATTTTCAGTGTACGAAGAAGGTATAATTATATTCTCTAGATGTTATACTCTTTTCTTTAACTGTGCAGCCGGGTATAACCGACTGCAAAATACATTGATACCAGCTGATAGATATAAGTTAGTAACTTTCCTTCGATTTGTGCTTTTGGAAATTTTAAGGGCGAGATTGGGCGTGGCTGAACAAATTTTTAGAGAAAGTTCCTCATTAATTTTTTTTCAAGTTTGGTAACTGTAGATATAGGCTTTTATCGTTTTTGGAGTGAGTGGGCGTGGTCAGAAATCTTTAGTAATATACTGATATATGTATGGTCTTATCATTTCCCTAACAGGTGTGTTGGAGTTGCCCTTTCCATTTTTTATCGGGGAGATACCATTAACAGAATTTTAAAATTAAGTGACTCTAGTTTACAAATTATGGAAAATATGCGCATTTTATATTTCTAGGGTCGAACTCTTGGGGGCAATGGGTGTAGACGTGGTCCGAAGTATATGCCAGTTTCCTTCTATGTTTGGTGAATCTATCATTAAAATTATGGAAGGTATGCGTTATATTTTTTTTATCGCATCTCAAAGGCATCCAATAACAGGGGCGTGGGGCCTGTGCCCATGGAAGTGGGCGATTTTTGAAGGACGTCGCCAACAATTTACCAACCAAGTTTGATGACTGTAGCATTAAAATTGTAAGGGCTTGATTTTGTAATATCGATTTTAACGATTACCTAGCCCCCTAGTGGACGTAGCACCTTCGGTATCAAAGCTGAAAAATTGTATAACCATAAAATGCATATAAACATTCTTAACCAGCATTATGGGTCAAGTTTATTTGGAATGATGTGAAAGTGTAGATTCCCTGTCGTATTCATAAAATAATATTAATATGAAATTTGTTGAGCTTTAACGTTTGTTTGCTTTTCAAAAACAATTCTCTGCAGTTCCTCTGGAGGTTTCTACACGCTGAAGGAGCACCATCAGCACTACCGACATAACCATCGTGGCAGTGGCATCGTATCGACATCGCATCGTCTATTTGCCAGCTCGGCGCCCAGCGGCACCGTTATGATGTATCCAAATGCACGTCGTGCAAGAAGCTCAACAGCTGAAGCTGCTGGAGCGCCAGCAGAAGGAGGAGGAGGAGGAGGTGGAGCGGGTGCTGCTGTAGGTCCTGCTGTAGCATTGCCAACGCCGCCGGACATCTCGTTGAGGCAGCGAGCGGTTGCCAAGTTGCGCATGTTCAACTTTCACCTCAACTGGGATCTGCATATGACGCACTGCAAGCCCTGCGGGTGAGTGTGCCACCATCCAAAAGGTGGGCTGCATATTTCAAGTTGGAGTGGGTGCTGCAAGTGGCCAAGTAGCCAAGTGCGGGACGCCACTTGAGCTGCTTCCAGAGGATTGTGGCTTTTGTTGGGTGTCGAGTATTTTGTTGTTCTTATTTTTTATATATAATATATATACTCTGTAAGTATTTGAAATTTTGCAGTAGTACCAAAAAGCCTAGGGAGCTCATTAGATCTAAAAAAAAAAAACACAGAATGTAGTCTAAGAACATACTGAACTTTTAACAGCTCTATCTACATTTCTTAAAACGATAAATATCGATTGTCAGTTTTAGTTAAAAGAAGTAAGAAAAACATTGGGGCAGATGAATTGAAAATGTCAAAGTAAGGAAACTAGAGTTAGAGGCGATAAATGAATAAAAAAGAGACATAATAAATATAGAAAGTGGAATATAGATTTTATAATAGATTTTAGAGGCACCGTTTCTTCAAAGTAAATAATCAACGGCACTTTTTATTATTATTAATTACACTTGGGATATTTGTTATCCCTTCATTTGATTTTGTTTTTTTTTTTGTTGTGTTTGTCGTTTGTCTGGAGTTCACGTTGGCCCACGTTGAATGACCACAAACCCCACGCCTAACCCGAACCCGAACCCAAATGCAAAATTGGGTCGACGACATTTGAATTTCCATGCTACCAACTTTAAATGTTTATGCAGCTTTAACCCAACTCGGCATGAAGCACCGAGCACCGTGCACCCAACACCCAGCAGATGGCTCGTTCTTGTTTATCCCTAAATGTGTCAAATTTTAATGAAGCGCCATCTAATGAGCTTCCTCCCAGGTGGGTGTCGGTGGCAAGGAGGTTTCGCGGGCAAGAGGCCATAGCTGACATCAAGCAGCCAAAGGCAAAGTTAATGATGTGAGCATTGGGCTTACTTAAAATAAATAATAATAATAAAACTGTAAACAGTGGGCAATGATCGTAATGATAGGGCGTGAAACCCTGGGTATGATATTGGCTGATATTGTATATCTAGATTAAGGTTACAGTTTTGTGGCCATTAAGTAGAATATGAATGAAACAAGATATAGGATTTCTGAACATCAAATTGAGAATGTTATCCTTTAAATTGAAGTTTTTTCTTAGCCTTAGCAAAAATTATATTTTTAAATATAGCATTTTAATTTTAATCAGCTGATATTGATGTATTTCTTGAAGTTTGATTATATTCGGAACACTGGTTTATTTTACTATTAAAAGAGATTAGTTTGAACGCAGATTTTAAAATATTAGATATATTTTAAAGTAGTTTATTGTTAAATCTAACCGAAATTTTTTTGTTAGTATGGGATAAGTTGAAGTTAACAGGACCAAACCCCACTTTATTTTGCTAGACTCAATAAGACAAACGGGAAGTGCACACGAAACGAAAAAAGAAACACTTGTAATTTCATTAACCTCTACTCTATCATCACAATAACTAAATGAAAAATACACCCTCTTCTCTTACCTATCTGAACAGCCCTCGGTTGAGCGGCAGCGGTAATATTATTACGCGACGCCTTTGCCGCAATCGTCGTCGGGAGGACAATGAGCTCTATCGTTCGAATAGCTTTAAGTTCGAGCGTTTCGAGCGCAAGGAGTGCCTCGAGGAGCTCTCCAACACGTTGCAAAAGCAGGTGAGTGCAATAAAAATATATATAAATTAAAATAGATGAAAGCCGAAGCCATTGACTGTTTGAGTTTGGATTAGAAGGTGTTTTGTTGGGGGGGGTGATAATCAATTAAGCGCCCCAGGGATGCATAATTGATGCGTGCCGGAAGCAAAGTTGGACACGAGTGCCACATGTTGCACGCCACGGCAATCCATCTAAGCAAAGGCAATTTATGCGCATAGATTACACCTAATTAAAGTGTCGAAGAACCTGAAATCCTCAAACCCATCCGCCCACCTCAGCCACATAATTAGAAAGGTCCTCCACAGTTGACTCTGCTCTTTATGAGACTGCGCTACTGAGAGAAATTGCATTAAGTTGAATTCGATGGAGCGACAACCGCTTAGGTCTTTGGGATTGTGCGGCAGGTGGCGTCTGTCTGAGACTTGTTTGGCCGAAGTTCATCTCGGGGGTCTGAGGAGGAAGGCAGGTGCTTGCGGGAATGGAGAAATCTAATTAATGGTGCGCAACAAATTGAATTTTAATTGAGCATCGAATTTGGTTTGGCCCCCCAAGTGGTTCTGGCAGCCACTCTGAGGAGTCTGCCAATGCAGCATGGAGTATGGTAAATGGAAAGGCGTTTAAGGACATGGAAGTTGGGGACAAGGGATAAGGGACAAGTTTGGGTGTTAAAAAAGCAAGCTGGCAATTACTTGACTCGAACGTTGATTAGAACAAAATATTATGCAACGATTTTCAACAATTAATTGTGACTAAAAATCGCGTCTTCGCGAATGTTCACAAAACTCTGATATTTTTAATATGTTGTTCAGCCAAAGAGAAAAATATGTACGTAATTTTGAATGGGTATTTAAATTTGAACTAGAAACTAAAGTTAAAAAACGAACTGATCGAAAGTTACAAATGTGGCAACAATGTCAAAAATTGCTATTTTTGAGTAATTTTTCCAAGGTTTACTACTAAACAAAAAGCCAGTCAATTTCGATTGAGCTATAAATGCAAACGTCAAAAGAAAAATATCCAAGATGACACTCTCAATTAGCCTGAGGCATGAGAAATAGAATGTGGCGCAGCATGTTTTACCCTAATGTAATTCAATTTTTAACGCTAAAGCTGACGTTGAAGTTACCCCACCCTCACTGCCTTCTCGCGTGATATACCGTTGCGTGCCTACACCTACACAACTCACCCTCCCCTCCTCCCACCGTAAGCCGCTGGAATGACAGGGCACCATTTATCAGAGGAGTGTTTCTTAAGTGTACTGCAGTCGGAAAAGCACTTGAAAATGTGGTCTCGTGGCAACCTACAACTACGACTGTCAGCTGTCCGGCTCGATAAGCTGCATGGCAAAAACACTCATACCGCCACCACCAACCCCTCAACCCACAATCTCTTTGTGATGGTATTTTCCATGCCTCCTTTGTTAGCGCATTATTTGCAACATTTTCACCTTTTGCAAGGGTTTCGCCTCATAAATAAATAAAACTGTTGCTTTCCTCTTCGATTTCACACAACATGGCAATGTTCTTAGATTTTGATGGGTTGTCACATGTTCTTACACTCAAAGAAATCAAGAAGAACAGTTCTAGATGTTTAATTGACTTGGCATAAGTTAAGTACGATCGTTCCCATTTTAAAACACTTCCGATTGTTCTTTATATATATATATCTTAAATTAATAATTTTACTACTTGCAGAAAGTTCTGGTGGCAATATTATCTTAAGATTAAGCCCTTATTTTGTATTTGATGCAAGAATGATTATTTCATTCACTAGAATTTCTATCCGGCTTGTACTTAAAATAATAACTATGTTTTCCGTTGTGCCGTTGCTTTCAATTCCCAACTGTCAAAGTCGAATTTTTTTTGCTGTTCGCTTAGATTTCTGCTCTCGGCGCTATTCAGTGACATGACATGCTTTAACTGGAGTCGCACCTGTCTTTTTCAACCTGCCACCCACTAATCATGGCAGACGTGTCTGCAAAAGTTTTCACCTCTTATCCTGCCCATCTCTTAGCCACTTGTGGCCTGTCCTTGTCCATTTGTCATTTCCCAGCCAGCTAGCGAAAAAACACTCAGCGAAAATAATGGGAGCCACAGATAAATCGGATTGGAATTTTTGTTGGCAGCTTAAGTAGTGAGCCATAAGAGAAAGTCACATTCCAACACCCCTAAAAAGTATGCTATACTTAAATTTTAATCCCTTTTCTTCTAGTACGTCTCAAGCAGTTTTCATTAGTCTATCGTTAAGTAGGTCAAATACTAGCTGTAAACATTGTTTAAAACTAAATTCATAAATTTACTTTGTTGTTGCTGGGGACCTAGGTTTATACGAGGGTGGTCTGAAAAGTTTCCGACCTCAACCTGAAGATGGCAACACTCGTACATAAAAGCAAGTGAATTTCATTGTTCATCTGTTGACAGTTACTCACCAAAGTTTCAGGCATTTTAGACGCGCAGTTCTTATGTAACAGTCATTTGAGTGAGTTGATGCGAGTGTTTTTGTGAAAATGGACAAAATCGAGTATCGAGCTGTCATAAAATATTTGTTTTTGAAAGGCAATACGCCTACGCAAATGAAAGATGAGTTGGAGTCTGTGTATGGGGACTCTGCACCATCATTTACCATAGTGAAATTTTGGGCAGCTGAATTTAAACGTGGCCGTAAGAGCTTGGCAGACGATGAAAGTTCTGCAACAATCGACGAAAACGTCGCCAAAGTTCACCAAATGGTGCTAGACGACCGCCTAATTAAAGTGAGAGAGATAGCAGAGGTTATGAAGATGTCTAAGGAACGTGTTTGTCACATATTAAATCAACATTTAGGCATGAGAAAGCTGTCCGCTCGTTGGGTGCCGCGTTTGCTCACGGTACACCAAAAACGTCCTTTCACACCTCAGCGGTTGCCATGGCCAAAATCCACGAATTACGGCTTGAACTGCTGAACCATCCGCCTTACTCACCAGATCTAGCCCCAAGCGGCTTCTTTTTGTTCCCTCAGCTGAAAATTGCGCTCGGAGGACAGAGATTTTCGTCAAATGAAGAGGCAATCACCTTTGTGAACAATTATTTTGCAGAGAAAAACGCCGAGTACTATTTGGACGGGTTACAGAGATGGGAGCGTCGCTGGGAGAAGTGTGTAGAATTACAAGAAGACGATGTTGATAAATAAAAAATAAAACATCAGAAAAATGTCTTGTATCTTTATTAGGTCGGAAACTTTTCAGACCACCCTCGTAAGTGCATTTTTTATACCTTTTTATTGTAAAGATTTCCTGGAATATTTGATATTGTATATATGTTTATATATTGTATATATTTTGTATAGCTGTAAATATATATATATTCCACATCTTTCTTTTAGATAATAAATAAACAATTATTATTTAGTCCGCATCTACATTAGTAGATGTAGAAAATATCATTTATAGTTGATAGATACTTTATAGATTGTGTTTATAAAAAATATAGCAATTCTCTTCAATAAATATTTCAATTTTGTAAGCTAGAATTAAGCACATTTTCCTGTCTAAGAGAAACGGCAATTCTCTTCACTTTCCCTCCTCCATTTCCCAATTGTCGACATCGACTCATTGTCCGCTTGTAATTTCCATCATCATTTAATGTGCTTTAAGCACCACAAAAACCAACCAACCAACCAACCAGTGGAAGGGTCCATTCAGCCATTACTTTTGATGGCATCATTTAGAATGATGTCCCGATGATGTTGAACCATACTCGACCTGTGTAAATTGCCGAGTACTTTTTGCCTCACGATAAACATAAATTGCTCAGTGATCTGTGTGCAGGCAATCATTAGCCCCGAAACAATCAGCCCAAATTCGCTGCCTGATTATTCATGCAACAATGTTGTTGGTTGCGCAGCATTACGCAGCGTTGAGTGTTGCGTTGCGTGACGGCACAACGAAACACAACACCTACCCCTAACCCACACACTGAGAAACTCATCTTCACACCCCTTCATCCGCTGCTTGTGATTTATTGCGAGAATTGCGCTGTCAGTGCTGGAGACAATCGTTGAGATATGATGCCTTCATTTGACCCACTGCATTGTGAGAAATTAGTTAACACACACATCGCAGCCCTTTCCCATCAGCCAACCACTTGTATGGCGCTTCTTACTCCTTGGCTTAGACCAAGTTAACTATAATCAAATGAGGTAATTTCACGTGAGGTAATTTGTCGTTGCCCCGACTGGAGTTCTTTCCTTGACACCTCCCCAAACCGCTACCTGCCTCTGAATACCCTCGCTGCAAGTGGCTACAAATTTAATCAAACAGTTGACTATCTCACACACACCTCGATGTGTGCAGTGGAACTAACGCGTCCCCTCATCTTCGCCACAAACACACACACCCCACCTCCCTTGCCATCCCTCATTCGCAGTCATTTCGCTTGGAGTTCTAAATAATTGATATCGGCAACATCTTTCGTTCTACGTCCTTTTGTGTTGCAATTTTGTACGTCCAACTTGTTGTAATACATTCAAATGAGTGTTTCCAGCCGTGTGTTTGAGTGTGTGTGTGTGTGGATATATTATTTATGTAAATCTCAAGTTGTTCAACAAAAAAAAAAAAATACAAAATATATACTACACACACACACACATATAAATACAACGACGCAAAATGCAAAGTTTGCAAGTTGTTGCAATATTTTTAGCTGCACAGTGGCACCAGAGCGTTACTTCTGACTGACAATGATACTTGCAAAATATGCGTTAAACATATTCTTTGAGGTGAGCACATTTTGAAGCTTCAGTTAAATTGATTGATTTCATTTACATTGCCTTAAAACTCTGGACAGAAGAAAGTAATCCCGATCTCAAAATGTATATATATATTCTTGGTTCGAATCAAAAGCCAAATCGACTTAGCAAAGTTCGTTTGTCCATTGTTATGATAAAGCCCTCAAATTAATATTTAATATGTTAAGACATTTATATATTTATATATTTTTATATATTGGTCAACTATAAAAACTCATTAGGTGAAATTTGTAATGTATTTGATTGCGCCATATTTTGCTAGAACTGTACGCATTACGCTAGAGAGGAGGTAGAGAGAGAGAGAGGCAGGTAGAGAAAGAGAGGCAAGCTTTAAGTGAGATTTGTAGTCAACTTAAATATGCGTTTTATTTGTCTTGCGTATTATTTGGCGCAATTGTGTCCGTAATTGTGCTGAGTGATGTGAAACATCCCCACATACACACACCCACACAATTACACCCTTTTTCTTTGGCACTTGGCACTTGGCACTTGGCTCTTCAGTTACCATCTCGATTTGCAGTTGTGGATATCAAACCGCTTTCACCTTCCAGTATACATATAATAAAGGGCAGATGGAAAGAGTGGAGGGCTCAAGGGAGTTGTGCTTTGGGGTCTTTTGTGTGTTATTATTCAAAATCCAGTCAATAATACGATACTCGACGCTTATTTATTATACCAAATGCAAGGCGAGCAGTATGTAAATATTTCAAGAGAGGAGTTACAATTACAGCAAACCCAAACCCATCCATTGCCCGGCTGCACCCCCCTTTTCTGCGAATGTGTGTTTGGCGTCCTGTTGGCGCTGTTTTTATTCGATTTATTGGCTTCGCATTTTTTACAGCTGCTTAAAATTCACACATTCCAAAATGACTCCCCTTCGCGTGCCGTGCATTGAATTTCTCATTCCCTTATTTATACTCATCCCCCCCCCCCCCCCTCCATTCGAATGGCCTGCATTTATGCTGTCTGCCTTGGCTGTTCCTCGTCTTTGGGAGCAAATTAGTTTATTGGAATTTCTTGCTTGTGTTTTATCCCCGTCTCACCGGAGATGCCTGTATGCTTCTTCGATATCGCCATATCACTTGTTTTTACTCTGGTTTTTATAGCATATGTGCCCACTTATTGCTGCAGCTGAGCGAGCAATTCGCTTTGAGTATTGAATTTGATGTCGTTAACTTTCAAGTAGTGTTAACAAAGCGATCAGACTTAAGAATAAAGCTTAACAAAGTTCACACTCAAGTAGAAAAGTAAATGCTTAAACTAGTATTCCTGAACTTCCAATATAAGATTATTGGATCCTTGGACAACTTAGTCATAACTTTTATTATGATTAGGACTGTTTTAGTTCAACATTTGCTTGAACTTTAAATGGGATAAATGATGGCTAGATTGCCCTAGCTTTACTTTATGCGAATTTTAATTAAATATTTGTTCGTCCTTTAATAATTTGGTGTATTACGTCTTTAATTGAAAAGTACTTCAAATGAATTATTTTATCTCATGATTACGATTCCAACATCGTGCATCGTATGCATAAATATTAGCATATGCAAATTAAGAAAGGAAATATTTAATACAGTCGATCGTCAATGTATTTTTTGCTCTATGCAGTAAATGGAGAAAAAGAGACCATATCATGGAAATGTTATGGATATTACGTGTTTGCAACACAGACACACAGACATAGGCAGACAGACAGATAGACAGATAAATAGACAGACAGAGAAATAAGCAAGAAATAGTAGCTAGTTTTAGTAGTTTTAGTAATTTAGTAGCAATAATATTCAAATTTTAATGATGCCCAGCGGGACAGCAACAGCCACGAAGTGAGGGAGAGAGAGAGAGAGAGAGAGAGAGAGAGAGATAGGGAGACATTGTAAGTGAGTTAGATGTGTGTTGTGTGTGGTGTGTGGTGTAGGTTAGTCAGCATTTGGCCGGTGAATGCGTGGAACGAAACTTTGTGCGTGCAAATGGCATATCAATAACAAATTAAACTATAGTCCATATATATCACACACATACGCAGGCAGGTACTTGTGTGTGCGTGTATATAAATCGGCTTAGACGCCGAAAGTTGAAAGGCACGCAATGGCGTGCCAAAAGCTCCATTTCCGCATCTGCTATCCACGGCCTCTGAATAGGCTGCCTGCCCCATCTCAGCCAGCTCAGAAGATGGCCAAATTATTTGCCTTTGCTTTGATTTAAGTTAGCCATCATTTTACTTTATTTCGCTAGTTAGCAGATAAAAGGAAGTCGCACATGCAGTTTTCCATTTTCCATTTTTCATTTCAATTATGCATCATAATTCAACCTTATTTGCTGGAAGAATTTTAATATATATATATACTATAGTTTCATGCCTTAAAAGATATATATAGGTTTATATATTATGTATGCATGTTTATATATATTAAAAAGCCATGCAAACTTCATAGGATATCAAAAGTAAATATGACAGCCTCAATTAAATATAGTCTTTAATTTTTAAACACCATCAAATAATTATAAAATAATATAAAAATTCACGTTAAATGCACATTCTTCTTACATACATTTGAGAGCATTTTATATAATAAAAGCTTTAAAACGCTGCATTTTTTTTGTTGAGTGTTGCCAAACACTTGACATGAAAAACTTTAAAATACGTGTTGCCAACAAAAATAAGTTTAAAATGTTGTGTGTTTAGTGTGTGTGTGTGTGTGTGTTAATGGTGCTTCGACAGTGTAAACCCTGCAGGCAGCACTGTACTGCACTGCCCACCTCCTTCACCACAAAACGTTTTGAGGGTTGGTAAGCGCGTTTTGCTCGAGGCGATACGCAAATCCGTTTAAATTTATGGCGTGTCATTGTTTTGGCATAAAATTAAGTGAGTGCAGCGACAGCAAACAGATAGAGGCGAATTTCGTTTCGGAAGGTGATGGAGTTGGTTTGTGTGGGGGGTGGTTGGGTTGGGTTGGGTATGTGTATAACTTGTGTTTAGTTCAACATGCATGTGAAATAATGATTGTGCAATGAAACGTTGCCTACTACAAGGCGCCCAGCCAGCTTTGGGAGTTGTTTGGGGGTTGGGGTCATTGCTTGGAGCCAATGTCGGCACTTCTAATGGGCAAATATAATTCAAAAAATTCATAAGCGCCCTTCTAATTTATGAAACTCCACACTCCTCCATACCACCCACGAATTGCAAGCCCCTGCACCCTAATTTGCGCACCCAAGCACTTCTGGGCAATTTTAATTAATGGAATTGTTGTTTAACATAAACGAAGACAGACTTTATCTAAGACAATGCTAAAAGAAGCTTGACAGTCTCTCCTTTTATTTATGGAATTTATAAAAAATAAAAGTTAGCATCAGGCTGGCACTATCTTTTAGACTCTAGATTGTATTACTTGCCAAACAGCATCAATAATCAAGAGCATCTCCGTCTCTAAGCTCTTCTATCTCATGAATTTTTTAGGGTCGGTTATATTAAAAGCTAATGTATTCAGTTATTCCTGAAATGCTATGATACTCTATAGAAATATATATATATAGATGTAGGGCATCCTCATGTCGAACACTTTCAACAGAAGCATTTGTGGCTCAGGCGCTTTCATTTTATCCACTTTCCTATTTAGCTGCTTGCTGCATTTCTTGTCAACATCTTTAAGTTTTCCCCACATTTCCGTTGTATTTATTGGTGTAGGGTATACCATAAAGTGGTTATAAATGGCTTTAGTTTTTGATAAATGCCTTTAGAAAACGGCCAAAAATGTTGCCAAAAAGTGCGAAAACTTTTAAGCTCTTTTTGATTTGAGGGGAAAAATTGGGAAAAAGTTGTATGTTAATTTTGTGAACTTTTCGAGTTTGCTTTAACAGATTAACTGCATAATAATTTTACGTTATTCCATTGGAACTAATGTTGCCAAATTCAAGAAAATCTAAGAGCAAAGGGGCGTGGCTAGACGATTTGAGCGGCTTGTTGCTGCTGACGTTTCAAAAACCGATGAAAATACTGCTAAATAATACTGACATTAAATTCAATTAATACGCATCTAAATTAACTCTCTTATCAAAGCTATCAACGAAATCGAATATATTTGGTTGGCGTACAAAACGAGAATACATCTTTTTAGGTAAATAAAATTCACTATATTGCGATTGTTCAAATCGTTTGCCAAATTGGGAGTGTTCTAGTAGTGTCTGCGCTGGCGATGACCGGGCGGTAAATAACGGGACGAGGGCGCATGACCACTGTTGCCAACGGAGGAGCCACGATAGGCGGCACCGCCACCCGATGATGGGCCACTGCGATGATGACTGCAACAGAAAATAGGGTATATTTGCATGACTCGTTTTTATTGATGGATTGGATCCGAGAGCACTTACTCGACCGAAGGCACCGATGGTGATTTGGGCAAATGTGCGCCCTCGGCCTGGTAACCGTTCTTGTCCGCCTTGTAATTAACGGTATACTGCTTTCCATCATCGCCCGTGTATGAGTAGGAGCCACTCACACCCAATGAACCATGTGGCCAGCCACCATTGAACTCGCCTGTCTCATCGCGATGAATGCCATTGCCAGTTTCAAAGCTGAAAGTGGTTTTTCCAAAGATTAGAGCTCGAGGTTCTGATTGTGCTTAATCAACTTAATTTCGTGTAACATTTGATATTTCTATATTCTTGGAAGTGAGTGAGACGTCTACCTTTTTACCATTAAGTGGAATCTTATCTATTTTACAATAGTTTAATTTATCAGGAATATTCTTGATTAGTATTAGTGTTTAAAGTTTCCTTAGCATTTCTTTTGAATTGAAGGTAATGTAAACATTAGTTAGTAATTATACAAACAATTTATAACTGAGAGATTTAAATCCAGAAAAAGTGGATTATTCAAACAATAAACAATGACAAATATTATTTGAGAGCAAAAAATTATTTGGGTGCAGAAAAGGATCAGACAATACAAGGTATATATATTTGAATTATAAGAATATGCAATGTTTAAGAAATCGATTTGAAGAATTTTCTTTTAAATTAATTTTGTGTGAATTACCCAAAGTTATAATTGCCACTGGCATCGCTCTGATAATCGCTGCGTACGATAGGTATCTGTGGCTGTTGCTGACGATGCGTTCCACCAGCATTTCCAGCAAGTCCACCATGTCCAGCATGTCCAGCATGTCCCCCGAACCCAGCTCCACCACCAACTCGAGAATGGGAGTGCTGTCCAGTTACTCCACGATAGTGCATTTGACTAGCCTGGGGTGCCAGATATTGGTTGGAGGGCAAATAGCGTTGGGGCGGGCGACCAGCAGCGACGGCGTTGGTCAAAACCGCACAGGTCACAAGCAAAACAATGGGATGCAGCAACATCTTGAAGCACTTGCAACACATATACACACCTCACAGACCACTAAATAACGAGAAAAAAAAATACTCAAGAAAAACGGACGCACTTCAGCAGCTGTAGATAGTTTTTTTTTTTTTTTTTTTGCTGCTTTTCGAATCTGTATCTTTTTGTATTTTATTTGTACTGTCTCTGAACTCTCGACTGAAACGCTTCAGCGCTGACTGCTTGAGATTCTGCTGTGGCTCTTTGCTTTTTATAGTCTCACTGTTAGCGGCTGTTAGCCACATTTCATGCTTAGTTTTTTAATTGTTTTATGTGTTTTTAGCCCAGCTTTTGTAGCATCATTCTTTAAGCAGCTATTTTGGAGTTTCTTGGTGTTTTAATTATCCTAATGCTGTCGAGGCGGCTGCTACATGCACCAAAAACGCTTTTTTTCAATTTTTAGTGCAGTTTTTTTTCTTCAAATTTTGATATTAGCTTTTTTTTATTTTTTTTTTTTTTGCAAATAATTTCAAACTTTACTTGGTTTTGAGCCAAAAAAAAAAAAAAAACCAAGACTAGGGTGTGTGTGGGATCTTTGTTTTGTATTTGTTTTTTGGGCACTTGGCCAAAACACAAAAGCAATGGCTTAACTAATTATAGCATGTGCCATCATTAGCAAAACCCGGAGAGCTTTCGAGTTCCGGCTCGCCTCTCGCATGTTCGAGTGGCAGCAACAACAGCAACAACAACAACTACAACAAAATGTGCCCTCACTTGAGCACCATGCTCTTAAAAACGCCGCTTGCACCTTGCGGCATAAACAACTTGAGACGATCAGCAGCAATAGTAACAACAACAACAACCGCAACAGTTATAGCAACCTGTCGTAAACGGTAGCTCCAACTTCTTCTCTTGCTTCTATCTTCTCTTCCCTTTTTTTCACAGAGCAAATCAAATCTTGAATTAAAATGAAATAAAAAAAAAAAAAAAAAAAATTATTTTTACTTTTGTCTAAAAATCTGTCCCCATACTATTCGGAGTAACTAATCTCTTAATACTGTATAAATTCACAAAAATCAGTTCAACTATATATGTCGTTGCTTTATTTATTTATATTTAATAAAGCTTGACTTATGTCTTAAAAAAATTATTTATTGCTAATTACTATTTAATCATTATATCAAACCAAAAATATATTTATCGCACCTATTATTATAGTTTTCGTAAAACGCTGGCGAATTTTCCATATACCTCATAAAAAGTAGCATTTTGAACTTCATGTGAATGAAAATTGCTCAATCATTTTGATTGAGTTGCATGACAGACAATTTCGAATCTCTATATTTTCCAAAAGTCAAATCAAAGCCCGAAACCATAAATAGAACTTTACTCCGTACACCTCGGGCTCCTCCTCCTCCTCTGTTTCACACCCTCGGTAAATTCTTGTATTCTGCGTTGAACAATAAAAAATTTAAGAATATCGCGCGCATATCCGCAATTATTATAATAATGTTGTTGTTGCTGTGTATTAAAAATAGCCGTCGATGAGCGAAAAGAAACCTCATTAATTAATACTCATAATTAATGAAGATGATCATTAATCATCAACATTATCCCCATCAATTTCATGATCATTTTTATGATCACCAATAATATTACAATGGATATAGTGAATGTTGTTTTAGACCCTAGAGCATCTATATAGAAACTTTTATTCTGCGTTTAAATGGATGAAGGGGCATAATGAATTTGCTCAAATATTTGTAAAAGGCAGAGGAAAGCTTTTATGATATCAATTTAATCTAACTGCTAACAATTTATCTATTTGTTTATATTTCTTCATATATATATACATATATATATGTGTTTATTTTCCATGAATAATTAAACATTCAATTTATGTATATACATTTTTTTGTGAGCACCTAAAAACAAAGACAACATTAAGCTACGTCCACTCTTACCACCGATGTTGTACATTAACTGCAACGAATTTCGCGCTTCGATAGCGCCACAAAATGCATTTTACAGTAGAGTGGAGTGGAGGAGAGGAGAGTGAAGTGCACTTTGATAGCTAAGAGGGCATCATTAAGTTTCATAACTAACTAACTGACCGACTGCTGCTAGAATTCTTCTCTCGAAGTTCTCTCTGGCACCTGTCCAGTTGCTTGACCTGCCCATTTAGACGGTTAACGGTTAATGGTTATTAAAAGACGGTATGCGGTATACGTTCTATCTGTAATTTATGCAGCTAAATTTTATTTTTGTCTTAAGCACTTTAGCGGATGTAATGCCATCATCCGTAAATGAACTTGCAATTCACATTGTTTTTGACACTGACAACTTGCAACTTGAAACTGGCACCTGTCGACTGGCAACTGGCAGCCGCTAAACGGCACTAAGTACTCGGTACTTGGCATTGAATGTACCTATGACAAACAACAAGAAAAAGAGATGAAAAAAACGAAGAAAAAAAAGTTGCGCAACTAGAAAACGCTTAAATCCATTTTGTGAAACACTTTGAATGTATAATAATATAATGTAAAGCGTCACTGTGATGTGATATTTTTGGGTTCTTCTTGAATCTGTTCTCGAACATGTTAAAATACACATAGAACGGTAAACGTTTTTTTTTTTTTCTATTCGTAGACAAGACAACTTTTTCGGTTCGAGATAATTTCTGTAATTTTTCATATTGCACACTTTTTCTATGCCCGGGGAGAGGGATCTACGTTCCTGTCGTGACGTCTGTATCGTTTGGGGAAGCATTTTCCGAACTCATAAAATTTACATATATGTATAAGCTAATTGTCTTAAATTTGTTTGACTAAGGGGAAGATGCAGAGGCAGACAGTCTTAACTTACTTTCTTAACTTTGTTAACTGGCTGTTGGCTTGGCTAAGGGGGATGTTAAGAGTATCTGGGTACTATAGTCATGAATAGTAAGGTGTAGCAGTACGCTAGGTTTATAAATGAAGACGACATAAATACTATCCATTCCAAATTGTGTGGTTATAAATGCAGTCCATATAGCACTAGCACCTTTGCGACTTTTGCCTAAAATGCCTTCAAATTTGAACTGGGTAGTGACGGAGTTAGGGAGGGATAGAAGAATGAGGATAAACAAATATATAGTATATAGAGGATGTTAGGTCGCAGTTAAATGCATTGGCTTGTGGATAATTGAATCAGAAGATGCTCTGAAGGAATTGCAAAAATGACTTTATGCTCATAAATGTGTGTAATCGCTTTTAAAAGTGGGCTTGCGAGTGGGCGTGGAACTGGAATTGGGTGGGCAAACAAACATTTGTCTAGGTAGCAGAAGGACGCTGCATCTGTTACTGTCAAAGCCACTGATGCACTGATAACAGAAACAACATAAAGCAATGAGCAAAGAAATTATGATATAGGGGTTGAGTTTTGTGGGGGGGTGGAGAGCAACAAGGGAGAACAAGACAACAGTTAACGACTGAAAGCGGGGTACACGCTGCCTGGTGCCGCCCTCCTGCCCCTTAGTGAGAATTTTGCCCAGTTCGTTCTCTCTCTCTCTCTCTATACAAGTACACTCTAAAGAATTTCACTGAAGCAAAAAATCTATTTTTGTTTGAAATGTATTTGGAATATTATCTTCGTCAATGCATGAAATAAATTAAAGATTTGTGAAAGTTTGAATTAGAAATTCATTTAGTTTCCCAATTCTGAAACATATGTATGTAGTTTTCGAAGTGTAGTACTCCTGTTTTGGCAATCGCTTCCTCGCTCGTTATTTCTTCTTATGATACCCCTTTGAGCTTTCCATCTGTTTCCTCTTCCTTTTCAGCGAAAAATGTCAAATTCAGCTATTTGTTTAATTGAAAAAAAAGAAGAGGAAATAAAGTACAAAAAGAAGAGACACGCTACGTGCCCAATTTTTTCTTGCTTTTCTTCTACTTCTTCAACGTCCAAGTAAATAGGGGGAGGTCTAACCATAGCCATCTCCACCAACTCCAACCTCCTCAGTTGGTTGAGTCGTGTGCCAGCGCATCAAATTGTTATGTGCCATTAATTTAAATGAGAGTCTTCTCCGCCCCATCGATATATGTCTGTACGTATAAACATGGGGAGCTTTTTTTTTGTTGTTTTTTTTTCTCACTTCCATTCAATTCTATTCTCCAATTATACATACTAATGTGATTCGTATGAAAATACATGCGATATGCACTTCTTAGCCAAAGTTCTCTTTCGACTCCACCTCCTCCTTCGTTTTTTAATTTTATCACTGGATTTGCCTTTGAGACTTTGCAGAGATTCTTGACAACACTGTTATTATTCAATTGGTTTGCTTAAGGAAACTCTTAGTCTGATTCCAATCATTTTTATTGAAGGATAACATATTTTCTGATGAACGTTTAAGTTAGTAGATTTATTTATCTATTCGTTGCTCAAATTGGGAATTACAGTACATATCTTGTCGTTCTAGTTTAATACTTCCCTTATTATCTATCAATTGAAATCTATCTTTTAGTTATCTAACACTTACGTTCAATTTCTGAATTACTTGTTTTCATTTTAAAAAAATAAGCAAATTTTTATAAGATTTTATTTTTGAATCAGATTCTGAAGAACTTGCTTGAAACGAGTTCTATACTTAGACAACTTTCTAAGTTAATATGTCAATATATCTAAGTTAATATATATCTGTTGGGCTCTACACCAAATGTTATACTTGTTTAGGATTAATAGTTTTCTTTGTACAGGTTAAGCATGATTACAGTTGTGTGAGCGTATTATCCACTCGTTTACGTCAGCGTTGACTAGTTTTTAGCTCAACTAGTCGAGCTTTTTATTCCAGTTAAAATAACAGCTGATTTTCCAATACCTTCTTCTCCTTGCAGCTTTTTTTTCTGTGTTTCTGTGTTTATTAACATTTGTTTTTGTCAACTTTTAGTTTCTCGTTATTGAGAGACAAGAAATCTGATTTACAGCATTGTTTTTCCACTCAAATCCCTTTTTCTTAAGCGCTTTTTTTTGTGCTTTTGTGATTTTTATTTAAGCTCTTAGATCGCTTGTCTCTTGGCCGCGCAAACACACACACACACCACAACTAAATCTGCTCACCCTTATTTTTAACCATTCGCTCATTGCCGGGTCGGTAAAATCAGACAGGGCAACAATAACAACTTGTTGCTAATGCACTTTTTATTCAAAAGCTTAATTTCTTAAAGGGCATAATCAAATACTTCTTAATATCAAGATAAGCCTGCATTTCAAGCCATCTTATGTGTTGACGTAAAAAGTATTTCTGAAAATGAGATACAATTTAGGAGTCCTAAATTCAAAGACAAACAGTGCATTGTGGAATATTTTTGATTTTAAATTGCACCTAGAAAGTGTAAAAAGCGTGTTGATTTTTATAAATTTATAAGCCAAAGTAGATTTGTAAAATTAAAAACAGAAACAAAAGAGTAAGCTTTTAGGCAAATTCTTTTCAAAATTAGTATATGAAAAAAAAAACACCCAACTATTATTTGAAGTTGTCTGAATAGTTTTCTAAATTATGTGTAAATTTTGTTTTCTCTGAGTGCAAACATGGCCCCGGTATTACGCACCAAATGGTTAAGCCATATTATCATAAACTACTCTTAAAGGTAACTTTTACTTAATTTTTTCTGCTGTGTAACTGAAGCGATTTGCTTTGATAGCGTTGTGTATACATATATATTTATAAATATAAATGTATATGTATATATATGTTTGATTAAGCATTTCCATGCGGAAATTAAATGGACACGCAAACAAACTACGGGAGCCCAACGAGGGGAGGTACAAGCAAAAATAAATAAAAATGTTACTCTTACTGTGGCTTGGCAAAGGGAGCAAAAGGAAACAGCATATGTGAGGTGAGTCTGTATATAGCTGGGGCGTCTGTTGGTCTGTTGGTCTATGGTGTCTATCAAACTTAACTGAACAGCGCTCAAGTGAGAAGATTAAATCGCCATAAATATTAACTACAGTTGCTTCCGGGTGGCTGGTATAGGAGACAGGGACTTCGATGTGGATGGGAATTTGGCTTGGGATTTGTAAGCGAAGTTGTCGCTGCACAGTCCACCAGCACACGGGCGAAAGATGTCTTAAGCCCCGAGGAGGCGACAGAGCATCTATTTGGCAAGGGAAGGCAAGTTAAGACAATTTGAAATGTCTTGCCTTGACTTAGAGCTGGAAGGCACGCACACATCACTTGCATATCAGCCGAACTTTATCACAGGACTTTACCGAAGGCGAATTTCAAGCTGCACTATTTTTTCTCTTCTCCTGTTTCTCTATCTGGCTGTAGGTCTTGTTCTGCACATACAAGTGTACAAGTTAAATGATTTATTCCCCTTTGGTCAGTACACAAATAATTGGAACATGCTACAAATAATTGAAATGTACAGGCAACTCTCCAAGCGGTGTGTGGGTTACAACAGGTGTGGGCTGCCTGGCAGCTGTGTTAAGAGGGTGAAAGGCGCGGAGGGGTT
The DNA here is from genome assembly GCA_035042345.1 of Drosophila fungiperda. Taxonomy (NCBI): domain Eukaryota; kingdom Metazoa; phylum Arthropoda; class Insecta; order Diptera; family Drosophilidae; genus Drosophila; species Drosophila fungiperda. Next base: position 630,988 of record JAWNLM010000015.1, on the reverse strand, counting down.
GGGGTTGGAGCAAAGCTGGAACTAACTAACGTGTTTCGTAAATCCTATTGCAAGTTACACACAGTTTGCTTACAACTTTTACCAGCTGCTAATTGACACACGTAGCTTTATGTTTTTGTTGAGTGGTTGGATAGCGGTGTGGCATGGTGAATACCTTTGCCACATAATTGAGTAATCGAGAAATGTCTGCGACTAATCTTACTATTTTAAGCAATCCTATGAAATAAAAACATTTGCATAAAATGTCATTAAATTAATGTGATTTTTAGTTGTTGCTTTCAAATCAAATTCTATTCTTAATATTCTTCGATTAGAATTTAACATAAATGAGAAATTTGAAATTGTGTTTGCAGAAATAGAAATACTGATTGAATGTTTGCAGTTTGCAATTTATGAAATTTTTTTTCAAAATTCAATGTTTATTGAAATGTTTTAAAATTTCACAACGTAATTTTTAATAGAGATAATTTTATTGTTTTCTAATTGTTTCCGTTTTCTCTTAGGAGTTAAATCATACATATGGGTAAGCTATTTAGGTATTTATTTATTTTGTTTGCAGAAATTTACATAAGCCTACCTAAAGACAAATAATTAAAATAAAAGTATTTAATTATGCATTTCAAATTTTGCATAATGAAATGGGACTTTCATTAATTTGAACAGTTCTGATTATGAAGCGTCACTTCTTTTAAAGTAACCATAACTGGAGGCATAACGCAAGATCCGGTTAGTGAAATGAACTGGTTCAAATGGCTAAATGCAAATATGGCTACAACTCTAAAGACACCTCTCTTGGCTTAAAAAAAAGAAAAAGAAGAAACCGCAGAGCCTAAGCGAAAACCGAAAGCCTTATACTCCTACTCCTACTCGCTCCTCGACTCATGCTTCTTGGTTTGCCCGTTCCTATACTCATCATTATCGTTGTGAAAGACCCATTCGCATCCATTCAAAAATCAACCCTATTTTGTGTTAGTTAATTGCCAATATTACACAAGTGGCAAGCCAAAGCGCATGAAAGCGTGCTACTCTCTGCTCTCTTTTCCCTATCTTTAACTCTCGCCCTACGACACTCTGCCGCTCTATCTCTCTCTCTCTCTCTCTCCGTCTCCCTCTCTGTGTTTTGCTTTAGTTATAGTGCAATTGTTAAGTTAGCGAACGCTGTAAAGGCATCTTACAATTTTTTGGAATATGTAATGTGTAAAAATGTATAATTAATTATATCCTTATAGATTCTTTAATATATCTTAGTATTTAATATGAATTAAATATATATTCTGTATATGATTTTTTGTATTTTTTGTAATATGTAAAAATGTTGACTACCTAATTTTAAAGTTCTAATATGTATAGAGTGACTTTTAGATAATTAACTAATTTTCTGTGGTCTTTATTTTGACTAGTAATTTTAACTCTCAGATCAACACCCATATTAAGAAATATTTATAAGACAGGTTTTAGCTAATGAATCTTGAACGATTAATCCATGGGTCGTATTTCGAATTTTATGCATTGAATAAAAGTGTTTTAAACATTTAAGTTATGCAAATTTTTTAATATAATACATATTATTAAAGTTCTATTATTAATTCATTATTTTAAATTGTCGAATTAACAATATTTGTATTGCCTTTCGTGTTGAGTGATTTTGACAATCGCTTTGTTGCATATCTGATGGCAGCGTCTGTATGCGGCTGTGATGCGCACTGTGTGCGCATGAGCTGAATGTCAGACCGTCCACGCCGCATAGCCAAACGGGGTTGTGTTTTATCTGTTGTTGTTGCTGCTGCTGCTTTTGTATCGTGGGTGCCTTGTGGTCGGTGTCGCACGTGTCGCACTTCTTTTGAGGGTTGCGAATGACGATGCCTTAGAAAGAGAGAGAGAGAGAGAGAGAGAGTGAGAGCGACTAAGCCTGCAGCTGCTGCTGAGCTAACTTAGCAACCGCATGCCAGGCTGTCAGCTCAGTTCAGCAGCAGCCTTTGCAGGGTACGCAACTCCAATGTTAAGTTCGTGTCGTTGTCGTCGTCAAATGTTGTCGCCGGCCACATAAAAACACTGAATAACGACAACACGACACATAACAATCAAATAAGAGCTATCACACAGCCATATTATATAAACTGAAATAATTAACAGAATCAGTGGTAGAGATTATGCATGGAGTAAAACAGAAGCAGAAAAAGCAGCTGAATACATAACGCGCGCAAAAAATGTACTAAGCACAACTTCCAAAATAGAGTGACAAAATTATTGTAACTGTATTTGTTGTTGTTGTTCATGTTTGTTATACATTTTGTTTAGTTTGTTTGTGTTGTTGGACGTGCGGGAGGTGACAGCAAATTACATTTGCACAGTTGTTATTTTTTTTGGCAAAATAACACCAAATTAAAAAAGGAACGCGAATAACAAAACAAAAAGGAACACACACACACACATATCAAATGGAAAGTGGGCTAAAGAACAACGAAAAGAGGTGAGTATAGAGGACAAGAGGCTCGCTTCTATGAAATATATTTAATTTAATAGTGTTATATTTATTTATAAGCACTTTAAAATTGTTGTGCAATTAATCTACAATCAAAAACATTGCGGGCGAAGTGCTAAAAGAGAGTGACTAATGAGCATTATTCAGGAGCAACATCAGCTACAAAAACAAAAATACCCAAATATAAGTAAACAAACGAAACAGCGGGGACAGCGCTGTCAACGTTAACGTCGACGTCGTAACATTGCGAAATTGATTTTTCATAGCGGCGGCTCTCTCTTGCGCTCCTCTTTTCTGTACTTTCTTACGCTCCCGCTCCCTTTGGCTTTCTCTTTCTCTTTCTATTTGGGAGAGCGTGCGCTGCCAAACTGTCTGGCAGGCGCGACGTCAACCTGTCACAACAACAACTACAGCAACTGGCACGGCCAGTTCATTTTGTTGTTGCTGTTACGGCAACTAATCAAAGCGGCGCTCGTTTTGCCTAGCGACTTTTGCTGACGCTACCAGCTGCGCGCTGCCTGCCTACTTGCATTGCTTTCGTCATGACCTTCATGACTCATCGTTTGCGCTGGCTGTATGCCGTGTGTGTTTGAGTGAGTTGGGGCGCGTGTCCCGCCTTTTCGCATCACTCTTGCTCTGGCTTTGCCTTTGCTTCTTGGCGTTGCGGGATTTCTTTTTTTTTTTTTTGCGCATTTAATTAATAAATTGTCTTTACATTTAGTCGCTTTAGCATTGTTAATGTGTTGTTGCTATTCTTATTTTTTATACATAAATTGGAGCGTGGCTAATTTATAGTTGGCCCATTCTGTTTATTAATTTTGGTCACATTTAGCCATCCAATTAAATTTCACCTTCCTTCCCCCGTCTCCGCCTGGCAATTAGGCCGCACCTGCTTAAAGGCTTTTCCAAAAAATGCGCACACAAAACACATTTTCCATTTTGGCGAAATTATCTGGTTAGTTGTTTGCCAAAACAACCTACATTGGAAGGTAATTAAATCTCGTTAAATGTATAACTAGGAGCGTCCTTCTGGGGGCATAATTGTCTATTTGATTATTACAATAATGTTTCACATATTTCATACAATTACTACTTCCTAAACTAAATCATATCATTCTTATAATATTATATACTTATATGTACATAAGAATAACATGAATTACAGAAAAGCCATACAAAAAATAAATTAATTACATAATTTAGATAATATATTTGAAGCTTATAAATTACATACCAAAGCAATTGGAATATTTTAATTTATTTTAAATTTAAATTTATGTTTCATCTGGTGTTCAAGCATTCAAACAGAGCTTCGAGAGATGTACAATTCTTGATTTAAATTTACAGTTGAACCCATCAGGAGATCAAGTATTTATTGTTAAAATAAAATATATATAAAGAAGTTTATTTTTTGCAACATTTCCAAATCTAAAATGCTTAGTTCAAAATTGTGATATACTTTTTCATTAGAATACAATTCAAAGTTTCCATTTTTATTCCCTCCCCCACTTTCCATGCATTACTATTTCACAAACGGACCAATTTTAATACATTCAACTTTTAGCTGTAGTTTTTTTTGTTGCTTTTGAACAGTTTAATTCCGTTTATTTTCTGTGCTTTATTTGCGGTTGCTGACGGGCCAAAATTTGCATTTCTCTGAAAAATATCGTTAAATTGCGTCAAGAGTTTCACGTTAGCCACTTGTAAACCTTTTTAATGCAGAGGGAATGAGTATGTCTAATGAAAGTTGAAAGCTGCAGTCTTCTGCCCATACATAAAGAGGACAAAGTTAATGAAAGAACTGTTGAAAATGCAAATGAAAAGCGCTTACACAAATTACAACAATAGCTATGGAAAAAAGTAAAAAGTATAAATCAAACCCAAACTTTTGCCAAAGAGGGCGGGCACAGGCAAAATAAGCGGGTGCTGTGGAATACCACGTAATAAGTACGTGTATCAAACAGCCTGCCAAAAAGTAGGCGTAGCACACAGAATCCTTGTGTGCAGCTTCAATTGAATAGAGTTGACAAGACTAAAATGTAATCAAAGGGCAGTCAAGTTTCCTCCTTCTGTGTGTGTGTGTGTGTGTAATATTAACAAATGGCTGGCCATCAATTTGCATATTATTTAACCGCCCTTCTTGCCCTTTACATCGTGCCAACACTGTCAACTTATATAAGTCACTTACCAAAAGCCTTTTGAAAATACTCATGCAAAAAAAGAAAAATGCAATAAGAAAATTACTAAATACAATAAATAATACGAAACCCTGAACAGTTTGATGTGATTTTAAGTATGGCGAATATTAAATACCCTTTAGGCTACAGGCGGCTGCCTAATAATCTTAAATATTATTGTATAATTATTTTCTTAAATACATTTTTAGCAAAAATATTAGATCTACTATACTCGTATGCTTCAAATATATTATCTAAAATTTTAAAATTTTTAATTTGATTAGTTAAAGTAAATTAATTTTTTTAACATGTTCATGATAAAAATCGAGAGTAAATTATAATGCCCATCGAGAGGGAAGAGAAAGGAAAATAATCATAATTATGATATATAGAGAGTCGAGTGGTGTGTGTGAATAGGTATGCTGTGTTGAGTGTGTTTAATCAAAAGTCTGAATGTCATACAGTGATTTTCCACAATTTTTCAGTACCTTTTAGCATTTACCGTTCTTGTTAAGAAAAATATGAGTGTAAGAAAATTAGCAGGGGATGTTGATGTGAAAAGGGGATGGGGTGGTAGGAGTTGCAGGTTTGTACATTTTTCGACAGACGTCTGCAAAATGTATTCCTCTTACAATGGCCACACAACTGTTGTATCGTCATGCTGTGTGCTTTATATACCAATATTTGTGATCCCATAAAGTGTTATCGACATAATATTACACTAGTCAAGAAAATTAGAATTGCAACTGAACCTTCATTTTCTAAAGATTTAAACGAGCTTTAGTGAAATTCTGCTTCAAGTTGGGAAATATTATGCAAAGATGTTGGTCTCTTCTTGAAAAGTGGCTTAAGGTAAAAGGAAATTCTTTGTCGAGTAGTTCAATTATTCAAAGTCAATTTGGTTTTCTAAAGTCACCAATATGCCAGCTATTATTACGCTGGGGAGCAGAGTATTGTGTAGTTTTCTAAATTTTTCGCTCGCTGTCCAACACTGAGCGCCCAACATCCTGTGCTGGCTGCGCAGCTGTTGTTGTTGTTGTTGTTCGTTGTTGTTGCTTCTGTTGTTGCCATTGTCGTCATCTGGTGGTTGCTTCCATGCTCATCCATGGACAGTCGTAATTTTTGCGCTAATGATTAAAGCTGTCGTCCTGTTCTCCTGTTCTCCTGTTCTCTTCTCGTCATGTACTTCTGTACAGGGGCTGTCGTCAATCTATCTACATGTCTGGTTTTAGTATACTCTGTGTCACATAAGTTTCAAAGCGCCTTCGGGGCGCAAAGCGGCTAAAAACCTTTTTCGCTTTTGTTGTTGATTGCAGGACTTTAGATCCTCTTCGCCAGTCGCTTCCATAGCAGCTGTTTCAAATTTCAGACAGTCTACATCACCACACAATATGGCAATGTGTTGATAAATGCACTTAGAATTCAGCCGTTTATCGCCCTGTCATTGGCAAAAGCCCATTCACCAGGAATGAAATCTCAAGCATGCAAATGAAATCGAAAATGGGATGGAAAAACGGATACGGAAAGGGAAGATAAAAGTATTTCGGGGACCAGTTCTCCATTCATTTATTACATTCATGAGCAATTGGATTTTGTCCTGTCAAAAGAAAGTGAAAGAAAATGAATGTGCTACGCTTTCTGGCCACATTGTTCAACACTGTGTAAGTGGTACTAGGCATCTACATATAGCATCACATATATTAAGGTTCGACGACAAAACCCGACAGGAAATGGTAGCGAAAGAAAAACAAGTTTTGGTTAAGTTCAGAAAATGGAAAAACGTAGTACGTTCTATAAAAAATACGGGCGAGTGAGAATTGTTTTATTTTTTATATTTTTTGCGGGTTTATCGTTTACGGAATTTGTAACATGATTGTTTTTTTTTTCTTTTCTGTTATACATTTTTTTCCTTTTATTTTTGTTATGATGACAACAACAAAAAAGGAGGCAAGATTTTGAGGTAGCAAATTCAATAGATTGATTAAAACTTGACGTTGCATTAAAGTGAAGGATATTTGTACAAATGCTGTTTCAATTAAAGCTTAATGTATGGCCACTCTAAAGTGAAAGACCTCTCCTCGCACCCTTTCCGGACATACCTCTTGTCAGTAACTTGAATCTACAAATCCCCCTCTCAATCGTCAGCTTTTCCGTAGCTGATGCCTCCCATGTGAAAAGTTCATGTAAATGAATATTGGAATATTTCTTCGTTCTTCATATACCCGTAAGGGAATCAGCCGACATGAATTGTTGCATACACGTGAAACAAAAAGTCAAAGCCCTCCGAGCACTCCTCTACTTTATGCCCAACACAATTTGTCATTTGCCAAATTAAATAAAGTCAAGTTTGGGGGAGTTTTTGGGCTTTTTAAGTATTGTATTTTTGGTTAAGCTGTTCACCTGACCCGCTCTACAATTAAATGTTCACCTTTTTTGATATTGCCTGTTCTTGTGGGCTTAACGTGTACATGCCATGCCCACCTCTGCCCAGATATGTCTCACCTTCTTCTCACCAACAACATACAAGTTTCGTTTATTCGCTGATGCTTACAAATTTTCACGCCAAAATTAATTTTACTGTTTTTGCTATCGTTGTCATGTGTAAGTGCCAAAGTAGTAAAAAATAACAACAACAACAACAGCAACAACTACCAAACCAAGTGCAACAAGAACTCAACTTTAATTCTTCGACGTAAAGTCAAGTATTTGAATGGCCTTGAAGTCGATGTCAAAAACTGTTGACAGCCACCCTTCCCGATTGTTATATATATATATATATATATATATATATATATACATAAGTGTGTGTTCAAATTAGATTTCCCAGAAGGTAAATTTTGTGAGTGGCTTTTATTTATTATAATATTTGGGGTAGCATTGGAATAATTAAGTGCAGTTCTTAAACCGATTAAAGTGTTTTGAAATTCTTTAATTTATGCACTTAGTTAAATTCTAGTTAAACTTTAAAAGTTAGAGATTTTTTTTAAATTGACAACCAACTGTCAATCGCCATATGGTGTTGCTGCTCAACTCTGTAATTTAAGATAAAATGAATGACAGACAGCAAGCACAATTTTTGGACGGGCTAATTGACAGCTTAACAGTGGGTTGTCAGACAGCTTGATCCAATCGCCTCTAAATATAGACACATCCATTACATTTTTATTTATTGATACTGTTCATTTGAATTATATGTGGCATTGAAACAACCTTCGACTTGCCTTTTCACGGCAATCGTCTAGGCACAGACCACATAATTATACATTTTTAAACCATATTTCAAATGTATACACTTTTTATACATTAACATTAAAAAGGGCAGCCAAAAACTGTCCATTAGTAAATCAGGCAGCAATGATTATAAGCGACGTAAGTCCTAAAATGTTGAAAACAGTTTTAGCCCGCAAATTGCTTATTTATGGCAAATGCCACATGCCACATGCCCAGCAACAAGAACCGGAACAACAACCTTGTTACTTATATAAAGTTCGCTTTTCTGGTTTTGCGACAATGTACTCCCTCATTCCTTCTCTCGCATCTCGCATCTCTCTCTCTCCCTCTCTCGCTCTATCTCTCTCAGCATTATGCTTGGAATTGTGCTGCGGTTTTTGGCATCACACAATCTTTCCGAAGATAGTCTGCCTAAAAGCGCGTTATCCCTAAATTACATAGCCAACTCACCTGTTCAAAAGCTACAATCAGTGAAAGGAGCAAAGTTAATCTGAAAAGTATAAACTCATTTTATTTAAGACATATTTCTCATATTTCTAAATCCCATAAATTTTGTGCAGTGTCGATGATTGTTTTCATTTTTGCTGACTTCGCACGTACGCAGTCCCAAAAATGTTCGCATTAGGCTAATAAGGCCATTTGCACTACAGCAGATGGCGCTGTGATGCCACAAACTGACCGCCAGCGTGTTAAATTTATATATTATGTTAATTTTAAAAGATCCATCCACGCTTGACACTCTTCCTCTCCTCTCCTCTCTGCCTGCCTTACTCTTGCATATGTGACATGTCAACAACGTAGTTTTGTTGCAAGTACTATATTCACCATCCCTGCCTATTAGAACCCTCGCCACGTCGATTTGCCCCGTGTTGTATTACAAAAAAGTAATTGTTGTTGTTGGTGTTGTTCTTGGGGCATCAGTTGACAGTCCCCAACGGCATCGTGGCCTCCCCATACAGACGAACACTCATACACTCTTGTGCGCTATGCGTCACCATCTGCCGTGTGCATGTACACACACACACACACACACATAAACATGTATATACTCATATGCGACGTCGTCACATTGGTACACAACAAATTGCGTCTGCCGCTTTGAATTTTGCGGTTAGATTTCCGTTGCACCGCCATCGGCATCGATGCCATGATGATTACCATGATGATAATGATGATAATAATGATGTCGTGGCGGAAAGAAGGTTGTTGGAAGGGATGGGGCGCAACGTTCACAGCATTTCAAATAGCGGATAATAACAGCGAAAAATCCGGGAAGAAGCAACGACAAAAACTGCCGCACAGTGGCATCAGTTGAATTTTATTAAGATCTCCTGAAAGACACTAAAATAAAGTTGAGTCCCGACAGTATTCGATATATATTGCTGTTCATTTAAAATTAACAAAAAAAAAACACTTGACACTTGAATATTCCCAGAACAAGTTATTTACTTAAAAGTATATATATATATATTATATTATGCTCATAGTTCTTTGTTTATCTTTTAACCACTGTTTAGTTGGCTCGCATGCAGCCCAAAAAGTATGCATCGATTGAAACAAAGAAAATAAATCTGTAAATCTGATTTATGCGTTTGATGCGCTACAAGTGATCACAAAAGAGAAAGGGGAGGGGAATAAGTTATACTTAAATTTTGGTTTCGCCAACAACTACAACAACTTGAAAAGCTAATCTCATAAAATTTGTTGCCTTAGTCCGGGTATTACGAATGGGCAGATTATGGAAATTGCTTTATCCAACAGCTGAGGACAAGTTTTATTGAACAGAAGCTAAATCCGAATTACTCGGACAGCAAATGATGATGTTGTTGTCGTTGTTGTTGTTGCTATTGCTCTTATGACTCATGTACGCCAGTAAAAACCAGAGGGAGAGACTAAGAGATAGAGACGGATTGAGATAGACATAGAGAAAGAGAGATGGATACAGAGCGATAGAGGCAGAGAGAGGGTGAGAATGTCATAATTTGATATGCGGCTAGAGTAGATGCGTAGCTTAATACCTGTAGATAAATAATTACAGCAACAGCAGTGCGGGGAGGTGAGTGGTCTGTTCCATGCCACATGTGGCATATTTAATGACAGTGAAGCTCGTGTCAAGGATTACTAATTAGTGCGTGGACATTTGACGTCGACGTTATTGTTGCTGCTCTTATGGCCTGTGCGGAGCTGTGCATGAGTGTGTGTACGCGAGTGTGTGCGACACGTGTGTGTGCGAACTATGGTAAATTTGAAATTCCTTGAGAGCAGTCTAATTGTTAGTTTTAGCCTGTTCTATATGTAAGTTGGCTTGATATATTTTGTGTTAGGGCATAAATTAGTATTTGTTAAACAATTTGAGCATAATGAGCAAAAAACTGATTTACTTAATCTATATTTGTGTTGTGTATGTGTGTCATGGCTGTTATCTATGGCTAAAGTGCACACACACACACCTCACACTTACGGTATATTTGCTTTTTAAATTGACTTAGCCGCCCACCAATTGAGTTGTCTCTGCAATGCTGTCTGACTGTTTGCCCCATCGCATCCCCCACACACAACCCACTCTCAATCTCTGTAACCTCTCTGTCTATCCCCCGTCTGTCCTGTTGTTCTGCCTGCCTATATCACTAATAAGCATCAATGTTTTGTTACCTGTAGCTTAAGTGAAATTCTCGTTGATGTTATTCGGCATTTTTGAGGGTTGGTGCTTTGGCATAGTATGGGACGCATGTCCCTTTAATTGCAGATTCTGTTCCGTTATGCCTTTTGACGGAGCGTGAGTATTATGACTTTAGTGCCCAGCTTTTGTGGGTATACAAAAATGTTCAGGAGATTAGGATAGGAGCAAAGTGAATTTCAACAAGAGTAAATAAATGTATATAGGAAACGCCTTAAATGTTATATAGAAATTGAGATATGTCGAAATTACCGAAATGGGAATATTTGAAAAAGAGTTATCCGATCTCAAGAGTATGGCAAATATCAATATTTGTTTTAATTTAAAACACAATTACAATCGTAAGCTATTTTTGTAGAGCATAACTGCAACTGGAATTTGTAATCACATTTCTGCATAGCTCTACAATTACGCAATTTAGGATATTAAGAGTTCGTTCTTAGAAAATGTTTGGGCGTTTGGGCGATGATGCTTCCCATCTGATGCTTGTGTTTACTGCTGCCTGCTGCTGCTGTTGCTGAAGTTGCTGCTAAGCTGTTTTGTATTTAATGAGCTATATATGCGGTGCATATATACACAAACAAACACACAGACGCACACACATCCACAGCCTCACGCAGACCTTTGAATCAGCAGACAAAATATAAACATTTACTCTGTGTGAGGCGGCTTTGCATGGGTCTGCCTGGGCCTCAGCCTGGCTTTCGGGTTGCTGTGGATATGGCCTTGGTACTGGGTTGTGGGGCTAGGTCTGGGGCGACTCAAGTACCGATTTGTGTGTCTGGAGATTTCTCCACTGAGAAAAAAAAAATGTATACAATTTCATACGTATATCAACTAGCCAAATGATTAAAGTCATACCCAGAACGAAAGATAGAAAACTAAATGATGATTTTAATAACATGTTTTTATTATATAAAAATTCTACAATAACACACGTCTGTTTTAACTAAATAAAATCTTGATTTCATGAACCTTGTATTTTAAATACTCAAGTTCTTTATTCAATTTAACAATCATTCTAAAATAGAACCAACTCAAAAATCGAAGTTTTTCTTATAGTATTGAGAAAGTTATCCGCGCATTTAAGAAGAAAAAATTCTTGTTTCATGTTGTCCATGAAACAAGATTATTTTATATTCGCGTAACGTTGTCGGTTGATTCTTAAATCATGACTTATTTATGTTTCTAGTTAATGTTTTTTTTTTAAGGGTATAGCTGTCAGTGTCTGTGGTGCAGGTTCCTTTATCGCGTCAGGCTCAGGTGTCTTCGGTTGTCAGAGCTCGTCAGTTTGGCATCAAAATCATTTGCCAAACCACCTGTCAGCGATAAAAAATAACGCGGCGTCGTCGCTGCCACACTTTACACCAACCCTACAGACCCCGCTCCCACTCCCATTGCAACCAAACCTCCCTCAAAGTGTCTCATATCAACATCTGCAAAGTGCGACGCGATTATTTGCCTTAATGCAATGCTTCGTTGACGCTTTGTATCCCCGGGACTCTCCATTATTATTTGCTTAGCATTATGCATTTGGGTTTGGTTTCTCAAACCCAATAATCAAAATCCAATACTCCAGGAAAGAGGGAGAGAGAGAAACAGAGGGGTGGCCCCATCATTTTAACCCGTCGTAAATTCATAAATGAAATTCCGTAAATACTTTCCTTGGCTGATTTCTAGACAGCAAATTATGCCGTGGGCCATTTTCTCCATTTCTAATTTCAACATCGCGAAGCACGAAGCACGAATTTTGTCTATTTCATTCACATAGGTTGTGAGAATTACTATATTGAATTTTCTCATGTGAATTAGTAAGTTTAGTCCGATTTTGAATTGGTGTTTACAATCCAATAAAAAGATAATTACCGTTTTACTTATAACAATGCACTTTTATTGTAGGTTTATTCTGTATATATAAATATATATATATATATAAAATAAATAAGTAAACATATTTTTTAGGTTGGAGACTTCCGATAGATTATGTATTAAAGATTAACTCTTAAATTTGATCAATAAAGTGTCGCGGTATATTTTATATATTCAAAAGGCCATATTTTTACAATTGTCTTTTTGTGCTCACCATTTGATGCTGATCAGAAATGTTGAATGAATTCAACGAAAGTAATTTACTAAATTGTTTTGCACTCACAACTAATAATGAGCACGAAACGACAACGACGACAATGATTAGGAAAAGCACACACAAGGCTAAGGCGCTAAGGGTGTAAGGAGTGCAAGGGGTGCAAGGGGTGCAAGTGGTTTCAATGTGAGTATGAGCATTGTGGGTGAGGATTTATATCAAATCAAAGAGTCGTCATTTTAGTGTTTGTGTAGCTTGGTACTACTCATGATTTGGCCGTGCCCTGTCGGATATTTGGTATTAAGTGTACTTCTTCTCTCTTTTTGCTTCGCGTTTTAAGTGCTGCTTCTGTTTGCAAGCCAAGAAAACCAAATAGCCAAATAGACAGACATTAAATCGACTTTGCCAAAATTAAATGCGTGTGGTTAGCCATTTTCTCCTCGCCCTCTGCTCTCTTGCTTGCTTGCTTGCTGTATTATTTATGCCCATAAAAATATTATTGCTTTTTTTTCGCATTTGGATTTTTGTAGACGTCATTTCCCCCCATGATCCGCCATCTTTCGAACGTCTTGTCAAATGTCAGGCGTGAAGTGTTTGTTGATGCCCTCTTCGTGCGATGATGAGGGCGAATGTCGGGCTGCTGATATGTTAATGGCTAAGGAAACGCAGGATATGCTGAGTAATTGGACCCATATGCTCAACCCTCCAATCCCATCTCATTTCAACCATCATTGGACTATTGTGCGCACATTGTGGTATGTGTGTGTCTGCGTGTGTAGGTAGTTCTGCTTCTTGGTTTTGAAGGTTGCGGTTTTGTGGCGAAATACACAAATACATTTATATATATATTTATATATATAAGTCACTTGTATACTTTATGCGGTATTGAGCAAAATAAAAAATGGGTTGCGCTAAGAAAACCAATTTAAATTTGTTTTGCGAAGTTATTGTGTACTCATGTGTAAAACTGAGGTTAGAACTATTTAGTTAGTAAAATTGCATACTAGCAGAGTGTTTATTTAAATAATATAATCATCATTTTAAAACTACTTTCGGCAATTTAATTTTTGATAAGTAAATACTGAGTTTCCAGAAGTGAACTTTAATTAATAGAAAACAATTTTAAAAGTCAGATATCATCTTATTTTAAAGCAAGGAATAATTTAATGAAATATAAATGAGATTCATTCCGACAAAACCTTTTACCTATCTATATACACAGAACAAGCACAGTAAATACGTTTATATAGTTGTGTTAGTGGGATTATCGAAAATTGTACCCATTTTTGATTGGTTGAGTAAATCAAGTAAATTATATTCATATTCATTTATGAGCCACACCAACTAGCAAACAACAAATGGAAATTGCAAAATTACAAATGGGAAATGACGATTAACTTTATGTGATGTGATTCCTTGGAATCGGGTCTCAATTGTTGACCATCGGCTGCTAATAATACATTTTTGGCTTAGCCACGCAATGCCCATTTAAGTGACTGCACAGCAGTTACCCTTGCCCCTTTTCGCTTTTCCCTTTCCCCCTTTCCCCACTTCCTTCATCCTCCACCTCATCTGCTTGGCCAGCAATCAGTGGCAACAACTGGAGACTCAGGCATGGCAAATAAAGTAACGATTCGATATTACAACTTTCCGGTCAATGCATTTCTGCAAAGTTCACAACAACTACAACAACTTACCTCCACCCCCCACCCTTTTTCTCATAACCTCTGTCGCGGATTCTATGCCGCCTTCCCCCGTTTTTAAGCCCGCTCAATTTCTGCTCCCACAAGCAGAACAAGTTCCAATGTGCGCTCAACTGTAGTGTCTAACAAAGGGGTGTGGAGGGGAGATGTGCATTGGTAGGCATTGGAGTCTCGTGTATAGTGTAGTCAAACAGGAAGTGCCACACACACACACACTTACACACACATACAAAGCATTTGGCAACATGTTTCCAAAAGCGAGTATTTAAAACTGAACGCCAGCCTCGGTCAGCGCTCACAAATTAATTTATTTCTTTTATAGTTTGACCCAAATGATCCGCTTTCCTCTTCATCAGCCTAGTAAAACAAGACATCGCTTTCAAATTTGTTGTACTTTGCCATAAAATCAGTTAATTGCAGTTCGCCTATAAATTACATTTCTGATGAATTCATGTCGAAGAGGGAGTTTGCAATTTAGCAGTTAGTCACTGCTTGAAACTCGCAACTTGAAACAGTGTATGGTAGCGTCGTTGAATTTGCAACTGCAACATTTGAGTGTTTTTTATTTTGTAATTTTCATTTGGTTGCCGAAATGCCTGGGCTGTCACCCGCACTTAATAAAAAATGCGACTCGTTCTGAAAATGCGTCGACATGTGTCTTCTGTGTTTTTGTCCTTCAGTCTGTCTGATAGCGCAACCCCCACAAAATGTAGTCACACTTGATATGCCGTTGGGTGGTTTTCGTTTTTTTTTTTTTTTCATTGGCTTTGCGACATTGAAATTTATTGATTTTTCCTAGCGCACAGGATTTACGCCAATTTGCACTGTCTGCTTTAAAAAATGAAAAAGCAACACGCACACTCAATGCCAAAAATATTTAATTAAAATTTATGAAGCAACCCCTGTGTGCAGCCACCCAAAAAGCCGACCCACCTGGCAGACCGACAGACCAACATCGCGAGAGGCAACAGCAGTCAGCAGCCATCAGCAGTCAGCCAAATGCCAAACGATGACACCCTTCAACAATGCGAGCCAAGTCCCAAACTCCCTGGACTCGAACCGTAAACCCGTTACGTTGACTTTTGTGCCCATCGGTTATACCTTCACCCTTCACACACCCTTGTTGCCGCCCCCAATGCCACGCCAGGTACCACTTGAAAGTTTGTGCGCCCAAATGTCTCATTGACGGCCATTTTTAATGGCCTGCACTTGAGAAGTAAAATAACAAATTAAAAATAAAAACAAAGATCAAATGGAAAACAACCATAAATGGCGTCGCTTACGCAACTGCCACATACCCTGTGGAGTCTCAAGGATCTTTTGAAAACCTTATAAGAATAATGCTATCACCAGTTATTTATGATCTTAAATGTAATGTAAATGTAAACTATAACCACCAAAAGTTCTGGTACACTTGCGATCAAATCTGAATATATAAGTTAAAGATCGCATCTATTGTTTTTAAGTTTACAGTTTTTTTTTGATTTTCATAATAACATTTAATTACTCTATGTGGTATATACGTGGTGATGACTGAGAGAGTGTTAGTTGAGTAAACATTTAATAAAGAAATTGAAATCGGAAATTTACCAGTAATCGCATCACAAAGCAAACAAGTAAATTAAGCGTTAAAGGCCACGTGATTAAGCAATGCCACTTGCCCCCCAACTCCATCCCCTTTCCACTACCTCTCAACTCAGCAGCCTGAAAATTCTCCATAGGTAAACTGCAAACTGTTGTTTCTCTTGGCTGGGGCTAGGCGCCATTGTTGTTGATTATTGAAAATTCCTGCCGTTTCCTCAGTTAATCAATCAGTCAAGCAACAAAGTAATCAAGCAATCGATCAATCAAGCAACCAATCAAAGTACCACCAAAGTAGGCCGACAAGCATGGGTGTTAATTGTGTGTGTGTGTGTGTGTGTGTGTGTGTATTTTGATTGCTGCTAATTGCAATTAGTGCCTGGTAATTTGACAGCTATTGACAACAACAACAATAACAACAGTTGGAGTGGCAACATGTATAACCCGGCAGGAGGGGTTAAGGCAGGCTCCGAGGGGGGTAGAATCGAGTTGATTTTTGTTTTTAAACGTAAAACAAACTAATTTACATGTGATATTTTTACTTTGAATAACTGATGATTAATTTCGCGTTTTGTTAAACTGAAAGTAGTTATTATCAGGAAATATTGGTAATCAAATGATATATAAGTTTGGAAAAAATTTAATTTAAAGCTAGACCAGTGGGGAGCTCGAATCCGGATGGTTGGGGTTAGGATGAGAAGAGTCACCTAGCGATGACAAATAATCAATGTAAGTCGAAACTTATCAAAAGCTGGTGGCAGTTTGCTGCAATCAAGCCAATATGCCACAGAATAAAATGCCAAGGAGAGTATGAGAGAGAGAAAGAGAGAGAAGGAGAGAGTAAGAGAGAGAGAGAGAGAGAGAGAGAAGGCAGGGAGATAGGCAAAAGAAAAACTGTGCGGTTGGCGTAGCCAGTTTTTATTTCCTAGCCAAAAGCAAACTGTGTCAAAACGCTATACCATGTGGCAACATGTGGCCACAGAGCCACACAGAGCCGCAGTGAGAAAGAGGGGGACAGAGAGAGAAAGAGAGAGAGTGAGGGTCAGTGAGAGATAGAGAAGAGGTGTTGTCACGTTTGCATTTTGTGTGTCTTTTGTCTGATGCCGGAGATCCCATCTTGGGCGCGTTGCCAAAGAGCCTGCGGTTATTCGCCAGTGTTGTGTTGGCTTTGCCATCAAGGCTGCAACTAACTAAAGGATGTGGGTGCTTGTGGGTGTTAAAGGGAATTGGTGGCTACTTGCAACATGCAACTAAATGCGGCTCGCATTAACGCCGTCTTTAAAATTTATGATATTTACTCGAGCAGACAGCGAGAGGCCAACGAGTTTGGCATTTTATTCAGCTGCAGGTGCATCTACAGTGGCCATCTGGGTGGTGTATAAGTATGTAAGGGTGTGTAACACGTGGGGGCTGATTGTTGTTCGTGAGCCAGCACCTCCAAGGCTAGCTGCTTTGGTTATGCATTTTTTATGGCCCCTCACCAAAGCCACCAACTTGGCAATCACAGCAGCAGCACCAGCACCAGCTGCTTTTTATTAGCCCGGCCAATAAGTAGGTATTGGTATAGCCATGATTGGAGAAACAGCTCTAAGTGTTTTTTTTTTACTTTCTACTCTAAAATTTCAACCATTTTTTTACAGAGTGATTTTCTGTGTTCTGTGGGTGCATGTGGATATATATAAATATATATAAAATAAATGGAAGCCATTAATAAAATGACGTTATAATAATAATTATTTACACTGAAGCAAGACATTAATTTATTCACTTAAGCTTATGAAGATAACTTTTCAAATATTATTAAAAGTGTACCAATATTGATTTTATTTTATTATTAAAAAGTTTGTAAAAATGTCTTCAGCTTAGGATAAATGTTCCTTGTGCAATACACGCCCGTTTTCTCTGTTTATCAAGAAAAATATGCACAGAAAATAAGTGGTAACAATTAATATCTAATATTAAATTTTAGCTAAATAAGATTTATGGATTAATGTCAAATTTGTGAGTTTCACTGAATAAAAGAAGTATTGATTATAATAGATAAAATAAGTACAATATGAGACTCTAGTGTTATCTATCTGTCTTTCTCTGTATCTCTCACTATAGAAACATTTACTTATGAAATGTAAAATTCTTTTCATTCACTAATAAATGGTGAATTATGCGACTTAGATAAGGTATTTCATTTCTCTATCATGTTCTGACTTCTATATAGATATATCTTACGCAGCTCATCTTTCAACTCAGCATACAAATCTTATTTCTTTCTTTCTGTCTCTCTCTCTTTTTCTCTTTTATCTGTTTCCTCAGGATCTGTTGCATTGTTAATGTGCTGTTCAGCGATTGTGGACAAGCTACCACTGCCAGGACAGACATTATGCCCACTAACCAACTGCCTTCATTCACTTTAAGTTGGCCTTTCAATTTTAAAAGCAATGCCCCAAGGCATTGCAGCAGCCCCCGCCCCCATTGCCACAGATGCCGCAGATGCAAAAGTGTAGAAAAGTTTTCCCGATAGTTGTAAACCACTCAGTGTCTTGTGTTTTTTATTTGAGTCAGTGCCGTGTTGCCCGTCCGCCTGTCAACACCTGATCTCCAGCTTACTTCTTTACTCCTTTCCCGCATATTTTTGTAATTTTCTTAAGTGTTTGTTCACCCTGCGAGACGCGTTCTTTTGCGTTGTAACGAAAAAAAAAAAAAAAATATTATTAGCAGCATGTTCTGTCGTCGCTGCTGGATTGATTTTACCGCTGGTGAGGATTACGTGGTGTGCTCAGGTCCTTGTGCCTGGCGCTATCACGCCACCTGTGCCGAGTTCCCGTGGGAACTGGCTCGTGAGTTACGGCCGCCAACAAAAACCACGAATCGCAGCAACTTAAATTCAAGCTCCACCATGGCTTCTGGCTCAGGCTCCGGCTCCCGCTCCCGCTCCCGCTCCGGCGTAGAATGGTATTGCCACAATTGTCGTCAACTTTATCGCCTGCAATTGTACTTTGAGGTAGCCAGTTGCAAGTCAAACTATTGTAACCCTGACATTTCCTTCATCACTCGTCCCCTCATAATATTGATAGAAATACACGCAAGGCTATATCAATGTTGAGATATATTGATAGATTGGTAGAGTTTGCTTGCATTTTTGTAACTGATTTTCATTGTTTTTAGGGGTTCTCTTAATGCCTCATTTTCAACACTTTTACCTTCCTCCGTTGGATTTAACTTAACTGTTGCACTTGACGAGAAACGATTCTCGAGGCATTTCCAAAGGCGCCGTCGCCATTTTTAATTGTAACTGTAATTTAGCCATTGTGTTCTTCTCAACAATTGTTGATGACGCAGCCAGCAGGCAGCGCCTGAATGTATGCAATGCTTTTTCATTCTTTCCTCTCTCACTGGATAAAAATGGGTACCGAAAGGGGCACAGCTGTGGTCTTGACTTATTTGCATGCGTCGTATTCATTCTTCTTATTCCACTTCTTGTTTCTTGTTGCCTCTTGCTCAACTACTTGAAAATGTTTATTTTGAGCATACAAATTGCGTGAAGAGCCTCACATCGTCTTATTTTATTTTGCATTTACATATCTCTGTTTTACTCTATTTCTAACACACACACACACACATTTTGCCTCTGGGTTTTTTTTTACTTGCAGATTGCCATCTGTGATGATTACAGCCTGCCTGTAGACTTTGTTAAAAAACGACCGTCCAGTTTCGATCCCTGCCTGGCCGAGGCAATACCAACAAATCCGGAGCATTGGATAGAGCCCAGTCCACAAACTGAATTTGTAAGTACAACTTAACGTTACTAATAACTAAACTTTATGTGCTCTGTTATAGCACGGGTCTTAGCAAGTCATCATCTTCAAACTTTAACTTTAACTCTTAACTTTAAAGCACATCGTAAACCGGTTCGCAAAGCGTTTTCAAAGCGTCGTATTTAAGAATTGAAGTTTGTAGAGCGCCATCAGACAGCATTCAACAAAATCATCATCTGTATAACCCTTAAAAACATAAAACTAAGCCTTACTGGACTTTAAATAACTGCACGATTAAAGCCTGAAGTGCATACACTGTGAATATTAACCAAATAGCCTAATCGAGCTTTAGGTGAATCTTTGCCAAAGGGGACCTGGTTGTGGTATTTTGTTTGGATTTTGTATTGGTAAAAAGCAATTAACTACCCTTGGGCACCTAATTGATAAACTGCACGCACCGGCAACAACAACAATAACAACAACAACAACAATAACAACAACAACGATAACGACGACGAGGACGAGCACGACATACGACGTCAGTCGCATCAGCAATGCGCTTAATGAAAACCATTGAATAGCATTTTCCCCCCCATTATTGTCAGCCTTTTGATTATTTAACTGGGGCGAAACAAAGCGCCGCTCAAACAATGCAAAACTCTATTGGCTAAATATTCCAAAAAAAGAAAAAAAAAAAACCCACATCCCACAACCCCTCGGCTAACTGAGTTGCCCAGCGGGTGGTCAGCTATAAAAAAGCCAGAAAGCGCCAAGATACTAAGCATTCCGGAGAAGAAAAAAATGAAACAGTATACACAAGAACAGTAAGTGCGGAGCCTGCAGCAAATGTTGCCACAAATCAAATGGTGAAGCTTCATCTCTTCTCTTCAACTATTCTCCTCGCGCCGTCGACGCGTTATCTCAAGAGTCCGTAGAAAAAAGATAAACTTTTTTTTTGCTATTTTGGGACGGAGTTCGGAATTTCAGTTTTTATAGCCCATACGAAAAATATATCTATGTGATTTCGTGTATTGTTTTGTGTTCGCATTGTTGTTGTTGTTGTCCTTTTGCATATTGGTCGTAAAGTTTAAGCGAAAGCGAAAGCGTCACTGCCTGCCACTTGAATTTCTTAATATTGAAATTTGTTTAGGCGCAAGCGACCCCAATGAATATACCCTGTGTGTGTGTGTGTGTGAGAATGTGAGTGCTTGTGTGTGTATGCTTGTGTGTGTGCTTGTGTGTTGTGAATGTTGCTCTAAATTGCGCAGAAAATGTTTTCATTGGTGTGAGCAGATTTCCGAACCAAGATATTGACAATAAAAGATGCACACAGGTACTCACTTTTTTTACAGAAATTCATCTTTAAAAATGAATGCATCGGTTTTAGTTTTATAGTTGATCCAAGCAGAATGTTAACATTTTTGTAACTGCTTTCGATATTAAATGTAATATTCTTCATCTCACTTATAACTTGTTGTACATTTACCAACATTTCTGTTTCGAAATTACATTTTTTTGTATACATTTTTATTCATTAAAATAAATCAAAAAATAAATACTATAATAGCCAGTTTTGGCTATATTCGGGCAAAATCAGCTTTGTACTTCTTAATAAACCCTTTCTAAGGGCACAAATCTCAGCTAAGGGTCCTGATTTGGCCAACCTCTCCCATTGTGAGCGCTTTCCGATTTTAGTAGTCTTGATTCCGTGCTTCTTCTTCCCTTCTTCTTTCTCCTTTCTTTGTTTAGCTCTTCTTCAGTTCGACATGTCCTGTTCCCCTGCCTGCCCGCCTGCACTTCATGTGAACTTGCTCACCAAACTTTAATTTTCTCTCTCTTTCTACATCTATTTTTATCTCGCTCCGTGCGCTGTGCATTTTTTTAAGCTTCACGGTTATTAATGTAATTTTATCTTATGACTTTTGTTTTGCTTAAACAGCCGCTACATGTGTCCACATATAAAATCTGCAGGCTTTTCATGCGTGTGTGTGTGTGTGTGTGCGAGTGTGTGCGAGTGAGTGCGAGTGTTGCCATATAAATGCTGTCTGTTCTGTTGTTATTTTTCCATTCTTTTGGCGAAGGATCCCGTTTTAATGGCAAACGCGCTCGAAATTTTTTGATATGAAAACGAACAACACACTCTACACCCGCCACCCGCCACTCGCCACTCGCAACGCCACCTCCTCTTTCGTCTGGGGCTGCACATGGTAGAGTGCACTTGGTAGAGTGCACTTGGTAAGAGTTGCGTTGTCGCCGCCCCCCTGTTTAGCGACGCTGCTGCTGCTGCTGCTGCTGCTGCTGCTGCTGCTGCTGCTGCTGCTGCTGCTGCTGCTGCTGCTGCTGCTGCTGCTGCTGCTGCTGCTGCTGCTGCTGCTTTGCACCCGTTGTTGTGTTTTACCCTCTACGGAGTAATATCGGCGATAACTAACAGCATCAGTACAAAAGCCTCATGTATGTGTATTGTGTATGTGTGTTTGTCTGTGTGTGCTTTGCCTTTTTGTTTATTTGAATAACTGGCGGCTTTTTATGCTATTGTTGTTGCTGTTCTCATTCACAGCTCGGCAACTAACAAAACAATCACATATTACTCATACGCCGTGTGTAGTTGAAAAAAATAGCGAAATGACAAAAAAGGGAAAAGGGAAAAGGAATCGAATTGAGATCACTCTTCTTGATTTAAATCACAATTTTGAAACATTTGCTATCTGGAGTTGATTACATGATGAACATTTCAATTTGTCAATTCAGAAAAATACGATATTTCTTTTACTAACCAATTTCAATGATTCTATAAATAAGTTATATATGTAAGAGCAATTGTGGTAATAAGTCGATAAAAAAAATGTTCTTTACTTTCTATTTGCGACTAAAATCAAATAATTTGTAATACAAATAAAAGAAAACCATTTCATTTTTTTAGATAGTAAGATCGTTATAAATTTATATTTGTGATATCAGTGCATTATGTGGGGTTATCTGTATTGTGTTGAAGGAATTCAAAACAAATTATCTGCATAAAATTATTGCACAGCTTCATTCGAATTACTTCTACACTGACTCATTGGCCAGGGTTCAGATTTCACCCAAATATTGAATAGTGACGGAACTATGGGACAATGCGGATTCAGTTAGTTTATTTTATGTTCTTTTGCAACACTAAAGATATGCTAACCGACGTCAAGCATATTAAAACACTCATCATACGCATTTGGCAGTCATGAAGTACCAGAGAAATAGAAAGAGACTGACAGAGAGAGAGAGAGAGAAGAAGAGAGAGTGAGAGGAAAATAGCAAGGATATGGTTGTCAGAATACCACGTTCGGAAAAAATAAGATTGAAAAAACTGCAAAGCCAGGGAACTCGTTAGTTTTCCATGTTGCTCACGACCCATTTCCACAACCAACATCATCATCGCTACCATCATTAAAATCATTCAATATTATCATCATCTGGAAACGTTTTCATTAACGTGCACATAAAAATCACGTTGCTCTGCTAACAACAATACGTTGAGTACATTGAACGATAGACATTCGTCTAACCAGTGTAGCAAGTCTGTCTGCCAGAGCCACCCATTTCCCCACATCCCACACTCCGCACAGATTTTCTCTTTACCCACATTGATTGGAAGACACATTTTGTGGTGGAGGCGGGGGTCCCAATCCAGTCGTGTATGAAATCCCCGTGTGCCGATAATCAAGGGCAAATATTTAAAGAACAATATGTGTGTGTGTGTGTGTGCACAACATCTGAATAAGATTTCAATTCATCGACGATACCGACGGACCCCCAGATACCAAGAACAAACTAGCGATGACAGCGTGCTGAATGCAGCACTATAAAAATAAACGTAAACCAATTACATCTGCCAAATAATATACCTATTTATGCAGATTATATTTAAAAGTGAGAAGAAACAAATTGGTATAAATAAAAATTATATTTATTTGGCGCTAGAATAGCTTATACATTTAGACTTTGCAGACTCTGCATTTTAAAAAATCAGCTTTCATAAAAGCTAATTTAAACTTATGGTTTCAATATAAACAATAATATTTAAGATAAGCAATTAAATATTAGTTATGCAGTCATAAAAAATGAACCACAATTTTCTAATTTGTTTAATTTACATTTGACCATCTCTAAATGCAAAGGATTTGCACACCCCAAGATCCACCCCTTTATTAATGGGTGTGTTATGGGTGTATGCATGTATTTGCATGCATTATAATTTATATATGGTCTTTTATCTCGAATTTATGAGAGTTGATGTTACCAGCAACCCGGGAAAATCAGGAAACATGAACTACCTGCATTAATTCGAACCCTGCCACTGATGTTAAGATTGGCTTAACTTTAATATGTACTACTACTATTGCATTGGATTCCAATTTCAGTTAATTTTGAGTACACTGCAAATGTTGACAAAATCATGGCCAAAAACATTGTAGCTGAGAAAGAGAAATTGTTATTTTGATCAATATGAATTTTGTACTTATGTCAAACGAATTGTTGTTTAATATATCAGTAACAATTCAGTACTTTACTGAGTTAAACTTATGCTTTTTTCTCTCAGTGTGTGTGTGTGACTTTCGTCGTTTCCGACGTTTAATTTATGAGTTTCAATTAAAAATTCCTTTCTATTGAAAGTCCGGCAAATAATGGCGAGCATTGCTTAGCGTAACAATACCCCAAACCCCGATCCCCCCTTCCTCTTGGCTGGCTCTTGTTTCTGCCGTTGTTATTGTTGTTGCTTTCGCATCGAATTTCGCAAACAAGTTGCCCCCTTTTAAAATCTATCCTCCTTTCTCCATCCACTCGTAACATGTAACGCAAATTTATGTTTAACAATAATACTTGTCCCCTTTCCCTTTTCAGTACTTCTCTACCCGCACTACCATTTAAACAGGCTGGTTGCTTACAATGTGTGGACATTAGGGACACGTTAATGCCATTTGTGATCGTTGTTGTTGTTGTTGTTGTTGTTGTTGATGATGCTGTGTTGTGCGACCTGCTGTTGCAGTTTTGTTTTGTGCAGCTATTTGTCATCATTTGCCGGACGCTGTCCTATCTAAAAAAAAAAACACTCAAGCTGAAAACGGACAGCTTAGCTGCACTGAACTAAGCTGAGAGATGGAAGGCAATGGGTTGAGCACAACTCAAGGATGAAACATGTTTTCTGTGCTTTGTGAGATTGATAGATGAACAGAAAAACGGATAGTTAGTGAATATTGATGGGGTATTTACATTATGTCTGTCTCAGTGTGTGTGTGTGTGTGAATGTGTCTGTGTGTGTGTAAAAAGCAAAACAAAATTAAAATGTCCACAACCGATAAATACTTTTGACAAACAGAGAATAAGTAAGATATTCCGGATAGTTTTACTGCACCATAGGTTAAAAAATTAGTTAATTAGTTCACACTAGAAGTGATTAGAAGTAATTTAGGTATTAGAGTTGGTCTATCTGCTTGATAATCTTATGATTAATTATGGTTAACAACTCGTCCACAGCCTCTTCATATATATTACAAATTTATATCAATAATTCATATTTTTAGCATAATATGGGATATATATATATTAAAAAACTTTAAAAAGCTGCGATTTTTTTTATGTTTGTAAAACTAATTAATGGATCTTTACATGGTCTTTTCCAGTGTGTGAATGTTTTATTTTTGGCTAGTGGTTAAGGAAAACCTAAAAGCGCCTAATGAGTTGGCACCGTCACTCACACAAGTACACAAATATATAGTTATTTACCACAGTGGCCGTCAGCATTTTTCCACCACATGACGCACGCACAATTTTCAATTAAACGCCAAGGCAAATTGAAATTGCAGTGCAAATCGAATTAGTCGGAAAAAACATCGCACGATTGCGACAACAACAAAATGCCACCCAAATGCATTGCCAATTGCTGCACACCGAATATTAAAATACCCTCGCAGATAATAGCTTTTATAACTCTTGAGATCGGCTAAAATCAGTTGGAACACAAAACTAGCTCGTTTGATATTTGGAGAATTAACTTAATATACGAATGCAAATACAAGAAAATTCACAATTTTATTCTTTTCTTGTCTATATTCATGGCTTAAGATATTTTACAGGATTTATATACATATATATATATATATATTTCCCGCTATAAGTGTAATACAAACTTAAGATCTCATTCGTTTGGCTTTTCCCTTTTTTTGTTCGCCATTCACAGCTGCCATTTAACGAAGCCCAACAAGCGTCACAGCAACAGCCATCACAACAACAACAACAACAAAAACAACACCAACAGCAGCAGCAGCAGCAGCAGCTATCGACAGCAGCAGCGCCGCAACCACCCGCCCCTTTTTCGGCATTGCCCAGTCAACCAGCAAGTGCAGCAGTAGCAGCAGCAACTGCTGCTATTTTGGGCAGCAACAATAATAACAACAATAACGGCAACGGTAACAACAACAACTGCAACAATAACCAACATCAACAGCAGCAGCTACTCGGGCACAACAACAACACATTGCCATCGGGACCGCAGCAACAGTCGCAGCAACAGTATCGTGCCACATTGCAACATCCACCATTGCCCAATAGCAACATTAAGCAGGCGTCCGTCAAGCTCATCGAAGGTTACTCCGATCCAAAGGATACGCGTCATCACGCCAAGAAGGTGTATCACAAGAAGGTCAAGCGACGCTCAGCGCTGACACACAAGCAACGACAGCAGCAACAGCAGCAACCGCGGCAACATCAACAGTTGCAAACGTTGCCAACACCACGCGGACACCAACAGCAGCTGCAGCAACAACAGCAACAGCAACAGCAGCATCAGTTGCAACATCGCCATTCAACATATAATAACAATAACGTTAACCACAAAAGAGACAAGCGCAACATCAGCCATTACAATTCAGGTGAGACTAACAACAATAACAATAACAACAACAGTTGGCAACATGTTGCCTGATTTTGGGGGAAGAAGCTGCTTTTCTTTAAGAGATTTTCACACACTCCTCACTCGGCTAAGACTGAATCCAGATTAAATTAAGAATGCGAATACTTCGTACCAATCAGCAATGGGTTTGGCAATTTGTCAGCTTAAAGTAACTTAAAAAGTATAAAATAATAACAAAGTTTAAATTTATAAATAAAGGAAAGACTAAATGCATGGCCGGCCTATCTCTATTTCGATAGGACAACTTTCGCAGCAACTTCGATCAGAGTGCGAACACGTTGTAGACTGTCCAGTAAGAGTGGAGTGGTAGGTAGATTGTGTGTTGAGATTGTGATTCGGAGTAGGATTGTGCATAAACATTGCGAATCAGTGGAAATTAGACGCACTTGCCACACAACTCCAACTCTCAGTCCAATTGCAGCAACAGGAATCAGCCAAGTGTTAAATGGCAACTGGCAGCCATTGGACTGAGTAGCAACTATATATAGAGTGACAGAGACAGACAAGCAGAGAGAGAGAGAGAGAGGTAGAGAGAGGTAGAGAGAGGGGGGAGAGGTAGAGACGCTTCTGCAGCCAAGCGCCTAATTGACTGCGACAGAAACTCGCCACTATATAGATTCCAAAGCACAGCAGCTGCGATGCCTTCTCACTAACAAGCGGACTGTCTGTCCTTCGATCCAATCCTCAATCCCGCATTCGCCAACTTGGAGCTCGCGACTCACTATTTAATTAACTTCTGCTTCGGGGCAACGTTAAGTTACTGTCAACTACTGACATCAGTTGCATTCCCTTGCGGAATACTTAGTATCAAGCACTTTCATCCACTGCCTATAAGCAAAAAGTAAGAGTCTTCTATGAAGTTAAATAGTTTTAGACAGTTTGGACAGCTCTTTTGACAATATACATCCCCTAGTTTGCGATTTGGAGAGCGTTGTATCTAACTTATCTAATTACTTTAACGTTTGCTGCCTATAAAGCGAAGGTTCAACGGTAATTAAAAATATATGCTAGCCACCATTTAAAGTCTGTATATTATTATTATTATTATATTGGGGGTTCTGTGCACTGCGACCTAATAGATCTATTGTGCCCCCTTCTGAGCCTACAGCTCCTCCATCAACCCCAGTTCCTGAATGAATATCAGGATCTTTGATGGGTCGAGGGTTACTATGTTACTTCCCTAGGATGCTGCATCTTTTCCTGGCAAGGGCGATGCAATCCGTTAGGATGTGAGTTGAAGACTCCTCCTCGACTTCACAAAATCTACACTGATTGTTGCTAAAGATACCCATTTTGGACAGGTGGCTTTTTAGTCTACAATGTCCTGTCAGTAGACCGACAAGTATCCTTAGCCTATTCCTGCCCATGGATATTACTTGCTTAAATCGTTTCTGATTATAGCCGCCCAAAAGACATTTGGCCTGTCGGAGTCCCGGTGCTTCTTCCCAGCTCCGCAGTCTCATTTGTTTTTCTTCGTTCCTGAGTTGCAGCCGTATTGTGTGTTTACCTATGCCACAAAACGGTTCAGGCCCTATAAGGGGCCCCTCTGCACCCATTCTCGCTTGCTCATCTGCTGCTTCGTTCCCTGCTATCTCCCTGTGCCCGGGGACCCATCTTAGGGTGAGTCTGTTGTGAGCCCCGAGTTGGTCAAGCTTGGATCGTACCTCTTGGACTAGTTTTGAAGTTACCTTCGTCCCATTTATAGCATTTATTGCTGCTATACTATCGGATAGGATAGATATATCTGCATTCCGATAGTTGCGCTTTAAATTAAATTCCGCACACCTTCCCATGGCACACACCTCAGCTTGGAATATGCTGGTATACATCCCCAGAGATTCATGGTATAATATCCGAGGACCCACCACAAAAAGTCTGTATATACTTAACACTATTTACGATTCAAAACTTAAAACTTAAAACAAAATTCATTCTTCGTTTGTTAAGGCCACTGTTAATAATAATAGTTATTTAATAGTTAAAGGGTCGCTAAATATATATAAACCTACAATTACAGATTCCTCGGCTCCCAAATCCTCTGACGAGGAGGCAGATATTGACGAGGAAGTAGAGCGTGCGCCACCAGCAGCACCACACTTAACAGCAGCAAGAGCTGGAACTGGAACTGGAACTGGAACTGGAGCTGGATCTGCAGCTGAAGCTGGAGGTGGAGCGGCCCCTGGAGGTTTACTCAACTCACCGGATAGCATAACAGATGATCTGGTGCGACCGCTCCCCCCGCAACTGCAGCGTAGTCCACGCAAATTAACCGTTGCACCATCGGAGTACAGCAAGAGGCAACCATCGCCGTACTATTACTCGGATCTACTCAAGAGTCGCGACAAGCCAGTCGACAAGGATAAGGAGCAAGATAAGAACACGGACAAGGACAAGGACAAGGACAAACAAACGCTCGATCGTGAATCGAAAGAAAAGTGTCGCCAATCAACGGCCAGTGAACCACCCCAACAGACCCAACCTTATCTGGGAGGGGGGTATCGCAAGAGCAGCAGCTTGGATGTTCCACAGCGAGATCAGGAGGAGGATAACAACGTCGATGAATTGGGACTTATTGCACTCCCACTCAACGAGGGCGATCCACTTAGCGGCGAGCCACTGGATAACTTAGAGGAGGCCTGTCTAACCGAACAGTCAACCCCAAAACGTTATAGCTTCACCGAGGATGGTGTGCGTATAATTCGGTGCGAGACACCGAGCACGAGCACCTCCGAGGAGTCAGATTGCAGCGAGTGCCTAAAGCGACGCGAGTGGCATGCTCGTGCCCTGGCTTTAGTCCGCAAAACGTGCAACGTACAGCCAAGACAACACTTGCCTAGCAGTGGGGAATTGCAGCTGCAACTGCAACACTGTGACGCCGGTGAAGGTGAACTGCTCAAGTGCTGCCCACCTCAATTGGATTTGGTTACTGGAAACGAATTCGGCGCCTGCGATTTTAGCGGGTCGATGCCGCCGCACCGACTGCTGGGCCCAGCAGCCGTGTGCGGAGCCTGCATACCAGCAGCGCCCAGCAGTCAATTAAATCTGGGCCATGATGACAATGAGCTCGACGAGATTGAGGAATATTTTCGCCCACGCAGCATTTTCTATGTGCATCCGCATGGCGTCCACGAGTGCGTCGAATGTGCGCCACCTATCCAAGCAAAGACAAAGACAAAGTTGCTAGAGACGGAGAACGGAGAAGACGTTGAGCAGCAGGAGCATCAGCAGAAAAACGAGGTAGTGCAGCAGGAGCAGCAGGTGGAAGAGGAGGAGGAGGAGGAGCAATTGGGGGACTCGGACTCCGACAACATGGCCAGTCGACGACGTCAGATCTATGAGACGGCCTTCGATTGCAAGATTGCCAAATCAGATGATGACCTTGATGAGGTCGATCGCATAACCAATCATTGCGTGTTGCTGCAACTGAGCAGCAATGGCAATGGTCTATTGTTGCCCCCTCCGCCACCACCGCCGCCGTCCAGTAAATCGCGACTTGAATGCAAGCGCACCAAGAATAGCAAAAATCAAGCACTGCAGGAGCAACTGTTGCAACAACCGCAGCAGCAAGAGCAACAATCACCTGATGGTCCTGGTCAGGTTGTGCTGCATGTTGAAGCGGAGCTTAGTCAGCTGCAAATCAGTCAAACCGATGAGCAGAATCAGAACCAGAATTCAACTCAACAACCACAGCAGCAGCAGCAGCAGCAGCAGCAGCAGCAGCAGCAACTGCAACAACAGCAACAGTTGCCTGCACGCGGTTACACCCCTTCACCACCCTCCACCGCACCGCTACCGATAAAATTTCCGGGTAAACATGACCGTTACATGAACAGCATTAAGAGTGCACCTAATTTGCCGGCTGCACAACCGTCGCATCCGCGTTTGCGCGATTTGCGTTTGCCGCTGAAGCAATCGTCGCTACGGCAGCAGCAACATTTGCAGATGTGTGCTAGCAGCAATGACAACAGTCTCACCGACAGCGCCTACGTTAATCCACCCTCAACCAATTCCAATTCAGCAGCAGCGTCCGTTTCAGCTTCTGTCTCGGCTTCAGCCTCGGCATCCGGATCAGCAGCAGTTGGAGCAGCAAGTGTTGTAGTTGCACGTCGACCGCGCAGCTTTGTTTTGGAATCGGGTCGCGTTTTGGAGCTGCGTCGCAGCGCTCAACCTCATCAGAATCAGCAGCGACATCACCATCACAGCAGCCGTCACACGCACTCGCACCATCAACAGCAACAAGAACAGCAACATCAGCAACCGGGCGCAAGGCGACACAATTATAGCTCCACAGAGAGCATTGCGACTTCGTCGAGTGGCGGCAGCATGGAATCGCTGCGATCCAGCACCAGTGAGGGCAATCGCAGCACCTCCAGCTCCGAGTCGCGTCACTCCAGCTCTCTGAGTTCCCACAGCTCCGAGAGTAACAGCAACAACAGTGGCAGCGGCAGTGGCAGTGTCAGCTCTAGTGTTGCCTATCCGCTACGTGCACCCGTTTTGCTGCACTCAAAGTTGCACATCCTAAGCCCTATATCGGACAAGTCCTCCCAGGAGCCAGCCTCAGCCAGCGCCAGTTCCGAGCAGTCGCAGCAACCGGCAGTCAATTTAGCTATAACAGCAAAACCTGCGCCAGGCTCACAGGAGCTGGTAGCGGATGCAGCCACTGTTACTGCTTCTTCCGTGCCGCTGCTGATCAAGTCACGCGGCAGTCAACGAATTGTAGCTGCACCCAACAAAGCACTGCTTCATTTGGCTGACGAGCTGCTTGGCTCGGATAGTGGTATTTCGTTGCACTCACGCGAGGATGGAAAAGTGCCGCATTTGGCGTTGCAACGTTTAACGCTGCCCAAGTTGCAGCTGCATGGTGGCGGTAGTACCGCAGATACATCGTCATCGGGTGCAACTGCCGGGACAGCAGGTGCGGCGTCCTCTTCGTCGGCTCTTCCACAGGAATTGCGCGACTTGCCATTTGATATGCCAAAGTTACGACGCCGCAAGACGCTGCAGCAGGAGGCGTCCGCCTGTACATCGGGTAGTGCCACCTCCGTTGATTTAGGCGATTTGCCCTTCGATATGCCCAAGTTACGGCGGCGCTTGCGCGCCAATCAGGCGGAGATTAGCAATCTAATGATGCACAGCACCGAATCTAGCGGTATTTCGCAAGCATCCTCTAGCCACTCCATGCGCGACGAGCAAAAGCTGGCCAGCAAACTGGGTAAGGTGTTTTCCAACTAAAAACCTATTTAATTTTGAAAGTATGTTATTATTAACTCCACAAAGAAAGCGATAGAGATTTGAAGGGCCATGATAAGACTATCTCACATAATTTCAATGGAGTTACCAAATTTGAAAGGTATATTGCTAAACGCACCCTTAAAATTTTAGACGACGCCCACTCATGCTTTCAAAATCGATCAAATCTATATATCTCTCGCAAGTTAATAGGTACAGTTACCGAACTTCAATAGATGGTAACTTACTTATATATATTGGCTGGTATAACGTATAGTATCAAATGCAACGTTCTCTCTTGTCTTGACATATCCTTTTCTACAGCATATATAATTATTAATAACTGCTTTTTTTTTATTGCAGACACTGCTCTTTTCCGTCAAAATCTTACACTAAATCTCAACGAGCCTCGTCAGGTGAGCAAACAGTTTGGGAGCCTCGATTTGCGTGGCTTGACCAACCACAAGGAGCTTAATATGAATCTGGGCCAGTGTTATGTCACGGCGGTCGATCTCATTGATGTGACCATTCCACTCGAGAGACAGGGGTGAGTTATCTATATTCGGATACCTGTTTTGTTTTCTCTCTTTTTATAGAAGACTAAAATGTTTTAATTTTATTATTCTTTAGTTGGTACCACGGAGCCATCACACGCATTGAGGCGGAGACAACACTGCGTCCTCTGTCGGAGGGTTCATTTCTAGTGCGCAATTGCGAGTCCACCAAACAGGATTACTCCCTGTCGCTGAAGTAGGCTCCCATTTTTTATATTCCTCTTATAGTCTTCTAACACTCCCTTTCTTATTCAGGGGGGCAAAGGGATTTATGCACATGAGGATACAACGCAACGAGGCCGGCCAATATATATTAGGTCAATTTAGCCGACCCTTCGAGACGGTGCCCGATATGATACGACACTTCTGCCTAAACCGATTGCCTGTTCGAGGAGCGGAGCACATGTGCCTAATCGAGCCGGTTATCGCACAGCTGCTGTAAAGTGAGCCCTGTTAACTAACAGAGCCTTTAGCTGTTAACTGTTACAGTACAGAATTCCACATACATATTGATAGCATATAGAAGCAATTATGAGTAATTCTCTAAGTATATATATACTTTATATTTATTATATATTATATATTATATATTATATATTATATATTATATATTATATATTATATATTATATATTATATATTATATATTATATATTATATATTATATATTATATATTATATATTATATATTATATATTATATATTATATATTATATATTATATATTATATATTATATATTATATATTATATATTATATATTATATATTATATATTATATATTATATATTATATATTATATATTATATATTATATATTATATATTATATATTATATATTATATATTATATATTATATATTATATATTATATATTATATATTATATATTATATATTATATATTATATATTATATATTATATATTATATATTATATATTATATATTATATATTATATATGCAATAGTTATATTCTCTTATCTTAACTATTCAATTGTTTCTACTCACCATTAAAAACTTTAGTTAAACTCGTAACATTTTCATTTCATTTACAAACAGAGTGAAATTCCAAAATTGTTCGATAAAAAATTTGTATTAAGGACACAAACTATGAAGTTTAGAGCTAAAAAGAAGAAAAAGTATGTACCACTTTCAGACAATACGAGAACACAAAGCAAACCGTATAAAACCAAAAGGAATATTTATACACGACATACATAACATATATATATAAATCTACACTCTATTCCAGATAGAATGTGCACTTGCCACAGTTGCTAGATGTAGTTGTTCACAACATGTACTTTTTTTTTATTGTAAACATGTTTAAACGTTAAGTAATTTACAATTTAACACAAAACAGAAAAACTAAATGCCACTGGAACACATACACTTCTCTATTCGTATCTAACGATATCACGCGTATATTAAATACTTACAAAGTCCAAAAATACTACGTAGCAAAAAACAGAATCATACAGATACTCCTTAGGCCCCGTTCATACTGCTCGATAAAAGAGAAACATATTATTTATATTTGCGCTATATATAGTCTGTTTTTTTTTAACGGGGCAGCAAACTCTAAAAAAAATTGTCATTTAATTTTATGTTTCAAATGTATACATATATATATATATATTTATTATACATATATCGATCAGAGTTATCGATAACTAGATATATTTTTTTTTTTCCTAGTTTAAGGCCAGGCATGCAGAAAGTAGAACGCTCAAAGCGCTTTTTAATAAATATGAGTGGATTTCGATCGGATATTGATGTCAATCTCGATATCGTATGGCAAGGATATAGCAACGCATATGAAAAAATGTCTGTTTTAAGTGTTAGCTTCTAATGTGTACAATGCGAAAAAAAAGTGCCGGCTAACTTAAATTATATATATTATATATATACATTATACATTATACACAATATTAAGCAGTCAATGGTTTTTTGGTTCCAGAGCAAAAAAGAAGAAAAACAACAAGAATAGAAAACAAGATAAAAACAAGTATTTTGATCAGTTGAAGGTGAGATCTGATAGCATTATCTGTGTGCAATACACGACTTTACATATACGTATGTGTATATGTTATCATTTAGCATCTATGATTTGTAAATGCAATTATGTTTTATATGTGTCAAAGTATATAGGTATTATTATTATTGTAATTATTATTATTATTATCTAGCAATTTATGTTGTTTGTTAAATAATTTCTAATTTTAATATATATGTTTTAAGTCTGGCAACGCTAGGTAATAAGCAGACCATTTTCTTTGTTCTTTCAATTTTTTTTGTTTCCCCCATTTAGCTTTATGTTATGCAACACTGTCTAGATTTAAACGATATATATATATATATATATATATATATTCATATATATAAAGAGAGAGATGCACATTGAGTGCACGCTTACATATAATATATATATATATATATATGCATATATGCATATGTTGATATCGAGCTATGCGATGTTCACACCCATGTCTAAGTGTGAACACAGCTTAGCTTGTTCCAGCTGCAGGTTGAAAACGGCTTTTGTAAATATATATACGAATACTTATACTTAATTACAAAAAGAAAATAAAACCAAAATTATTCCAATTATACGATCCAATATGGTTTTATCTGCAAAACAATTCTAAGCATAAGATTTCCATTTCACATACAAAATCGGTAAATAGATGAGACACTAAAGAAACCTAAAGAAAACATTTAGTAGCAGTCAGCAAATCTTTAGTTAGGAGCAATTTTTTGAGGCTTCCTGCAACAAGGTAGTAATATAAGTATCTAGGAGCCGAGCTATAAGAATTTGAGTGTATATACATACAGACACACACACACATACAGATGGTGTGAACACGGCATCGTAGTAAGTGATTTTTGTAGAATCGGAATATTTACTAAACTACTAATATGTATCTAGTATGTAGAACTTGGACTTCTGCTTAATCCTTGATTCTATAGCAACTCTCTCCGAGACATTTTATTACTTGCATACATACATACATATGTCTATAAATATAAACATATGTATGTATTAACTCTTAAAAAACCCTGCAACACCATAAAACAAAACAAAACAATTATATAATATAAAATAATGAGAGATGAAAACAATGAACAGCAACAAATGCATACAAATTTAATGACATACAACAACAAAATGATCGAAATGTATTTAATAAAAATAAAATAAAAATAAAAAGGTGAGTTATTTATAAATGATAGATTTGCTCCTAGCGATTTAAACGCACCATGTCTGTTGTAGTGGGAAAGAATTCCTTTTCAACTGATCAGCTTCATGCTGTTTAAACTAGTTGGATACAAAGTATCCCTTATGTTGCTATGCTGATGCACCAAGTGAGTTTGCGAAAGATAGAAAGAGAGTGGCAGTTCACTGTTGAAGGCCTACTTTCAGGCATGAACATCCCGGCTCCTTTCAGTATTGCAACTATTTGCGGAGTGCTACTGGGAGGCCGTTTGCGGCTGATGGAGGCGATTTCGACCGATCGCTATTAGGTTTTCCCTCGCGAAAATTGAGCAATGTATGGTGGTCTCGACTGCAGACCTTACAGGTGTCGCTGCTGCGACCTGAGCGTCCAGAGTGCTCGTAGGCAATTTGGGCAGTAGTTGTTAAACTAGACTGCCCGGAGACGCTTTTCGGCATTTAGCCTTAAAAAGCGTTAACATCGGAATGATGCTAAATTAAAATTTTTAGTGCACGATGATTGAACAAGAATGGACCAGCACTGGGTTTTTGGAATGAGTGAGTTAGGCGAAATTTTAGAATTTTGTACTTCGCCTAAGGCTTCGTTGAGGATAAGAACCAGTTTATTAACTGGTCTTTTGATGACGCCGCGGGTTGGGCTAACAGGCCCTGAGTAAAGGCAAGCTTCTATTTTGGATAATAGGGTAGAGAGTTTTTCAAATGTGTATTTTATTGAACACGTAGATTTATAAAACAGTCCCTATAAGCTTCCCATAGAGCCCCCATATGTGAAGCTCTGGGCGGGTTGAAGTGCCAGGAAATGTATTGGTGTTAGTTATAAGTGTTGAAAATGATGTTATTTTACATTCAATGCAACCGTGCATCAATACATATGTTAAGTCACTGATTAATCGATAATTATAATGTGTTAATTGACAGTCTTGAATAAACTTTGATTGAGTACACAACGCTGGTGGGAATCAGTTATATTTTCTTATCTAGGCATTCCCTGACGCGGGGAAAGGCTTTCGCTTCGGTGGATTAAGCTAATTTTAAAGAGTGGGTAACGGCATTTAGCCGAATTTAATCTGGACCTTGAGCTTTGCAATCCAGTATCGTTATCGAATAAGGCGCATCATCAATTGATTCCCTCCATGAAGGGATATTTCATGGGAAAACTGAGCCAAAAGACGGAAGATGATCGGATGTTTCTCCTCATAACTTAACAATTCAGATGCTCTTACACGACCTCAAGCTCGCACAATCCCTTTTTGGTCAATAAACGGATTAAGGTTGCGGATGCTGCTGATGTTGGAAGAGTCCTTTTATCAAGCAAGCAGTTGATTTAAATTTAATACTCCATTCGTTGAGTATGCGCAATGAGTGAGAGTTGATTTTTAGACAATTCATTGCAACTCAATTTAAAGTGGAACGGATATTTGTTTGCAATGCTCAATGAAGCGGAATGCATAGCCCATAACTCGGAGAGCCCGATCGAGTCTACAAAATTGCATTTGACACTACGTTATTCAACTTCTGTCCCATGGATTGACTCGATTGGAGTTAGAACCATTCTGGCCCGTGCCTCCACAGACTGTTGGTTGCATGGACCTTTGGACAAACGCCTCTGCTGGCCAGGTCAGCTGGATTATGTTTTGAGCGAAAATGCTGAATTGAGAACTTGTCGTTTGATCAATTTTGGTTTAGCAATACACATAATAATTATTATAATAATTGCAACATACAAATATTACGTTGTCCGTTTTAAACGTGTATGAACTTGAACACTTTTTTCCGTATAAATGTGCGGACCTTCGCGATGCAAAGTGTGGTATTATGAGTAAATCGGTGGAGGAGTTGGCGATTCAGCGAACTGTATTTTCCACAAATAGTTGATGCGGCGAAGAATTTCCTTGGTTTGGGTGTGAAGAAAACACTTGTCATTTTGTTGCACTATTTAATTTCAACTGATCAGCTGCTTAAACTTGTTGTATACAAAATATCCTTTATGTTGTTGGTATATGCGGAACAGAGAGAGCGACAGTTCAGTCCTTCAAAAATCTGTAAGAATTTGTCAGAGTTAGAGCTGTTTCTATCCTCAATTCTATATCCCCAAAAGAATGCCCCAATTTTTTGTTCGCAGTCAATTTAGCCAATACAACAACCTTACCGGTCATACTGCTATTTTTTAAGATCGACATTATTTTCACAGCTGACGTTTGGACTTTATATAGCTTGATTTATTTAAACGTTTTTTGCATATTGGTATCGCATATCGTAAATACATAATTATGTATGATATTATTTGTGTACATTTGTATTGTGTATACATATAAGTGTATGTACGTAAGGTTATATTTAATAAATTATTTTGACAAGGCTGAGCCAATACTTGCACTTGAAATACGAAGAATTATGTACAACAGATTTCCAGAATTTGTACATAATTATTTACGTGAATTATAGAGATAATCGTTGTTAAGTACATGCCTTTTTTCAATAATTCGTTGATTGTATATTAATGGGTCAATATAGATCCACTACTATATATGTGACAAAAAAAAAAAACATATTATATTATATAACATATGCTATTTGGGGCATTTTCTGTAGGGCGCTTGTTTTAGTTTTCTGTTTAGAGCTTGGGACATTACAATAACAATTTGGTGTGCTTTGGTCGCCGCCGGCTTTAAATGGCCGCCTCAATAGTACCCTCTGCATTCTTCTTGATTAGGCTCTCCCACTGCGCAATAAGACGATGCGACGATGGCGCCTCCTCCGGCGTCAAATCACAAAGTTGTGCTAGCGACATTGCGGGACGTATGCCACAGCTGGAACCAGATGTAGTCAGGACATTGACACCACCATTCAAGAGGACAGCGGCTGCATTCAAACTACGATTACCGGACGCCTTGTAATCCATAAGTTCCATATCGTTGCTGTTGAGGAAGACAAGGAAAGAAGTCTATAACAGTCTATTTATAGATGTATTCACTTTTATGATTTTATAAGTAGTATATTCATATTTTTCAAGCTAAGTTACTGGTAACAAATGCCTCACCTCTCTCGCTCCAGCTCAATTGTGGATTGCGCATGGCGCAATTTACCAGGTCCATAGCAGTGTTCCACCTCGGAATCATCATCATCGTCATCAGCATCGGCCTCATCGTCCGAGCTCAATTGCCTGCAAAGGGAGAGTTAGTTAGTAAAGTGTTCTTGGTTTAAGGGGAGTGTTCTTGAAGAAAGCGCTTCAACTCACAGCTTTTCGAGCATGTACTGACGATTGATCTTACGCAGACGCTTCAGTTCTGTTTCACGTGACTTAAGGTCCTGCAGTTCACGCTGAATCTTCTGCTCGACGGGCACGTAGCCACGTCTAAGCGGTCGACCCTCCGAGTCCCGTTCGATGGCACCCTGTGACAAGGTGCCATTACCAATAATGCTGTTGATGTTGGTTGCTTGAGGCAAGGTGTTGCCCGTTTCCAAAAACGCCAGCGCATTGCGAGAGTTTAATTTTAGAGTGGGACTATTCGGCGTGGTTAAAAGTAATGGAGTCGCTGCCGGCGAAATCCCGTTAGGGGTACCGTTTCCCAACTGCAGCTTGCCATGGGAGGCAATAAAACGTTGCATTACTCCCTTGGTGGATCCATTGAATGCAAACTGACGCGTTTGCAACATCTGTTGCTGCTGTGGCGTACCGGGATTGCGGCTTGTCATAAGCTTCTGTTGTGGTGGCTCTGGTGTCAGATTATAACAATTGGGTCCAATATAACGACTTTCCTGTCGGCCCACCAGCGTCAATTTCAAGGTGCTCTTGATCTCAGCCTTGCTGTTAATGCTGCTGTTGTTGTTGTTGATGTTGTTCATTTTCTGTGAGGATGCGGATATCCCCGAGTCGTCCGAGTGCTGTTCATCGAGACTCTCCTCCTTGTGGCTATTACTGTTCACACTGGACGCCAGCGAAGGAGTATTCGATGGCGATTGCTCCTCGATGGGCAGCAGGAGATCAACGGTGACAGCTGCCGGTTGTGCAGTTACAAGAACGCCCTGATCCCGTTCCTGATCCTGATTATGTTTTATGTCATGCTCTGCCTCCAGTTGTTGGCCTTTCTCACCCTCAGCATTGCCGTTTAACTGCCATCCGGGTTCCCCCGGATTAAGCGGGAAACCAGTTGTCAATGCTGCGGCATTTGCCAGCCGACGGTATTCCTCCTCGCGGCGCTGTACCTCCTTGATCTCCTCCTGTATGCGCATCAATGGATCCATTTTCTGTAAAACAGTGGCAAAGGGGAAGAGCTTTAGTAATTCGATCTGCTGCTGGGCAGAAAACAGGAAGTGATCCGATTACCAATCGATCAGTTTGTATTCGAGTATGTGGAAGCAAAACAACTTGGACAGTTTACCTACAGTAAAGGTTACGTAAGGGCAACAGTCCATAGTTATTATACCTGCTGGTCGGCTATTTAAGTAATTAAATATTAATATATTGTATTTGAGCAATTGTTTAGCTTAGAATGGTTTGTCGTGTCATTTTCTTCATAGGTAGGTACTACTGTACGTAGCTCTCGCTAGTTAGTTTTCTTGAATTGAAGCCTGCTGATACTTAAAAATGTGATGCAACTCAGATGCAGCAGCTGCATACTGCCCGCAATTCTGGAAAGAGTGCCACATCGACAGAAAAAAAGAGAGAGAGAGAGAGAGATATCAAATTTTTCACAGTTAAATAAAAGCGAATAACGGCGGTGGGTCAACAAAATACCAACGAGAAGAGCCACACAATGCGATTTACAGTCTGTGGGAAAGACAGAGGGAGGGCGGGTAGCTAAACTAAGTGGTGGCAACTAAACGGAACGTAATGCAACATAACGTAAGGGGATCCGCGTTAAGCGCCTTTTGATGCGTGCGATCGTAAAAGCTGCGTCACATTCAACCCAATGACGAAAAAAGTATGTTTATTGAATAACAAAATAAAGGGCTTAGGCCGCATTTAAAATAAAAAAAAATATTTATACATACAAAAAAATGAGGGAATGAGAAAAAAAAATATATAAG
This sequence comes from Drosophila fungiperda, assembly GCA_035042345.1. Taxonomy (NCBI): domain Eukaryota; kingdom Metazoa; phylum Arthropoda; class Insecta; order Diptera; family Drosophilidae; genus Drosophila; species Drosophila fungiperda. The sequence goes on along the minus strand of JAWNLM010000015.1, from coordinate 590,312 downwards.
AGGGCAGAAGGGAGCCATAAAGCGTTTGGTGTGGTGGCATTGTTAAGCAGCTTGTAAAAATGCTAAACATATTTTTGAAAAACAATCGAGAGTAAAAGTGTTTGAAAGTAAAAATAATAACAACAATACATATTAAAAAACATGTCAATGTTGCTGTTGTTGTTTTCTGCTCTCACATACAAAGCATATTGTGGATGATGACAGACGTTGCACAGACGACTTCAAAGTTATAATGCCTCAAGTGGTAGAAAAATATGAGAAATATTGTCATTGAAATCGAGAATCGGAGTTTGTTTTTTTTTTTAAGCGGATGCGGTTGAGTGGGCTGTGTAACACAATATGGAAGAGAGTGGTGGGGGTCAAAAAGTTTTTGCAATTTAATTGTTTACACTTTATTAAGGAGCTCAGCAATAAGAAACCTTAGAAAAAAACATAAAATTCTGCGAAATAACCATAGATATACAAGTCACCCAATTTAAATGTAAACATAATCATAAAACATCAAATATTACTTATGTAAAACATAGTATCAACATCGGTAAATGTAATAATCATAATAAACTAAATGTCATATTAGAAATATTAGAACACTAATGTTTCGATATCACAGTAAATAAAAAGGGAATGGTCAAATTGTACTTTAATCGATGAAGCGTTAAGTTTTTAATGGATTTAAACATTTCAATAACTAACATATTAAAGTTAGTTTAGTTGATTTGGCAATCTCACGTTGTTGTCAACTTTGACAGACGAGAACTTTTTGAGTTGTTTGCAACACAGCCGTTAGATGGCAGTTCTTCAAATGATATCATGTGACACTGTTGATGCTAACCATAATTGCAAGCCAAATGACATGTCAATTAGCCACAAGTGCAGGCCAGAGCAGTTAAGATCTTTATTTTGCTTTTAACACGATTCTTTGAGCAGACACAATTCTTCCGGCATTATGTGCGGCTCATTAAATGCAATTAGCTGGCTTAAACGCAGTGGACGACAAATGTGGTCAACAAAAAATGTGCGATGAAAGAATAAAAGCTTAAGATGGAAGTTAAAGATTGAAAAGTAAGAGGAAACTGGGTTGTTAGACTGCAAGATTTAGTCGGCAACATTTTCGGGTCAATGCCTTGCACAATGGTGACAAAGGTGAGGCGAAGGTAAGAGGTTGTAGCTTAGGTCTTGGCGTTGAACTCTTTGGGTGGCTGTTATGTGGGCGCGTCAATTGTTGACTGTGCTTCCGCATATCTGCTGTTGTTGTTGCAGTATCGCATTAGAAAGTGACGGCAAAATGTAGTCGTTGTCGGATGTCGGTTTGCCGAGCATTTAGAGCCACTAAGTAAGCAGCTGGCAGACAACTCTCGAAACTGAAAAATATGCAATTTGCCTTTTTGCATTTTTTGCTAATCTTTTAATTTTGTGTGTTTTTTTTTGTGTTTGGCGGTCTTCAATTTATATTTCGATGCAGATTTTACCTAATTGTGCGTTTTACATACAGCAAGAAAAAAAAAACATGAACACACAACCAACAACAAAGCGAAAAACCCGCTAAAACTGTCGTTTTCACTGGCTAAAAACTAAAATACTAAAAAAAAAAACGGAAGCATTTAAATTTGCCAGCAACAAGTTGTTACTCGTTTGCAACATGTGACAGCAACTGCAGCAGCACACAAAGATAGAAAGAGAGAGAGAGAGAGAGAGATCAACTGTAAAGTGCAATGGCAGCAGCTGCCAACTTTACAGCTGTTGTTATTAGTGTTGCTGTTAACCCTCTTCACTTCATTTTACAAATTTCCCCAACTTCTTTTTGTAATTTCTGTACTTTTCTACATATGCTTGCCATAACGGCAGTTGGGCGAGCGCAAGTCGAAAACAAAGTCGTGGTCTAAGCTAAACTCATTTGCATGTTGCCGGGGTCACAAGCAACAACAACAATTAAGCGCCCGACACATTTGTGTGCATGCAATATGTGCTAAAATATCGGCGGCAGCAGCAGCAGCAGCAGCAGCAGCAGCAGCACGAAACAGCAAAGCCACAAGAGCAAATTGGCAATAACAAAAGCAGAAAGAGCACCCAAGAAGAATTGTAACACAAAACCAGAACGTGACGAAAAACGTGACCGTGACTTGAATGCATGCGCTTCTTCCCATTTCGCTCTCAGCGCTCTCCCACCGCTCTCTCATCACTCTCTCACGCGCTAGCACAGCTATACTCTCTCATTGCCTGATCCATTGGTTTTGGCACCTCAACTGCCTCCGCTGTCAGTTTGAGCCTGAGTTTGGGCTATCGTTTCCAGGCGAGTGATCAGCGCATTAGCATGATCTTTATAATGATTTTTAAGAGCTGATGATGATGATGTTAATGTTGATAATAATGCTTGAAAATGCTACAGCATCGCCTCAAATATACCAACAACAACAATTGTTCATGTATTTGGGGCAATTCATTCAACGTTTTTTGGTTTTTTGACCTTGTTTTTGGTTTTTTTTTCGTCTTAGTGACCGACAAAGCTGCAATCGAAGCGTGCAAAAGCAAAACAGTACCAACAATGCCAAATATATATGCAAGAGCAGATGAAAAAAAGTACAAAGTTATAGAAGGAAAGACGCGTACAATCAAAAATTGTTGGCCTGCAAGGAATTTGTGGCAGCAGCAGGAGCAGCAAGAGCAACAAAGCTATGATAACACAAATGCTGATGCTAAGGAGAGGATGAGAGGATGCCATGGCAATAAAGGTCGATTCAGTTGTGTGCTTATGCCTGGGTTGGCGTGGCAGCAACGGCCATTAGAACAACAACAAAAACAATAACGACTCCTCCCCTTTTCTTCAGCTCCTTTCGTCATCTTTCTCATTTCATTGCTGGCCAACACGATCTGCAGTTATTATTTGCATTTCCAGCTTTTGCTCAGTTGGCAATTTTCTCTTAAGGTATTTGCTGTCGAGAACTTATTTAAAAGATCATTCCTATTTTTTATTTGCTTAGCGGACTTTCCAACTCTTTTTTCTCCATCATTTATCTTTTCAAGATTATCTGTCATTATACCAACTTAAATATTCTAAAATGCAAAACGGTGCTTTCTGCTTTTCAAATCTTCCGTTAACTAATCGAAACTAACCGAGTGCTCAAGTTGTATTCATAAAAATCTCCCAACAGTGAATTTTTTTAAATTACTCCATTTGAAAATCCATTAATTTTAAATAACCTAAGTTATTAAAGATCTTTTTAATACTGAATTTTGATATGGCGGTCCCATTTCAATATATAAAAACTTGGATTCATTTCGACTATTTGAATCGTTTTAATCTAAAAGAAGAATATAAACTTCAGATTATTTGTGCTATCATTCTTATAAGTTCTTTACTCCTTACTTGCATCATGATTAACACATGCCATTATTTGCCAGTTATTCCGTATATGCTGGGTGTTTTCTAGAGCTTTTGCTGGTTTGACTAGCATAAGTAGGCCTAAGTATGCTTTATCGATTATGCCAGCTCTCGGTCGCTTGTAAAACACTGAAACCGACACCTCTTCAAGCGTTTCTTTCACCAACTCCAACACAGAGATACAGATACACAAGCAGCTTCAGATACAGATACCAAGTCATAGGCATCGAAGTGCTCAATCAGTTCATGCGATCGACCCAGTTTATTGAATAAATCGTGATTTATTCTCTTGTAGCAACTATCTTTAATCGCTAGATCTCTCAATTCAGCAAGCTGAGACGGATGCACTTGGAGCATGTGTCAATTATGACGCCATATCGTCGAGCATATTACAAATTACCGTTATGCCCGACATCGTTATTGCTGCCATTATTATTATTATTAAAGCATATTTGGTATGGATAGGTCGCGGGCCACTCAAGTTGGCCCCAAATCTGTTGGCAAAATCTGTAGCTGTGCTTGGCAAAGTCACGTCTCGACGGAGCGAACCATTAACAAACTGACAAATTGGCAAAACAAAGCAAAAAAGCAAATCTATATACAAGAAACACTCAGAGAAAATACTGTTTTAGATACAAGTAGTATCGTGATATAATTTCTCCTATTCAATATTATGAGAAATATTTCTTGACTTTAAAGCTGAGGTTCTTTATTAAAAAAATATATATTATTTATTTTATACATATTTATTTATATATTTTCGTTTGCTAGTTTACGATTTTAATAACGTTTGTACTTAATTTGGGAACAGAACTCCATATAGTTTTTCTGCGAGTGTATCTATAGATACATGAGTAGTTAACAGAATATTTGAGTGGTTTGGTTCGGAGTGTGTTGGGTGGTGGGGGGCGGGAGGTGTGGCAGCTGAACAAATTCAGTTCATTGGAATTTGCGCAATAGCTGACAAATATTCTTTAGTATATGCTTTAGTTTATTTACTTGAAATAAAGTAGGTATTTTTTATTTTCTTATCTCGCTACTTTGGACGGCATTGGGAACAACGAATTTCTGTTCGAATAGAAATTTACCGAAATGAATTCGCGATAAGCGTTAAATAAAAAAAGGTTGTGATAGAAAATATCAGAAAAGCATTTATGGGGTCATTTATTGGCATTGTGGTAACTTACAAGCTGAATGCGTGACCTGGCCAAATCAAATAAATATAATCACAGCTCTTGTTTACTCATTGATTTGCGACTTGTCTTGTATATATTGGTCGCTTAGGTCATCAGGTTAAGTGCTGATGACGCGAGCACTTTCATCATTTTGAGACTTTCCCAAATAGCCAATGGATTTGAGTCATTTCAATTGAGGTGTGTTGCTACTGCATTTATACAGTATAACAATTGAGTAGCAGTCCACTTTTCTCTACTGTAATGCGAAAAGACTATTTTCTCAAAAATTGCATTTGCAAGTGAATTATTCATGTATACGAGCTTAACCAAACTGTACAGAACCAAATGAAGCTAATTGTAGAGCAATATGACAATAAAAACGACATATTTATTGTTGTGTATTTTCAACTCCAATTAATATATTGAAGAGCTGTGCAATACTCGTTTAACATTAATACAAATGTGTTTGAGTGTTGTCACAAATTCGATTATATGATAAATTACATAAGCATTTTTGAAGCAGATTTTGAATTTTAATGCTGTCACCCACTGCTTTCCCACTGCAGGAAACGCATGCCAATGTCCGATGAGACCAAGCAACCCAGAAAACGTGCCCTGCAACTCAAAAAGGTGCATAACGAGGAAAAAACGTATGAAGAAAAAGAAAGAAGAAGAAATAAACAAGCAACGGCCGATCACATTATGTCATGTATAGTATAACAACAGTGCAACAAGAACAACAACAAAAACAACAACTTGCTGCTGCTGTTGCTGCAATTGCCCTGGGCCATTGACATGCACAGAACAAGCTAAAGCGAAAACACATCTAGATACATTTAGTTTCTGCATCTGAGTAACTTGCGTGTCTGAACTTGAAGTGCGCTTGTTTATTATTATTATGGCCAACAGCAACAGCAACAGCCGAGGTGGCAGCAGCGGCAGCAGCGGCAACAGCAATAGCAACAGTAACAGCAACAACTGCGGACAAAGCCACGCTACGTGAAGCACGTAAAAGATACAGATACAACTCAAGATAGATATATCGAAGAGAGAGACACACAAAAACAGACAGGCAGGCAGGCAGACAGTCATACCTAAAGATACTTTGATATGATATAGACGTATCTTTGAAAATTGCCATGTTTTTGGATCGCTTTTTGTGTGTCTTGTAATTAAAACGTTGTTGTCTTCTTTTTTTTAATTTTTGCTTTGCTCTTGATTGAAAAATGTTGCCTGAAAATTTACCGAAAACAGATCAAACAAAACAATGGCAAATATTTGCGGCACGTTTGTCACCATACAGATACAAATTCAGACACATTTACAAATATTAGAAGAAGAAGAAGAAGAAACAGAGGAAAACAACATGAGCAAACCTCTATTGGAAGCAGGCTCTTTAGCCAATTTTTTAATTGAGTTGCTTTGTTTAAGGCCACGGTAAATAGGGGAGTCGAAAAGAGCAATGAAAAAAAAAAAACAATATCGAAAAACAAATAAGACAAGAGACTCTGATACCCTGATACCTTGTGAAATGGATACTCAGTTGTTTGACACCTATATACTTATATATTAGATCTTGCCCATGTTTATAAAATAGTTTACCGATAGTTTATATATAGTAGGCACTTGATATATAATTATTATTATGATATGATTTGATACATAAACATCTTGCGAATATGCTTAAACTTTAATATCATTTTAAAACAAGCAATACAGATGTTCAGAGTCTTTTAAGGAATATCCACGGTTCCACAAAATTCAACCTCAATAAGAAACAATCTTAAACTATTGTTACACGATGACAACTGTACATCCCAAAAAAATAAAATAACAATAATCATGAAAATACTGTCAACTAGGTGTCTCAGAAATCATAAACTCAAGATTATCTTATTTTCGAGCGAGAACTGTTACAATTCTCAATACAATAGAGTTCTTAAAAACAGCGTAATATATGGGGATAATATTTGTACTACCTGTATATAAATAAATATAACAATCCTAAGTTGAGTTGAGCTGTTTTTTCAGAGAGATTTGAAGCCCACACGTTAACTAGAGCAGTTTAAAGCTAAAGTGAAACCACTTTTGTGTGCAAATTGAGCTCCAACTACTCTAGTATCTTTCCATTCAGTTGGGGCCAGAGAGCGACAGTTATCCGATTAGTATAATCAAGAGTGCTTTTTTTTTTGGGAAAGTGCCAGCCAGCATAATAGCGAGTACAAAAGATAAAGCGGTTTCCGTTGTGACCGTTATGTGACTTAAGCTAACGGCATTTAGTATTTGAATTTGGGTAATTTCGGTGATCCCCCAAACTGTTCGCTCTGTGTCTACCTGCATACAATATTTAAGAGTTTAAATGTGTTTTTCCCTTGCTTTCAATGAAAATGACGGTCATCCAGACACCAGACATCATCAGACGATGGTCTCATTTCCAAAACTTTGGTGGCGCACTTCATATTTATGACATTTAGCGCCTTCCTTAGCGGTAAACTGTTTAGACGTCTTTAACACATGCTAACTGCACTTTATAAGCGTCATATTTTCATATGTTAGCTCTGTGCGCTGTTGGTTTGCTCTTGCTGTTTGTTTTGGCATACTCATAAAAATTATCATAATCATCATTATCATGTGTGTGCGTGTGTAAATGTGTGATAAACACTAAGCCAAATGCCATGGAAATGTGGCATGTGCTGTGTGTGGTTCGATTCCTTTCACCCACGTCTACACTCCAATCGAAATGTTTTAACAATGAAGAAAACTGCCTATAGTATATTTTCATTATGTTTGTTTAAGATGAGTACAGTATCTGGTATATATTGAATAGATAAAATTAAATCATAGTTGTATAAAAATTGTCTAGAAATCAAATATCAGATTTATTAAAGTTTGTGCTTGTGATTTGTGCAACATCAGGTTTGTTAGGCGTTTAGCATGTTACAGCTCCAACTACACCTACAACCACAACTTGTCTAGTTACACTCTACTAAACACCTAAAAGCAAGGAAAAGAGCCCAAAGCGTAAGATCCAAATTAACAAAATATTTAATTCAGCATGAATGCAAAAAAAAAAAAAAAAAAAAACAAAACAAAAGAATACCAAGACATAATGGGTTAGTCTAATAAGTATTGTTTAATGTCTTTTGTTGCTTCTTTTATTATTCCTTAAGCTAGGCTAATTTAACCAAATGAAGTCAAATGTATAACATGAGATACAAACGAACAAGCCAACTCTGTTGCGTTTCCCACGCTTAGAGAAGTAAAATGGCGACGCTTAATGACAATGGAGAATCTCCGAGAAGATTTACATACCCCGAACAAGTCGAGGTGAGATTTGCGAAGCACAACGCCACGTCATGTCGCAGAGAAACAACCAACTAATGCAACATCCAAAAGCTGCAAATACAACATGCGATAACAGATATATCTGTCTATCTTAGCTAGGCAGAGATGCCCATAACTGCGACTTCTCAGTTATCTTTTCTATCTGCTTTGTTTTGTTGCATTCAAAATTAACGGGGCAACAGCTGTCGCAGTAGTCTTGTTTATGCCACTGGGCTCCCGTTGCTGTTACTGCTGCTGCTGAGGCAACTCTTGTTGATGATAATGGCATTACTTAATGTACATAATATGCGGTGACAGTTAAACAAACCAACCGACAGACTGAGAGACACAGAGTCACAACTGACCAGCTTGTTGGCACTTCAGCTCCAGGGCGGAAATGCTGCGGTAATGTGTAAAAATTGGTATATAGTACATGGCTTTACACACACACACACATGCACAGAAACACACTCACGCATGCATATCAAATGACAATCAAAAAACATTTAATTGGCAAACTCGAGTTAAATACATCTGTGAGGATAAAAGTAAATACATATTATAAACACAATTTATATAATAATCTCGCAATTTAAACAGTGACACATATTGAAATTAAGTCAAAATACGCTTATTGTTATTATATTAGCGAATATCTGTATACGCAAAAGTATATATTTAAGCACATTAACCAACAAATGAAGCCTTTATTGAGAGGCAAGCGAGTCTTGGAAACCTTATTAAATTAACGAGTATTTTTATATATATCTAAATGAATAATTTAAAAGCCAACTTATTTTATTGCGAATAATTAATACTTGAAAACAAAGTAAGCTAAAAAAAATTAAGTTATTCATTATTATTCATTGATCGCCAAAGATTGTCTGGTTTATGTTATTTACAGATTACCACGAATATATCAAGTGCACACTGGATTTTTGCTTATCTTATTGCAAGTATTGTTTGTAATAAGTATTGTAAGTAATAATAAATAGATGCATAGATAGATCCCGTTCTTACCGTTTTTTACTTTTGGAAACTTTCCCCCTTCCACCTATGAGTAAAATTGAATGCCGCCTGCATTTCGCAGAACTCTGAATCATCCAAAATTGCGAACCAGGGACGACGCATTTTAAAATTAGTGCCAGCATTTCAATTACTTTTATTGTTGCTTTTGTGGCGAGGCAAACAGTGAACGGTAAATTGGTAAAAAACCAAAGTGGCAGCAAAATATCTTATCTGGTTTTGTATACTTTATTTATTCCGCTTTTGCCAATTGTCGACGCCACTCTTCACCTCTTTACTCCTCACTCTTTAGTCGACGGAGAGCAGGTGTGCCATATTACATGGTGGTGCTGTGCCAGTGCAGCCATTATTATCTCAACAAGTGTGACTGAGAGGGCGACTGTATGAATACCTAAAAATTAATTAATATATATCAAAATGTATATTAATTTATACAGTCAACGTCAATCAGGAACTAGAAGTGGCCAAAATATATTTCAATTATTTGAGAGCACTACATATTTATACATTTTGAATTCTCCTGTTGAATGGGTTCAAATATATTTTTTTTTTAAATATAATTGAAATTAAATTCGCTTTATGTAAAGGCAATTAAAAACGGCTGGGATTGCATTATTTTTATTAGAATAAAAACGACGAAAGCAACTAATCTTAATATACTTTACTCAAAATACATGGATATTTTTAGACATTTTGTATTTGTGAATTATTGGAAATAGCTTTGAAAGCAGTGTATTTACATGTGGTATCGAGAGAATGGGGAATATTCGAATGCGAACTTGCTGGCGCCGCAGCAAAGCAGGTTGTATTGGTTGTGTTGTCTGTGTGTGTGGAAAACTACGCCTGATAATGCCTTATCAACTAAAATTTTACAATCGATAAAATTGTGGACAATAACTCAATGGCTGGGCAAATGAGTTTCATGATTTCAAGTTCAGCTAATTTTGTTAGGAAACTGAGTCATTATTGTTAAAGCTTTAGTTTATGGCGCTTATCGGCTAAAAACACAAAAAATAACCAGAAATTATGGAAGCATTACAAACATATTATAAAAAACATGAACTCACCCACAAAAGTGGTTCGCACTTATTTTGCTGATTTGCAGTAATCATTTCTATAACTAATGTATAATAAATCGAAAAGTCTTTGCTTAAATCCACAAGTATCAACTAGTCGTTATCTGCATATATATATTTTTATATTTATATATGTATATATATATATATATGTGCAACTAGAAAGAATTCGACTAATGGAACCTCTGATTAGATAAAACCCAACTTGGAGTGTGTACTTAATCGTGTGTAAACGGCATGAATATTGAGAGACATTGAATTTACTGCATGTGGAATGCATTTCAGTGCGATTGTAGCTATGCGCAAAGTAATATTAACATAAATATGAACTTTGTTAAGAATCTGAATGGAACTAAGACTGTGATACAATATGGGATATATGGGACATGTCTATTCTTATAGTTGTTTTCGTATAACATTCGCATATCAACGATCAACGAGAAATAGCATTTTAAGCTCCGTTCTAATTGACTTTATTTTGAGTCACAAGTTTTAGCAGTTTTAAGCGAATTGAATGGGACTCCCACCCAGAAGACCCACAATATGCTAATTACCATCCGAAAATCGGAAAATAACTGACGCCTTGAGATTGATGGATGAATGTGGGCCACCGTGTTGCAGTTGAATACGGCAAATGATACAAATACATCCCATATGTGTATATGTATACATATGTAAGTAATGGCCATATGACAGAGTTGCCGATAGAGTAACTAATGCACTTTTATGATAAGCGATATCATCAGTTGGAGCATTGATTAATATAGCCGAGTAACCGTATCTAGAAATATTTACGATTTGGCCGGGTTTCCGTTGCAAAAAAAAAAAATAAAAAATAAAAAATAAAAAGAATTTAAAAAAAAACCGAAAGCAGTCAGCCACACTGCATTGCCATATAGCATATGGCATTTGCCATATGCCATATATCGTATCGTTGCTTGCCATTCAATTGGAGAAAGTGCTAAGAGTTTGTGGCGCATTGTTAGCCGTTTGATGATGGAAAATGCGACACGCTTTTGATTTGACGGTGGCATTTTTTGCCTTTGCCTTTGCCTTTGCCATAGCCTTTGTCGTCTGCCATTGACTTTCATTCAAATTGAATGCAGCCGCTGGGCAGACGGGGTGGCAGCCCTGCGCCCGATCGTCTGATAATAGCCACAAACAACACTGTGCGAAAAGTAAAAACACAACAATGCAGCTTTTGTAGGCGACGAGCGACAAATTATTATTTACCACAAGATGATAATAAAAATGGGGAAAACAAATAATGTTTTTCTTCTCTCTGTTACAAATTGTAATACAAAATTCCAGACCCCCCAAGAAAGGTACAACTCCTAATTGATACTTTTATCATATATACAAACATATTTACACACATGTATGTGATTGCAATCAGTCGAGGGAAAACGTTCAGGTGCCATGCATTAAGCTACTATAGCTAATTGAAAGAGAGAGTGTTTGTGCCGAAAGGCACTTTTCAACTTATATATATATATATGTGTGTGTGCAAGGTTAATATGCAAACACAGATATCGAGATATATGGAATGTGAAAGAGTACAACACTAAAAATGTAGCCATCTGAGTTTAGCATACAATGCCACCGCCTCCTCACACACTCCACTCAAATCCAGTCCGAACAGCAGCACGCTAAACTTATCAAATTACATTCCGAACAATAGAATGCATTGAATATTATAAAAACAGTTCACAAGCTCATATAAAAATAAGCTTAAAAAGCGCATCAATTATATGCCTTAATCTATACAAATAAAATTAAAAAAAAATAATCTTGTAAGTCAATTTAAAAAAACAAAAAAGGAAAAAAAAAAAACAGAAAATAATGGACTCAAAAAAAGCAAGAAGGAATGCATTCCTTAAAAGTTTTGTAACTAGCAGATATTTCTGATATATAGAGAAATATACATAATGCATCCCAAAATATCTATCAAGAAATAATCTGGTTGTAGCTATGAAATCTACATATACGCATGGCAACAGGAATTACAAAGTGTCTAAAATTAACAACATACATCTGGTCTCAAATTTTTACTCGTTAGCAATTACTTCTTACTGAATCCCTTCTAGTCTCGTAGATTATACAAAAAAAAAACAGTTTGTGTCACAGGGTAAATTAAAAAAATATATTCTGAAAACGAAGAAAAATAGTTAAAAAATATATTAAGGCCTTGAGCAATGCGCTAAAGAAGACTCAACGTAAGCATATTATCATATCGAGCGAAGCACGTTCTATCTCACTCAACAAATATATAGTTTATCAATACGGCATGCCTACATTTTTTTTTAAGCTATCGCTGTCGGTTGCATCAATTAAAAGATAATCGTAGGTCGTGAATCAATAAACCAAAATCGAGGGGAAAAGAAGACAGAAGACGGAAAATTTTAGCATACTGTTCCGATCGGTCTTACACAAATCAAAATCATTTAATAATTACAGCCTATTTATTAGCAATTATGCTTTGCCAGCAATCAAGCAAAACAAACCGAACTCGAACCAAAAACTCAATACGAATCCCAACCCGATATCGAAATCATAATGCATCTATGAGATAATCGAACTGAGCTGTGACGACTCTTTTTTCTCTTTGATGATTGAGTTGACATGGTTGCTGAAGTTGTTGTTTCTGTTTCTGTTTCTGTTTGTTTGTTGGCTTGATCCCAAATTGATTTCAGGGAGACAAAGAGAGAGAGCGGGAGAGTGGAGAGAGTTAGAGAGGGGGTAAATATACAACTATTAATTCAATCGGTGGAGCGGTGACACGGTAAATCGCTAAGCGTTGTCACAATTAATTAAATACGCGACTGCATTATAAACACAGAGCATAAATATGCACATATACACACATACACAGATAAATAAATATATATATATATATATATATACATAATATAGGCATGTAAAAACGTACATAGTTCAGTGGAGAGTTTCGTCGTCAAAAATTCGATTGTTGCGGGGCGATTTGCTTAGCAAGATGTGCTCCTAACGGTATATGACACAGCACACATAATGAAAACATTCACTTTTTAACACCCCCCCACTCATAATTTATTTTTGGTGTATTTGTGTGAGCTTTACGATATCATTATTATTGTTTGATTATTGTGCTAATGATGATTTCGTAACTCGCAAAGTCTCTTTTTTGAAATGGGTTCATTGTCAGAACTGAAGAAACCGTAAACTGTAGACGGGTTATCTTTTTTCTTCTTATTTATAGTGAAATTTATGATGCATAAACTTTTATATTATTTTTTTCCATTGTCCATAATCATGGGCAAAACGATCGAAATGCAGTCGAAAACGGTTTCAATTGCCCGGAAATGAAGAGCATTAGATTAATAAGAAGCAAGCGAAAATTCAACTTTGGTTTTTTTTACTTGCACTTTGTATATTGATAAAAAAAAAATAAAATAAACACACCGACGGAAATGGCCAAATTATGTGATTTTCATAATTTTTTCAATACATTTTTAGCATTTAAGATAAAACTGCAAGGTAAGCAATATTCTTGCGATATTATGTATGTAAATATGGCACTAATAAACATGCATTTCATATGGCAAATTTAATTGATGTTATCACTCTGAAGGAATCAAATCATATAACTTTGTTTGTAGCTTTTTTTTGGATTAGTCTAATGGTGCTCCAGTTCTTACTCTTTACTCGAAACAAGACAGTCCCTCCATTTCGCTATTATATTCTCTCATTCTCTATTTGATTCGCTCCTTGTGAGCACACACACACACACACACACACACACATAACTATAACAAGCTACATCTGGCAGGGGTCAAGTGTCGTTGACCCAGGCATCGACCTCCACCTTCTCCCAAGTTGTACTCCCCATTGGGACCCTCTTCTTCCCCATATCTTCACACATATACCCCTCCTCTACATTTCACCCGGCTCGCTCGGCGATCGTCAAGCGACAAGTTTTCGAGTTTTGCGTATTTTTTGTGTGTTTTTCGGTCGGAGCTGTTTGCGTTTTTCATTTGCCTCTGTTTGTTGTTGATTGCTCTCCCCTCTCCCGGCCCCCCTCCCGGACCCATCCCGGCCCCATCTCTCTGTCTCTTTCCCTCTCTATGTCTATTTTCTCCTAACTGCCCACTCCAAACGTAATTACAGTTGTATTACAAGCTAAGCGTTCTTTGGTCCGAAACGCCTGTGGCTTCAGATCTGCGCGTCTTTTACTTTGGCTTTAGGGTCTGGACTTAAGTTTTGCGTTTTTCGCTTTGATTACCAGCAAGAAATGTTTTTTTTTAAGCTAATCACTACCTTCCCACACATACACACACATTCTTGCAAACTCAACTACTTGCTTATTATTATTCAAATTTATTTATAGTTCTGCATTTTGTAAAAATTTTTTTCCAATTGTTTCTTTTAAATTTTTTCACTTTTTTTTTAATATTTCATATGCTTTTCGGATTTAGCATTTGCTTCAGCATCAACATCTGCATCTGCATTAGCATTTCGATTTATTTTCATGTATTGACTTGACCGGTTTTTGTTGTTTTTCGGCTATTTTTACTTTCGCTATCCGAAAGCATCGTTTTTAATAGCACACAAAAATAATAAGCAAAATAAAAAGCAAAAAGAAGAAAAGTCATTTAATACACAATAATTTCATTTTTATAATAAGTTAACTAGGCAAAAGTTGACTTGGTAATGAAAAAAAAATATATAAAATTCCTGGCTTTACATGTTAAGAATTTGAGAAACATTTCAAAAAAATTAAGTGCACTTAAGTGCACAAAATTAAAGACAATTCATTAGTGATAATAAAATCTTATTAGTTTTGACATATTAAAATTGGTTTCATAAAAATGTATGAATAATATTTTTTTTCACCAAAATAATCCAATTTAATATAGACAGGTGTATAAGGAACTAAAACATTATAACATAAGAATGAAAATGTGATAACAATTATTAAAAACCTTTCATATGAAGTCGGTGAGGTAATTTTAGAGCAGACATAATAATATAATGGGATATTCTTATATCGAAAAATGCATTATAATTCACTACTGACTGTTCATCTCCGTTTTCCTCTAACCTCTTTCTATCTCTACCTCTACCTCTATATCTATCTCTTTTTTATTGTAATCTTGTAGCATTTCGTTTAGTTCCATTTATTTGGGTCATGGACAGTCATCTTCTGTTGCTTTGCTCCCCACCTGAGAGCCCCTTTGACTGCCACTCTACAGGTTTTTCGACTTTTACTTGCAGCAAGGCTAAATGCAGTTTTTACCAGACCAGACCAGACCGAGCCATCAGCCATCAGATATATTTTAATGGTTCCGTCTCTCGATCTAAAACTTTGATTTTGAACATTAATTTCGCTCAGGCTTAAAGATCGGCTTCAAGCTCGATTTATGTTTTGTTGCTATTTCTCTTATTGTCTTTCGCCTGCGCATTAAATGTAGACTTATGCCTGCGTGGGTTTCCTACCAAAATATCCTTTACATTACAATATCATCATATTGGGCATAGTCAAGTAGGGCAAGAAGAAATTGTCCAATACAATAAGTGATTGTCACGTCAATTGTATAAATATATGTGTTAATTTCCCCTACATTGATTACTATCATTCCATCCAAACCTAACAAAAACTTAAATACCAATGAATTCTACAGTTAAACAGGGTATTTAAAAATCAATGCATTATAAATTAAATAATTATTTATTCAACCATTCCTAAATAATATACTATTTACGTGAAAATTGCTGGGTATCTGCTAGTTAGGTACTTTAGACTTTGACAGTTTTTTTTTTTTTGTTATATATTGCTTGTGCTTCTGGGTCTGCAGCTTGTTTATTGAACTTGGCACTTGTGGATACAGATCTTTATGTGCTCATCTTGGAGTTGACGTACGACAACAACAACACCAAATACAAAAACAACCACAACATTAGGCGCAGCATTACCAACAGACGCCAAAGCATACAATAGAAGTTTTCGGGCAAAGAAATCGGCAGAAAAGTGCGCCGCTAAAGAAATTTCACTGAAAGCAACAACAACAATAAAATGTTGCCATGACTTTGACTTTTGCAGCCACAAAAAAATAAGTTGTGAACAATGGCATGAAACATGAAAGCAAACTGCGCTAAGGCCAAAACTGCAGAGCGACTTGAAAGCTATGAAAGAGAAGAATCAAAAACTTTAAAAAGAGCATCACATTTTTGGAACAACTGTGAAAATAGTGCGAGGACAAGACAAAAACAAACAAAAAAAAAGAGACGCTAACAATAAAACACACGTGAAGAACACAAAAAAAAAAAACAAATTGTAATGAAAAGCCAAACAGAAAAACAGAGGAAAAAATTGTCTACAATGAGGCTGTTCATTATTGCTGTTAATGATATTCCAGAATCAGTCATTGGAACGTCACGGCAGAAGAACAAGCAGCTCCAGCAGCAACAAGAAAAGCAATAGTAACCACCGTAAAGAGAGCTCAAGAGAGTTCAACGCACAGCACCCAATAAAGTCGAAAGAAAGGCGAGTTCAGCAACAATGTTGCACAGGATGTGTGTACAGCGACAAGCGTTGTAGCAACAACATAACGATCGTCTATTTTGTATTTGTTTTTTTTACACTTACCTCATCGGCCTTTTGCTGCATTCTGTCGATTATGAATTATATGTTCTTGTTCTTTGTTGTTATTTGCTGCAAGAATAGTATTTGGGGCAATTAGAAAGAACACGGTAAACAGAAAACCATTAAAAACAAAAAGTATATTTAAAAAAAGTATATGAAAACACTTTCACTTGTAATAAAAAGAACAGTAACAGTTACAGTAGTAGCAATAATATTAAAAAAAAATAATTACAATTGTTATTGTTAAGCAGTTGCAGTTGTTTCACTGCTTTTCTTTTGGTTAGTTGCGTGCGCACAGCAACAGAACGCAAGTTAAACAAAAAGTATAAAAAACAGAAAAAAATCAGCTAAAGACGAACCGTAACGTAACGAAAAATGTGTTAACAACAATATATAGAAATGCGTGACAAATGAATAACGCGTTATATGCACGACCAGCACGCAGCGCCACAAAATAACAACTGACAATGCGAAAAGCAACTGACGATAAAACACTGCAGGCAAGCGCAGTGGAAAAGCTTATAACCAACCAGCTCACAGGCATGCACACACATTCACACAATCACACATGTATGCAAACACAGAAAAAGCCACACTCGAAAGAGCGCGCGCACTCTCTGACGCCAGTTGGCAGCCCCATGCGACTTACAATAATACCAAAATTATGTGAGCTGTTGGTATTTTTTTTTAAAGAAATTAATCGATTAATAGTTGTCATAACGACAAATACACAACCAAAAATTAAACAGATATTGGACAAACACAACTTTACGTACAATCACTAAGCTATTTGTGACACAATGTTAAAGAGCAGCGCACCCAAACGCACAGGCATTTATCGCATAAGCGGCAGCCCTTGTGACTTTAAGCTGCAGCTCAAATTTCGCCATTTGAGCGAGTGGCTCCCAGTGCCAAAATTTGAATATTCCGGAGCCTATCGGCGCAACTTCTGTCGTTTACCAGAGAGTAGCCAAGAGAGTGGCGTGGATTGTTGCATTTACGTGCCGCATGAGGATCACAGCGGCCATAACTATTACAGGAACTACAACAGTAAAAATTCGGGAAATAGCTATGCTTGCAGTCGCAGCATTAACAGCAGCTCAGTCGCTGCTCAGTCGCAGTCACAGTCGTTGGATCCGCCAGTTTTGGATGACTTTCAATCGTGGAATCGAGAGCTGGGCATTGGTGCTACTGCCAGTTTGTACATTGGCTGGCAGCAGAAGCATTTAAGCCGCGGCGAACTGCAGCGTTATGCGGATGCGAGCAAGTGCCACACATTATTAGAGCGGCGCTATCATCGTTGGACGCAGCACATTCTCCAGCAGCAGCATCAATATCAGCAGCACCTGCAGTGCAAGCAGGTGAAGGGGAATCAGAAACATCTGTTGCACCAGTTGCGACTGCGATGCCGTAAATCGAAACGCAGCAACCATAGCGATGATATCCTTGAACAATCCGCTCCACCGAATGATGATCGGAATTTTGTATCACACACTTGTTACATCTACACTGTGGTCAATGCGGATCTGGTACTGATGGAGGAGTCACAGCTGCCACCCGGAGCACGACAGCTCCTCGACGATGGCTTTCAACTAATGTACGTGTATGCCCAATTGCAGCTAGAGACTTTGCTGCTGTATATGGGCTACCAGCCGGCAAATGGGATTCTGCATGTCTATCCCGATTTCAGTTGCAGTGCCAGTGATATGGATTATGTGCTGGAAATCGACAATGATTGCCGGCAACTCTATGCCTATGGTTTTGAGAATCTGACACCACTCAATAAAGTGCTGGAGTTGGTGGCGCCGCATAAGCATTTCCCTGCGGCGATGCAGCCAGAGATAACGCTGCCCCCCCCAAATTCCACATCACAGGAGATGTTGGAGCACTTTAGGCAGCAACGCTTGAGAAGTATACAGCTGCGTCGATTGCTACGGTTTGTGGCACCACCAAAGCGCATGCGGCGTGTCACCCTGCTGATGGAGCTGCACGAGGCGCAACACTTTGAATATCCCAACATCCATGTGCGCTACCATATAAAACCACCGACCCACACGCTCCTGGAGCCAGGGAATGCCAGCGAGCTGTTCGCATTGCATGGCGCCACCGCCAGCTGTGTGGCAGTTGGTGGTGAAACAAAAGTAGCTCACTTGTGCCACTGCTGGCAGATTACACTGCTCTGCGATGAGGAGCTGCTGCAGCTGCATCACCATCTGCAAATCTTTTTCGAGGTGATCAGCGTGGACAGCTGGCTGAGGGAGCGCTGCGAGGGCTACGCACATTTTTCCTGCTCGCTGCTGGCCCCATTGCCATCGGTGGCAATTAGTGGGTTGCGGCTGCAATGCTCTCGTCCCTTGGGCAACTGGTGGGATGCACTGAATCGCTACTTTATTGGGGGTCGAGTGCTCTTCGACTTTATTAAATTCTTCGACACGACGCTGTTGCGTGGCAAGCTGCTTCACAATCGCCTTAAGGACGATCCTGCGAAGGCGATGGACACAACGGGCACATTGATATTCACTGTGCGCAAAGTCCAGCAGCGATATCATCAGCTCGGTTACTACTTGCCCGCAGATAAGAATGACGCTGATGACGATGACGATGACGATGACGATGGCCATGGCCACATAGTGAATAGGAAGTCGAGAAGTGGAATGTCAAAAACCCTAAACGAGGTAATCGCTGCATATGTGGAAGTGAGGGATCGCTTCGAAGCGATGCTCGCGATGCAGTCATTTAAATTTGAACCCACCTGCGACTTGGCTCAGACTCCAATTTAAGGCAATTGAGAGGGACGCAAAAAAAAATAAATAAAGTTTCCCAAAGAATAGATCGACTATCAGATAAAATATAGCGTAAATATGATATATTATGAAATATATATATATGCAAGCAAACCTTCTGGCTAAAGCAATGATTCAAAAATTTTAAAATTATTTACCAGATAGTGAAGAATTTAATAATATAAAGTGAGCGAAGAACTTTCGATTTTAGAGATTCTTTTCTTTTCTTTCTTGTTTGATAACAATTTATCTTCTTCTATATAAATAATAAAAAATGAGTTATAGCTTGGACAAATTCTTGCTGATTCAACATATTGTTTTGACCAGATATTCGAACTGTACAATTGAAATTCACATTATTGTACTTGTATTAGCCAAGAACCAAGCATTTCTGAATTTAATTAATTTTCATTCGTACTTGGATTAAAATTTATTTAAGTATTTGGGTTCGATAGAGAATGTTTTGGCGATTTCAAGGATTTGTCCAAGTCGTAACCCATTTGGTCGATACAAGCTCGCATGCTCCTACAAGTATGCCACACTTTTGTCGCCTGCACGTGTGACTGACTGCTATTTCAAAGCGCGACCTGCAAGGAAAACAATGTAGAATAATAATACTAATACTGAAGAACTGAAATTTACTTTAGCCATTTTATTTACTACTAATATCACTCAGTGTATATCCATATATATATTCATATATAGATTCATTGTCATCGATTTCATAAATTGTCTGTCTTTTGTGGGTGGTTGGTGGTGGGAAAGGGAAAGGGATATCTATCTATCGTTTAAGAGGATATATCTTGCACTTTTGTATACATACAACACTAAAAGATGATAAAAAAAAAAAAAATTATAATAATAAATTTCCTGTTGGGAGTTGTGCTTAAAACTAATACATGCATTTTGGAGTTGGGGAGAGGGCATTAGGGGTGGCTCAAAAGGGTTCAGTTATGCCGTGGGCAGATACAGGCGAGAAGGTTCTGCAGGAGGTTGATAATCATAGCCGTTGCCGTTGGAGAGTCCGCTGCCGTGTCCATAGGCCGCATTGGGATCACTGTAGCTGTAATCATCGCCACTCTGGCCACTGCCGCGCAATGGGCCTGCCTGCTCAAGATTGAGGTTCTGTTGGAGGAACTGGAAGCGATTCTTGTTACCCAACAAGCTGCTGGGATCCACAGCAGGCCTCTGATTGGCAGTTCCCAAGGGTTGTGGCCTACATACAAGGTACAATGATTATAAGCATTTATAGTTGAGACTCTGTAAAATGCTGCACTTACTCGGGTATATCCAGATCCAGCTCGGTGATGGGATGATAACCGAACTCATCGGCTGTATAACGGGTCTTATAGCGTTTGCCATCGGCACCAGTAAACGAATACGAGCCACTAACCACAAAGGTCTTATCGTCCTTCAATTTGCCCACGCTGCTCACTTCAATGCCATTCTGGGTCTTCAACCTGACAAAAAATTACGGTTGATTCGTATTGATTAAACTATTAACAAGCTATCGAAATTAAGCATATTTCGAGGTGCTTCTAAAACTATAGAGAATTACAGCCAGCTGATTCTGAATACATTTTAAATCTATTTTCAAAATATATTCGCTAATTTACTTTTCGTCTCTTAAACAAGACAAGGAAAATATACTCACTCGAGTTTAAACTTTTTGCCGGAATTGTAGTTCTGGAACGTCTCGGTTTTGGCCTTCATTACGTCGCCTCTGAACTGGACGGCTGGCTTGTCGTCATCGATGTCTTCGGGCAGGGTATAGATATCGCTGGGATTGTATTTGAACAGGGCCTCATTGCGATCTGTGATATGCTTAACATCGGCAACCGCCAGCACCACACAGCATAAGAGCAGCTAAAGGGACGAGGCAGAGGAAGAGAAGATGAAAAGATAATAAGAATTAGTTTCGATAAAGAGTATTTTTGTGCGATCATAAGCGATGCTGTCACTTTAGAGTCAAACCAGTTAATGAAAACGACAAATATGGTAATTTGTATTTTTTTTTTTTCTTTTGTTTGTTTTCTTCTTATGCACATTTTTATGAAAACGATTGATCGATGGTCTTTGCCAAGTGTCACACGAGTTGTCTGCTTACACATTTAATGTTTTGACTTTTAATGCATCTCCTCTTCTATTTTTTTATTGTGGCGATGAAAACAGCAGCAATTAATCAAATTAATCGGCGTGCGCTTGCGATTTGCATACGTTTTATGGTTTAAACTCTGCCTTGGCAGCCGTCGCTTTGTCTCGCGGGTCTCCATTGGTCTTGTTGCTGCTGCTGCTGCTAATGACTTATGAATTATTTGATCTCAGTTAAAACCGTTTCAATATTTGCTTCTACTCATGTTTTTTTTTTTAATTTTTTGTGGGCGCCTACTATCAGCCTCGTAACGTCGAAAGTTCTTTTAAATTAGTATTGATCACTTTTATGTTAAAAGTTAGAGCTGTAATGCGTTCAACTAAATTGTGAGCAAATTGCACAACTGAGTGTTAAAGATAATTTGAAGGAAATTTCCTTTTTTAGAAGTTTCCTTTTGAAAGCGCTTCAAACTCTCTACTTCTCTCTCCCTTTCTCTCTCTCTCTCTCTCTTTCCTGAGCTCCTTCACTTACACTCTCTCGCTCTCGTTGATTATATATGCGTTTGTTTGGAAATAGCGTATAAAGCGTATTAGCAAGTGAAATTCAAACAGGCTGTTTACTAAAAATCAAAGTTAAAAAATATTCAATTAACTAAAGTTTATGGAACACTCAAACTAAACAGACATGTCAATTAGCAAGCCGGCAAAAATATATAAAAAAAATTGTTTAAAATCTTGTTTAAAGCTGAAGTAATTTTAATTATAATTATATAACAAATAATATTCGTTTTCATAT
Source organism: Drosophila fungiperda (assembly GCA_035042345.1). Lineage (NCBI taxonomy): Eukaryota > Metazoa > Arthropoda > Insecta > Diptera > Drosophilidae > Drosophila > Drosophila fungiperda. The sequence goes on along the minus strand of JAWNLM010000015.1, from coordinate 568,043 downwards.
ATTGCGTACTATACATAAAAGTAAATAAAAGGATAATTCAAATCAAAAACTTGTCCTTTCTTTTTAATAGAAACAAAACAAAAAAAATACACACTTCATACTCTTAATTAGTTCATTCACAAATTCAAATTTCAAGAAAAATAACACTATAAAAAAATATATTTCGAGTTTGTTACGCATCGTAAGGATTTATGCTTTGCTCGTAGAATGTTTATCGAGTGTTATTTAGATTATCGTCACCAATCATTTAGATTTTTTATTTATTTGATTTTTTTTAACTTACAAAACAAATCTTCATGATTTTGTGTGTGTGTTTTTTTGTGAGTATCCCAATTGTACGATTAATGATCCGAACTGCAAGTTGGTAGTGTGAGACTCGCAGCGAGAGGTGCGTTGTGCACGGGTTCTAACAAATAAATACAAACACTGCTACTTCTTGTTTCCTTATATATCGTATTTTGATAAAGCCAACCACAAACAGCGCTGCCGGCGTCACAGCGTAGAACGAGAAAGAGAAAAAGAAAAAATTTGACAACAAACAGCAAAAAAGAAGATCCAACCGAACCGGACAACGAACCAATGCGGACATTGTGAACAGAACAACGACGACGACGCAAGCTGTCAGCCCGTTGCGTGCTCTACATACCCTGTAATCAGCAGAGATGCAACATAGATGAGTTGATTAGATCAAGATTGGTATGATAATTGTAGATGTATTCGCCAATTGAGACAAGATGAGTTGGACTCATCAAAATTAACATGTTTCTTCACAAAAAAGGACTGGTTACAGTTTTGGGTTACTGGGTAGAAGGGGTAACATCAGTTCAATTGAGTTTGGTTCAGTTTGGAGCTAATAATCGGGAAATGATGTAACTGTTTTTGGGCCTTGGCTTTTGTCTAATTGTAGGGCACCACTAGAAATCTGGTTTGCTGGGTAGGGTATATGTGCATTTGTGTGTATGTGTGAGTGTTTAGCTTGTTGGTGTTGAAAACAACAAATTAGAAAACCGCCATCATCAAATTAGCATACACGATTAAGTTTAATGATTTTTATATTGAGTGTGTTTGTGACTGTCACATAAAGAAATATACTATAAGTATATAACTCTTTTTTTGCTTTTGGCTCGTATCTATTTTTTTATATAGCGTACAAATTTGTTTCTTTTTTTCCATTTTTTGTAAATCAAGCATCGAAATTGAAACGATAATATATGCGAGACATTCTCTTGAATCGTTCTGTTCGATTTGGGAATCCATTCGCGAAACTAGTTTAAAAGCTTAAAAGTGGTCGTCAGACTTAGACCCAGATCGACCCCTACCCCCAACCTACTCCCAGCAAGCACCATGATATCTGAATTCGATATGCTCTTAAGCTAATCAAATTACGAGTGTATAACTTGAATGATGGAAATGTTGGTTATGGCACCAACGCATTTTTTTTAGTTTTTATTTTTTAGTTTTTGGTTCTTTTTGATAAATGATCCTTCAGTTCTTAGTCTCACAGATCTAAGTCGCATAAAAGATTATTTCCCAGATATATAAAGTTCATTATGTTAATGCACCTTCGCTGTTTAACCTTCGCTTAATTAGTCGTTCCGTTTTTGGGGGCATTATCACATTTATAACCAGCTGTGCCTCATTTTGAATGCAGATCTCACTGTCAAATATAAATCTGCGTGGCTGGCTATTTTCAAAACAAGTCTCAGGGCATATTTTTTTTAAAGAATGATTGAAGTAATTTTTGTTTTTTTTTTTTTATTTTTTATAATAAGCTAATTTGTAAGATTTTTGCCAACTCAACTTAGATTACAGCAATGTCTCTGAGTCTTAGTCACACAGTTTCAGCCATGATTTGAGGTAGGTAAAGAACCTCCAGTTATTATATGACCAAAATCTTTATATAAAACAAATTTCCATCATATGAATAGAATGGAACAAAACTATAATCGGGCATTAAGAAACTCGTTTCCAAAATAACATCAACTAACCATTTTTGTTTGTCAGTTCTCTAGTGAAGACATCACTCCGCAACTGTCAGTTGGGCGTGTCCAATATCTTTGCAACTTGACTTGCAAAGCTTGAAGTTTCTTGATATATTGTTTTTATCCAAGCGATTTTTGAATGTTATGCATAACAAGAAGGCATCGAATAATAATATTTAAAAAAAAAAATGTATAAAAAAAATCTAGCGATCCAAAAGACATCACGATGAAGATGATCAGATGATGATTAGAAAACAGTGTGAAGCAACGGAATATACACATCACTTGACAAGCTGCTGAAAACGCTTAACGTTTTCATTTATTTTGAAAATTACCACCAGCAACAAATATTAATTTGTCAGAGAACAAGCCAACAAAAAACATGGTTCACACAAGCCACAAAGAGACCTGGCCAAGAGATCTCATGCAATTAGAGATTTGTTGGCCAATGTGGCAAATATGAATGCCAAGCTGAATTCGTTTAGGTTATTAAAAATACGCGAATATTAAAATTATCATTTATGATTTCCTTTCCATTCCGTTTGTTTTTAAATTCAACTTCTGTTATTGAAGTTTTATTAAATTAGTTCTAATACATGTAATATTCGAAATCAAAACATTTTGAATTTATTACACAAATTTAGCATCAACAATAAACATTAGGACTAATCCAATTTGTAGAGAATTGAAAATCGAAACGTGTTCATTTCAGTTTCCAACACCGAATTAAAACCCTAAAAGCCTCATTTACTGGGTATATTATGATTGTGTGAATATTAAAAACAATCTAATTTGGAATCATAATTCTGGGAAAAGTACAAAAGCTTACCAAAAATAACACCTAGTGACTGCCAAATAGTAAAAGTCTCAATCTCGTGTGTTAGACATCCAACTAGTTTCTGTCTTATGTAAACATCGATTCATTATCGATAACATAGCAATTATTGCTCTGTTTTCAGACAATTTGCATTTTTAATTTTCGGTTAGACAGACGAAAAGAAAGTGTTTCATCTACTTCGTATTTATTTTTAAATCAAATCAACAAATTTAAAAAAAAAATGTCAACAACAACAATAAGAACAACAATTTGTTACGCATTGCCTTTGAAATTCACCGCTTACGAAGTTTGTGGTTTTTGCAAGATATTTATTTGTATATAATTTTATAATTTGCTATCGAGAGATATTAAAAATCTGCAATTAAAACATGCAAATCGATAAACTAGCAATTACTCGCATCTATTTAAGATTGTTTCAGAAATTTTCTGCGTAATCGATCTCTTTATGTAAAATTATGTAAAGTTCAAGGAGCGATGAAAATATGTGGAAAGATGTTCATTAATAAAAATCCTGTGAGTTTTTCAAGAAAGACAGAAAAGAATGAGATAAACATAGACACATATTAACTTTATAAGTGCTTGGCTTCTTTTTAGTATTATACATATTTCTTTAACACTCAATTGAGCCTAACCAGGCAACGTTGCTTAAGAACATTCTAACTAAATACTGACTATATCCATTAGACAATTAAAAATCCCTTATCTCATCTAACTTAAGCTCTCACTAAGCGATTCACAAGTCAATTTAATAAACCTGACTTCCGTTTAATTAAATACAACGTATATAAAATATTTAAATATTTAATGAAAACGTTATTTGCAATGTACTGCCCGTAAATATATCCAATACACATTTGAATCCTGAAATTCATATTTATATTAAGAGCACCTTTCTAATACTAATTAAAAGTCCATCTTATCTCGGCTCTTTAAACTGGCTTGATCTGTCAGATTTGGACCATTTTGCAAATTATTAATTTAAGTTATTATAATTGAGATTTTATGGTATTTTGGAGTGTCATGTGGCACAGACTCATTTATTCATGATTCGTCTGTCCCATTTCCCCTGCGAAACTCTAAGATTTAGAAAGATAAATTTCAAAATCTGGTAATTCGATATTTATTTGTTATTGTTACTGTGGCTCCTTTGGCAATTCTCATAGTTTCAGGCCATAAATAATATATAACTAGCTGGAATACCTGCACACAAGGAGTCTCCATTGGGTATACACTTTCGGCCAGTCAAAAAGTTCTTTAAGTGGTAACTATAAAGAAATATAAAATTATATGTTATGTACCAATCTGAAATAAATTCCTCATTAAAGGTGACGGTTTTACCAGATTCATTCACAAAACAAGATTGGCCGTGATTAAATCATAGTATGGGTATTGCTCAGTAAGGTAATGAAAGATTATAACACTATCCCCACCTGCCTTAAGTCAGCTTAAGGAAATACTCACTAGGCAACACCAATTAGATCGGCGAGCTGAATGACAACAAAAGAATCAACGTAGAACGGCTTTCATTTGGGCAGGTCGAAGATTGCATACCCTTAAATACTGGAGTCAAATTTGAGTCCAACTAATAAGTTTAGTTTCGATCTCGGTAAACAAAGTGTTTTATTATACAGGAACTCTATTGTTCCAATATAACAACTATATGATAGAATAATCTCATCTGCACGACATACGGACATGACTACATTGATTCGACTAGTGATCCTGATCAAGAATGTATATATTTTATGGGATTGCAGCGCGCAGAATCTAAAAACCATCCAGATTGGAGACAGCAACAGAATATGTAAGTCCCCGAATCTGCACTCGAATAAGAATCAAGTTTGGGTGATGTCGGGTATCGATATCGATATCTGATTTGGTTGTGGTTCTAAGCACTTTTTTTACCGGTTATGCATATATATCATTTTCGTGCTTCTTTTTATGGCGGTTTTTATGCATGCCGTGTGTTTTTTAAAAAAAATTAATGTTTTTTCGTTTCGTTTCGTTTTATTCGCATATATTTATAATGGCTTACAAATAAATAACCAAAATCGATATTTGCATAAGCTTAGTAGAAAGCTAAACACGTTTTGCTTTTACCTAAAAACGTAAATTAATTATATTTTTTTTGCCAGCTTTTTTATAGTATTTTTATTTTTTTTTATTTTTGGTTTTGTTGGGTAGGTTGAATTAGTTATGCATCCGTTCTACTCTTGAACTAGACTCATGGGCGAACCAGTTCACAAACCTTTAACGATGCATACACCAATGATCTCAACAATTCAATATATTCTGGGGAGTGGCAAGCAAATTCAACAGCGCCTGGCAACCAAACAATGAAAGCATCGTTTTCATATTCGCGGTTCGTCAATTTAACTTATCACGTAATAAAAATGTTAATATGTCTATCTAAAATCAACATGTGCTTGACTAATTAATACCCTGAACATAAATCGAATTTTAATGTTTTGAAGATTAACATTATTGATTTATTTTGTGATGATTAAAAAATAAAAAAAATAATGTTTAAATAAAATACTCCTCATTTTAATCGGCCAAGATTTGCTATTATATATATTATTTTATTTATATATTTTCGAATTAAAACTATAAATTTTTCTTATGTTTGCGCAATCTTTTCTTTCAGCCCAAATTCCCAAAACTTAGAGAAAAAGTAACATACAAAAAAAATGGATAAATGATTAAATTTAAATGAAGACCTAAGCAATCAATGATTCAATGAGGAACAACTTAATTTGTATGGTTTAATGACTAGCGAAATTATAAGAGAGATAACAACATTATTATATACTCAAATACTAAGAAAGTAACAAAAAATCATTGTTTAGTTATATGGATTTATAAAAACATGTGTGTATGTTTCTGGCTGTTTTATTTATTAATTATAATTTGAATACTAATTATATTAAAATTGTAAGCTTATTCAGACGCATAGGTAAATCGAACCTGAACTGAAATCGCAGCGAAGAGTTTTCAATTCTCAGTTCTCTCCAAATTTTGATAAATACCCGTATAAAATATTAAAACCATAATCAAGCACAACTCTGACATACGACGAGAATTTACGAGTTGTTTATTGAATTTGATTTTAAATTTATTGAAGTTTTCCGCATCATTCGGAAAAAAAAAATACTGAGAAGCCAAGCGGGTTTTCGGCTCGTTAAGTTTTTATGTGTGTGTCGAAGTGAATTCTAAAAATAGCTGAAAAGCAAAACAGAATCGGCATTTAAAATAATTAATACAAGTCACAAACTACAATAAATATTAATGACTACAACTTAAGTTGAACAACTCTGTAAACTTGTTTGCTAGCACAAAAATTGAACAATTAAAAACTTCCAATCAGGTTTCACTCATCGCAACACTTGGTATATAAATATATGCAAATTAATCTTAAATAAAATCTGTCTTAAATCCGACAATCTTTCCTTGCATTTCATTTATACCTTAATCCTTAATGGTCTACATAGTTTCGCCCAATGCCAACGTTGATTTTTAACAAATTTAAACCATTTTTGACGCTCCTACGAGCAAACGAACGAACGAACTGTCCGTCCTTGTAAAACACTACACCGATGACAAATCACACTCAGCTCAATCAATAAAAAACGACGCCCAAGACAACAAAGCACTTGCTCCACTTCCAAAATGTTTTAAGGTGCCAGACAGCGAGACTCCAACAGCACACACTCAGACACACTCACACACACATATGATCGAGTGTGCGCGCTTCCATTGAGAATGGCAGCACAAGTATCGCATTCGCCGTTAACAATAACAGCAACAACAACAACAACAGCCAAAGGCGGGTTACAGTTAACTAGTTAGTTAGGCAAACATGCGCTTGTATAAATTAAGCCGCTATTTCGGGGTGCGCGTGTGCATTTACATATATTTGTAGCTGTTCATTTATTCTGTTGCCCAGCAACGCAAGCGTCACATGCGCAGCTTTCAGTCAGTGGTTGATTATCTGCGTTCAGTTTCGATTTTGCTCTTGGGATATGCATGTGAGTTTGCCTGTGCTTACACTCAAATAGTTTTGTTTGTGTTAACGCTTGCTTTCTTTAAAGGGTCAAAAGTCTTCGATGTTTTACTATCCTTATTTAGCAAATGTTTTTTGTAGTATTTTTATATGTTGTTTTTTTTCACCTGCACGAGTAACCGCAATAGAAAATCAGGTTTATTAGTGTTAGGCAGGCGACACAGTGCATAATATTAAAAGTGAACCGTTTCATTATATATTTGCATATATATATAAATCTCGCAGGGCACAGTGCATATATATCCCAACAATAATAATAATAATAACTGGTCGACACCCTTTTTTAAAATTAACCATAACAAATGCTGTTAAGCCATATTTCTTAAAACCATTATTATTATTATTAAACTACACAGTCAGATCGATAGATTAATAAATACACAAAAAGATGGTTGAATAGTTATTTAAATCTAGAGACACTTCATCTTCTACTTTTCATTTTTATGGTCCAACGTCAATTTATGTGTAATTCATCATTTTGAGGGTGTGTGTGTGTGTGTACGTGTGTGCAATGCCCTTCGCAACTTGTTTATCAAGTGGTGGGCGAATTTCGTAAAGGGTGGCCGAATTGAAATTTACCAACCATTTGCGTAAATATAAATGGGAAAGCCAAAACTAGTCGCTCTAATGGCCAAATTCATCAAATCGAATTTCGATTCGATATTTCCGCTTACTGCTTAGGCGCAGCAAAAAAAAAAACTGACAGCTGCTCTGCCAATTAATCTAACATAAAAACCCAACAAACAACAAAAATTAAAAATAATTGCCAAATAAAAATACAAATCGTTATAAATGTCTGTAGGTAATGAGCTCATAAATTAAAGCGGTATTGCCAAATGTCAGCCATAAATTTGTCCGAGTGTGATTCAAAATTAGTTGTAAATTGAATACGCTGAGCGATTTATTTTAACATTAGGAAATCGGCTCGTGACGATAGCCAAAATGATCAGAGTGTTCTCTTTTGGATGGTAATTCCCCAATGTAATTTGTTTTTAGCAAATACCACAGATATATTTGATATTTTTCACAAAACATTTTTGTTCTTTATCAAAATTAGTGCCTTGCAAGAATGTTAGAGAAACAAAGGTTTCCGTAAAGCAATTGATTTTTATTTATTATTATTATATTATATAAATTGTTAGTTTATTGCTGGCTGAAATTTATTTTCATTTGTTTGTCTACTTGAGTTGATCAGACAAAAGGTGAAAGGTTACTGCGCATTAATATTTCTGTTCTATTGCTTCTCGGCTTTCCTAATTTTTGGCAATGCGAACGAAAGCTGCTCAGTAAATGCATTTGCATTAGCTTGAAGACATCATTCCAGTTTCTGTGAGGCACCTGGAAGTATGCTGTATGCTGCTCCTTACATGGTATTATATTGTGCGCGCTGAAGAGCAAGCTACAAGAATTTAACACATGATGTTATTTTTTTCATTTTTAGTTTTTTTTTTTTTTTTTCGATTGTTTTTTTTTCTTTATTTTTTTTATTATTTAGGATTTATACAATAACTTAACATTTGTTTTGCTCTTGGAATCGGAAATATACAATATTAAATATTGATTTCTTGTTGCATTTATGTTGTGTTTCTTTAGTTCACTGATTTTGCTTGTTGAGTGACATTTGCTTTGTTTGTTTTTGATTTTTTGTTTGTTTTATTCGAAATTGAATTAGCACTTAATTCGGGGCTTGCTATTACAAATATTATCTTTTCTAATTGAATTTTTATTCCCTTCTTTTGTATTTCTCTTGTGTGGTTTGTTTAATAATATTATTACATTAATCAAATGCAGCACATTAATGCTTAGGCTGTCTGTGTGTGTGTGTGTGTGTACTTATGTATTGATTGAGTGTGGGTGGCGGTCCATTTCGGTGTTCTCATATATTTGTTTTTTGGTTTAGCTTTCTATATATGTTCTGTATACGCACAAATTTCACTAGGCTGCAGTGTTTTTTGTGTTTTTGGGTGGGTGGGTGTTTGATTGTGAAATACATACACACAATATATATGTGTGCATGTATACATGTACGGTTTGCTGTAACCAAAAAATAAAGCCTTGATGCAAAAATAAAATTGAATACCCCGCACCTTAAGCTGGCCATACACATGATTCTTTAGCTTAAACAAATCTAAAGTTATTACGAGGTTTATAAAAATCGTCATGAAATGCTGATGACTTTTCACTAAGTGTGCAAAAGTGAATAGCAACCGTTGTACGGAAATTAGATAAGTTTTTTTTTAAATATTTAGCAACTTTCTACAAAATAAAAAAAATAATCTCACTGGATTTTGTGTGCAAATGCATGTTAAATTCTGTGCGTATTTCATGCATGAAAGTTCAACTAGGTAACTTGGTTGGAGAAACATTTTAATTTTGCAAGCTTTTCATTTACTCTCTTCTTGTATTATATCAGTGTATGTATATATATACATGTATATGTGTTTGTGTGTGTGGGTATGTGTGTGTATGCGGACATATAAAGTTGCAATGTATGCATTTGATTTGTTTTCTCTTGTTTGTATATGTTGTTTAAGTTTTTAACATTTAATTTAATTTCATTACTTTTGTCATATAAATAAAAATAAATACATTTTTTTTTTTTTTTTTTTTCTCATTATGCATGCAGGCAAAACTGTTCTTTTTATCTTTATTTTCTATCGACTTTTTAAATACTCTTTAAAAAGCTGCACTAGTTTTACAATTACGAAACAAAAATATATTATTTATGTATATAAAGTGGAGTCACATTACAAAACAAAAAGGAAAATTTTTTATATATATATATATATTTATATATATAAATACATGTATAAGTATATGTATGTATGTATGTAAATACACATACATCCAGACTAACAAATATATAATTATATATATATATTTTTTTTAAACTAAAACTGCAACTGCACGTGAATTAGACAGCGACAGCTATAGCGCGCATTGAGTTGATGATGAGTGAGACGGTGATAGCAACAGCAACGGTTAACGCAGATACAGAGTTCGCCGGCTAACAGCTGCTGTTACGCTCGCGGTTCGCTATGTTTACAATTATATGTTTGCTGTTGGTTCTGTTCCGAGAGCTCGCGTTTTTTTTCAATCTTCCTTCAACTTCATCTGTATCTGTGTGTGTTCGGTTTTCTTTTTCTTTTGCTTTTGATTTTGTCTATTTTCTGTTTTGTTTTGTGTTGTAAGCAAGCGTTTCAATGCAGCAGCATTTTTCAAATATCAACAGCTTCGGATTTGTTCCCCCAAAAAAGTTAGCATTTAACATTAACATTAAATATGATACGCCCCAACAAAAGCTACCAAAAGCCTCTACCCCCAATTATTATTCTTCCATCCTTCCACCAGCGCTCGTGAGTTTGTAGCTCTGCCTCTCCCTCTCTCAATTCTTACACTGTATCGTATGTCCCTCGTCTGTTTTCGCCTCAGCTTGTTATTTGTATATCTCGTTGATTCTTATTGCACCACACAGCAGCCCTTTTTCTTGTTCTTCTTCTCGTCGATAACCACATGACTAGCGGAAGTTGGTCCGGGCACCACTTGCTTTGAGACTTGAGCCAAAGAAGTAACGCCATTATTGCTCTCCGCCTTGCCAGCTGATCCAGCACGAGCTGCTCCACCTCCTGCTCCTGTCGAGCTGGCCACTTTACTGTCGCCGTGGGAATTTGTACCGTTTTGTGCTGTCGCTAGATTCTGCGAGAGCTGTGCAAAATAAACAATAGATACATTAAAATTACGGTTAGCAACAGTAAACAAGTAAATTTCAGCGAGTTAATTTAACGATTCAATATCAGCGAACATCTTTGAGAGGGTCTTTGCAGCGAGAATATTTGGTTGAGCACTGACGAGTGAGTATATTTTTTTCACTTGATCCTTAGTCAAGCTTTAATAGATGTTAACAGGTATTGTATTATGAACGAAAATTTTAATTTTGTATGACCTTTTGTTCTTTGAAGATATGTAATAAGAATTCAATTAATAGGAAAACATTTGAATTTAAGCGATTCAAAATTCGACCCATTAAATAAAAGCACGAAAACGAACGAAAATTTTCATTTTGTATGACGTTTTGTTCTTTGAAGATATGTAATAAGAATTAAGTTAATAGGAATACATTTGAATTTAAGCGATTCAAAATTCGACCCATTAAATAAAAGCACCCAAACTTTGTTCGAATTATAGAGGACAAATATGCAGACATAATTGTCTACAATTAGAATTTGGATTCGATTTACAGTAATATGATTTGAAGAATTTTAACTATGGCGCTCTAATACATTAAAACATAAAAAGGAAGCCTTGAAGCTTTGCTTAACATAGAGCGTTGTTGTTGTGTTTGCAGTCCTTCTGGGTGATGCTTACATTTGTTTTGGTAACGCTCTCGCTTATTGCAGTGGTGGCGTCATTACAGTTATCATCGCCACGCTGTGCGTTTCCGTTGCTTATTGTACGATCCTCAGTGGGCGTGATGGGTTTGCCACCTGATGACATAGGAAACCAGAAAAAGATATCAGTAGATGGAAGATATATATATAAAAAGAAGAGAAGCGGATATGTAAAATACACTCTCAGGAGCTTACCACGTATCATGCTAACAATTTCATCAGCCTCTCTGGACAGATCGCCGCCCGGACGAAATGGATTATCCCAGCCGGAATCAGTGCTTAAAATGTACAAGTAATTGAATGATTAAATATTCGGATTAGTGATGATTAAATTCTTACCTCTGCTGTCTGTCGTAGGCCGTTCCCAGGCCGACAGTTGGCTGCATCGTCGCCGTCGCCATTTGCGTATAGTCTAAGTTACAATTGTAGCTACTGAACGTATTATCTAAGTTATCTGAAAAACTCGTTAATGTATATTCGGCTGGTGGACAAATCTGTTGCGGCTGACTGCTTTGATAAATTGAAACGCGCACTATCGAACGCTCCGATCTGCAAAGAAATAATTAAATTACAAATTAATCTGCGTCGTCGTTGGTAAAGAAATCCAAATATAGTGTATATATGTGTAGTATATGTGCTAGTTAGTTGTAGTGTAATCGCCAAGCAATTACGTCAACCTATAACAAATTCAATGTCAATTAAAATGAGTAATTTGCCAATTGCGTCGAGAGTGGAGTCGCCCCAGCGATTTAAACTTTTTAATTCAATTTCGTTTCGCAAATGAAAACTGAAATGGAAATTGACATGGCAACAAAATCCCCGCCAACTCCCATATGATGTGTTCTCCTCTCAACTCCCGCTCGCTCCACACACGCTTTGCTCCTCCCCTACACCACCAAGGATGAGCAACTGGTTTGTGTGCGTGCCGCACGCACTATATACTTGTACATACATATATATATACATATATATTTATTACATAACGTTCCGGGCGACCAAAATCGACGCATTTGAACATACAATTATAGGCGACCAGCAAATGAAACCAACACTGCTCAACAACAACGGCGACAAAACTTGAGCTTCAGTTAGAGAGTATATTTTCTTATAGCTTTTGATTTTATCCACTAAATTCAGACATAAAGGAGTTGTGAATTATTGCTTTTAGCGACACTTTTGCATATCCTTTGTTTGTTCCCATCGGATTGGCAAATTGAAATTATATATTATGTTGTTTTGTAACTATTTGTTTTTCAATATTTGTCAACCTGGAATGTGGAGTTGGCTTGGGTTTTTTTTTCATGTCATCAGACAATTAAGTGAGGCCGTGCAACTGATTTCCCTTTGCGTTTTCCGCACAGGGAAAACGAACGCCCAGACCCCTTTCCCCCACCATACACAATCAAGAGTCAACTAATTGATGTCTGACCCATTTTTAATTAGGCAGCAGCTGAGCTGAATCGATCCCAATGCAAAATGAGTCATAACATGTCTATCTAAAAATCCATATCGTTAGTAATTTCTTAATTTTACAAGTTGCTTGTTGGTTTGTTTATAAAAAATAAACTAATAAAGTTTGGATGCCGTCGAGTCTAGTCAGGTAGCTTTCCGTTCTCAAGCACTCTTAATAAAAAAAAAAAACAAACATCGATTATGGGAATAAGCTGAGAATTCCATTAATTAACCGAAAACCCAAACCAGTCACTTGTTTAAGTTTAAATTGTAACAGGTATTTAGAACAGAGCTTTTATTATGACTATTTTCACAAAAACAAGTAAAAAAAAAACAGTTTTTTAAAACTCACTTTTTGTTACATACTTCTTTTGCTTTTGTGGTTTTTTTCTCTTGTTTTTAGATCATTTCTTTGCGAGTTCCTAGAAAACTGAAGCGAGCCCAAAAACAATTTTCTTAGCTCTATTAAATGGAGTTGGGCCTTGTTTTTTTTCGACTTTGATGTGATCTACGATATACGTTTTAAGCTGCTTTATATAGCGCTGCCCGTCTATCAACCATATTCTCAGTGTGTGTCTGTCCTTCTGTCTGTTCTGTTTCAGTGTCTGTTTTGGTTTATTGTCTGTCAGTATAGGCAGTTGGGTTGCCGATTTTGCCAGTCATGTTTTTGTTGATTATTTTTGTTTAATACAAAAGCCAAAAAAAAAACTTGTCCAAAAACAAGTTTAAAAAACATCATAATACATAACATGAACGAATATACAGTTGGTTCAGTTCTAGACTGAAAGATATCCTCTATTCTTCTGTTTTTAACTTTCTATTTGTTTATCTTATTTATTTATTTATCTTTATTTTGAAGATATACAAAATAAATTTCGAATTTATGCTAAATAGTTTTGTTAGACTAAACTTAAATTGCTAAACTAAAAAAATCAACTTATCTAAATGACAAAGTCGAATATGCCTACTTCATATTACTACAAGGTTTACAAAAGTTGACTACTTAAATTCTGTAACGATTCGAATAGATATTATAAATTCCCAAGTTTATTTAACCTGAACCGAGCCTGATCAATATATTAAGAATTTTTATGCTTGAAGGGTATATTAGTGAAAAATCGAATGCAATCGTATCGAATCAAAAAAGATTTCGTCAGTCACCGCAAAGTTGTTTTATCTGTTTACTTTTCAAATACACTTCATAAATTGAACGTACACACGTTCATATTATATAGTCACTAAAGTTGTTGTTGCAATTGTTGTTGTTGGCGGCTCATTGAGTATGTGAAGATTACGTCATGTGCCGAAATTGATATGTACATGTGACTACAACAAACACAATAACACAAACAGCAACAACTGTAACAAGCTGAGCGAGAAGAACAAGCAAAGTTACAAGCACAATAAACTAGTTTTTAAAATGTGTTTTTGTTACTTTTCAAGTGACTCGCGCGTGAAATGGTGGGTGGAGGGGGTCTGGGTGGATGGGTGGGGGGGTAGAAAGGCTTCACAGCTGGCGTGGGAGGAAGAGCAACGACTAATGGAAGCAAAAACAAATGCAGCAGTGAACTTGAGGCTCTCTGCTACTACTGCCCTGCCATTGTTTTGTTTCAATTGCAGAGTTGTTGCTGTTGCTTTGAGTTATGAGTTCCTTAATGGCGATGAGCGCATCAAGTTTGGCGGCATTCAATTTAGCTATGGTTGGACAGTCGCACAGTGGGCTTAGTGATTTCAAATATTTGCCTGCTTATTGATATGGAACTTTAGCTGAGTGTAACTACGGTTTTGTTTTGATTTATTTTGTTTTATTTTTAACACACAATTTTTATTATCTACAATCCACACATATAACATAAAAAATAAACTTTAAAAAAATATTTACAACATTTAGTTAAATTGGAAGAGTTTTGCAACCAATCTTCTTACATTTTTTCTTTTAGTTTTTGTGATCACTTTGACACTGTGCGCCACAGCGTCACAATCAAATATGCGCTCAAAGCGCACGAAAGCAACGCGAGCAGCGGCGTAAATTAATTAAACAAATTACAGATATGTATTTGTGTGCCTATATATACTAAATAGGCACATACAGTTAGTTAGTTTATATATGTGCGTTGATTTGTGTCAGTGATGAGCCCCACCCGCGTCCTTAAAAAAATAAATTAGCAGTTGAGCGAAATGTTAACGGAACATTTTTGCACTTGACGTCAAACAATAGCAACAAACCGCAATTTATTTTGTATGCCAATTGGAAAATATGCTTGCAATTTGCTATTCTTTTTGTTGGCGTTGTGCTTTCGTTTTTGATGATTTTAGTTTCTCTGCATGCAATAAAAGGCACCATTGCATTGAGGCGCGCGATTCTTCAGCTGCTGCCGATTCTGTCGAAATTTCATTTAAAAAGATTTAAATGCGATCACATGGTTATATTATATATATACACACACACATACATATAGAAACAAAAACGGCACAGCGGGCACGAAAAGCGTCTAAAGCTAAAACTATGTCTAAGTTATGTACAACTATATTTTAACACACACACACACTGTTAAAACCAGCAGCAGCAGCACACACACACACGTCCAGTGTATTTTAATTGCGTTCACAGAGCATTAATAGAGCTGCGATAGAGGGATAGATGGAGAGAGAGAGAGAGAAGGTAAAAGAGCGAGAGAGTGTGGGGAGTGGCAAATGGGGTAGCGAAGTGGTGTTGGCGGCGTAATCAACGAAGATGACTGGAGGGGGAACACGGGGGTTTGGCACTAGCTGCTGGTGTGTATTATTTTTTGCGATGAACTCACTGCGCGCATCCCACCATGGACAAGAAAAACAACAACAAAAATACTAGCAGCAGCAAAGCGTAACACAATTTATATATATATACATGGTGAAAATCACAAAACACAAGAAACTTATAGCACAAATTACTTTCACATTGTTCTCTATGAATTATTTGTTTGCCATATTAATTGTTTTACATTTACCAACACTGAGTGTTGTGGGTGTTGAGTAGTGGGTGAGTAAGTGCAAGCAGCACCCCCCAACTCGCTGCTCTATCACTTGCTCACTTGTTTTTAACCGGGACTAATACACCAACCACTTGCACTGCCTGCTACTGCTTGCGTTTGCCTGTGTGCGTGTTTTTGTGTTCCTCAGCGGCAAGCACGATTGACTTTTACCAATGTTGTTGTGGCTTTTTTTGTTATTTTTTTTGTTGCTATATTTTTTTTAAAATTTTAAAACAATTAATTTTACGCACTTGACAATTTGACTTTCGACCGCTGCTTCTGCAGTGTTTTTTAACGTTCTGCTTCCTCTTTTCCGATTCTACGCGCGTTTTACTTTTGCGACCGACCTCTTGTTGTCGTTTCTGCCCTGTACTCAACAGCCGACACTCGACACACGACTCAACTCTCGAAAGCGTAGTTCTCACAGAGGCGGCTGCTGCTGGGGTTGTTTGGTTGAGAAAAAACCAAAAACAACAACTCACCCAACGTAACGAACAAAATATATAGAAGAAGTATTTAGCAATTTTAGGCAGTGAGCGGACGAGTGCCCCGCACGTATTTCTCGTTTGTAGTTTGCTGTTTGGCGTTGGCGCTGCGTTTGCCTAGCTAAACTTGCAAGCTTGCTGCTAAAAAGTAAAAGATACACACACACACACAAACTGAAAAGTTTGGAGGAGCGCGTAGAGCGCGAGAGAGCGCGCTCTCCTCCAACAGTGAAGTTCACATCTTGGCGTTGCCACCTGGGCACATTTTCTGTGTTTTTTATTAACTACACATATCGAATGAATGATTCTTTTAAATAATCAACTGTCAAATGGAAATGAGTTTTACAGGTGAATTTAATTTTGAAATTACATACATATCTATACATTTCGATATTTGTATATTTCTGTATATTTCAAGGAGTCGCCCTGAACTTAAAACTTGAGAACATATATATATTTCTGTTAATAAATCTGCTTTATCAAATAAGGAATATTTGAATTGAAATCGTATATAAAACAGAAGTTATTCTCCCACTGCTCTTTGACCAAACAAAAACAAACAAAAACTCGGCAATTTCGAAAATTTGGCAGCTGTAACAACAATGAAGGAAAATCCTCCAACTTTTATTTGTGTTGCTTTTTGTTGCCAAGATGCGCATTAAAAACTACGAACGACGCACATTGTAATAACAGAAACAAACAAACCAAACAATAGAGCCAAACGTGTCACAACATCTGGCATCGCTTCTAAGCCAACAAACATGACATCACTTTTTTTGCGCACTCACAAAAATGCAAAGTAATGTGGAGAGAGAGTGAGAGAGTGAGAACGAAAGCAAGCGCCACAAATGAAAGAGAGCAAGTTTGCGAGCTCTTTTTCTCCTCTTATACACAGCAGTAGCAGCAGCAGCACGAATGACGGAAGCGAACAGAATGAATAATAAATAATATAATATAAATAATAACATAAGACACATTAACATTTAACTACATGAGAAGGTAATATCAAGGGGGAACACATAGAACAAAAAATGGAAACGGGAGCAGCAGCGCGTCTGTTTTTTGTTTTTTACTCATTTTTTTTTGGGTTTGACAGTTAATAAACAGGGTTGCCACGGCGCCGACTGTCGGACAGTGACGACCGACAAAACTGATGCTGACAATTGGGGACATTCTGTGTTCTGTGTGTTGTGTTTCTATTGTTGTCGATGCCGCCGCCACAAACTATTCAAAGCGCACGTACGGAGAATGCGATATTTGTATACGTGCCTATGCATATGTGTGTATGTAGGTAATAGGGCTGCCTGACTGAATGCGTGACAGACAGACTGACCGGCAGCAAGAATAACAGCAGCAGAAACAACAACAACAAAACGCTTTACTGACCAGTGGCACAATTACCGTTAAGCATTACATACATACATACATATACAATGTGACAAAAGCTGAACTCTTCTGCGGATGCTTTTCATTCTTCTTCCTGTTATGCATGTCAAGTGTGTTGGGCACCGATTGAGCACCGGAAAATCAATCGACTGACGTGACAGCCAGCTGACTGACACAAATGCACGCACACACACAGATTCACATACAGCTCGCTTAGTTAAACTACTTGCAAATACTTATTTTTGTTATAAAAATCTTCCTTCAAAAATTAATGGCAGTACTAAACATTATTTACATTATGTTGCAATTAATATACATTTTTAAAAAAAATTAAACAAATAAAACTATTATTTCAAACTAAGCCCAGAATAATCTAGAAATCATATTATTAAAATAAAAGGCGCATTTTACCAAATTTTGAAAAAGAACAATTTTTGCAATAAAGTGTGTGAAGCTATAATAGACTATCAGTTATGAAAATGAGTACAAAATTAATATTCTGCACTCAAATTCATCGAGTTTCACATCAAAGAATTACGACTGTATCTGCGTACTTTCACAATAGATATATTACATGTTCATGTGTAAATTGACGTGGGCACACACACATGCACAATGTACTCAAATTTCAAGACATTCACTTAGAAAAATAATGATGGGTGGCCAGCTGCTAATGACTTGGCCTCAGTCTCACCTCATCTCATCTTAGTTTTTTCAAACATATTTTTCTCATGCATACAAATGTATGTTTATATGTATGATGTATTTATATGCTGGCTAACTGTTGTTTATTGCATTGTCTACGAAAGATGAAAATGAAGCAAGAAAATTCTAATACATCAAGTGGCGCTCAAGCGCTTCGCTATACCTCTCGCTCTCTTTATCTGTCTCTCGCTAGCTTGATGACATCACGTCGCGTCACACACAATAAGAGAGAAAGATAGAGAGTGAGGCGACTCGAAAGGCCAGCAAGAAAGATATTTACTGTAAAATTAGCCGATCTTCAACTCAATTTTATTTTCATTTTCAAAAATGTATTTATGACAATTTTTTTTCAAATATTTTTTAAGATACTATTTGTTTATAAACCCATATTCGAAGTTGGGCTTTAGTATTGTCTAATTTGGGTTATTCATAATACATTTTTCTTTTGAAGCATTGAAAAATAATCAATACGTGTAACATTTTAAATGATAGCAGTCTTATTTCTTAACCAATATAACCAAGAAAGGGAATTAAAAACTGCTTTCATTGAATTGAAATCAGCTTTGACGTCTGCTATCGACAATCGCACACATGTTATCGATTACAAAGATGACCAAAAAAATATTTAAGCAAAATGCGTGGACAACAAAGCCAATTAACCGATGACCAGCATAAAATCCATGCTTTATTTTGGAGGCGTTGGCGTAGGAGTGGCACAATTAGAAGAGACAACAACATATACACACACACCCAAAGAGAAACGGCGGCACCTAAGCAGCCCGAATAAGATGTGGGTCAACAACCACCAAATGAAGTTGACCTACATCAGCCTTTAAAATGCAAACAGGCAAACACAAAACACACCAGCACACACTGACAGCAGACTACATTATGTAAGAAAGGACGACGACGACGAGGGCAGCACAGTTTACAGTTTAACGGTGTATAACGCTACACAGCAACTGCTGCTGCTGCTTCAGCGTCGACGCAGACGGAAGCAGTAGCGATTGGAGTTGTTGGTGGTGACATGCAAAATGCTTATCCGAATTGGGAAAGGGCAGCGGAGAGCAAAGAGAGTGCAAACGTTGGTAAACAGAGAGAGTTTTTGTGTTCGTGGTGTGGGTGTGCTTCTTTCTCTCTCTCTCTCTCTATTTTCAACTGTGTGTAGTTTATCGCAAAATAAAGTATTTTAAACTCCCAACGTAATTATCGATTCAGAAGTTAGAGGTTTTTGTCTGGCTTTTGATGCTGCTTCTTAGTTTATTTATTTTGAGAGGGGTGGGGTTATGAGTTCATTGCATGCAATTTGGGCTAGCGCCAGATCAGCCAGAAGCAGTTTAGTTATGCATTTGAAAGGGCTACACACGAACACATACAAAACCAAAATCAAATAAAGTGAAAGCGACCAAAAACTCATTATTCGGGTTGTCTTTTGTTTTTAATGAATGCCACAAAAAAAAAAAAAAAAAAAAAAGTAGGCCTAATTTAGGGCCTATCTATATAAAAGCACAGCAAAGAAAGACAATGCATGAGATGAGAAGAGTTCATTGACTTTAGAATGCTGCATTAGATTTAATGAGTATTGTCATAGAATTAAAATCACATTTTCAGTACATTATTATTTGCAATCTTTTTTACATTTGAAATTCTACTTCGTTTCTGTCTCTCTCGCGCTCTCCCTAGTTCCTAATATTACCGCAATTGTTTTTTCAACCCAGCAATCAGTTTTCGTTCCCATGCAGTCTGCTGCTGCTGCTGATTGCATAAATAAACATAGAACTGTGACGTCACGCTCAACGAAAGAACGTAGTACAGAATTAAGCAGTGATCAACATCATAAAGCTCTCTTTCTCTATACACATTATTTATACTTGTTGTTGTTGTGTAATGAACAATACTTACTCCTCTTGCACCTCAATGCCGCTATCATCCATATTCACTTTCGCATAGTCACCGTATGTGATGTTGCTGACTAGCGGTAAATGCGTTGCTGTTCCTGTTGTTGTTGCCGTGGTTGCTGATGATAACAATGCAAATTGCTGCAGCTGACCAGCAGCTACAGCAGGAGCCTCTGCCGCATCGAAACCAAAACTAGGTTCAACATGCTCAGAAAGCGGCGTTGGCGTCTCGAACACCAAAGTCTCCACCATTGAGCCTTTCGATGAGCCAAAAGAAACACTGAAGAGAGATAAAGAGAGCAAAGAAAGTGGAGATTTGTTTAATTAGCAAATTTGCAGCAAGAGATTTTCTTATTTTTATTATTATTTTTGAGATTCTACACACCGTTTAAGGCCAACGCTTTTAGTGCCCAGTTTGCTGAGCTTTGGCTTTTTCTGATTTGTGGGCGGGCGGTTGAATTTATCACTTTGATCGCTGGAGTCTGCCGCTGCGACGGTTGTGGCCGTCTCCTCGGACAGATCGTCGACGTCGCTTCTGTTGTTGTCGTTGTTGTTATAGTTATTGTTGCTGGCCTCCATCAAATCGTTGCTGTCGCTATTATCATTGTTATTGTTGTAGTTGTTATTGTGGTTGTTGCGAGACGAATGCGTCGCTGTTGCATGTACAAGTGGCAACGCTAGTGTAGTCGGCGGCGATTCTGCCAGCGGCGGCGTCGGTGTGCTGCCCAACAGCCTTGTACGCTCATCGCAAGCGGTGCCGGCAGCGACGCCAGCGTCGACAGCAATGCAAGACGTTGAGGGCACGTTAGCAGCGAGCATTGCGTTTCGCGCCTACGGTAAACTTCTTACAAGGCGAATTCGTCGTTCAGTTTCTACGTCGGATTGCAGACGATTCACAATTGGAGCTGCTGCTGCTGCTGCTGATGCATCATTTTGTCAGCAAGTTGAATGCACTTACGCGTTTACCGTTAACCGTTTACGAATATCGTTTCAAATCAACTGCACTTTACAGTGAGCGAGAGAGACAGCATGAGAAATCAGTTGGGCCCGCAAAAAGGCTTCGCTCAATTGACAACAATAACAATGGGAATAATAACAATGTGGCGTTGATGTTTTATTTTCCTTAATTTTTTTCTTGCCGCTTGATTGAATTTAAGCCGGAGGCAGCGCGTCGACGGCGACGGCAATGTCAGCGTCGACGCTCTCAAACTAATGACGACAATTTTTGCATACGAAATAAGCTCTGCGGCTGCCGCAACTGAGTCTTTTTTGTTTTTGTTTCACCTTATTCTTTCACACGCACACACCCAATGTAATCTATATAAAACAGATGCACATGTATAAAATATTAGCACTCAAAAAACAGCAACAACAGTAAAAAAAAGAGATGTAAAAGACGAAGAAGTTGCGCTCGATAATTGCACTTGGTAGTAAGAGTTGGCGGCTGCACTGCGCATTTAACACGTTTATAAATAAATATGCATATGCATTTAATAATTTCGTTTCGTCTGTGTCGACTGCGCTCCTGTTGCTGTTTCGGTTTCTGTTTATCTGACCCTTTGATGCGTCGCCGTATGTATTTGCTTCGCTTCGAATTTCTGCCTTTGTCGGTCGGTGTGGCAGACTCTCTTAACTCGAACAAATGCCGATAAATATCACAACTGGCAAATTGACGGTAAATACCGTTACATAGCAGCTGGTCACACTCAAAATCTTCGCAACTCCAATGAAGTATGCCCAGCTTAAATGTGAATTTTATGAAGTTAGCAAAGCAAGCTAATTAAATTATTTCTATAATTAAATATCATGTTCCTAATTGTAGCATATTTATATACAAATACGTATTTTACAGCAATTTCAATGTATTTTTCAGGACATAGCAAAGTATATTTATCATTGCGGCGCATGCACAAATTTCCAGTATATCGCAGCTTATCGATAACAAGAACTTGTTTTTGCGGCACTTTTAGCACCTTTATGAGTAAAGTAAGCAGCGACAGCTAATGAAAATGCGTTAACGGCGTTTTCTTTATTTAAAACGTGTATATGCGTCTATATATTTATTATTATTATTATTATTATATATTATTATATTATTATTATATTGACATTCATAACATGCTTCCCTAGGATGCTGCATCTTTTCCTGGCAAGGGCGATGCAATCCGTTAGGATGTGAGTTGAAGACTCCTCCTCGACTTCACAAAACCTACACTGATTGTTGCTAAAGATACCCATCTTGGACAGGTGGCTTTTTAGTCTACAATGTCCTGTCAGTAGACCGACAAGTATCCTTAGCCTATTCCTGCCCATGGATATTACTTGCTTAAATCGTTTCTGATTATAGCCGCCCACAAGACATTTGGCCTGTCGCAGTCCCGGTGCTTCCTCCAGCTCCGCAGTCTCATTTGTCTTTCTTCGTTTCTGAGTTGCAGCCGTATTGTGTGTTTACCTATGCCACAAAACGGTTCAGGCCCTATGAGGGGCCCCTCTGCACCCATTCTCGCTTGCTCATCCGCTGCTTCGTTCACTATTTCCCTTTGCCCGGGACCCATTTTAGGGTGAGTCTGCTGTGAGCCCCGAGTTGGTCAAGCTTGGATCGTACCTCTTGGACTAGTTTTGAAGTTACCTTCGTCCCATTTATAGAATTTATTGTTGCTATACTATCGGATAGGATAGATACATCCGCATTCCGATAGTTACGCTTTAAATTAAATTCCGGTCTATATATTTATAAAAATAGTGATTTTATTGAATACCAAGTGACCAAATTGACGCACTAGCTGTTTATTTTTTTAATACCAGAATATACTGTATACTGCACAGAGTTTCATATGGCTTTTGCCCCGAGATGCTATCGCAAATAAAAGTAATCGTCAATATCGATAAAATAGGCATTTGTCATCTGTGCAAACAACGAACAACACAACATAAGCAGTAGCAGCAACAGTTAAATATACAACTATTACTAACAGACGTTTGTTTTTGCAGCTGTAAGTATATGGTGACTTAATTAAATTAAGACCAAAATCATAGGAAACTAAAAAAAAAGCACTAAGGCTTTGACGCGATCGTTTTTTTTTTTTACTCCTCCCCGCTTCTCTTTCCACGTTAGTGTTGTGTTTGTGTGTGTATGAGTCAGCGACTCAGTCCTAAAAAATAAATACAAGCAACGGAAGAGGTATGCGCTTTGCAATTGATTTATGTGAAATTTGAAGGGCTCAAAAATGGGGCGCGGTTATTTGGTTGTTTTCAGCCAGCTTGCTGCAGCTGCCTGTGTTAATAGCACACGCTTGCTTTTAACAGAAGTCGAGCTTTTGTCTGCTGATTTCATTCCTTTTATGGGCTTTCAATTAAACATCGCAGCGCATGTACGTATGTGTGTGTGTGTGATCTTTTTGATGCATTCAACGAAACTTAACGAAACATGATGACACACATATGGAGTTGACGTTGTCATTTTTGCCATTTTTGCTGCTGCATGACTCACATACAGTTCGCTGTATTACGCTTGATGTGTCTTCTTATACCCTGTATAAATTAAAAGGGATATGTAAGTGATTAAATATTGATTTTCATTTTGTGATGTGTTTCTCATACACATTGGATAATAAGTTCAAACACAGGGTATCTGGTTGTCACTGCTAGCATGCGCGCTTAACTATTTATGTTGTCACAGTTTGTGTAGCTTTGGCTGAACTTGCCGACCAGCTGCAATGCTACATTTGTGGCTTTATATAGACATATTCACAAGCACAAACACAGAGAGAGAGAGAGAGAGATGAATATTGAAAATTTTAGTTCGTTCACATTTCGATTGCAATTGATATGTTATGTTTTTTTTTTATATTTTTATTCTCATCCACAGTAGCGAACCGCGCACACATACAAGTGTACACACTCGCACATCACTCCCAGTCACGCAGTGTCAGTTTGAAAATGTCTTCCCGCAAAACTGCCGGACGTCGGTCGACGACCAAAAAACGCGCCCAACGCGCCACCTCGAATGTGTTCGCCATGTTTGATCAGGCTCAAATTGCCGAGTTCAAGGAGGCCTTCAATATGATCGATCAAAATCGAGACGGGTTCGTGGAAAAGGAGGATCTGCATGATATGTTGGCATCGTTGGGTAAAAATCCCACCGATGATTATTTGGATGGTATGATGAATGAGGCGCCGGGTCCAATCAATTTCACTATGTTCCTGACGCTGTTCGGCGAGCGGCTGCAGGGCACCGATCCCGAGGATGTGATCAAGAATGCCTTCGGCTGTTTCGATGAGGAAAATATGGGCGTATTGCCCGAGGATAGACTCCGCGAGCTCCTAACCACAATGGGCGATCGTTTCTCAGATGAGGATGTGAGTGCAGCAGTTTGAACATTTGTAAATAATAATATTGACCATTAAAATTTCCCTTCTCTCAGGTGGACGAGATGTATCGTGAGGCGCCGATCAAAAATGGTCTCTTCGACTATCTGGAGTTCACACGCATTCTCAAGCATGGTGCCAAGGACAAGGACGAGCAATAAGCTGCACCGACAAACACTGTACTTAATTGAGCCTTCCGTTTGCAGCCATCTGGCTATATGCACATATATTCCAGCTCCACTGACCAACCTGTCATACTATATACATTATTATTATTACTTTATATTTTGCCACCTTTTTTTTGGCGTTGTTCTCTTTTGTAACCAAGATCCGCGCATTTAAATTTTAACTTTTATGTACGTTATTACGAATGTGTGAACTCATAACTAGATTTTTCCAATTTTCCATAAGTATTAACTCATTAAATAATACATATTTATTCATGTATACAAATACATACCTACGTAGACACACACACATACATTGTTTGCTGAGTGAGTCCCATTAAAATGCCGTTTTCTTCTAAAATTAATGTTTTCTAATGTATCTCTGCTCATAGGTAAAATGACAATGGGTTTATCGATATCACTTTTAATGCCGATCGAGAATATAAATATATTTACATATATCGAGGGCTGGGAAGACAAAAACACAATAAAAGTACTCTTAACTGATATCTTAAAATTATAAATTATCAACATTCTTGTGATAGGACATTATAAAACTATAAATATTTTACAGCTTGTCACGAAACTAATATTATAATTACTTCATACTAATGTGCATTAGCGATATCTGACCCGCCATAAGTTGACTAAATATCAAGTTTCCTTGTTGTTTTGAGTGCTTATTAAACAATATTCACCAAAAACGATTTTTGTTGAAAGATTTTCTTGAGGTTTGCTAGCATCTAAGTTTTTATTTGGTATTAAGTTATACGCAAAACGATTATTTGTCTCTCTGTGCCATTTGATATTAAATATATCTATTGGAAAATATTTATTTAAGAACTATCACATTAATATCTTAACATTTTCTATAATCGAGTGTATTCCGCGACGGGCTTTGTTGCCCCAGCGAAGCGCTTGTCCACCCACATCTTGCAGGAACCGAACAGTTGACTGAGAACATCCGCAAACAGGATGGTGCCAAAAAAAACCAGCACAGTGCCCAGCCAGTGGCTGACTGTAAAAGGATTACTAAAGTGGACGATGGAGAACAGCAAAGAGACAAACTTGCGCAAAGTGACAACAAGAGTCACTGTGAGAGAGACACACTCTGTGGTCAGCACATAGACGGCACTAATGCATATATATTGACTGATCACCACGCACAGCAGATAGAAGAGCATCAGTGGGAAGGAAACCGTCCAGTTCAATCCAGGCACCGTTAGAGCCACTGGCTCGGAGGAAACAGCTATGCTCCAGTGCTGGGCAATATTGCTAGCCATGATTAGGAAGCCGGGCAACGGCAGCATGTGCGTATAGAAGAGCGCCTCGCTCGGATGCTTGCCATGGCGCTTGTAGATCACCTCCTGGTAGATCCCCATATAGGCGGTTACGAGTAAGGCAATCGTGAGCAGAGCGATGCCGACGCTCCACCAGAAGAAGTCCGAGTAGGAGGTGTCCACTTTCAATGAGTGATGCGTATTATCCTTGACATCGCCACTGGATACCAGAGTGCAGAGTATGATGCCCGCCGTGATCATCGCCACCGAGCTATACTGCCTTAGATTGTATCTCTTCTTAAGCAGTATAATGCCCATGATCATGTTGGCCATCAGGGATCCACTCCGGAAGATCATGTGCAGCGGCATCGGTATATTGAAGTTGAACGCATAATTGTTGCACACATTGGCACCAAAAAATAGGACCACCAGCTTCACATAGTCTCTCAGTGATATATTGGGGCGTACCGTGAAGAACTTGGAGGTAAAGATTAGACCTCCCAGAGCGATGAAGAGGAACTGCAGGAAAGTAATTAGATTGCCGGCACCAGGATCTATTTTGATGATCAGCTCCAGGAAGTAGACGTTGCTGCAGCACCCCACAAAGACAAAGAACATGGCCAGAAAGGCCTTCAGATTGAGCGACATGTTGTGCCTGCAAATGATGTGGGTGGAACACTTTTTGAGTTGGAGTTGTGGGTTAACCGATCGCAAAACATTACTTATTAATGATATCAAGAACAAAAAAACGCAATAAAAGATACCTTTTTTGAAAACACAACTCAATAATTAAAGCTATTATCTTTTACTAAGATAAGTTTCTAGCCAAACCAAATAAATTAAAAAACCAAATCGCTCGAAGCACTTAAAAAATTATTCAACTCTGTCTTCCTCTGCACTCGGTAAACTCATATAATATTGTAAGAAACTGAGATTTTAATTTCCTAAAAAAAATGCTGTGCGTAGCCAAATATTTTGTACTCACAAAATGAAGGAAGGACGGGAAGATGAATTACCCAAGAATTGTCATTAGAAGTACAGAAAATAGTGATATGATAAAAATGTGTAAACATAATAAAACACTTAAATAAATACCGTCCAATCTTTTTTCAAACTCACTGCCAATTTCGCGAACGTAACGCACCTCTGCCAATACTCATTTAAGACCGCAACTCGCTGCAGCCCACCGAATATTATTTGTATTCTCAGTTCGAGAGTTCGAAAAGATCGATGCCTTGATGTGAAAGGTGTGCTTCTGCCGCAAGAACTGGTGTCTGATATACATTTGGAGACCTATCATCAGAAGGCTGTATCTGAAGATATCTGAAAATATAATATCATCATTCATCTCTATATCTCTCAAGCAGTTTATTTCTTTGTTTAAGTATATCTTGCCGAGATAAGTTTTATATGCTGTTATATATATATGTTTAGGGGGTATTGTATATTAAATGTTGAGGAATGCAGTGAAGTTTAAATGTCAGCGGAGTGACACCGATCTGCAAGTGTATATAATCTTCGGCGTGACTTAGATTTGTTCTTTTGGTTCCTTTCTTTATCTATCGAGGCAAAGACAATTTCAACTATGTAGTTCTAATCAATTTGGTAAAACAAAATGCGCACAGTGGGACTCACATCGGAAAAATATTACCAAAAATATGAATTAAAACATACAGAACACAATTAATGTTGATTTCGTAAGACCAACATTTTAGTGAGAGTGGATCGGATAAGCCTTTGTTACTTTTGAGAGCTCTTAGGTACGTGTAAAGTACCGTAATATCCTGCTTTAATCGTGCCTGACCATATTATAGGTCGCCCTCTGCCTCAGTGCCCACTGCATATTGTTTTTTAATCTTTTTTTTTAGTCAAGGAAGAAATAAGAATACATTTCAGAATTTATAAAAATGTACGATGATGTACGATCCATGCTACCTCATGGACGCTTACAGAGCCTGGACCGTTTTGCATTTGTGGCAAAGGAAGACACACAATACGGCTGCAACTTAGAAACGAAGAAAGACAAAGGCGACAACGGAGCAGGGCAGAGATTACGTGAATCCGCCCAGCCAGATTTCTTTTCGATGGCTGTATTCATAATAACATAAGCAAGTAATCTCCATGGGGTAAGAACAGGCTTAGGATATCTACCGGTGTACTGACAGGACATCGTAGACCAATAAGTCTCCTAACTGAACGAGGTTTTATAGTAGCGACCTACGCAGATTTCGGGAACGCTAGGAGTGATCTCCCAACAAAAATTCTAGTATTCATGCAGGAGCTGTGGTTGATGGCGGAGAATAGCTCCGCTATAAGCTTAGAAGGGACCGCAGTGCAGGCACCTCAATATATAATTTGTAACTTTTAGTGCATGTCCCTTGGGCAGCTAAATATTTTAGTGAATGAAGCGAAAGGACCAAAACATACAAAGTTTAATTTAAAAAAAAACATAAACGGTTAGCCAGACATCTTTATACAATTATATATCAACATATTTGTTCCTAAAATTGCATATATTAAAAATATAAGATAAGAACAAGTTTCATTTACCATCAAAGAGCATAATTATTTATTTAAGTTCATAAAATCAATATAACTTATACATTTTATTTTTACAAATTAATACATGAATAAAAATGGCTTTGAGCAATGAACTCTTAAGCACACAACTATTATTTAGCAATATTTAAATTCGCTTATTATTTGTTTCCATGCTTTTAAGTGACATAATAAAGAAGAAGTTTATAATACAATTGTTCCCTAAATGAGAGAGAGAGAGAGAGAGATAGAGAGAGAGAAAGACGGACATAGAGTAATAGCGAGTGTGATACATATTTTATATTATATATATATATATATTATTTGATATGTACATAAATTGCATATTTATAATCAATTACGGTATATTTCTTGTATTTTATTTTATTTTAAAATTGTACTAAAACTACTTGAAGTAGTTCATAAAAACATCTGTCTTAGAAAATTGACGCAAAATTACACAATATCAGGGTACGGGGACGTACAACGTCAGGGGCTTAGCTTAACAGGGTACATATAGGGTCGGATGATGGCTAAACTACTATTTACAACAAATACAAGAGCAATCCAAAAATTATAATGGAAACGAAAACAGAATCAGACGAGAACGAAGCCAGCACGGTTAAGAGCGGGACAGCGAATGGCTGGCATGAATGGCCTCTTGGAAGGAGGAAGCGGGTACGTCTTCCATATTTAACCCGTTTTGATCTTGGATTTTTGTACCAACTGTTGCTGCGTCCGCGCCTTGTATGCATCCTTCACCTGATTGATCACATTGGCGAACAGGATGGTGCCAACGAAAACCAGAATGGTTCCCAGCCAGTGGCTGAGGGTGAACGGATTGCGGAAGTAGACGATGGAGAACAGCAGAGAGACAAACTTGCGCAAAGTGACAACAAGAGTCACTGTGAGAGAAGCACACTCTGTGGTCAGCAAATAGACGGCACTAATGCATATGTATTGGGTGACTACATTACACAGCAGATAGAAGAGCATCAGTGGGAAGGAAACCGTCCAGCTCAATCCAGGCACCGTTAGAGCAACTGGCTCGGAGGAAACAGCTATGCTCCAGTGCTGGGCAATATTGCTAGCCATGATTAGGAAGCCGGGCAACGGCAGCATGTGCGTATAGAAGAGCGCCTCGCTCGGATGCTTGCCATAGCGCTTGTAGATCACCTCCTGGTAGATCCCCATATAGGCGGTTACGAGTAAGGCAATCGTGAGCAGAGCGATGCCGACGCTCCACCAGAAGAAGTCCGAGTAGGAGGTGTCCACTTTCAATGAGTGATGCGTATTATCCTTGACATCGCCACTGGATACCAGAGTGCAGAGTATGATGCCCGCCGTGATCATCGCCACCGAGCTATACTGCCTTAGATTGTATCTCTTCTTAAGCAGTATAATGCCCATGATCATGTTGGCCATCAGGGATCCACTCCGGAAGATCATGTGCAGCGGCATCGGTATATTGAAGTTGAACGCATAATTGTTGCACACATTGGCACCAAAAAATAGGACGACAAGAATTAGATAGTCCTTTAAGCCGATGTGTGGGTTCACCGTAAAGAACTTGGAGGTGAAGATTAGGCCCTCAATGGCAATGAACAGGAACTGCGAAAATGTTATCAAATTGCCAGCACCGGGATCGATTTGTATGATAAGCTCCAGAAAGACAACATTGCTGCAGCAGCCAATAAATACAAATAACATGCCCAGCAGGGCTTTTATATTGATTTCCATCTTCTGTCCTGTTGGGAAAAAGTTAAAAATATAGTTTAATATTGTTGCAAGTTTTTGTTAAGTCGTGCTATTCTTGATCTTTGGTTTACTAACGCCAGTTTCTTCACTCTGCTGATAATACGACTTTTTAAGACTATGGCAGATATATACTTTTTATTTATGGCTAATTCTGTGCGTGTGTGTGTGTGTGTGTTCGTAACTAGACATGTAGATTAGTCGTATAATTGTAAGTTATATAAATCCAATTTTGATTTTTATTCATAGATGTTAATTTTATAAATAGATTTTAATTAATAAATAATCTGTGATTAGCACAACTCAGCGTTTAAATAATTTGTTTGACTTGTGCAAAATTTGTAGTCATACTGATTTATTTTGCTGTATCATGACGAGCTGTGTTTTTCAAAGAATAAATTATCAATTAGAATCATTGTAAACACAACCACACACACACGTGCTCGAAAAACAACACTTGCTAAGATACTGGTTTTATTCTTGATTAATTTTTTAATACTGTTGTAGAAACGCTCTCCGGCAATTGTTTTTTTGGCAAGCACTAATAATTACGTTTGCCGCTCTTTGCTTGTTTGCTGAGGCGCCTCGGCTGTTTCCACCGCTTTCTGCGCTTGTTTTGATTGTCGCCGAACAGCTGAAAGTAATGCCGAACTATTCGCATTGGGTCGATATCGCCGACATATCGCACAGCGCACCGAATAGTTTGTTGCTAAAAAATACCAAAATGCCTCACTACAATGTTGCCATATGTCGCTAAAGTTGTGGTATTTATTTGAAATGTAACATATTTTCAATTTTGCTTATTATTGAAAAATAAATCAATATATAGTAATGTTATAAGGATACACTTATAAATATTTATATGTACATATATTATTATTAAAATTAACTTATATTTTTTTAAACTCTAGCAGCCAAAAATGTCAAAATTTTCTAATTCTTTTTATTGCGTTGCCTTACAACACACAAAATTATATTATTTATTTTTTGACTAAGTCATTCAGTTTTTTTTTCCTGTAATAATATTTAATTGCTAACTTTGTTAACACATACGTTATACTATTTGTGAAACGAAATGTTGCAATCATAACCAATCACATGATATATGCAATTATTTAAATATTGCCACAATAATATCAAAGTTTATTTCAAATGTCTGAAAGGTATCAATATACTTAAATTGTTGCATTACTGGCAGCATAATTGAGCCCATTTTCTTATCAACTCACAGAGATAATACAATGTTCATGGCTAATAAAAGGGGGCTATAAAAAAACCACATTCAAGTTTTTATGGGAGTCATTAGTTTTCATTGGCACTGATCTTTGCAATGGGCTGCATTGCCTATAAGTATGGTATGAATATCAGTCTTAACTTGGCCAGTGCCACAAGATGAACAATAACGTTTTACGAATGCTGCTGTTGGCCACATTGCTAACGGGCACTAGACAGGTAAGTGAACTTTAAGTGTACTGAAGTAATTATAAAGAAATTGTAAAGCACTTGTATATATTTTTTACATTTCGACATAGATTCTTCAGGCAAAAAAAGGAATTTCCAAATATATTTCTTTAAATATCACATTTTTAAAAAAAATTTTTAGCTCTCGCTGCAGATAACAGTTATGTTGCCGGCGTACGTCAAAAGCGACAGCCGGATTTGTGAAAATACTCGAGTCAAGTGATGCATCGGATCTAGACATCATTGTCTTCCCCGAGTAGGTTCGGAGATGGCGACATTTGTGCCGCATCCGTCACAGAATGTGACTCCCTGTATCTCACCTGACTATGAGCTGTTCTTGGTAGAGCTGTCGTGTCCTACCCGATCGCGCAATATCTATGTGGTCCTCAATGTCGTAGAGAAGGAACTGTGCGGAGACGGAATCGTTAGCTCCGATACATTCAATCCGTGTCCGGCAAGTGGAGTGCGTTTCTTCAACACGAACGTTGTGCTGGGTAGACAAGGTATCTTCAATAATCTTCTCGCAGCCGACGGTAGCAAGCCGGTTGGACGCACCAGCGGATCGGGTATTTATGCAGGACGTGCTGGTCGTCTGGTAGCTGAGATATTCGGAGAGCCCACGCGCACGCTGCTCAAAGCGAGGCTTTCAAAGAGGGCAGTCGATGGAGTAGGTGCTCTTTTTGAGTTGCCGCCGCAGGTGTTGCCGGAATTTGAGGCGCAGCTGGTCACACCGCTTCTTACGCAACTCGCCACTTATCGCGATTATAATTTGGACATATTCACCACCGAGCTGCTCGAGGTGAATTTCATACAGACCGCGAACAAAAGGCTTTGTCACCACGATTTTTGTTGCACTTTCGAGGTGCAACGGCGTCCGATTGGCAGCTCAGCGGACTTGGCTTATCGTTATCGGTTGGGTGTGTGTATTGGGGCAATGAGACCAGCTTAATTATGGTCGATCGCAGCGAGTCTGCGCCATATTTGCCTGTCTTAATGAACAGTTATCAAGCTGCGGTCGCGTATTTCCCACCGGGGTCAGTGTGGTCAATGCATATTATTTTAATCGTATTGGCATTGAGGGTGTTTTTCCAGGGGCGCCTCATTATGCCCAGCACAGTAGATGGCGCCATGTTGCCACTAAAGGTGGCACAGTACACCGGCCAGGGAGCTGAAGGAGACGCAGCCTGCTTCAGGTGGTTCTGCAGGTCGTTCATCTTTTACGTCTGCTGCTACCTTGCGGTTGCTATTATTCTACTCAATTGT
The DNA here is from genome assembly GCA_035042345.1 of Drosophila fungiperda. Lineage (NCBI taxonomy): Eukaryota > Metazoa > Arthropoda > Insecta > Diptera > Drosophilidae > Drosophila > Drosophila fungiperda. The sequence continues at coordinate 535,003 of JAWNLM010000015.1, read as the reverse complement.
GCAGTTTTAACCGATTATTTCTATAAGTTCTTGAAATTTGTTTTTTTTTTCTCATTTGTTTGCTTTTTTTTTAAAAACATAGTTATCCATTTTATATGATTCTGTTTAATGATAATTATTGTATATATTTTGAAATTATGTGCATTAAAATTCATTTGAATACTGTCAGAAAAGAGTGGTTTCCAATGATTCAAAAGTTGCGCCAAATGCACCATCAGTTGGTTGGCGAGGAGGCTTGCGCGGGGTTGTGGTAAGTCTACACTTGAGTCTACAAGATGCGAGCTGACTATGTTTTGCTTGTTGTAGACTTCCTTCCAGCGCTTGCGCCTGATGTCGCTGCGTGTTTGAAAGCCGCGTGTTTGCATTTCCAACAGGTAGCCAGCGTTGGCGTCGACATTGACGTCGGCGTCGCTGCCGTGCAACAGTCGGCGCTATTTATAATGAGGCTTGTTGCTCTTGCACATGGCCAGTCAAGCAGTGTGTTTGTGTGTGTCTTTTTGTGTATTTGGATCGTGATGGGTGGGGGGGGGGGGGGAGCTGCTGCTAAAATTGTGTGGTTGATCTGCCTGGCTGCTGGACTCAAGCTGTGACACCCGCTGCCCCCCGGTCAGCACCTTTCTTCATATCTCTCCACCCAGAAGCCGTTGCTTTGCGTTTAAACTTCATTTCTTTGCCATCCTTAAACTAACCGAAAGTTGAGCCAAGGCCCCGCCCTGCCCGCATCGCCATTACTTTTTTATATATTTTTTATTCGTGTATGTTTGAGTGTAGCACATATCTGAAAGTCTCAACATTTTAGTCTGACTTGAAATAAAGTATTTTTATTTAAATTGCTTTTAGACTTTCTATGGGGAATTATTCATATTATACTCACATGTATTATTTATAATTAGCCAAGTCATTTTTAAGTTCTCAATAGTCAATTAATATTGTTCTTAAATACTCCTAATTCGATTCTATTGACCGTTTTATGACTTGTTGTACTTACATCAGGTGTGAGTACAAACACATACACTTATACAATATTGATGCACATAATTTTTGTTTTCTTTGACTACTTGTGAATTATAAGCTTAGCTTGAAAAGTTTTAACATAATGCTAGAGTAATGCCGGCAAAGCTGATTCTTATTTTGTCTATTTTATTGTGCTACGTAACTAATTAATATATCGTCAAGGCTTTTTTCTGTGTTCTTCACATTAACACACTCCGGTTTCAAACATTGTTTTGCCGATTAACATTTTGGGTTTTCGTTTTTCCGCAATGATTGTTTGGATAGACGCAGCTAGTTAGAGGTCAGAGAGAGAGAGCAGCACACGGAGACAGTATATGCGATGACTCCTCCGGACAGAGGGAAGACACACAACAGCATAAGAAGTCAATTAGTGTGCCATTCCAATCGTTTGAAACACACTAACACTCGCACAGTGATGACAAGGAAAGCTGCTATCTTACCTACTTTGAAGGCTGGCAAGCTGGCAAGCTGGCAAGCTGGCAAGCTGGCAAGCTGGCAAGCTGGCAAGCAAACAAACGTTATAGGCAGAGCAGTCTGACACGCCCATGACGTGATACGTACCTTGACTTCCCGTCTGTCGACGCCGTTATCTCACTCATTGTCTGGCCCTGATGGCCCTCACACTGCCAAAATATTTTCATAAAAAAAAAAATAAAATCGGAAAACATTTTTCACAAAAATCAAAAAACTTTTCGCTTTTTTGTAGCTCCCGTTTTGTTTGCTCCTCGTTGGCCACGCCCTTAACCTGGTGGCCGCCCTCAAAAGTCTGTCAGGGTATCCTTTTGCTTACATACCCTGTTAAATTCTGCTTCTATTAGTAGAAGTACATTTTTACTTCTCTCTTTAACAATTCAGAAATTAATTGATCTAAAATTTGCGCTATAGATTAAAATTTAAAAAAATATATATATTTTATTATGTTTTTTTTTTGCTTAGATGTCTGTTAAGTTTGTTAAGAATCCTAATAATCAGAGTCAGAAACGCCACATTCGACTTGTGTCCATATTTTTTGGCATTCGTTTTGTATAAAGTATTAAATATTTTTGTACTCATTTTTGCATGTTGAAATTTACGTTTGGGCTGAATATTTTATTTGTGTCTTCAATTCGAAAACTTACTAAGCCATCTAAATATGTCATTTTAAAAAATTGTATACTCTTCAGAATTCAGATTCAGTGCGTCATAGAGAATCTTTTAGTTTAGTACTCTCATATTTTTTTATTTTTTATTTTTGTTTGTTGTTGGTCTTGATGGAAGCAGCACCTGGCGCTTGAAAATTGCGCATGGCTTCTGTTACATTTTGATTTATTTGCTGAAATTTATTGTAAAGTTGCCCCCGAGTTTACCAAAGTGAAATGCTTTTGATGGGTGAGGCAGGGGGTGGTTGGTAAGTGGCAGTGGTTGGGGTTTCCTTAATACGGATACACATTGGTACTGATTTGACTCCAGTATTCAACACTCGCTGGGCAAAAAACTACCGAAGACAACTACGACGACGACGACGATGACGACGACGACGACGATGACGACGACGACGGTGGCTACTACCACAAAATCAAAAAGTCTGAAAATCCATTCACACAATCCTCCGGCGCCAAAACACCGTCAAAGAACCCCCCCCCACACATCCCTAAGCAGTGGCATTCACAGCTGGGCATTGTTGCCCGTTTTTTTTTTGTTTTCTTCCTATTTTTTTTTTTAACCATGAACGGAGAGTAAAGAGGTAGGGGGGGGGGGTGAATCTCTCTTGTGACCGAGCAAGAACTGATTGAATATCAGTTTTCAGTTAGCAGTTTTCAGTCTTTTTTTTTTGGGTTTTTTTTTATGCCGCCGCTAGCGACATTCCTCTGTTTCCTGAGCCTCTTTACTCGACCACCCCCTCAATGCACCCCTTGAAGCGTTTGCCTGCCATTTGAATTTGAATGGATATGATTTTAGCTGATTTTCATATATTTTTATTATGCTCCCAGGCATTCACCACGTCTTTGTAAGCCTTTATTTGGGTTACTTCTCCTTCACATTAATTCAGCTTTGTGCGAAATTTATGTAAAGTCTTTATGAATTTATATTTACATTCGCTGCATGTAAATTGGATTTGCGGTTTATCAATTGCCACTCAACTATTTAACTTACAATTCCGTTGAAATACCGAACATCAAAATGATAATTACACATTCTGCAGTTAATCGGCATAATTCGAGACAAATTCAATACATTCACAGAGGGAGGAGGTGAGTGAGAAATATATTGGATCAACATTTAATTGGCATTTCGTTTGGAATTTACATGATTCTGGTGTATTTGTTTTTATGAATGATGTGGTTGTATCAATGGATTAAAATTCAGAAACAATACCTTTAGGATCAGAATGCATTTCAATTGAAAGCCCAACTATTAATCGATTTCATGTTGAAACTCTACAAATCGGAAGTAACTGTTACTTTGTTACTGAATTTGAGCTTTGAGTTTGAAATATTAATATTATAATATCTAGGTGTTCTCTTTTAAATTTCTGTTTATCTCTTTAGTAATGTGTTGCCTTCTTCTCGGTTTGTCTTTTTTAAAAAAAGTTGTTGTTTGTAAACAATTTCTTTAAAAAATAAATTCTTTTTATACAAATTGTATTCTTATGATTCCAGTTTGAGGTCTGACTTTAAATTTAGTTATATTGTTTAGAATATTTTGATAAAAATCAGAAAATTTTTAACTTTAAGCAAAATGTAAATTTAGGCGAATTAACTAAACTGAATCGATAACAGTACTTTCTTGTACTTTATTCATTTCGTTTGCGTGTTATTGGCGTCATTATTATTATTACATTTTTGGATTTTTTTTATTTTGAGCACATTGCGTAATTTTTTGCTCGTGCTTTTGGCCAGCTGTTCACGAGCCCCAGATTTGACCAATTTCCCGATATGTATGTACATATATGCATATATATATATGCATTTATATATGTGTATAAGCGTTTGAAATAATTGTATGCAGATGCATAATTTAACACTAAAGCGTAAAATAAAAGCAAAATAACAAACAGATAGATGGACAAATAGTAAGCTACAAAGAGACAGAGAGAATGAGAGAGAGAGAGAGAGAGGGACAGACTGATAGAGAAGGCAATATGATTGCGTATACGCAATGTGAAAACTTCTTCAAGTTCAAGTGCCTCAAAACGTGTGTGCGAGTTTGTGTGTGTGTGTGTGTGTGTGTGCCTGGTCATTACGCACGTACCACTTGTATGAATGGCCACCTGCCGACTACGCAACACCCTGCTACCCCGCGGCCCCCTGCAATGGCACCCAGGCCAGCTCGTTGAGCACATAAAAATAAATCAAGTTTTTCTTCATTTCCTTTGCCGCATTTTGTGTGTGTGTGTGTGTGAGTTTTTGTATGTGTTTGTGTGCTTTATTGTACATACAATATGGGGCGGTCTTTTTTAAGATTTTAACTTTATACTTTAGCGCACTTTTTGGGGCGATGACCACGCCTACTCCACTCCACTCCCTTCCACCCAATTCCACTGGCGTTCTGTGTTTTTTACGCGCTTTTTATGCTAACTAAATGAAGTCAACGTCGCAAAGAAATTTTGATATTTATGCAGACACACAAAGTGCCAAGACAACAACAATGACAAGCCAGAAACTGTTGTGCAAAATAAGAATGATATTAAAGTTAATCATAAATTCTGTTCTTGTCCTCGAAAGAACGAATTAATTCAATTGAAAGTCATTTTATTGCCAACGTAATAAGCGAACGTGCAAAACTAAAAAACGCCCATTTTACAAAGTACACAACCAACATTTGGAACACGTTCTATGGTACGTGTAGTTGACGACCATTTTGTGGTGGATACTGCATAACAATAACAATGGCAACAACTTGCAATGGGGTCACCGTAACAACTTGCTGGCCTGAAGCCATTCAAATCTGACCATCAGTTGGGCCAACACATAATAAAAAGAGAATTGTCGCCTGTAAAAACTTGTGAATATTACACATATAATATATAAAGTATTTATAAATGAATAGACGAAACCATTAGCAATATATATATGCCTACAATTTAGTGGAGCTTAATTTATGAACATTAGTCTCTAGCAGCATATATTTAATTCTATCATAAACCCATTGAAAATGGCTAAAAACAGGTATATTGCTTTTTTTTTTGCGACAAGCTGGCAAGAAGAAGCACTTAATGTATGTATATAATTTTGAGCAGCTATATCCATGTCTGTCCGTCCCTCCGTCTGTCTGTATGAGCAAGCTTCAAATTTATATATATTATATATATATATCCAGTGCAGATCACGTGTGCTTTATTTTATCGATAGATGCTTCCTTTTTTTTCGATTATCAAAAAATAACGATTTCCCATTGCAATAAGTGCCATTATTTTGAATACAGAATCTTATCTTTAATGAATACAGAATATATATGCATATTATGAATTAACTACCAAAATTTCATCAAGATAGGATTGGAAACTCAACTCTGTTCAAAAATATATATTCTCATAAGCCGTCAGCATTTTCTGTATGCATAAATATGCGAGCACATGTGTGAGAAAAAGATGGCATGATAATCGATGCAAGTGTAAATATGTTTTTTGTGTGTATTCTGCAGCACCCCGTTACCCCCTAACCACCCGCCAGCCAATTAGGGATCAGTTCGATCAGTTGCCAATAAAAATAGGCGCTCCATTCGTTTTTTTTTACTTTTGAAATTTGCCAATAGAATTAGAATATAGTTAACAGGCGAGTTCAGGGTATATCATAGTCGAGCTCTCCCGACTACATAATTCTTACTTGTTTTACTACACAGATTCCTGGGCCTGCCCTCAGAAATGAGATCACTTGCACACTTGCTTACCTTTTGGGGGTACATAAGTTTTAAGAATATATATATATATTATATAGAATATGTTTGATATGACACTTTCATTCCTTTTGTTGTTGTTGGTTTTTTCAGAGTTATTATTTCAGGCACATAAAATATCTTTGGTTGGCTTGATGTTGATGCCTTATTGCATCGATTCTGTTGCATAACAGCGCATTACGTGCTTTATATCTGCATGCGTCTGTGTGTGTGTGGGTGTGTGTGTGTGTGTGGGCGGAATGCATAGAATGTTTTCATTGTTGACCGCTCCATGTGAACAGATTCGCCCAATTGAACAACGATTCATGAAATGCTTTCAGATACCAAACTCTCGAAAACACAAAAAGCAAAGGCTTTTTTGTCATACACTCTAAAAAAAAAGGACATTAAGAACATAACAATTTTACTAAAACAAATGCATAACCGGTTAAAAAAATGATTTGAATATTTTCACATGCACTTTTAAATTAAACAACTCTTTTTTGTTTTTAAAATTAGTTGAGTTTTGTATACATGAATTTGTTTTATATTATATAAAGTATAAAAATTAAATTCAAATTTGAAACTTCAGCCAGCCCATAAATAATTCAATAATTTTTGTGATTCTTTGTTGGAACTCGAATTTTATTTACCAAAATGAAAAGTGGATATGCCAAAACGAATAATTAATGTAGCGTTTGGGTGCTGAGATATTTAATAGAATAAACTCCAGGATTTAGCATTCGTATCTAGTTAAAGCTTAATGTGAGAGGAATGGGTGGTGGGGGCAGGGTGCTAGGCTAGCTAGGTAAAGGGCTTAGGGTTATACCAAAAGTAATGACAACTAATAATCAAATGGACATTGGCCATGAACCTTTTGCGTTTGTTAAATCAAGCGAAAGTAGTCTGATAAACACGATAAACAAAAAAATTAATTGCATTGTGAATGAACACACACACACACACACACATACTACTTACGAAAATTTGCTCTATCTAGAAGCCATGTCCATTTAATGACTATTTTATACACACGACTGACGCTTGGGCTATACAATTTATTTTGATTGTGGGGCTCACAACGGGTTTTGGCTTGGTCCACTTTTCGGTCACTCACTTTTCTTACATTCTTACTTAACTTGTTGGAGTAATTTTTTGAATTTGAGTTTGAATCAGAGTTTGTTGGCATATTTGGCTGCCCGCAAAAGTATGCTACGAAATATGTTAAAATTAACCTGGAAACTTAAGCTGCTTGTAAATATTTAATGTGAATATTTTTTCACAGTCAGCTACGCCATTTACATTATTGGGTAAAATTTAAGAAAAATACGCGTTATAAACAAATTGAGCGTATTCTTTGAATATGCTCTTTAAATTTTTCGCAGTGATTCCTATTTACATATCCATTTCATTTGAATATTTTTTATCAAATTATGAATTACATGAAATGCTGCCGTAATATGTAACAGTATTTGCTTTACCCAAAAATTTCCTCCTCGGCCCCTCGCAATAGTCATAGAAATACTACATACTTACAACGACATGCGGATACGGATACGGAACCGGATACTCGTACTTCCGTTCGAGGGCGTGGTGAGTTGGGGTGGGGGATGGGGTGATTGGCGACTTATTGTGAATGGATCGCAACAAGCCACCAATTACGATAGAAATCTAGAAAATGTGCAAAATCATGCAAAAATTTGCGACTATAAAACGCGAACAAATTTACGTGCAAATCCGTCCATAACCCACTCACTTTCCTTTTTTCTCCTGTTATCCTCTCTCCCTATTCGTATGTCAAAGGACACACGGCGCCAGGATACCAAGGACGACATTCACCTGGGTCTGGTATCAGGCAACAAATTATCTCAATTTAGCATAATATTTACTGAACTGAACTGCATTGAAACGTTCTGGTGAGGAAGAGGTGTGGGGTTCACTTCATAGGTAGTATTGACTTCGTTGGCTACTAGAGTGATAGTGAGACGACTGGGGGGGGGGGATGGTGTGGGGAACAGTATTTTGAGGTTATAGTGCTGGTAATGTCGCGACATTCGGCGGCGTTTCATGAGCTAAAAAAAAAAAAATTTTATTTCAAGTTTGTTGTTGTCGCTTGCATTTCACATTTGTCGTTCATCCTTGCGTGGCTTATGGATCCTTTTGAAGGGAGTGTACTACACAGTAGTGGACTGCATAAGGATGTGCTTACTTTGTTAAGTTTGCTTAGCTAAAATCAGCTATTTGTTGTGTATTTTCTCTATTCTTTTCTTAAATATGTTATAAATATATATCTATCATTTATTTTATATATATATTATATTTATTTTATATATATAAAATTTCTTATAGATAGTTCTGCTGACATCTACCATGAATTTCACATCTTGCAGCACTTGAGAATTAAATATACATTAATCGTTTCCAACATTTTTTTTTTACTCATCCAAAAAGCGTTGTCAGAATGACATACAATTTTATTAGTTAGGTAAGCTGTTAACTGAGAACTTTTCTGTCATCTCAACTTATCCTTGACATTTGGCTGTCGTCGAGCGGATTTAAAGCACATCTTATTCAAGTGAAATGAATATGATAAAAAACTCCGTTTGTATATGCAGAAAACGCATAGTTTAACTTAACTTTCTTAGCTCACCTGAGTTTGTTAAGCTGTGTAGAATTTGCTCCTGTTTTATCCGTCACTTGGAGCAGGTGGATGCATTTCATAGATGTTGGCTCGACATTGTCATGCATTCCATTTTGAGAGTAATACGTGCTCAAGTCCATTTGCGCACAAATCCAATCTGGATGGCATTCGTTGCGCTTCGCTTCGATTCAAGTCGATTTGCGGATGTGAGCTGATTCGACTGTAAAATTTCGGTCGACATTATTGTTGGCAAAATCTCTTGGATTTTGTCTATTCAGCGACAGTTGTCAGGATAACGTCCACAACAACAAAAAAAAAAAAAAACGTAGAAGAAAAAGCAAAAAACATGAACTTTTCGAAACCGGATGAATATGCAAGTGCAAATGTTTTCATTACGTTGACATTGAGCAGGTGCAAACCGAATAATGATGACGACAACTCGCTGGATCGAAAATTGGGTCTCTAACTTTTGTAGCTGAATGCCAAACCGAATGAATGAGTCAATTACCCAGAATTTGATGGCAATCAATGTTTGGGAGTGAAAAAAATGAAGCAAAATCGAAAAATGCCCCACAGGAAATTGTAGTCTTTTTTTTTCTTCAGTCATTTGGCCCGTTTTGGCAATTTTTTTTATTTTTTTTTATTTAACAAATTTGCCTTGTGGACAAATTTTGGTGAGAGTTTGTGATTTATTTAAATGACATTATTTGATGACATATTGAAAAAAACAAAAAAAAAACAGATATTTTGTGGGAAAATAAAAGTTTCGAAACAATTGTTATTTCGAAAATCCTTACTTTATATATTCGAAGAAAAGTTTTAATGCTATTTTTCTTGACAATGGCAATCTCTTCTGGTCAGCTTAATTTGTGCTCTCTTTTCTTTTTTTTAAATAAAGAAACTATTTGAGCTTAAAATGAAACTTTAACAACAAAGTTATTTACAATGAAAGTCTTTTGCAAGTTAGAATGAATTTTCCATACTGAAACTGAGACTTCAGACCAGTTAACAGGGTATATTCAAGTTGAGCAAGTCTTATTTATTTTTTCATTTGACTTCTGCAGAGGTGAATTGGTAAAATATTGTAGCAGCATTTTTCAGTTTTTTTTTTCTCGATGTTGTGCATTTTGCTTGTCAACATGGAAATTGAAAATTATCGCAGTTGCCTAAGCCAAAAAAATAAAATCCGTGCCATTTAGCTAATATAGAGCCAATGCGTGGCATTAGCCCCACCTCCCATAAGTCGTTTCAACATTATTTCATTTCCAATTTACTAACGGAAATCCAAGCAGTAAAGCGCATTCAATCAACTTCTCCCAAACTGTGTCCATCCGGGCGTTCTAAGTGCGACAAGATGGGAGTAGTTGCGGTGGGAAGAGTGGAGTTTGAGCCTAGATATTAAATTTATATGCCAATAAATCTTGAAAAAAACAAAAAAAAAAACAAAAGGCAAACGCGAATGGTGGTAGTTTCAGGTGCTCACACTGACTTTGAGTTAACAGCGCCCCAAGTGGAAGACATATCAGGTTCAGGTCCTTGTTCACCTTGTTCCGTATCAACGGCAGGCACAGGTTCAGCCCGGGTTGGGCTGGGTTTAGTCGGGTGAGTCTAGGCACATGCTTATAAATCAGTCCTCAGACAAAAACAGAAACAGTCCAGCTATAAACTTAGCATTACGCTCCTTATTGGTTACAAAAAACTCAAATTTATATATATATTTGTGTGTTTGTGAGAGAGAAGATTGACAAATAAATTACTTGTATTTGTTTCAAAAGTGCCCCACTGATTTAATAATCCACATCAAATAATTGTCGGGATCCAAAAAAAAAATGTATATATATATTTACTCAAAGTTGAATTTAATAACTTGTTGAAATAACACAGATAGTGGATTAAATCAGACAGAGGAAAGCTAGAGGAAAATCAAAAAAATATTAGTAAAATAAATAGCTAAAATGCGAACTTCGGAAAATTGGAAAAATGGTAATCGAGATAGAGAAAGAGGCAGGGACAGGACAAAATTAAAGAAAGGCAAGTGAAAAATCTAAGGTTATTAAAATGGACAAAGATCACAGCTATAGAAAAAAAATGAGAAAGCGGCCAACAATGCAAGAAAATTGTAAAAGAGAAAAGCAGAAATCAGCCTGAAATGCCGGAAAATGTGATGATTATGCAAGGAAGTTGGAAAAGTGAACGAGAAAGCGAAAGGAATATTGAAATGTAGAAATCAACAAGTAAGCCAAGTGAGATCATTTTTCTTAGCGATATTTAATTGATACATCAACGTGGATTGCAGATGAGTTAAACAACTTTAGAACAATTCATCATTTCCGATTTTAAATATTTTAATTTATGAGAGGTATTTGATTTGATAAGTTAGCAATTATCGACTTCCTAGTGCGCAATTAGACGTAGATACCAATTCTAAACATTGCCAAGAAATACTACAAAATAATACAATGCATGAAAACTGAGACAAAAAAAAAAAGGTTAATTAATAAATTCTGCCTTATATCGTTTTAGTGAAGGTTGAATCTAATATGGACAAATTAAGCACAAAAATTAAATGCATTCTTTTATTGTTTTTGTCACAATGTTATCTTTAAGTTTCTCTGCATTAAGATTAATAATAAATAATAATTATTAATGCAAGTCTTCATCCTTTGTGCGTTTTTTGGTTTTTCATTTTTCTTTCGTTCAATGGTATAATGTTGGGAGATTAGTCGAAAATGGGATTGTAATAAACTTAATCGAATAAAGCTCAATTTATTTTAACTATAATAGAACATTAAGTATTGTTTAATAAATAATATAATTTATATATATCCAAAGAAGAAAAATTAATATGTTTAGATGAAATCAAAAGGAAAAGGAACTCGTCTCCTGTCTGTCTTAACACGCACAAGTAGCCATATGCCAAGTGGCTCAAAGCCTCAGCAGAGCTTATGGCCAAATATTAAAGGCGCGCACACACACACACAATCCTATGACTGTGTGTGTGTGTGTGTGTGAGTGTGGCTGCTAATCGGTAGAGCTTCATAATTTCGTTTTGCTTCTGGCATTAAGAGCTTAATCAGTAAATGCTTCACAGACGGAGCATTGAACCTGCACCAGCGGCACCAGCAGCAAATTTCAGCTGCAGGGACTTCAGGGACTTCAGGGAGAGAGGGATGGGTCCTGATGGTGGTGGGTTGCTTGTTGCAAAGACAACGCGTCGTATGAGTTATGTCAAATGCAGGCTAAGTGAGAGGCTGAAAACTGCCGCCAGAGTTGCCATCATTAATAATATTTTTAGTTTGCATGGGAAGCAGTAAAACGCTGCTTACAAATGGCAGCCAACCAGAAACAGGAGAAACTCCCCACCCCGAAGACTACGTATCTCCTGTTCACCGTTACATGTTGCAATTAATCAAGCAGACAACAAATCTCGCAACGTCTGTGGCCAGCGTTGACATCGCTGCAATTCGATATAAGGGCGATGACGCTGATGGGTTTCTAAGGTGTGTGAGTGTGGGTGTGTATGTATGCTGTTGTGCGTAAGTGTGTGGACAGCGTTGAAGGTGTCGCCTTCAAAATGCCGTCACTTTTATTTGTCCGTTGCGCTGTTTCACCTTTGTTGGCCCACTTTATTACCTCCATCAAGTTAAGATTAAGTATATACAATTTTAGGGTATATGGTTGACATTTGTTTTTATATTAAATAAAGAAATAATTTCTTATTTATGTTGTTGCTATGGCCTTTCTAGAGAAAGGCTCCCATTTACCCATTCATGAACTGTATATACACTATGAGTTTTCTTACTGTTGGAGCGAAATCCTTTCCCCGCGTCAGGGAATGCCTAGATAAGATAATAAAACTGAGTCCCAGCAGCGTTGTGTACTCAACAAAAGTTTATTCAAGACTGTAAATTAACATTATAACTATCGATAATAAGAGACTTAACATATGTTGCTGTTGCACGGTTGCATTGAATGTAAAATAACATTATTTTCTACAACCTTCCACAATGCAAACATGCTTACAATTCAATTCAATTCAATTCATATTTAACATTTTTTAGCAGCAACACTTCCGCCTGATTTTCTTCAGAATATCCTTCGTAATCAAAGCCTCATACTCCTTTTGCATCGCTTCTTGCCAAAGCGAAGCATGCGATCCGCGCATAGCCTCCTCGTAGGTTGCTGGAATGGGTACCTCACTTGTAACCAGGTCTGCCCGTCCTAAGCAATTTCGGTCTACCAGGTCCAACTCGTGGGATCTGCTCATCTTTAGCACTTTCAAAGGTTTCATCCGCATTACTTTGTTCCGTAGCATCTGACCGAGATGTGATGTCTTCGCCGCTGGAGTCATCCTCATCATACTCGATGCCCTACATTTGCCAAATGTTATTGCTTCGCCCTTTGCCTTCTCCAGAGAACATCTCATTTATCGACAACTGTCTTGGATCCTGCATCGTAGACCCGATAGCCTTTTGTCTGCACTGAGTAGCCAACCATGCGGTATTCTTTCCCTTTGGGCTTAAATTTGCTCTTAATCCCTAATCGATGGCTTCTTGCCAGTACACGTTTCCATTGGGGTCATCCCGATCATCCCCTTTGTGTCTGCACGATTGCGTAAATACACCGCTGTGTTTACTGCCTCTGCCCACAGTGACTGATCCATGCCTGATTGATCCAATAAGCATCTAGCCATCTCCTGGTATATTTGCACTAAACCTATTTGATTTGCTTTCATCTTAATTGTTTTTATATAGGATTTCATAAAACTGTACATTAATATTTTATATAATATGAGTTTCCTTACATTTGCTTTAAATTTTCAGTCAAACTCCGATAAAATTTTATTTCTATAAATAATATATATATAAAATATAAAAAATTTTTATCGGTAAATATTAATATTTGTATTGCAATAAAATTATTTAAATTGCATACATATAGGCCTTAATATCTATAGCCAATTGTATTATTATGTATCTGTTTAATACATTTTTTTTATTTATTTATTTCGATTAAGAACTGCAAATAGGAATTCGAAATTTGACAAGTGCGGTTGGTCAAAGTCATAAATACGACTTGGTCCTTCAAATTGTTGCCCAATTTTGAAAGGCCTACATAGGTGTCTATGTACACACACACACAAATACATATATATATATATATATATATATAATATATACATCCGCAAAAAAGATGGCCCAGAGAAATGATTTTATTTTTTAGCAGCAAAACAGGCTAAAATGTAAACTCCATGAAGGGCATCTAGAAAAACGAGCATGACAACAAGGACATATAGATTACATATACACATATATGCATGTGTGTGTATATATATAGATGGGGCAAAAGGTGAAAATCCATTTGTTAGAGGAAATCGTGCAAAAAGCTTAAATACAAAGCTTAAAAATAAGTAGCAACAAGCAACACACACACAGTCCCGACTGCCAACCGCACACACGCACACACACATACACATACACACACATGAGCTTTTGGTTATGCATATGTGGAGCATGGACTTAGGCTGGGGCCAAAGTCTAGATGAAGCTGCCTTCGTCTGCCTTTTCATACTTTAATCCCGAGGCTATCAGAGCATATTGGTCCGCCTGTCCATCTGTCTATCTGTCCGTTTGTATGAACGCAATTTTTTTTCGACAAACTTAAAGATAGAGACTTGAAACATGCAACAAATTGTGGCCTGTGCTACGTCCACTAAAATCGATAAAATCGATATTAGCAAGTCGATAAAGCCACATATCACTTACAACAAAGATCGACATTTGCAACGCCCGCCTCCGACATGGTTATGTCCTCCGCAGTTTTATAGTTAGAGTTGTAAAATTTTCTACGTATGCTTTTGTTAGCCGCCTTTAAGAACCTATAACAAATTTTTATTTTCACACCTGGCCCACACCACATCATCATCAACTTGGCCCTACTGAAATCTGAAATGCGCATAGCTCGCACATTTAGTAAATTCTATTCACCAAATTTTGAAAGTATATTATTGGTAATCCCTTAAGAGATCGAAAGTAAATTGAATGGCCATGCCTACTCTGCTAGGGTAAATCGATAAGACCATATATCTCACACAATTTTGAAAACCTAGTCACCAAATTTTAAAAATATATTGCTAGTACCACCCTTCAAAAATGCGAAAAGAAAAAAAAAAAAGCTGCCGCAAATATAAAATATATATCTCCCGCAATTTAAGAACTACAGTTATCAAATGTGGAAGGAAAATTACTGGGAACCTTCTCTATAATCTCCATATCGCCCGTAATTGAAGATCTAAAGTTACCAAGAAGGACGGTTACCTGCTTATATCTATTTCTTGGCTATAACCATTCTATATTTTGCTACCTGTTATCCACCGGTTAACAACTTTTGATATCAAAGTATTTTGCAGTCAGCAACTTTCTCTCTTGTTAGTTGTCGCTTTTGTTACTTTCGCGTCTTACTTTTTCACCGTTCGTTTCTTTTTTACGGCAGCCTTCGCATAAAATGAGCATCCACTATCAGCATATACACACGCATAGGCAAACACATGTGTGCGTGTGCTTGGGTGTGTGTGTGTGTGTGTGTGTGTGTGTGCATACATACGACTCGTTTCCCTTGGGTAAATTTCGTATTTATTTATATATGACCAAGAAATTTTGAAACATTATTTTTTCATTTTATACAAGCAAAAAATGTTTTTGTTTTTTCTTCTTTACCTTCATTTGTGCTTGACTTAAGCTGAACTGCGAAGAAAAAGGATTGGAATTTAGTTTGGGATTGGGTTTGGGATTGGGCTTGGTATTGGTATTGGGCTGCCAATGTGCATCAGTTTTGAAAAGTGGCTAAAAAATGCATAAAAGCTAATTGCTGCGCAACTCTGGCAGGGATTAGCCGAAAAGCCGACGTCAGTGGATAAATCAAGCTGTGAGTATTATAATTAGTGACTTTAACATTTTGCAAAAATGCTGGAGAGAGTGTCTAACAGTGGAGCAAATGAATATGAGATAAAAACAGTCTTAATTAAGTACAACTAAAAATTCTATAATGGGGCATAGGAGAGGTTGATAAGGATATGGATTAGAGCTGAAGAGATAAAAGCAGATATAGCATTTTTGTCTCGAGTGTGCATTTTTCACACTAATAGCTGTTGATTTGAGATATATGATAAAAATAAATTTAAATATAGTAATACCCAACAGCAGTTATATATATAATGAGTGAAGATAATACTGTGTAATACTGTGCTAAACCGTTGGTTGAGGGAGGAGGGCGAGGGCATGACTGATAAGCACAACTTGAACATGCTTAACAGCCAAGAGACACAACTCATTTGCAGTTCTTTGATAAACCAAACACTTTTGGCCATGTTCGGTTTGATTGGCTGGCCAATGTATAAGCGAGAAGTTCACTGACTTATGTAACTCATGGTACTCAGATATAACTCAAAGTCCTCAAAAATTAAATTTCTAGTTAAATCTAGGTAATCAGACAACAAAATCCGCTGCATAGTGTGTAATCATCAAATTATAAAAACGACAATTTTCACATCTTTCATATATTTTTGCGATTCGGCCAACTCCGGGCTCCTCAGTCAGTGATGATATGAAAACACCAATTAAAATGAGATCGAAAGAGTTGTATATATATTTTTTTTTTTTTTTTGTAAAAATCGAGGATAATTATTGTTTTTTTTTTCCCATTTTTTTTTATGGAGTTCCTTAATTGGCGACAAATCAATGCTATAATTTACTAATAAGCATGCTTGAAAACATAATTTATATAAATATATATGCTAGTATTTATTACTTCAGCTTTAAATTTGAAATATATTTGCTTATATTTTTTTTTTTTTTTCTGCTCTACAAACGACTTTTGGGCCACTGTAGGCTGGTCAGTTTTGGTCGCGACAAAAAAATAAGTTGCCAATATCGCTAATGATAAGATTAATGAATTTAAGTTTTGGGCTTGTTGTTTACGCTCTGACGTTAGTATTAATCGGATAAAGCATATAAAATGTGGCCAAAACCCCGTCGGGGACACAGTTGAACGTTTGCCCCACTCGCGGCAGCAACACTTTCGGGGGACGTCAAGATAGCAATGGCCCGATGTCACTGGATTAGTGGTCCAAGCGATAACTGGACGCGATTGCGAACTCAACTGCTGATGCTTTTGTTAGCCGGCATTGGCATGAGTCAGCAGGTTTGTTTTGTTTTAGGCCAGATAAGCATTTGCCTAGTTTAATCTGCAAATGACATTTTTGCAGACGCCTATCGCTGATAATTTCTACATAGCCGGCGTTTCGGAGTTTCGTCAGGCAGTTGGCCCAGATGCCAATGCGAATCTAGCTGATAATTTGGCTGGATATTTGTCGATTATTAACTCGGCCGATGCCAATGCTACGGATATTATTGTTTTTCCGGAGGCAACGTTAAATGGACTCGACACCCTCACTTTTGTGCCAGCGATAGAGGAGCAGATAACACCCTGTATATCCGATCCAAATGGCAAATACTATGCCTCATTTCTGGTGGCGATCTCCTGCGCTGCTCGCACTGCTCGCAAATATGTTGTGATCAATATTAGCGAACGGCAGCTCTGCACCGATACGCCCGACGATATGCGTCCATGTGCACACAGTGGCTATAATGTCTTCAATACGAATGTGGTCTTTGATCGCAGTGGATTGGTCGTCTCGAGATATCGCAAGGTTCATCTCTATGGTGAGCCACGGAATTCCACATTTGTGCCAGAGTCCATCAGCTTTGAGACGGACTTCAATGTCACTTTTGGACATTTCATTTGCTTTGACATCCTGTTTTATGTGCCTGCCCATCAAATGGCTGCTGAGCTGGGTATTACGGATTTTATCTTTCCCAGCATGTGGTTCTCCCAGCTACCATTTCTTACTGGTGCGTCTGAGCGTTCATTTACAAACAGTTGATAATTTTCAGATATTTCCATGTCATTCAAGAACATCTTTGCTTTCCTGCTTACAGCCGTCCAAGTGCAGCAGGCCTGGGCATACAGCAACGATGTGAATCTATTGGCGTCGGGTGCCAGTCATCCGAAATACGGTAGTACGGGTACGGGAATCTATCATGGAAGGTCGGGCACCATCACAAGCACGATGAAGACGGGAGAAGGTGAGCGTCGCTTGTATGTGGCTCGGGTGCCAAAATATACAAAGGCCGAGCCAATGCAAAGACAGCGACGTACTGTAGGCCGGAAAGCGATTCCCAGGTCTTCAAGCGGTACAGATTTTCAAATGAAACAGGATTATGTAGATCAATATGAGAGTAAGCTGCTCGCGCTGGACGAAGAAATGGCAACGGGAAGCGTGAAAGAGATGGTTTGCCATGGCAAGTTGTGCTGCCACTTTGAGCTGGAGTGGCGACAGTCGATGGATGGATTGTCCAAGGGTAGCCACTATAGCTATAGGCTGGGCGCCTATGATGGCTGGCGTAATGAGCAGAAAGTGGATGCCAACTATGTGCGAAATTGTGGCATCTTTGCCTGCAACGGATCCCACATTACGAATTGCGGGCAGTTGCTCGATGGAACTCGATCTCAGTTAATTTTCACTCGGTTAATCATTGAGGTGGTCTATCCCAAGTCGCGGGAGTTTCTTCTGTTGACCAACAGTGTGCGGGAAAACTTGTTGCCCCTGGAGCCGTCACAGTTTAATTTTGCACTCTCTGACCTAAAAAATGGGTGAGTAGTAAAAACGTCTTAGTTTAATGTGATCTTGTCTTAAATGCACTCAGTTCTTGACTTGATTTTCATTTCATCAGCAATCAGGTGAATGCTCGTTACGCATTGGCTGACGACTTGGAGGTGTCTGACCTGCTGACCTTTGCCATCTATGGGAACTACTATGATAATATTTGCACCTTTGGCGTTGGCACCCAGCAACAGGATCTCGATTGCGGCTTCAAACCAACTGATGACGGCGCTGCTCAGCTTCACTCGAGTTTTGGCTTTTGGCTGATTTTCGCATTTCTTATCTTCATGTCATGAGGCATTATTATTATTAGCTCACTATCATGTATCATGTTTAACACATAATTTAAGTTTGGTAAAGCGCTCAGAAAGTGTCTAAAGTGGGAAAGACAATTACAATAATTTGGGTGTATGACTCTAATAATAATCACCAATTTATTAATTAATACGAAAATTATTTCTCCAAGAACGAAGAAACGATTATTTGGGGAAGAAGTTACATATCATTCACTATATTCCCAGCATATAAAAGCCTGAAATCACAGTAAGCATCGATTTACACAGTCCAATTCTATCTTTTTGGAATTGCTGCTGTTAATATCAAAATGTTATTCATGGATCTGTCAAAATATGGTAATTGCGATCGAACACGCAAGTTTATATGCGCTTAAGTCGGCAAAGTTAATTATTAATTAAAATGTGTGAACGTTGAAAGCTAAATATCCTGATGAGCATATACATATTGAGATTAACTAACCGATGGAAAGATGGAAAGTACAATTTAAATTCTAAACAGTTTTTAGTTAATTAGTTGCATTCATAATATTCATAAGAATAAAACTGGCAAAGAATTTTATTTTTTTTATATTACGATGAAAGCGATAGTCGAAGATGAAATATGAAGCCTGAAAGCAATCGTGAAACCTGTTATATATTTAGATTTCCGATTATAATCTTCCAATCTTATTCTTTACTCTCTTCTACAACTTTATAGTAATTGCGAAAGCAAAAAGAGACGGCGGACATAATCCGAAATTGTGCCCGATACGAAAGATAAGATTAAATACAGTCTCTGCTCCGTCTCTGCTCCGTGTTCCGTTTCTTGATTTAAAATCACAGTCGAGTCGAGCTGTGCGCACAGTCTGAAGGGAACATCATGAGTGGCAAGTGGCTGACGCGATTGCTTCAGCTGGTGGTGGTCTTCTCTGTCAGCAGCTGTAGAGCTTGGAGCACGCTTGATTACTATACAGCGGGTGTGATTGAGTTTCGTCCGGCGTTCGGCGCTGGCACTTCCGATCAGTTGCTGGGAGAGAATCTCGCTGCATATCTGGAGCTGATTGCGTCCGCAAATGGCACAGCCGATATACTAGTTTTCCCGGAGGCCACCCTCAACAGTCTATTACAGTTGACGACCGTACCGGCACCGTCGAAGCGCAGCCTGTGCCTCGTTGTGGCACCACCCGCTGATGGGGTAGCCAACTTTTTGCGACAATTGGCCTGTGCCGCCGTCGAGGCGCACAGTTATCTGCTACTCAATGTGAACGAACGAGAACGCTGCGATCCGATAACGGACAAAGAATGCCCTTCCCGCGGCTACAATGTGTACAACACAAATGTGGTGCTGGATCGCAGTGGAGCGGTAGTTTCGCGATATCGGAAATGGAACTTGTATCTGGAGCCGCACCTAAATCGCACCAGGCAGCCAGAGTATGCCGTCTTCGAGACGGACTTCAATGTGACCTTCGGGCATTTCATTTGCTTCGACATGTTGTTCTACACGCCCTCTCAAGAGCTCGTCGAGCGTTATAATCTCCACAATCTGATTGTCAGCAATATGTTCAAGTCGGAGCTGCCCTTCCTAACCGGTGAGTTTATTCTATGTACAGTAAGTCCGTCGATCAATAATACCAAAATAAATATATAATGCTGTAGTCGGCTATGAAATACCCTATATTACGAATCTCTTTCGAATATTATAAATATTGCAAGTTCGAACTCGATTCTCGATGAATTCAGAATAATTTATTGTCTCGATACGAACAGAATTCTACATTATTGATTTTCTATAGTACATACGGATATAAGATTGGACATATCTATTCTTTTTTTATGGCTTTGCACCGGTAACTGAAAACTACGCCTACACAGTTTAATGAGTAGTTTTAGATTAATCTAATAGCACAGAATTTAAAGTAGACTATCAGATTTGATAATCAAAAAATAAATACTGATTAATAATTCCACTTTAAACAAGCAAGAACACTTATGTTGATGGAGCTCTACTTTGAGATACCCTCAACCCAGCTTTTAGATATATATTAAATCGAGCCGTGTCCCTTTAATCAGCATATTCCTCTCAAAACAAGAAGAAAGTTTTCACGACTCCATCAAGTAGATATATTCTAGATCAGCATTAACAGAGTCCAATCGATGTGAACAAGTCTTTAAATCTGGAATAGGTGTCCTCGTTTGATAAATGCAGATCAGCTTTATTTCATTTTATCGATAACTTAATCCGTCAACGTGGCAACGATTGTGGCTAATTCATTGTTAGCTACTTCTTAATATATATATTTTTTTTGTATTTGCAGCCAGTCAACTGCAGCAGGGATGGGCCTGGGCAAACAATGTGAATCTGTTGGCGGCCGGTGCGAGTCTGCCCCAAGACGGCATCAGTGGCAGCGGCATTTACGCTGGCCAACATGGCGCCCTGAAGCGCCTCATGGTTGGCGACAGCGCAGCTATTGGCGAGCGACAATTGTTGCTAGCGCGCGTGCCCCGATCGCCGCTGGTGGAAAGCAGGGCCGTCCAGTTGGATGAGGAGCGCGTGGGTCCCGCACAGCAGCAATTACAAATGTTGCAACAGCCGCTGCTGGACGAGTTCAATAGCTGGCGACTGCCGCCGCCCGATGGCAGCCTGCAAGGGAGGCGTATTTGCCAAGCTGATCTTTGCTGCGACTTTGAGTGGCAGCTAGCTCAGCTACCACGAACCGAACGGCAGTTGGAGTATGTTTATCGCCTGGGCGTGTTTGTGGGGCAGCGTCGCTATGAGGAGGCACAGTATAGTGTAGTACGACTGTGCGGCATCTTTGCCTGCCGCAATGACAGCATCAACAGCTGCGGTCAGCTGAGTGAGAGCGAAACAGCCGCTGTACAGTTCAACGTATTGCGAATTAGCGGCGATTTTGTGCACCGCCAGCGTCGCCTTCTAATGCCCAGCACTCTAAGTGCCTCACTCTATGCACTGCAATCCACTGAAATCGAGTGGCAAGAGCATTCTCAACCGGACAACAAGGCACATGTGCAGCTGCAGTTGAGGAAGCCACATGCCCAACTGCTCACATTTGCCATTTATGGCAATTACTTTGATGAGACACTGCAGTCGGTTGGTGGTGGTGGTGGTGCACCTGCAAGGCCAGCAATTGGTGTGAGTTTGTTGCAGGTGCTGCTGCTTGTGCTGCTGCTGACAATGTCTTGTCATGGGGCTAACCGCTAAGCGACCACTATGTTGATTAGTAACACGGTTCCAGGCTAAAAAAATTGGAAACTCGGAATGCGTGGAATTGAACATGGCATGCAAATAAGCTAAAATCATAACTTGGAAATAAGGAAAACAAAGGAAATAATTGAAATGAAAAAGGTGTAAAAACAAACAGAATTTGTGTTTTTAATTTAATAACGATTTAAAATGAGCAGGATTATGTATTATGAAAGTAAGATTTATATTGTACAAGATAAGGTAAATGTTAACGTAACGGGTGGCAAAGAATATGTCTTATTCAGAATTATTATATAATATAAATTTTTTTTTTGTAAAGACCTTGAATACTATTAATTTGGGTATATGGTATTATTAAAGTTAATGAATAGATAACAATATATTTGGACAAATTAAATTGGTCAATAAATTTTGCAGGCAATAATATTGGTGACTTTGATTTCCTTTTAAACTGATTATAGGTTACTATGCATTAAAATATTTATTTCAATGCCATAAATGTATTTAAAATATACTCGTTATTTTGATGAATCATGCCGCATGCAGTTTCAGTACCTTCTTGAGCAAATCGACTTGGTTGTCTTTGTCGCCTGGCAGCTCATTAAAAAGCGCCATCTGTTTTGGTGAGTGGATTTTGTGTGACAGTGTTTTTATGGCGTATTTTGAGTTGCAATCCAGGATTCCAAGTTGCATGCTACCGGTGTTGTAGATGTTGTTGTTATTATTACAATAGGGGACAAATTGTAATTAAGACACACACACACACTCACACAAAGTCAGACTTGTGTATGCGAGTCTACAGGCTTAATTATTTGGTTATCCGTAAATTGATGGTGGATTTTGGTGGTCCCATCGAAAATGGTGTCTGGTTTATGTCATTAAGGTGTGATTAACAAAAATTAATTGCTGCTTAACACAAACACACACGCGCATACACACACACATACTTCATAAAGCAACAGTGCCCCCAACTATGTGTGTGTGTGTGACTAGAAAGCAGCGGTGTCTAAGCTTCCCACAAGCTTTCAGACGGTAGGTGCAAAAGCAGAAAGCAACACATGAAGCTAACTGCGCCGCCAGCGTCGCTGCCCATGCGTTCGTGCAGAACGTTTTCATTCATCTCAACTGTTGCGCTCCTCCACACATTTTTAGCAAGATGAGACTGGAAAGCAGAAGAGAGACGAAAAGAGGAAGACTGCTTCCAAGCAGTGGAGACCTCACCTGAAGCAAAAGGCCTTTCCGTTTGTGTGTGTATGCGTAGATTGAGTGAGTTTGTAGACTTTTCAGGCGCCATGTGTGCTAGCTTGTGTGTGTGTGTGCTGTGTAGACTGCGTTATATTTGCTTTAAATTATTCAGCATTAAAAATATTTTATGAAGCGCAGAGCAAAAAGCTGCTACTGCGCTTTTGCCAGCTGAAATGCAATTAAAAAGCGCAGCAGCAGCGACAGCTAACAACAGCAAAACAGACGAATAAACTCGCATACACACACACGCACGCACACGACGAACTTCGGCGGGCTTTCGTTAGTGCTGCCAAAAGCGCTGCCGCCACCGACAGCGCAGTCGACGCCAACGCCAACGTCAAACGCGTTGCGTGGCCGATGTTCGTCGCATTCTGCGACAGCTTTTCGGCGCGCGTTTAACATTCAGTAGGCGTTCAGCCTCCGAGCGGATAACATTGCGTTGTTCTTATATCTTGGAGTTAACCATTCGATTCTCACTTAATATTCAAAAGTCCCAACTGAAATTCAAACTCCGAGTTCGAGTTCGTTTCTTGGGTCGTGCGTCAAATCAACTCAAGCATAGCTTCAGAGAGTTTTGAGCCAGTGGACACACGCTTAAATATAGAGTTCCAAAATTCAAAAAAAATCCAAATAAAAAAACATATTTTTTAAATTTCGTGAAATTATTGATTGCCTGAAACTCTATTAAAAATAGTAGTTCCTCTTTCCTCTTTTTTTTTGTCTTTTTTTGTTGTTGTTCTTGGTGTTAAACAAAAATTATCCAACGAACTATACTTTGTTGTTGCATCTTCAATTTTTTTTTTCTGTGCGAAAGAACGAGAGAAAAGAAGAAGATAGGGAGAAAAAGAGAGAGAGAGACAAAAGTGCAAAGAGTGCCACAGCAATTTCAGAAAATAACTGCAAAGAGAGAGCAAAAGGTAAATTAAATTTTGTAATTTTTTAATATTTTCCAATTTCAAAAATTAATGACAAAAGTGCGAATTATTAAAAATTATCTGATATATTTTGGTTTATTGGTCATTGTATATCTAAAAAAGTATTCTGTAACGAAATTTGAAGGTTAGTGCTGGAAAATATGTGGATGTTCTCACAGTGCGTGCATAATTTCGAAGGGCAGATCCGAACAAACGTGGAGTGAGTTGAATTGTAAAATTAATGGAAGCTAAAATTAAACGGGTTCCTTGCTAAATGTAGTTCACTTAAGATATATTCGAACTTTCGATTTGCTAACTTTTTTAGTCGTTATACAAAACATTAAATAAGTGAATTAGGGCTGTAAAATTTTATGATTTCTTCGTTTTAAATTTGCATACAACATTTTTAATGCTGATGTTAAATAAATATTGATTATTTTAGCATGAAGTTTAAAAAATTATTAAGTTTGTGGAAATTTGTAATTTGTAATGTTTAAAGAAACGGTGTTGAAAATCAGTCTGGAATTCGTCTTTTAGTATTCTGGCAAGTGCTTTTATTGCCGTGTAGTTCATATCGTATTGATGGTCATCTCCATATATATATCTATATATATATATATATATATATATATATATATATATATATATATATATATGATAACGGATACCGTCTATCTGTCAGTTTATGAAAGTAGTTTATCTGTTTAAAAACTTTGTTGACAAAACTTAGAATATTTTGTTGATTAAATAAAAAAAGAAAATGTAAGCAAATAATAACTATATATAAGTTTACATATTGAAATTCCGTAATACATTACAAAATCTGTAATTCAGCATAGGTTTCCTGAGAATTCTTTTAAATACCATTCAGCATTTTAAATTTTCCTTAACAAACATACATTTATAATATTAGTTAGACCTCCGTTTTTTCAGGGTCCTTGGCTAAACTATGTTTTTCTTTTAATTTTTTTTTTGGAAACTAATAAAATGCTTCGTTTTTCACTTAATGTATTTTCATTTCAACTTTGCCTTTGCTTTTTTATTTCTTTTCGAAATCTTTTTCTCATCCCCTTTGTAGTTCGCGTTTGCGTTAACCTTTATTTTTTTTGGGTCACTTCCGCAACTGCTTATCTGCCGCTTGCTTTAACTGAAGACCCTAAAGATTTCCGCCGCGGACACAGCTGCTCTCTGGCGCCATCTGTTGCTGCGATTTGCTACATTTGGGTTATTTTCTCATATTATTTATTCGTTCATTTTCTTCATTCTTACTGCCCTCCACTGATTTGCACTCTGCTCTCAATCTTACAATAATTTCTGTACACTTTCCAGTATCAAATCAATGTTGGCAAACTGTGCGTATGATTAATATTTAAAAATATGTGAAAAACAAAATGCAGAAAATGAATGAATCAAAACAATTAGTAATCGTGGCAATCGAAAGCATCTCACGAATGCGCCATACTCTTTTTAGTTTAGGAATTTTAATCGTTTTGATTTAAGAATTACATTGAGACAGTTATATTTAATATTTACAAGCCATGCGAATAATTATTTTTGTGCAGGTACTTTTTTATATCTTTCATTAAAATTATTTTGTACTGCTTTGTAACACATTTTGAAATAAGAAATTTTTGGCAACAAAATTGTCAAAACGTCCCAATAAAATTAAAAAAAAATGGTTACTCTAAATAGGTATAATTAAAAAAAATATGTTAAAGTATTGCGAAATGAGAGGAGAAATATCTAGTGTGTTTCTGCATTGAGACCAATGAAAAGACGAGAAACGCTTGCTGGATTCTCTGACGCTGTGCTGCATTGTTTTTGCTTAATTATTGGCCAAACGGCATTAAATTTTCAAGTATTTACTAAAGCTAAACAAAAACACAACAAATCTACAACAACAACAATACCAACAACAACATAACAAAAATATAAAGAAAAATTCTTTTGGTCGATTTTTGCTCGATAATTCACTAAATAAACTCGAGACGGCAACTGTTGCCCCCTTACCACCCGCCAACCCCTTACCCATTAGCGCACACGTTGATATTTCTTTCGAGACGTGTGTATTTGGACCATGTGCCGAAAACAGTTTTCAGTCAGCTCCAATCGCCGAATGGGGCTATATAATAGTATAGATTGTAAAGCGGGTCTCCAACCAGAGGAGTATTGATATGAATGTATTTATACAAATGCAATAATCAGGAATTTGGCAATCGACATTTTCAAAATATGTGTACACATATATAACCTCTCTATTAAATAAACTTTTCTCCGAGTGTAAATGAATATTTATATACATATATATATATATATATAGTTATATATACAAGTAATTGTATTGTTATATGGCTAATGAATTGATTTGAAAGCCATTCCGCCAGCATATTTACATAAACAATGAACTTGTTGTCGTTGTTTCGGTTTGTTTGTTTGTTCTAATGAACTTTAAGCTTTACCGATTGGAAGAAATGCTACGAAAACGCGCACAAATTTCCGTTTTCCAAAAATTTCCAAGGGGAATGGTATTGGGAATGGTACATGGGAAAATTGAATTAGCCGTAAATGTAATACGCACAATAAAGAAGAAATGCCAAGAATTGTGTATCTATTTCAATATATACATACGTACGTAGTATGTATATAGTACGTATGTGTGAACATATGTGCAAGCACAAAATATATATGTCGATATCTGTCCGACAAACAGACAAACAGACAGCGACATGTAAACAGAGCCGAGCCAAAGGTAACAAATGGATTTTCAAATAAATTAACTAGCGCTCAATTGTAAACAGGGAGAGTGACCGAGAGCAAGGAAGATAGAGAAGGAGAGGGAGAGAGAGCAAGAGCATGTGAGAGAGAGAGAGTGCATTTTTTACTTGTTACGCGAGTGGTTTAAGTATTATTTCCCTCGATTTAAAATGCAATTTGTATATCCTGATCTGACTTAATATGTATAAGAAGGGTATCAAAAAGTTGCAGCAGTTAAATTTGTTGTTAATTTTTGTAGTTCGATTTAAGGCAAAATTCAATATTGAAAACAATTTGATTCTTACTCGAAATATACATTTTTAGTTGTTCACTCATTTTATTGTAAGTTCTTTTAAATCAGTCAATTAAAAGCAATAAAATACCTTTTACACCAATTTACTGGCTAATAAATTAATTATTTCGATCAGTTTGCGAAAATTGAACAAAATAAATCTTAAATGCAACAAATGCAAGTTTTTATTTCCGTGCACTCCAAATGTGCATTTGGATTACGTTTTTAGTGCACGCTTTTGGAAAAAGAAAATCTCTTTAACCCTTAAGCTCTGCTTAAAGCTTACCACGTGAGGTGGCAAAAGTTGGGCAACAATGTGAAAAAATCGACGCAACTGCGGAAACAAAAATTTCACTAAAACTTAAATTTTTAAGCAATATTACAAGCTGCATGGAGTCTTATGAAATCTATGGTCTAGTGGAAGATTTAAAATATATTTAAAACAAAGCATTTAAAAACATACATATTTGAAAATTAGTTTAGCTCGTAATCAAGGTCTGAGCTCTTAAAACTGCAAGTGCAGGTAAGTTTTCTGTTCTAAACTCTTCAATATTTGGTTTGATACATTTTTGGTACCTTAGTCAAGGTAAAATTGTGTAAAATATGTTATTATTTATTTAATATGCAACTGAAAGCACAGCGGCTATGCTTATCCCCATGCAATTAGATTGTTCAGTTCGTATATGCTCAACACGATAGTAAATAATACATATAACATGGAAATAAATAATATGCATACACTTTCAAAATTTATTTTATCTTTATCTGAAAGGAATTTTGGAGAAATACCGTTCTGATCATGACTTGGCCTCTAGATAAATACTGTATGTATAAAAAATATAAAACATAGTCTTAACTCGAGCTCTCTGGTTAAATTTGAATGGCAATTTTTAATAGTTGAACAGAGGGTATTATCTAATCGAGCAATGATACACCTCTTTTCTAAATCTGTTGTTATTTTATTTTTTTTTGGGGAACCTGGTGATCTGAAGGACGGCTTCCACCCCACAAGCATTTCAATTAACGTCCCATGTGGTTCGCCGGGCTATGGAGAAGTTTGCGCTAAATGCGGGTCAGGGGTGTGTGTGTGTGTGTGTGTGTGGAGATGTTGGGGGATGCGGTATGGAAGAACATAGACGTTCCCTATGGGCTTAATGCACAGCTAGTTGAGCTGCGTGACCCGAGAGGCAATTCATTAATTACACAATTAGAGCTTGCATTCAAAGCGGGCAGAGGCAGAGAAGGAGGAGGAGGCGGAGTGGTCTCTTCCCAGTGTTGGTTAAGGTTTAGTAGAGAGGGGTTTGTGGGTGGTGATGTTTCAGCAGCAATTCATGGAAATTTTTTTTTTTTTTTAGCTGAGCTTTTCGTATTTTTTTTTCGTTTTTTTTTTCTGTAGTATTTTTGGTTTTTTTGCTCGATCTGCGCAATACAGAAAGTCTACCTTGAAATATGCCATGTCATTTTGCCTGTCCCCTCCATCCCACTGCTTCAGTATGCCATCTGTGCTAAAAAATGCAAAGATTTCAATTGGCAGCTGAGTAAAAATTCAAACAGCAAAAGGATGCCTCTCAATTGCTAAAAGCTTTTGAACAAATAAGTAATTGTATATTTTGTTTTTCATAAATTAGCAAGTTTCGCAAGTCTAATTATATTTCACTCTCGTGCTGCTTCCATTACCGTTATATTCAAGAGGAGTGCAGTTTTGAATTTAATCTCAATGAATTTAAAGGTTAAGTTCGTTTTTGCTAGTAAGCTGAGTGGGTTAGCTTGAACAAATGACACAAATTCAACCAACCACACATTCACACACACACCATCCACGCACACACACCAACTCGGGCAGATGATGCTACTGATAGGAAGAGCGTGTTGCATGCTTTTGACCGTTTGGACTTGGATGTGCGTTAGTGTGTGTGTGTGTGGGTCGCTTGTGTAATCTGTGTGCTGCTTTGCTCTTGTCTCAGATGCTGATGGCAGTACTACAATTTGTCTCAGCAAATTCAATATGGCAGCCCATTTCCGTTTTCAGATACATGATGCAACATGGCAGCACATTCCGTCCTGCCTTCCGGTGCACGCAGAAGAAAATTAATGAACATTTTTCTTTGGAAGGAGAAACATATAGTTCACAAGAAAACTGAAAATTGCATACAAATCTTAAATCAAATAATTCTTATAATATTTTAATAATATATGCTCAGCTGGTGAGGAATCAGTTGATTAGATTATGTATTTAACTTCGGTTTCTTGGGGCACACTTCTTTTTTGTCAGTGCACATTGTTCCATTGCTTTTCACATTGTGTTGTGGACAGCTGCTGGGTTGACCGTTGCAAACAGTGGGTGGGGTGACTTGGCGTTGCCATCAGCTACATTGTAAAGCTTGTAAGCTACCCTACTCCCTACTCCCTACTCCCTACTCCCTACTCCCTACTCCCTACTCCCTACTCCCTACTCCCTACTCCCTACTCCCTACTCCCTACTCCCTACTCCCTACTCCCTACTCCCTACTCCCTACTCCCTACTCCCTACTCCCTACTCCCTACTCCCTACTCCCTACTCCCAACTCCCTACTCCCTACTCCCTACTCCCTACTCCCTACTCCCTACTCCCTACTCCCTACTCCCTACTCCCTACTCCCTAATCCCTACTCCCTACTCCCTACTCCCTACTCCCTACTCCCTACTCCCTACTCCCTACTCCCTACTCCCTACTCCCTACTCCCTACTCCCTACTCCCTACTCCCTACTCCCTACTCCCTATTCACTACACCCTACACCCTACTCCCTACTCCCTACTCCCTACTCCCTACTCCCTATTCCCTACGCCCTACACCCTACTCCCTACTCTCTAATCCCTACTCCCTACTCCCTACTCCCTACACCCTACACCCTGCACCCTGCACCCTACACCCTACACCCTACACCCTACACTCCTGCCAACTCCTAGAATTCGTGTTCATTCTGCTTCTACAATGCGAGAAACCTCCTCTTAAAACTTTGCCTTCAATCTTCTTTCTTTTGTCTACCTAAGCTCATTTTTCAAGGTCAGCAGGGCGGTGGTAGTGGTTAAGGGTGGTTTGGTTTCTGTTGCGTAGCTTGGCACGCGTTTTGTTAACCGCGAATACATTTTAATTAGCAGCTAAAATATTCAAACTGAAAATTGGCCTTTGCCCCGCGGCCCGGGACAAGAAACGAAACCTAAGCCAAACCAAACCGTCCACATTTCGTGGCCTCTAAATTCACCTGGGTGTGTGTGTGTGTGTGTATATATGTACAAAACTTTTTGGCAGCCATCCGAAATCCAACAGTATGAATTTTTCAAGCGTATTCTCTTAGAGAGCCCTCTAGTGCTCACTCTCTCTTCCTCTCTCGCTCTCTCTCTGTCTGTCTCTCTCTGCCAGACGAGGTCTCTCGCTCTAAATGCTTGTGGAAAATATGTCAGCAAAATGTTTAAGCTTTCGTTGCACCTGTAGACAGTTTAAATTTTCGGATTTTTACTCGAGTTGAATCCCGTTTGTATTCAAATGCCTTTCGCGGGAGATCAAACGAAATGGCGCTTAAAACTTGTTTGCTTGGAGCATATATTTATGCAGAAAATATTCTCAGGAAACTCACATTCAACATTTTCGCAGTAAGCCATCGCAACCTGCTCCTCCCCGCCTCACCAAATACCAAATACATCCTCTTGTCAACCTACCTGACAAACTTTCAATTGGAGGAGGTGAGCAATAGTTTCAATATGCAGGTATTTAATTAATTTCAACTGACAATTGAGGGACGAGGTATGGGGAGAATTAAGGAGAGTTAGCAGTTATTTGGGAAGGATAGGCGAAAGGGTGGTAGGTTTCTGCTGTAATTAATCCACAACCTTAGGCAACCATAATTGACAACGTGTAACGCATCAGCTTGCACCAAATCTGATTAATTATACGCATGGCAGTGATATGTGACGAAAATATACCAGGGAGAGAAGTGAGTGGGGCTGATAAATAGAATATCAAATGGTCTTATGGGTGAAATCTTCATAAAGTCCGCTTTTGCAAA
Organism: Drosophila fungiperda; assembly: GCA_035042345.1. Lineage (NCBI taxonomy): Eukaryota > Metazoa > Arthropoda > Insecta > Diptera > Drosophilidae > Drosophila > Drosophila fungiperda. The sequence goes on along the minus strand of JAWNLM010000015.1, from coordinate 504,026 downwards.
TGCCTGTTTCCGCCGAGTATTTTCAACACTGTTTTAAAGTCCAGGCAGAGGCAGACAGTCAGTCAGTCAGATTTTGTATGAGACACTTGGGAGCCCAGTTCGCCGTAGAAAAAGCTTTGCATGCCAAAATAGTAGCTTAAGCCATTTTATTTAAACATTTTTTTTTTTTTTGTTTTTTACTCACTTCCCTTTTAAATGACCTTTACAGTTAACAGATTCAATTCTATGATATTGGGGGTTCTAAAATTTGTTTTCATATGCTGTGATTCAAATGATTTGCAACTTTCTGATATATTTGGAAAATACTTTTTCAATAGCTATGTTTTCTGCTTTGTTCAGAGTAAATCCAAGAGGACTCAAATGGAATCATATTCATTTACTGAATAAACTATGATATTACTTACAAATAGTTTTAAGTCCCATAAAAAAGAGAAACGCATTAAACAATGAAAATCGTTTTGTAGCGAAACATCTCATGCCCCATCTTCTCGTCATTCCGTGTGCTACTTGGCAACATTGGTTGACCATATTACGTCAACTGTTACCGTAAAAACAAAAAAAAAAAAACAAATTGAACTAAAAATAACAAAAAAGGAATGGAATGGAGCATTTGTGGGGCAAAGAAAAAGATGAACAAAAAAAAAAAATTGGGTGGCCAGCTGCGACTTGTGGTAAGCGGCATGTGGCATCCACTTGTGGTTATTGTTGTCAGAACTTTTGCTTTTTGCGTACTTGGGCCACTTGCTGACTGTTGTTTTAACCAGCGCCATATACATGTCTGTGTGTGCTTGAGTGTGTATTTGTATGTGTATGTGTTGTAAATATGTGTATACACACACAAGTAAGCCACTGCAACTGACTTTGTTCCACAGCATATGATGAGACTCAAAATCGGGGAGCAATTCAAGAATCAATACGCATAAGTAGTCAAAGTCTAAAAACAATACTTTAAAATGTTTACAAATTGGCGGTGGGAAGAATGTTCGAAATTTGATCTCTATTCTGAAAACATAATATGAAATGAATTCTGAATAAAATAAAAGGTGTTGCTCACTTTTAGGCGCACATGTTGTGGCTATAATAAGTAGCATTAAAAGCATTCGTTGCGCTTTCTCGTCTGAAAATTGTAATGCTCTATACACATACACACACAACACAAACACAACACACACACATACTTATATATATATATATACACAAAAACAACGAAAAATCATCGAAATGCCTTTGCCGCAAAATTCATTTTTGAAACTTGCAAATCGAAACTGAGACGTTGCTGCTGTGTATGTGGGCTTGTGTGTGTGTCTTTTTGTGTGTATGTGGGTAGTCTTATACACATGGCTCTGGTTATTTCTGCTACGCTCCCAACAAACCATTTGCAAGCTTTTTAATTTCCTTCTTTTTGCGCTTGTTGTCGAAGGCATTTTTATGATGTTTGTTGTTTTTTCTTTCCATTGTTTTTATTGTTTTTGCTTATGCTTTTGGGCTAACTTTGTTAACCGATAGCTGGCACGTGGGTGTGTGTGTATGTGTGTGTGTGTGTGTGTGTGTAAACACGTTGGCGTCTCGTTGGGGCAACTGTTGCCACAAGGAGTCGTTCCCCACGCGCATTCCTTGCCTGCTTGTTGATTTCCCAGTCAGCTACTCTCTTCTCTTCTCTTCTCATTTCACCTCTCTCTCTCTCTTTCTTTTTCGGTAGCTGTCTCATGGCAAACAATTTTATTTGTTCGGCAGCAAGAACAAAAAACACAGCTATTAAGAATGAGACCCTTGCTTAGAAAGTAGCTCAACTTGTAAAATAACCCAGATCCCCCTCTGTCTTCCACTCATAGTTGCAGTTGCTACTTTTCCATCAATTCAACTTTACCGTTGCAATTCAATACCCACACCAACTTCCTTTTAATACTCAACAAAAATGTAATACTTTCCGCTCCCCCGCAAATTGAATCGAGCAAAGATAGTATTTAATCTGAGGGGTTGCGAGTGGGGACTGGTGGGATACTTGTCTTTAAAGCTCTTAATTTCTCTGAAATTTATAAATAATATTGAGCTAGCAGCCTAGCGCCTAACTATAATCACTTTTTATTCAGAGCAGGCGCTTCAAAAACTAGATTGTGAAGGCAAAGGGTTGAGAATTTGATAGAGAACAAGACAAGGGCAAATCAGAGCATATGATATCATTACCACAGCATACATAAGTAATTCTATTTGTTGTTTTTTTTTTTTTCTAAATATCTGTAATAAATGAATATCGATCGAGCTCTTTCTCAGACTCTTAACGCTGAGCTGTTTGCAGAAGCCATTATAGCCAATAACTGAAATTAATAATCAGATTCACTTTCAACGCGAATGTAAATACTTACCAATTTATTTCCACCTCTTGTCACGCCCAGCGCCTAACCCTCTGTCACATTTTCGCCCCTCTGGGAATACAATTTAAGCATAAACTCAAACAACGACAACAATTGTAATTGAGCATTAACATAAGCTGACACCCAACAGCCCTTGCCCCTTGTTACGCTCACAAATGCCTTCGGGCAACGCTGGTACGTCAGTTTCACTGCCTAAAATCAACCGTGCCCCCGTCCCTTCGGCCCTGTCTCAAACCCATTTTAATTTTGACTCCTCTTTTCATTTAAATGTTTCATTTGAGCGTCAATTTATTGAATTTTAATTAATTTTACTATCAGGGGGATGTATAATGGGGTGGTGTGTGATTGTTGCTAGCAGAGCTCTTAAAGCTCTTAATGATAGCATCGCGCCACGCCCACTCGACTGTTAAATAGGGGGTAGATATGCGAATTTTATACAAATGGTAACTGCTCTTGTTTTGCTTCATCAATATAAAAACGAATGTGTGCGGCTCAACGGGGTTGGGGAGCATAGTAGAAGGGGTGTGGATCGGCAGGAATTGTGGGTGTTCTTTTTTTTTAAGCTTCAGCTGCAGCCAAGGTCAAATCAATTGCCGGCCAGTGACTCATTCAGTAGGAAATCTGAAACAAAGCCTCCCCGACTTATTTGTCTCATGGAATTTGTTTAACAATAAAACGTGTGAGACAGAGTGAGAGAGACAAAGGGAGAGAGGGGATGCGAAAGAGACAGGTAGACACGTTTAGAATTCGAGCGTACTAAAGTAAGGGCTGCAGTTGGGATTAGAAACGGAAGAAATTGAAGCGAGACAACTCGTGTCTTTTCTCCTCATTATAAAGCAGGGACATATGTAATGAGAAGCTAAGCAAAAAAAAAACGTTTCAAATTTTTGGTTCCCCTTCAACTTTCATCTGTCGCTGTTAAATTACTTGTTCTATCTACTCTCTTCTCGTTATTAAGTGCTCGTTACATGCTACTAACTACTTGTCTCATGTTACTAGCTACTCGTTGTTCGTTACTCGTTACTAACTACCCGTTATATATTACTAGCTACTCGTTGTTCGTTACTCGTTACTAACTACCCGTTATATATTACTAACTACTCGTTACGTGTTACTAGCTACTCGTTAGTAACCACCTGTCGAGCACCCGCTTGTCATTACTCGCTACTTTCTACGTATTACTTAACCTTGCTTAACCTTCAGTTCTTGTCACTTGCTACTTGCTCCTCGCTAAGTCTTGCTCTCTACTATAAAGTAAGTAAGTAGTTCCATTCAAATAGCAAATTACTGCTGCAGGTAGTAATATCGAGAACTGGGCCATAAAGCAGCGGACTGTGAGTGAGGTAATTGTGTTCTTATAGCCCATTCTACTCTGGAGGGACGAAAACTTGTCGGCCACTTAAACTCGATTTGTCGCCATCACGTGGCCAATTAGCACGCAATGCACATATAATCAACAAGGGGAAATAAAAAAAGAAGAAAACTAAAACAAAAAGCCCCAAATAGCAACAAAAAAAAAAAAAAGGAAAAAATGATATAAACAAATAGCAACACATTCTCGCCGCTTTCCTCACCCTCAGGCCTTTCGAGTTGCATGTCCATTGGCCATTGAAGTAGACGTGTTGAAAGCATTTTTTGGGGCACTTCAATCAGTTCATCATAACCCAAATTTCAGGGAGAAATGTAGGCAGCATTAAATCGGCAAATAAAAATACGAAAATGAAATTGGGCATAAATGGGTTAGGGACAGAATAGACTGGGGGAAATGTGGGTATAGAACCAGGGCTTACAAATTGGTAACATTATGGTGTATGCCGTAAGGTGCAAAAAAGAAGGACTTATTTTATATGGGCAAGCAGCAATGTAACGAATAAAAATTGAGTGGATAGCCTGAAGGGTGCATGTGGAAGAGGTGAGCTATAAGCGTGATAAGATGGGAGAAGAAATTGAAAGAAGAAAATGACTTAACTGAAAGTCAACGAATCACAATTGAAATGAATGAACAACACTTTTGAAAGGTTAGTTACGTATACAGCCAGACAAATATGTAGCTAGAGGTATAAAGACGCTCTAGGAATAACAAGATCCAACAAAACTTAAAAAGCTTTGAGGAAAATGCAGATTAAGAAACAAAATGTGCTCCATAATGCAAACAATTAATATGAAAGTAAGTAGTATGAAATGATAAAACCTTCACTTTAAAGAAAATTTTCATCTTGCAATATGATTAAATAAGTAAAGAAAAAAAAAAAAATGCAAAACATGTTGATATAAATCGATGGGATATTATTTGGTTTCGATTTCTTAGTTCTTAATAACTTTTTAAGACTTTGTCAACATTCCGCCCAAGATGGCATTTAAGAGATAAAATTATGATTTGTCGCCCCGATGTCCAATCAAGTGTCCACAAAATTTGTTTGCGGTTCATTGAGCCCATAAAGTGGTCAGCAAAAACGATTCGAATTGATTCGACTGCACCGCCCGTTGCCCAGGGGCGACTAAAATTGCATTTGTCTGTGTCCCATTGCGAAATAGTTTCACTAAAATGTATCTTCTTTTTTTAACCAGCTTTCGCAGTTCTCTCTTTTGTTTCTCAAATTGTTTTGCTGCCATCAAGTTTTGCCATGTGGCATCCGGCATTTGCCACTTGTTTTTTAGACTTGCCTCAACTTCCGGCACTGTCAGCTGCCCGCTCCTACTTCTTTCTCTCATTCTTTTCTCTTTCTCTCTCTCCCCCAATCATCTCCCTATCTTCCCCTCGAGTACACCGCTATGCAGCACATTGAAAATGCCGGAAAATTTACGCGATTTCCGTTTGACGGAAATGCAAAAATGAAATTGAAAGCAAAACGCAAAGACTATGCGGGCAAGGGAAGGGTTTTTAGAAAGGGTGTGTGTGTTTGGTAAAGTAAGGCACACAATAAAAAGCAACAACTTGAGCTGTCATCACATGGACAACAGTTGGCAACAACACACGCCCCACTTCAACCCACCCATCCAATTTTCCACACCGCCCCGTCACTCATTTACCTGCCCTTTAGTTTGGTGCTGTTGCTGTTTGCATTTTAGTGATTGGCGCTTTGCATTGACAGTCAGCCAGATAAGGCGACCTGTTTTCGCTGTTTACCTGTACGCCAGTGTTCAGTTGCCTGACTGTTGAATGCGGAGAAAGAGTGTTTACTAAAACCATTGCACCTTGAAATTTGAATCGATTAATAATAAAGGTTTTGTTGTCTTCAACATTTCAAGATTCAAGCAATTTTTTTTGAAAATTATTTTTCCAACTTTCACTTTTAGTTGGAAATTTAGTCTTAATTTTTTAGCATCAAACTTGTAAATTTTAATAATTTTATTAGGGTTTTTAGCTGTTTCTTTTGAATAATCAACTACTTAGGACTAACGAAGAAGAAGATGCTTATTATATAAAATTCCACGCACAGTGGTATTTAAATCGTTTTTATGCAAGGGCAGTATGACCGCCTTTTGTATGTAACTACCGCAATACCAATTCAGTTTATGTGCTTAATAGGCGCAATTCAAAAGTATGCAATGCAAATTGGCACGGAATGGCAAGTCTCGTGAAAATGATGCGGCAAAAAAAATAATTATAGAATACAAATTGGCAAGAAAAGCGGTGAATGAAGATAGGAAAGGGGGATAACAAAAAAAGGGGAAGCTTGTCGTAAGCATGTCGCCTGTCGCCGTCGAAAAATATCTAAAAGTAATCCGGTAAAGTAGTTCCACAGTCAACTATCAAAGGATTGGGAGGGGGTGGGTTCGAGGAGCGGATTAGTCTCACAGCTTACAACAATTTGTTGCAAGCAGCAGGCAAACAAACAACAAAAGCAACAAAATGAGAATAACAAAAATGTTGCTCATATTGCGCTGAGCGAAAACGAAATCTAAAAGCAGCTGCAAGCGTCGTCGTCAACATGTCGCTTACCTACAAATAGTGGTAATGTATGTAAGCGTGGGTGGGCGGTTGGTTGTGATTGTGGTGTTTACAGACAACTAACTGTTACTGTAACTGTAATACTTTAAGCCTTTACGCAGACGACAAACAGCAGTCGTCGTTGCAGCAGCAAAAAGGGAGCAAACGGCAGTGGCTTTGGAGAAGAGGAAGAAGCGGGAGAAGAGAAGAACCAACGCCATCCGCAGGCGACAACCGCATAATGCAGTGGGGCGACTGCGATGCGAACAGCTACGTCAACGTTTGCGTCGACGTCAACTGCTGCTGTGCTATTTTTATGCGACGTTGGCTAAACACAAAAAGTAGGCAAACAACAGATGAGAACCCACCAACCAACCGACAACAACAACAACAACGAATAGGAGACTCGTATATAAGTATGAGAAGCACAAAAAAAAATAATAACAGGATCAAGTTGGTTGGATACAGGACAAAGTAGTAAGCATATGCTCGAACTAAAGCATACCCTAGCTCACTGGGAAAAGAAAGAGAGAGAGACAGAAGCTAATGATAATAATATAAATAATATAAATTCACGGCTAGAATTGGGCGCGAGTTGATTTTACTAATGACTGTTTTAACATATTAATAACAGTTGTAAGCACAATTCTTCTTATCGACAAACATAAGCAAATATGACCTAAGGCGAAATCAGTAATTCATGTGCAATGTACCCCTTTTGGCTAGCTTGCTAAAGGGTATCAAAAAGATTTGCACAAATAAAACTCAACATAGCAGCACTTCAAGCGAATGAGAGAGACAGAGAGAGAGAGAGAGAGAGAAAGATAGAACAAAGTTTGCTCGCACAAGCCGAAAGTGAGTCTGAACCCCTAATCCAGGTCCCATATGTGTGCGTGTGTTTGGTTGCATATGCTGCCATTCCAGTTACAACATTGACCGTGAGACCCCACTTCACCACCACCATCACCATGACCAACTTCCTTCTCGTCCAGCTGATGGCCACTTTCCGTGCGGTGCTGCATAATCACATTTTGCGCTAGTCTGAAATTTCGCTTTAAGCAAGTTGTTAGACATGCGCTTCCGCTTTACGCTGTTTCCGCTTCCGTATCCGTGTTTCCTTTTTTTGTTTTTAATTTGCAGCACCGGCACAGATGCTTAGCTCGGACAGGGCCACAAACTTTATGCGTGTCAGATTTTATTGGACACACACGCAACATTTTTAAGGAGCAGAAAAGCAGGAGCAGAAAGTTACCCAACCCCCAGCGAGGGGCTGAGAATGGGCCTGATGTGCCTCATGTGCACCATAACTCAAAGCCAAAAAGCTTTGTGGCATGCCGCACCAACTCATTGATTTTGCCAACAGCTTGGAAAAAACTGCATATGATTTATTATTCCATGCTTAGTTATCTATTGCAAAACCAGCCCCACCAAGAGAAAGAAAAACAGGCCAATTAGCTGGCGCTAATGATCTTAAGTAAATGACTGCCTATCCTCTTCAGAAGCTCTTAGCTCTTATCTGTGCTTTTGCCTCAGCCAGTTGCAGTTATTTTTGATTCTGCTTGAAACAGTTGCGAATTATAAACGAGTAGCTGTGAGTAAATGAAAATCAAAGATCTGATGCATGTGTTGCTAAGAACACTCAGTTTTACTTGAACAACTTACAATATTTGATCAATTGTATAATTTATTCATAATTTCGAATATTATAATATGGTATAAATTTAAGATAAGATATTCAGCCTAATCTAACAAATATTAAAAACTTCGGTACTCTTATATCTTAATTACATTTAATGTTTTAAATTTTTTTTTACTTAAACCATTAAAATTTCTAACTGACAAGACAAACATAATATGAAATGTGTCTCTTAATAATAATAGGAAGCTGGAACTCTAAGCTTATTTAACTTATTTTAGACTTTAATTAATGATCGCTAATAAAAAAAAGGAAGGCAATGAAGGCAAATCAAATTAAGCACACAGGAAGCAAAATAAAATGAAATAAAATAAAAGAGAGAAATCTCTGATTGAGTGGTTGGGCGTGGCCTGGGAGCGGCAATTAATTTATGAGCCACCCTCTCCTCAAACACACACACAGGCACACTCATACTTTGCACATACTCACGCACACCCACGTTAATTAATTACTGTGATTTTCTTCAGCGCAGCTCGTTGGTTTTTTTAGTGCTTGTTTTGTGCCGCTGATTTATGTGACGTCGACGGCGCCGTCGACGTCGACAGAGATTGGTGCTTATTAATTTTGCCACAACAATAACTGCTGCAACAACAACAACAGAAATATCAGAATAGGTCCCACAATTTGCTTGAAGTAGCTTTTTTTTTTTTGCTTTAAGGTGATTCAAAGTTGTCAGGGGGTGGGGTTGGGGGTTGTGGGTGGCTATCGGTTGTTTTGTCCACGTTTGGATGAGGGTTTGTGATTTAGCGTAAAGCGGGTCGCGACTTTTATTTTTGTTTTTCTATTTGGCTCTAGCATAATGGGCTTTGTGTGCACAACTCGCATTCGATTGTCTTTGTTCGGGTCTACCCCCCTTATTCATCCCTCCGATTCCCGTCTCTCGCGACCAGCTGCGCTGTCGACAATTGTCAACTACTGGTAAACAACAACAGGCAGTCAAGTTATCCTAAATAAACACATTTTCCAAGCTTCGCAGAGCAAGCAATTTTTTTTCTGCCTGCCAAGTCCAGGCCTCTTCCTCGCTCTGCCCCTACTAATTCCCCTCGCAACCGATCCAGATGCGCTTTGTTGGTCTTTTGGCATTCAGCAAACTGTTGCTGCTGATGCGCCCCACACAACAAGTGATGTCTGCTCAACTAGCAGCTATCACATAAAGCTCAAACTTACAATTCAATTCGAAACTCATTTGACAAAAAAATAGTTAAAGATGGAAAATAAAATAAGTAAATAGATATTTGTAAAGCTTTGAGCATAAAAATCATGAATCTCAATGATACTTAACATAATTAAATCGAATCAAGACTTGACGCACACATTTTGTAGACAATTATACAGGGTATACCAACAAGAGCAGCAACAGCAGCAACAAGCTGGGCTCGTTGTTCGCTTATAGGGGATGTCTTTAGGGGGTGGCGGGATGGTGCACGTATAGCGTGCTTTGGCCGGGCGCAGTTTTCAAATTATACTCACAAGAAAAACAAATTAGGAGCCACCGGACAACGTATTTGTCTGATGTTTGTTGTTTGCCTGCTTTGCTTGTCAGCCATCATGAGAGAGGAATATGTAAGTGTGTGTGTGTGTCTGTGTGTTGGTATATTTGTAGGACAGCAAGTGGCCGCTCAACTTGTCGCACGGCTCGTTGCAGACACTTAATGCGCCCTGCTTCAAAATGCTTTAATATTTAGTGTCAGCAGATTTGTCTAATCGCGTTATCTCGTTTTGGCCCCCTCTCCCGCGACCCATCGGTGACTTGAACACACACACACACACACACACATTTAAATAAAGCTGAAAATTGTTTGCCATACAAGTAAAAGGGCAGTCATCAAATATTAAGTTGAGCAATTTTTCCATTGCTTTGGTTAGCTGTGCAAAACTAATTGCATTTTTAATTAAAACAAAGTAAACATAAAATAAAATTTCATATTGCGAGTTGAATTTAGGTATATATTTATAAAAATGTTTTCGTTTGTCAAAAAACTGACAATTTATTTGTATTTCATCTAAAAATTTTTGTTTATTTTTGAGAATGTTTAATTCTTTATTTCGACTTTAGCTTAAATCTGTTTTACTTTTACATTAGTAAAAAGAAAGTGATTATTATTGATTTTTTTAAATCGTATTTCATTTTCCAATGGAGACTTATATATACTGCGATTGACTTTCCCTTAGTGGCATATTTCTGTGTTTTTTTTTTGCTTTTTTAAAATGTATATTTGTCTAATCGATTGGTAATAGAATCGATTTGGATGTGGGCAAGTGGGAATTACAAATTTACTGCATTTATTGTGGATCTTTTGTTATTTGCATAATAAATGAACTTTTTCTTGCAACTCCGTTTGAAATTATTTTTGTTTAAGTGTATGTTTGTACGTGTGTGTGTGTGTATGTACAATAGCGCAATCTGCGATGCGTATGGATGGACATATGTGGGTCATATTCTCATGAACACATGTGTATATATAGAAATCCGATTACTGGTCAACACCATTCCCAGTCCCAGTGCCAGTGCCAGTGCCAGTACCTACACCTATACCTAGACACACACACACACAGGTACATATATTCGAGTGGGTACTACAGCCTGTATACAACCCCATTCAGCTCAACATTTACCTATGTGTGTGTTCACACTGCGTATTTTTTGTGTATTTTGTTTTTGTACGCAATGACCAGCACAATTTTTCTAAATACCCGTTAAGCATGCTCAAAAATGCGGTATATTGGCACATGTATTTCCAAGCAAGTTTGGTTAAATAGTAACGGACTGCAATCAGCCTTTCAATTAATTTCGATATATTTACGACATAGTATCGATATATTATCGATATGTTATCGAACATATTTGGGGAAAATATCAAAATACAGGATGACTTTGTGGTCGCAACAATGTTTCTTGCACAAAACGCTTCTCATTTTCATTTATTCTTTTCTGCTATGGCTTTTACTGCTGCTGTTGTTGCTGTTGTTGTTGATGCTGTTATTTAAGCTTGTGTGTCTGCACACATCAACAATCGTGGTGTGTGTGTGTATGTACTGGCGAGTGTACGTGTGTGTGTGTGTCTGTGTTTGAGATGTGTTGTGTTCATAATACATGTAAAGGCCGCCGGCTGCCGCTTTCCTCGTTTGTTTGTCTGTCTGTCCGTCCCCCAACATGACACAGCCCCCGTCCTATGAACACCCCCTCAGGTCACTATAGTGAGAGAGAGAGATAGAGAGAGAGAGAGAGAGAGGACGCACAGTCATTTCATTTTTAATAGTTTTCAGCCCGCGCGCAGTCAACGTCTACGTCAACGTCAACGTCGACTGAGCATCTTCGTCGACGTCATTTTATTTGCCGCATGTTTATTTTGTAAACTGGGCCTCTAAGGGGGAGTGTGGTAAGAGGGAAATCCCACACTCCCCTTAGTTGCTGCAGTTTTTTTTTTGAACATTGAACAAAAAAAAACACTAACAAATTTGCAGTTTGGCAAAAAAGACAAACTTTTTGTTTGCTGAGATCTGTGGATTTACGCAGTACAATTTAACGCCTACAGTCACAGCTGCCACGCCTACGTCCAAGTGTTGTGTGGACACGCGAGTTACGGAATTTTCATGAATTTTGCCGGTATCATTTGGCATATGAACACCAGGTGGCGCCCAAAAGCCAATTTCAATCTAAATGTGTTGAAAAATGCGCCAATAAATAAATAGCTAAAAAATAAATAAATAAAAGAGAGATAGATAGTTGCCGAGAAAGTGAAAGGCGGTTAGATGGAAAGAACGTGTGAGAGAATTTAAAGATTAGTAGAGATGGGGAGAATGGAAAAAACAAAGAGGAATAGTTTCAAATCATATAATAAAGGTTTATTTTCAATTTTGATTATATCTGTAAGTAAACAATTTAACATCAGTCTTTTCCATAAGGGGCATTATGTAATCTATTAATCTGAATAATAATGACCATATGGGATGAATAAATAATAATAAAATCAGTACTTGTGCCGGAGTGCTGGATCCATCTGACTTTTCTCTTTTAAAGACTTGTCTCAACTGAATGATGTCACACGAGACGCTGCGGCATAAACAAACAGAATGACAAGCGGTTGACTTTGCATGGTACACAAATCATGCAACACACACACACACACACAAACACAAGCCCAATTGCACTTGTACACCAAAGAGGCAGACAAAAGGCTTAGCGAAGCGTTGCAAGACGTCAAAGACGCATGAGTGGATGCCACCAGCTATGGAAACGGCAACAAAAAAGCACTAGCAGCAATAGCGATGTCTGAATTGACGCTAACAGCGCGAACATTGCTCAGCACTGAACATTCTCACACACAAGCACATGCACTCACACACACTCACACACACACACACACACACACACATACACACACCCATCATCAAACGGAATGAAGAGACTCTGACGAGCTGGCAAGGACACGATTTGTGACTGCCGACAAAAACAGAATAAAGAGTTTCAAGGCTGAAAAAAATTTATTTGTTATCGAAAATCTTTTGTGTGTGTGTGTATGTTTCTGTGTGTGTGTGTGTGTAGCAATTCTACGTAGATATCGGTTCTGAGAATTTCTATGATATCATGTTATCGACAATTCTTTCATGTTTAGCGGTTTTGAATGCAACTCCCGGTCGATAATTCTTAGTGTGTCCACTAATTTGTAGTGTCTTTTCTTTTTTTTTTTTTCTCTTTCTGCAAGAAAGTTATCGAATCTGCAAGCGTTTATTTACTGAATTGAATTCTAATAGCTTAACATAAGTATCTGTTCAGATCTCTATTTTTGACACTTTCTGACATTTTGTAGGTGGAAATTTGAAGGAAATTGAAGTCAATTTTTGTGAAAGTAGTACGGACAATAATGTAAGCCGACATAAATTTCTGTTTATTTTCTTAAGATTTTTAGATTAATTGAAATTTTGTTTTTTGTAGCCTTTGCCTCTACCTGAAATATCCAGTGGAAAAATCTATAAAGCGAAGTGGTACTTTTAACACTTATTTATTCATACATATATATGTAGCCTTGTGCGTGCGAGTTTGTGTGTGTGAGTGTGTGTGTTAATCTGTTCATATTTTATGTCCGCATCATGACATAAAATCAAAATAAATGCTAAAGCTAATGCAATATGCAAATATGTACTTTAATACTCTTGCTCACACTTATGCTTAAACTTAGATTCGTATTCGCAATCGTGGTTATATTCAGGGTTGTAGACACGAATACCATTTACATAAAGGCTTAGACAGAATTTGCATTTATATAGATACTCTTGGCAGGTGGTTCTTGTGGTTTCTGATATTTCTGCTATTCTGAGTTTTGACATATTTGCCTTGTTGCGGCCAAACAGTTGCATCTAATGTAAATGCACAAAGGCGATTTATGACAACCCTGGATAAGTTCTGGTCTCCCAGCTTGATCCCTATTAACCCCCCATACTACGGTATGACAAGACAAACATTGCGCCTTGTTCTTAGTAACTTTCTCCATACTCAGCTAATATGTACATATACACACACACACACACTCATTCACTTACATACACATCATTCATCATTTTGTGGAGCATTTGGCTGTTTGGGACTCTGTCAGCTGGCCCATTAACGAGCCCAAGTCCCACACCCCGCACATCTTGAATGGTTTTGGTCATGTGATATATGTATGATAGGCAAGGAGACTTAACCCAACATTTGTTTCTTCTTGCGCTCTGGTTTGTTGTCTGTTTGCCAGCCACCAACAAAATTCAATAAAAATATTTGAATAATTGTGCAAAATGCACAAATGTTTGCATAGTTTTCGCTTACCAACCGCAGATACGAGATACATTCAGCAAAGGAGATAGAGAGATAAAGAGAGAGAGAGAGAGAGAGAGAGAGAGAGAAAGAGAGTGGGTGTGTATTCAGGCCTTTAAATGGATCATTATCAAAGCAAAGTCAAACTCTATTAAGAATTTGTATAAAAATAAATATAAATGTTGACCAAAGCAAAATTTATAAGACAGATGTTTGTACTTTTAATTTAAGTCCACTTTTAAGCATTACCGTACAGATTTCTTATAACAATATCTTCTCTGACAGTGAGCTAAAACTTAATTGTTCAGGGTCAGTTGGTGTTTAAAACGATATATTCCATATGAGAATCACATAGAAAGGCAGCTAATGTTGAACATCTTTTAAAAATTTTAGCATTTCTAATTTATTTATTTTCGGGTTTTTTTTACAGCGAAAATTCAGAGACACAGAGAGAGAAGAATCAAATAGAAGAGAAAGAGAGAGAAAGAGAGAAAAAGAGAGAGAGAGAGAGAGAAAAGGATGGAATGAGTATTTGAACTTAAATATTTTATTGGGAAAAGTTTGTTTGGTGGTCCACTGAGTTGGCTGCTCATCTGTTTTGTTAGTTCGTCTGTTGCATTATTCATTAGGGCGGCAGTGGAAAAGTCACCTGGCGATGGGACATGCAACGACTTCCGCTGGATGGATGGATGAATAGGAAGTTGGAAAAGGGGAGCGAAAGATATAAAAAGCGTGGGGAAACAGAAATTGCAATCATGGCCAAATAATGACGCTTACACACAAAACACACCCCACTGCCAAGGCAATTTGGAGAAAACCAGCCAAGCCAAATTTTCTGTTTGGGTTATGGATGGTTAGGGTATGCAGAATGTGTGCTTGATAGCTGGCTAAATCAAACATGTTGATGGCCACTTGAAAGGCAACGGCTGAATGACTGGCGAGACTGGCGAGACAAGCAAAGCCAAATTGCTTTCCAAAGAACATATTCATAATTTGTCACTCAAAACTTAATGAATGTATTTAAATTTTAGCAAAATACATAACGTAAATATGTTTATTTAAATGAATATGTTTTTATTATGTTTTACTTGTATTAGGAGTATCTCTTAGTCTAGTTCTCACGACTGGAAAATTCGAAGTGTTCCTCTTTTTGTCTTGTTATTTTTTTTTTAAATAATTTCCTTAAAAGTTCACTTGCACGAAGAATGAAAATGGAAATTCTTTTAGTTTCTTTTGTTAAATGTTTTTAGCTTGCCTAATAATATTATGATTGGGGTCATGGGGTGGGGCCACTGGGTGCTACGGTCATATATATATATATATAGATATGACATGCACATGCACGATATCAAGTAATCGCCATGTGTGACGGGCAGAATAAAAAGGCGCCAGCCGTAGTCAAGTTGTATTTGCTTTCAAGTGGTGTATGTGACACGTGTAGATATTGTTGTTGCTGCTGTTACCACTTACAAACACACACACATACGATCAAACACGCACACTACACTCTGTATTTATATCTATCTATCTGTCTATCTATCTATCAATCGATGTATACGCTGTCCATGCACACAAATGATTTATTTATTTATTTACTTATTGCCAATGACGCAAGCTGCCAGTACTAGTCCTCCCACTGCCCAGTGTTCCACAAAACTCGACATACACTATAAACCACCTTGTATGGATATTTAGAGTACACGAGTCATGTTCAAAATGTATTGGGCATTTGTCGCTGGACGCGGAATAAACACATTATAAGTGCAGACGAACAGTGGCATAAAGTGTCAGTGGGATTAAGTATCATTTACTAAAACTTGTTTTACTCGGATGTGTTATATTTTGTCAATGTACAAATGTTAAAATGTAGTTTTTGATCAATGCTGTTTAGTAAAACTGTGCTCAGATCTTAATAAACAAATAAATAAATAAAAAAAAAAAAAAAATTTACATTAGAAATATAAAAATTTAAGGGTTTTTTTTTCAATTAGCATATAGACACTGAGATAAGATACTGAATCTAATCTCGAAATCTATTCATTTCGGAATAAGTGAAATTCAAGATGAATCGTTTTATGTGTTACACATCTGTTAATCAAATAAAAACATTGAACCCAGGTTAGGGTATCAAACTATCTACGTTCAAGTAATTTTTGCTCGCCCAGCCACAAAATTTGGCACACAAACAAATTTGTTGGTTGGTTTGCTCCGCAATTAGCTGCAATTAGAAATAGATGAGCAGATAGAATTTACGAGGTAGTGTTCCCAACTAAAGTGTGTTCCACTAAAGTTAGGTAGAAAAGTCAGATAGATGAATTTGTAAATAATGTCGACATAATTTCTCAATTGGTTGCCATTTCCTAATGTGAACGGCATATAAATAAATTCAACGAACAAGCACTTTGCATAAAAATATACAATACTCTTTCCTTGGGATCAGAGAAGCAATAAATAGGAGTAGAAAAATACGACATTTTCATTACATTACCGAACTTGAAATTAATGAATTAAAACAAAATGTATGAGTTTGTGATAGGCGAAAGTTTGAATTAGTTCAAAACTCAACTTTTAACTTGTCAAACGATTCCAGCTGCTGTTGGAATTCGAGTCAGAGTCATTGAGAATGAATGAATGAATCACTCATTAGACATTCATAATGATAATTGGTACAATGGAGAACATCGAGAACACTAATTGCCAGAATCGGGGGGAAGAGCAGGAATCACAAACCGAACAAGACCAGGTACAGGAACAAGATGATGAGGATGAATCTATTAGCGTATTTGGCTAATGTAATCACAACAATATCAAAGTGATTTGTCCTTGTTCTGTTTGTTGTTCGTCCTTGCAGCTCACTCAATAAATTGCCCTTTTTTGTGGTTGTCTTTTATGTACTAGCACACACAGTTCTTGTTTTCAAAATATTTGCTCAAATTATTCTTGCGATCTTAGATGCTGCACAAACTTTTTCCTTACCAAGTGCTTGAGCAACAAAGGCAACAATTGCCATTAAACGCAAACAGACACTCGTTGTATATGGGTGTATGTGTGTGCGCGGGTGTGTGTGTGTGTGTGTGTGTGTGTGTGTGTTCAACACATGTTGCTGCCAGCCCTTGAGGCAGGACTTCATGGCAAGCGGAACAAACGCAAATGTCCTTCAGCCGGGCATAACAGCTGCGTTAGCCTGCTGTAATTTACCACATAAATGCATACAACATACACACACACACACACACACAAATACCCTTCTCCCTCTCTCTATCTGTTTCTGTTCCTCTGTTGCTGTCTCTTACCGTCTCTCGTCTAGCCTAATTGCAAATATATATTTTGACTTACAACGAGTTGTGGCAACGAGTTTCCAAGTCTTGAGTTTCAAATTTCAGTTTGTTCAGCTTGGGGTGCCAAATGAAATTTACATTTTTGACTCCATTTAACTTGGCAGCTGCGTTCCAATTGACTTGCAGCTGACACTGAGCATGACTGAGAGTGACATGACACTTAAAACGCCTTTTGTAGCGCTATGAATTTTATATAACCCTCATGTCAAAGCCTTTCCAAATGTATTCTTTTAATAATCAGCCTCTCTTTTATTATATAGTCTCCATCTCCAACACTGTTGCATGCCAATTAGTTCTTTCGCCAATTGTTGTTGCTGGAAATAAGTCTATCAACTTAGTTTCTCCTACGCTGATACAATAAATATGTTCATTCAAAGGCGATCCATAAAACTTCTTCATATTTCCATCGCAAATTAGGTATGCAGCAATTTTTACTTTAAGACACAAAGAGAGTTAGTGTTAAATTAATGGCAAGTCAAAGTGGCTTTAAATATATGAAGCGCACTTCCCAAGTAATGATTTGATTCAACTTTTGCCAGAAAGCATAACTAGAACTCTGATCGAAATCACTTCTGATTGATCATAGTTTGGCCAAGCTGCTTATTAATAATTAAATGTTGTTTGTCGAATCGAAAGTTGCATTGTTGTTTGCGTCATCATCTGGAGGCTTTTAGCCAAGCAAACATCTCCACACCTCCCCATCATTCATTTTTTGTGGCTTGTTTGCTTTGCCTGTAACCACATCCGGCAAGGTCGCCACATTGTTCGTTTTCTTAGTTACTCAATTTCTTTCACTGGTCCATCCAGAACCATTGTGCTTGGCCGGCCTCCGTTTAATAATAGCCTTATGCAACTTTAATTGAATTGCATGTTAAGCCACGGGGCTTTGTCTCCGCCTCGATGTGCTGACACTTTGAGACATACTGAATGCTGAAGGACGAATTTCCAAAATGAAATAAAACATTTTGGCTAAATCTATAGACAATTTCATTAATTTTATCGAACGTTGCCAAAATAGATTCGCACTTAGCCTTATTTATTCAGTTTGATATTTTGGTCTAGTCGAACTTGCAAACGGTTTTTTTTTTTTTTTTTTTTTTATAATAATTTACAATGTGGCTGCTTTTTTACTTAGCTGTAATTTGCAATAAATAATTGCATTATACTGCAACCTTTTTTAATTATGACTGGACAAATGACGGTGCTAATCAACATTGGCCAGCAAATGTTGACATTTCCCATTTCATTCGAATGATATCGGTTGATGTTCAAGCCACAAAGTATTGAAATGTGTCATGCGAATGGAGACAAACATTTTAACAATTTTAATTAAAAACCCCCTCTTTGACATAAAAGTTTTAATGCCAAAAATGTATTAAATAATCAATTAGATTTTTCTTTAAATGTTATCCAATTTATTGGTATATTGGTTAACTAGCAGCGAAAGGATTTACAAATTATATTAAGATCATTTATCAAGTTAAGAAATCAATAAGTTCTTTGTTTTTCAATACATTAATGATTTTTGTTTTTCACATTCCATTTAAATTGTTGTCAAATCATTGACAAAGGCAATCATGTCGTTTATGGCATATTTTGCTATTTGGCAAATTTGATTTATTTCACAATTTTGATTTATGTGCGTAATAAGGAATGCGCTATGGAACATGTGATTGTTGCTTTTGTGGCCATTATGGTAGTGAATAATTATCGATTTTGTGAACATTTCACAAATTGATAACGAACATTTTGTTGCCCATTTAAATCGCAAACAGTCAAAACGAAACAACAAGTTCAACAATGTGCATTTTTTGTCGAGCACAGGAAATAAAACTGCCAAGACTGACAGTTATAAATGGGAACAGAATATGTGGAAAGAATGGGGGAACGCATGCGGCGGAGGCGGAGGGTGGCAGGTTGATAGAGGTAGTTGGATGCTATTGCTGCTGACCTTGCACACTGTTTGCAAAAGTCAAAAGTGAATTGAAAGAGAAGAGTTCCAAAATTGTAACTAAATGTTGTCCTCGCAAGGAAATTTCAATTTACTTCAACAATGATTAGGTTTATTTTGCTTCTCTGTCACTGCTGATTAAGTTTGAATATCTTTTTTGGCGAAGGTCTTTTGTTTTTGTGTGATTGCAAATATAAAAATGGGAAATCTGAATTTTTTGTATAATAGTACATGTTAATCGGAATTGTCAGAGTGTTTCGATTTCAGGCTCAATTTAATATGAGTATGAATGACACGATTTACACAATATTATTTAAATTTATAGCTGACAATGGAGTAATAAGATGGTTATAGAATTCAAGATGAAAGATATTACCATGATTATGGAAGACGAAACAAATAAATAAATGTTTATCAGCTATGTATTCATACCTCTGAGAGACAATAACGTGAGAATTCTGGATAAATGATAAATGTTAATCAAATAATGCTCATGCATAAAGTATGCCAATAATTGATTATGGAATGGCCAGCTAAAAATTAAATAAAGTGAAAATGGAGGTGTCATGTCAGGTGAATGTCAAAATGAAATGAAATTTATATTATTTTAGATAAACAAAATTTGCTCAACAATCATTGAAGTCGACAAAAGAACATATTCGTCCGCTTTTGAGCTCTGCTATTGAGTTTTTGTGCACTCTGCTGATTTATGACTAGTTTGCAGCATTTCCATGCAACACTATCGATCATTTCTGCAACTCAAGCTACTCCGCAGTTGAGCAACTTGCCCCGCTCTAAAACTAAGAAACATCTAAAAAGCATTTGCAAGAAATTATCGGCTGCAACGCATTTGCTGGAATTTATGAGTGGTCTGCAACACTGTCAGCTGAAATTTACATAGTCTTAGAATTTATGTGTCGAGTTTTTTTTTTATGACATCATCTGAAAATGAACGATTGTTTTTCATAACTACAAATGCAGCAGCAGTGGAAAAAGGAAGTTGTTTTTCATTTTCCATTCGAATTTAATTAAATAGCATGCATATCAAACACAATTATATGTTCCGAATATACTAGTAAAATATACATTTATTTAGTTGTATAACTTACTATACGTATTCCTTATATACTAGTAATATATATATATTTATTTAGTTACGTTACTTACTATTGATTTCGAAGTCTGCATTTAATGGATTGTTTGGAGCTTATTGAAATTGAATAATCTAGTATGCCAGAATTTTTGGCTGAAAATCCAAGAACAGTTTCAAATGATAACACTTTCTCCCTGTTTGCTTTCTACTTAGGGCCATGGCCATTGCTCTGTTGCTCTTTAGATTGATGGTGGTTTGGGGTGGTGGCAGAGGCTTAGCGCAAACAATGCGCGCCTGGGTTGCCACCGCCTGCGGTTGTAATTACAACGTTGATGGGTTGAGTTCGAATCAAAAAGAGAAGCAGCATCAATTGGTGGCCATTGTCTGTGCAGCAATGTTGCAGGTGCAATAGGGTCAGTAAAAGGGAGGCGGTGAGGGGACGTGTCGTTCTTGTGGCAAACAATTGCAAACTGGCAACAGCAACTAGGTTGCCTGCCTTTAAACTGCCGGAAGTGTTGCAACCCGCCTTCCACCCTCCCCTCCTCCTCCTCTCTCTGTCCACTCCACTCGCCACCCCAGCACCTAGCACAGTACCTCGTCACTATCTCGTGGACGCCCTCGTCCTCGGTCCTTCAGTTTTCGGTTAACTTGCCCACCGGGCGGGTAACAAGTGATGCATCTGGTGGGTGGTTTGACAGTCCCATCCCAGCTACTCAGTCTGTCTTCAGGTTTGTTAGGCTCGATTGTGCGCTCCCCCCCCCCCTCCCCACACACACACTGGCCCCCAAACAAATTATGCGCATTGGTCGTGTCATATCTCGCCTCTCATGGCCTGGCATTATTGCTGTTGATGTTGCAGTTGTTGCGCTTCGGGGCGCCACTAAATTGATAAATGCAGCTTTGACTGCTATCTATGCATCTCCCCCGCACATTGATTCCCCCTTATAACCGAACTTTTGTTTCTATTTAGTAGTTGGGCATTGTTTGGCGCCATTTGTTCCATTCATTTGCTTGCTGGCAGCCTCAGATCAATTTCTGATGTGAAGAGCTCGCCAATTATGGGCCGAGGGTTGTGATTAGATTCTAATAATGCTTATAACTTGTAAAATCAGCAGTGCGCTACATGTGCATCAGTTTATCATCAATTATAGCTTTTAATTTAGGAACGTTTTGAAAATGAACCTTTAACAGAACTAAATATCCATTTAGAAATACCCTTGTATAATAACTGTTATTTTGGTAATATATAATATATAATATATAATATATATATAGCTATAGAAAGTACTTTTATTTATGATATAGCACTTGCAATCAGCTTTAGACATGTTTTTATAATATCTGTAAAAGAAGCAGACTGATCAATTGAAACGCGATTGAACCCACATTTTCACTCGTTGTGGATGGATGGATGAGACTGGGATCCATGTCCCATGTTCCACATGCCACATGCCAAATGTCACATTCCACATGCCGCCAGTTGTCGATGCGAGTCAATTGGCATGCCACGTTTTTTGCCCGTCCTTATCGTGTTGCGTAAATGCCTTCATTGAATATGAAAAGTGCAATGCCAAAAAAAAAACGCAATTGCCAAAAAACAAAGAAAAATGAATCACAAAAAACAACGAGTCACGTTGCACAAAAGGGTTGCTTAAAAGTGCTCCAACATACAAGAGAGCTCCAGGTGTGCATTACTATACTTCCACACACGCATGTGTGTGTGTGTGTGTGTGTGGATTTGTGTATATATTTTATATGTATGTTAGAGCGATATATTTTCCCCTTGCTGTTTGCCGTTTGCTTTTTGCCGCTTTTTGTTGTTTCGTTTTTCCCTTTGCACTTGCAACTTGCAACTGACAAAAGCAGCGTAAAGCGTAAAAGAAAACAAAAATAGGCACCATTTGTCCCCAAAAGCCATTCGAATGTTGAGAGTTGAAACTTAGAGTGGCTCAGATCACCCCAACAGCTGGTGCTGCTCACAATACTATTACTGCTCCAATTAATCCAATCAAAGGCAACGGCAGCTGTCAGCACAGAGCCAACTGAAAGCAATCTGAAATGACAACTGCAACTGGAACAGAACTGGTAAGGCAAGGGGGATAGACGGATAGAGGGAGTACGTGCACCAGCTGATTTGCTTAAAAGTTATTTTATGTGGCAGCTGTTAAATGGCCGTACATCACATGTGGCAACTGCCACAGATTGGTTCTTTCTGATCGATAGAGAATTCAAGTCGCGGCGCGGTATTTGACATCGCTTGCGAAAATATAATTGTTTGAGTGCTCACTTCGGAGCTTTACAATTAACAATTATAAATCTTATAACTCGACAAATAAACTACATTTATATTAATGCAAATTTCGGTGCATTTTTATTTATTTGAAAATTTCGATAGCTATTGAAAAAGCTCAATAGCTCAACATTTGGTTCACTAAAATTGTATAGCTAATACAGGCTTTCTGTAAAACGTGCTACTATAATAATTATAGATACTACTTTGAGACGATCGTTACATTCACACAGTTATTACATATATTTTGAGGTTCTATTCACAAACTGCTGCTGTTATGCAAAATGCAAAGTACTGTTTATATGGTGATTTACCTGCACTTCTACTATGTATTCTCATATGCATATGCAGCATACACGAAAAGTGTTGGCGACGTGCTGACCTATGTACTCACACACACACACACACAAACATATATGGTGCACTTGGGCAGCTGTAACTGACAGCAGTTGCAACTGTCACGAGTTGAGAATCGCTGACACTTACACGCAGTCCCAGCATCAGGCGTCAAGGGCAAAAAACGAGGCAAGCTGCAAAAACGGTTTAAGTTCGCGTATTTAAATAGAAAAAAAAAAAAACAAAACTTGGCAAGTAAAAAAAAAAAAACAGAAAACAAAGTCTATTTTCAGGCAGTGTTGTTTCTGAAATGCCACAGCTGTGCGATTTTTATTCTTCTTTTGTACATTTGTCTTGGTGAGTGAGTGATGGGCGCTAATTGATTCCAAGACCTGAGGGATGACAGCAAAAAAAATTACTCCTCAACAATGACAACGACCAAAGGAAAGGAAATGGCAAAGACGGCTTAATTATGTTTTGAGTTTTTGGCCAATTGTTTGCCATTTGCCAAAAATCTGGACAAAAAGCGTCCTTGCACCCAGCTCGTATTTCTCTTATATTTGTAGCTGGCCAAGCAGCCAAGGCCAATTTAATTAATTTTTCTCTTTGGTGCTGTTGCCTTCTTTTTTTCCATTCCCTGTCTCATTTTATCTGGCTTTGCGGCAGGTGGGAAGTTTTTATTCAATCAGCAGCGAGAACAAACTTTGAACTTGAAGTTCTCTCTGAACTCCGTTTTAATTAGTCTAATTAATTTTTGACAACGAAAAACAAAAAGCGGCGACAAAACTCGGAAAATAAAAATAATCAAAGAAGAAACAGCACAACTGTAGCCTCAACCTTAAAGAACTGCTTGAAAGTTTTTCATGGCCGACACTTAATTCGTGGCAAGTTTAACTAAAAGATTCTTTTTTCTTTCCATTTTTTTTTTTTGTTTTGAGGCGAGCATCATCTGCATTCCTGATTCTAGGCGTGCAGGGCTCGTTGCTTGGTGGTTGGCAACCTCAGATACGGTAATACATTTGTGTATAACGGTAACTGAATTATCTACATTTTTATATATACATAAAAGCTGAATAAAAATGCGAGCCATTTTCCCATTTGGGGGATATACATTAATGAGAGATTCAGTACCGAATAATGCTATAGATTATAAGGAAAGCAATAGAATTTCATTGTTTAACTGTTGTACATTAGATAATGGATTAGATAATGTTATGAAATTATGATATGCTTTTGTTTTTTGTAGTCAGAAATGTTAATTCTGTATAATTACATTCATTAGATCTTTCTCGATTCACAGGTGGATAACGCAGATTTGTAGCATATATGTTGTGGACTAGGTTGCCGGAGTTGACTGCAAGATTGAGACTCGAAGAATACTTGAGATGAGCTCATAATCTATGCATATCTACAATTGCTCCCAGTTACAATTTGACAAAACACGTTTATGAAGTAAGCAAATCGCAGCAAATCGTATCGATACTTTTGCTGTTCCTATTACTGTGGCAGGAAGAAAGTCGGAAGTGTGTGTAATTTCTTATGCTACAAACAGCAAAAGCCACCAATTGCCGATCAAGTGACCAGCAAACAAAACCAAACCGAAACAGTCCGAGCTCAATTGAGCCAACGACATGCATCACAAAAGTCTGTCTGTCTGTCTGTCTTGTGGGAGGTTATGGATAGAGGTGTGGCCAGTTATCATTGCCACATAGCAAAATGCAATTATTACACTGAGCAATATTTGAGTTATATTTCAGTAAACAGGGTAACCTTTAGATTGGGAGGACATTGACCAATAGCCATGTGGCTTGCAGTAAAAGTCGTGCCTCGAAAACAGATACACAAACTGAAGCCGAGTTCTGCATATTTGGCTTTTACGTAGTGCATAAATCGTGCCAAACTTGTGCTTTCTAAGAGCCAAAAAAAGACACATCTAAGGCTGAAGAATTTGGGGGGGGGGGGGGATGGTTAGGTATGAAGAGGGTTTGAGCAAAACATTTATGACCAAAAACAAATGGCTGGCAGGCAGCTGCTGGCAGTGACTCAAGTGCCCATAATGGCATAAACGACGACGTGCAGGAAACGTTTGTTGTTGCCGTTGTTGTTGCCGTTGTTGTTGCCGTTGTTGTTGCCGTTGTTGTTGCTGTGGTTGTCGTAGCTGCTGCTGCTGCTGGGGGAAGTGTCACAGGAAGCCGGAAGTGCGGCAGATAGCAGACAAGCAAGTTGACAAAAGTTGGCTTCATTCTCCACTCATGCAACGCATGAAGTACAAGTAAAATCAACTGGAACTCAGGACACACAGGAGGACGACCGGGCAATCTACAGCACTCGATACTCTGTCTCCCCACAGAAAATTTTAGCCATTTCCAACACGTCCTCGAATTACATTACAAATAAATATCTATATAACATTTTTCTCATACATCAAGATGTGCTCGAGAAAGATCATACAGTAAACTCTTACGTTTATTTAGAGAAATACGAATGAAATAAGAGACTTGAGTGAATTTTGTTAATCTCTTAACTTTATCCCAGGATCCAAAGAAGCAAGGGTTGAACCAATTGGTTTGAGGATTCTTCAATGCCTAACTTAATCTCGACTATGTTTGATTTGGATAAGGTTTATTTCTAGTTAATAATCTTTTCTGGATCTATAAGTGCTTGGCCTATCAAATTTGTTATGCAGCATATTAACTGTTTTAATATTCGCAATAATTGGTATATAAATACAGTTTTTTTTATATGACTATATGTTCATGTAATGAGTATTACAGTTTTGTACTTAATTCAAGCTTTAACATAAAAAATAAAAGATTTTCATGTAAGTATTACTTTTTTTCATGTACGCTTTTCATAGTTAAAAATAATTCAAAAAGATTTTTAAAATGCTTTTTGTAATTCGGTTGACATACTTAGTTTGCCATTATACCTTGTATAATGATTACTATTTCTTTTTTTTTATTATTTTCTTTACTCTGCTTTTGCTTGTGATTTTTGAAATGAATAGCCGACTCTTTTTGAGGAATTTTTTTTTTTTAAATATTTTTATTTGTGAGTGCTTTTTGTGAATGTCGCAGATTTTTGTTCAATTGAATGCATTTCATTTCATTCGTGACGACGCGACGGCAGCGAGCGGACAAATTCCTTAATTGCAACTCGGCCATACGCCTTTCATTTTGTAGCAACCCCCACCGCTCCCCCTTGCATACGCCCACAGCCTCTTTTGCTTTACCTATAAATTTTAGCTGGCTCTTTTTATGTACTGCGCTTTTTTGGAGCTGCATAAAAGCGAACAAAAAATCAGGCCAAAGGCAGCCAGCTGAAATGACTGAAAATGCAATGCGAAATGCTGGCTGCTCAGGAGTATGATGAGGCGGAGAGGGGGGGGGGGGTTTACTAGGAGGGAGTGGTTGCAAGGTTGTTTTGTGTATACTGCCACAGCTGCCACTTCTTAATGCATAATGGCCGCTAGCTGTGGACATGTGGTTGTTGTTATTGTTGTTCTTGTTGCAACCTTGAAAATTACGAAAAGAAAAAAAATTGAATTTAGTTCAAATTGAGCCGCTACACTCAGAACAAATTTATAAGTTTACTTCTGAAATGCATTTAATTAAAAATATCTTAATTATTGTGCTTCCAAATTGAGTTATACATTTAAAAAAAAAACTCAAGAATGCAGAAATTATTTTCTTCAATAATATGGATTTGTGTTTTAAGTACTTTTGGTATGTCTTCGTTTTATGAGTTCTTTTTTTTCTGGTGCGTCTTAAAACATGGACAAGTTAATTGCCAGTTTGAGGTTTTGGTGCAAACAATGACGAGGCCAGAAAGGGTAGACAAGTGTCGGGGCAACGTTGTTGCAGTTCCCTGTCCTGCCTTACCACACACCCCACCCCATGTACACTCACTCTTTGTGGCAAAGGTCAACAGTTGTCTTTGCTGTTGTTGTTGCTGCATGCATTGTTGCATTTGGAACAGGTCAAAATGTGAGTCCGTTGGCTGACAGTTGCCATATTGTTGGCAAGCGGCCTTGTCATAGTTGCTGCTGTTGTTCGGCCAGAAACTTAAGCCTCGGGCTCTGGCTTTAGTTCTGGCCTGGGCAAGGGCTTTTGGCAGTGCCAACTGTCGCCGACTATGCCACAACAGCTGCCACAAATGGGCAAGCCCTAGTCCCTCCCCTGGCCATTTATTTTTTGATGTTTGGGTATATTGTATGATATGATAACCAAGGCTAACAAAATGAGAATTATTAGAGTTAGATTGAGAGAGAAAAACAGAGATGAAAACGACACTTTTTGTAATTCCAAAGTTTAGCTTACGAATGAATATACCTTGTCAGACAATAACCAACTGTAAAAACGTATTGAAAATTTTGATGGCAAACAATTTTTTGTAAGAACGGTTTTTTTTTTTTTGTGAATGGTTTAAGTTGAAGCTGCCAATTATTAGTTGTTAAATAAATCCAAGCACAAGTCAAATAATCAACAAAATATTTATATTTCGAAGCAAATAAATTTTTAAGTTCTGAATGTTGTTTCTTGTAGGCTGAAAAATGTTGCCATAAATAAAGACAGAAAATGGCAAAACTTGCCTAAATTCTGCTTTTCAACATCAGCTATTTTAATGTTGGACCATTGAATCTAAGTTGAGTGATGAATCCAGATTGTTTACCTAAGTTATGTGATGTTATTATTATTTAAGTTATAAATGGAATTATTCATTTTATGAACTAACAAAATAAGTTATAAATGGAATTATTCATTTTATGAACTAACAAAATAAGTTATAAATGGAATTATTCAGTTTATGAACTAACAATTTGCGGAGGCTATTTTGGTTTTTTTTTTAATGCGCCCCAAAAACGGCGAACACCAAATTTTGTGGCAAATTTTTCGCGTAAAAAGTTTACGCACTGCCTCAGCAACAATTGAGGCGACAGCGGCCAATTAGGCAAGTTTTAAGATGCTCCTTATGGATAATGGGCGCCTTTTGTGTCCACGACATTGTGCTAATCAACAGACTCTGCTGTAACAACAGTAAAAGCCATAATAATAAATTAAAAAAAATATTCGTACTAAATTATTTTGTAATTTTACCCCTCGTCGCTTTTGGCATGTAGTTGAATTAAACTAAATTAAAGCAAGAACAACAACTAAAATAATAAATCAAAACACAGAAAAACATTTTTGCACGAAAGTTTAATAGAAAAGAATGTGCAATAGCAAAATGGAGGAATCGTAGCTGTGAGGATCCTAAGAATGACACAATGATTATGGGTATAACAACATAATTTTTTTAAACGTTCATAATGCAAGAAAAAGACCGCAGCAATTAAAGCAATATTATTATTTCACAGACGAATTGCAAGAGAATGAGATCCATCATAAATATAATTAAAGATATACACAACATATATCTGATCCGATTTAATTGGAAGTTAATGGGTTTGATTGCGATACAATTTCTCGTTATATGGCCATCGAAAATAATTATCAGGATTGAGTGTGACTGCTTATCGGATAACACTCAACTGTAAAGAGAATAGAGATAAAAAGCTAGCCGGATTCAGTTAAGAATAATGGAGATTTCAATATCCTTGGTGCACGTGCGTTTGTGGACGTGATAATCTCCTGGAGACACGCAAGGCCCGTTCCAACTGCATGCACGATTTAAAGACAATGTCAATGTATGCGTACTAAACTCACCCCAACACACACCCAATCACACCCGTGATATCACCGCAAAATATTTCGCATATTCTCAGATCCTTCTGTATGCATATGGGGCCTAGAACCGAATCCTGTGCAACTCCTGCGGTGACCTCGTAGCTGTTTGGAGAGTATAAGCATTGCGTATATCCAGTGTTATCACTGCACAGTACTCTCCCCATCTCCACCTGGTGCCCTCCCCCGCCTGGATTGCGTCCAATGTAGAGCGGGCTTTCCGAAAACCATACTCGGACGCTGAAGGGGCGTTTTTCTCCCCCAGGATTGCCAGTAGTCTATTACAAACTACTTTCTTCAGGACCTTTCCCCCAGTATCTAGGAAGCAAATGGACCTGTTTCCTGATGGATCGTCAATTGGCTTATCCCCTTTAGCAAGAGGATCCGTCGTTGTCACTTTCATCTCTTCGGGAATACTCAGTCCTGTAGGTACCTGGGGTATGTTGCAGAAAATCCTCAGGGTATTGTATGGATCGTCAGCTTCATCCCGGAGTATCTCCGCATAGCTGCTTTCGCCCTTTGCATCGATGAGTATGGCGTCTGGTCGCGCCTTCTCCATGCTGACTCCTGCTTTTTTGGGCTTTCTGGCTTTCTTCTTTTTGGGTAACAAGCCACCACAGTTCTCCTTTTGGAGTCTCACTTACTTTTCGAGCGGATGGGGCTACCTGTGTAGCCTACCTTTTTATTCCGTTTAATCAACACAGGACCCTGTTTACTTTTGCCGTCCCACGACTTTCTGAAGAGGGGACACTTCTGTGAGAGCCATCGTCGTGGACCTGAATCGCAACCAATACGAATAGCGCTTTGATCCTTTCGACAGAGTCGCGCATCCTTTGTTGGATGGAGTGCCGTTTGCCATCTTCTAGAAACTCCACCTCCACAGCTTCGTAAGCTTATCCTTGTATTCGATGTGCTCCCGACTTTTAGTCGTTATTTCTGATCGTTGTATAGTTACGTAATAATCGCATGGTTACCTTTGCATGCGTGGGTTAACACCCGCCCCTATGGAGTCGGATGTTCAGAGGCGGGACTCGTTTTAATCTGGAATGTAACATCTGTACCTGTACTGCCAACTTAATAACAACGTACTAGAGAGAGCGCTTGGAGAATTGCCCGGGACGGAGGTGGTAGAAGCATTACCCTTACAGTGATTTTACTTCGCTTACTGAGATGTTAGAATACTGCTACCGTCAGCCCAGGTTACGTCTATTCCCATAGGAGGTTCCAGTATTCTTATCTGAAGATGCTTATACTACTCAGGGCAAGAATCGACTTGGTCATTGCCATGTTAATGACGATCAAGGGGTCTTCACCTACTAGAGGTACTTATCCGAGTTGACTCATCCCCGTGTCATATCAGTCGCCTCATAGAAAAAGCTATGAATCGCTGTGATGTGTGTGTGAGTGTCCTGTGCTTTGCCCGCTCGACACGTTTTCATTGTTTGAGATAAAATGAAATTTTATGGCAGACGAGGCGGAGAATTGCCGCAAGCCAGGAGGACAACAGGACATCTAGCTCAGGCAAAAATTGAAACAGACCGGCTATGAATTTTCAGTACAAACTAAGACACGTGGCCCAGCGATAAGTGAAGTCAAACAAAGATAAAAAATATAGAGAAAGTGGGATAGAGAGAGAGATACAGTGTGTCCCTCGTGCAGTTTGGGGCTAGTTTGTGTCCCAAGACAAATAAAACAAACAACAATAACAGCAACAAGAAGAATAACAGGCAGAGAGTGAAATTGAGGACCTGTATAGGAATAGCAGAAACAGCCAGGCAAATGTTAAGGATAATTGAATGAAAATTCATTCGTGTGCTTTTCGATTTGGGGCCAAAATAAAAGTTGTTTCCCTGCTGCTTTTGTTGTTTCTTGTTTCGTGTCAACAAAATTCTAAACATTTCCGTTACGGCAGATTTGGCGGGGCCAAAAGTATTTACATGTCCTTGTCCTTACCAAAGAAGCTTGAGATTGAGAAAAATGAGAGAGAGAGAGAGGGCATGGCAGGTAGAGAAAGAGATAGAGAGAGAAAGAGATAGAGAGTGAGCAAGTAAATGTATGCGGTTGCCGTCAGTGTCCTCGACTTAGAGATATACTGGAAAAGTTGTAAGATGCGTTACATTTTTAATTAATTAATTAATTGAAGTATTTAGTTTGTAAAATTCGATCGTTATTTTTATGTGATCTAATTATATGATCCAACTAAGCAATAGATAGTCACTCAACTAGATAGATTCTATAGACGATAGACGCCGTTTCAATCGGTTTGATATGGACCTGAATATACTAAGGTGACTGGTTTGGCTGTCAATGTCTTTTAGATCATGATGAAAAAACACGACTATAATTTTTTCTCTAAAAAAATACTAGTTGTATAGCTTAAGATTGTGTTTTAATCTTTTGTTCTGCATAACTTAATGCTCATTTTTTCTTAGGCCCTTTGTAATGACTGTGTGGCATAAAAAAATATCCATAAACTGGGCTGAAATCGATTTTGCTTTGTGTGGTGTGGTGTGTGGTTCTACAGTTTGGTGTTTTTGCTGTTATCTTATTAGTTTAATTTGTCAACGTTGCTGGCAGGCGCCAGAAGCCCAACGAACAAGTTACCAGACAAGGACCAACTAAACTGGTATACTTGTTGACAGGCAAGAGAGAGAGAACAGAACGTTTCCCATTAAACCCAAATAAACCGAAATTTCAAACTGAACCCGACCCAAACCAAAAACAGATCAACAAGATCCAATACCACAGCTCCCCAAACAGGATGTTTCTAACGTAAAAATTCAAAGGGTTGCGCTGGGCATTGGGAAATGACGAATGGGGAATGGGGAAAGGGGATTAAAGCGGTGGTGGTTGAAATGCAAACAGAGTGCGTAGCATTGTCCCAAAAGGACGGAGCATAATACCTAGAAAATACTTGAGCCATTGGTCAGAGCGAGCGATTAGTTTGGCTTTTGTAACCCTCAATCTCATTCTCCCACATATGGCATCTTTTGTCGGGTTGGGTTCTCTTGGGGGCAGCTTGGGGAATCCAAACTGAGGCATTAAATCAACACAAATGCTCTGATTTGATTTCCATTTTCATATTAGCTTTGTTCCCACTTGGGAGAGAAAAAATATTTAATTTACTTTGTAATTGTAATTTTTAGTATTTCTTATTGCTTGTTTTTCACTTCACCAATTTAAAATGAGTTATTTGACAACCGAATATGAGGTTCTGGCTTGGGATACTATGAATGTAATTAAATTAAAATTTCAATCAATTACAATCTGGCTATAAAGCAAGTGTATAATTTACATTTTAATGACTTTTGATTCTATTACCAAAAATAATAAACATTTCTATCAATAATATAAAAAATATATAACAAATTATGTATTTTTGCATTGTGAATAATATTTCTTAATCTGATTGTATTTCATTAGCAACATTTCAGTTTTTCCTCAGAAATGATACACTTTCAAAGCCCTTTAATGACAAGGCCACCGTGATATTTAAAATTCAGAGATATTGGGAGCTAAACATACATACACTATTAAATAAAATGGTGTACGATTTTTAAAGTTTGTTACGTAGTAGTTAAAATCACAATTCAAGTAATTTGCAATATCGATAGGGATACGGCCGCAGCCTTGGCTTGAGATTTATCTTGAAGGTAGCAGCTTATAAATATTTTCCATATTCGTTCGTATATTTAAAAAGCTGTAGCTGGCGCCAGGAGCGACGCAGGTAAATGCGAGATGAGTTGAGAAGAGAAACGTGTAAGGAGGAAAGGTTGAGACAGAGTTGATGGCGCAGAGGGAGAGGGAGAGAGAGAGGGAGAGAAAGAGAAAGAGGGAGAGGGAGACGCATGTGGATGTGACGTTGGTGGCGACGTTGTCCTCATTACTTAAAAGCGCGCCAACGCTTTGCCAACTTGATTGAATGAGTTGGGCGTTAGCGTGGGGCGTGGCATGACGTGACTTGGCAAGTGGTGGGCGTATTGGTAAAATACTCGACAAAGCAAATAAATGGGGATGGCATTGGTTGGTTATAGGAGGGTTGCAGGGCAAAACGCGAGCACTACTTGCGCTGTCTTACCTGCCGTAATATTTGCACTTAAAAGCGAAATTACGATTGCAATTCACATAATTACTTATGTGCGGTGAGTTGCAAACAAGAAGAGCAAGAAAAACTCAACTTTTTTGAACATTACTTTTACATATTTTAGGTCGTCGTTAAATCTGAAAATGTAAATTATAATAAATATATGTTTGTACTTTTTTAATATAGACTAAGGACACAAGATTTTTTTGGCAAGGCATTGATAAATCTATGATAATTTAAATTGATAAATCTATTATAATTTATGTATATGTATATGTATATGTATATGTATATGTATATGTATATGTATATGTATATGTATATGTATATGTATATGTATATGTATATGTATATGTATATGTATATGTATATGTATATGTATATGTATATGTATATGTATATGTATATGTATATGTATATGTATATGTATATGTATATGTATATGTATATGTATATGTATATGTATATGTATATGTATATGTATATGTATATGTATATGTATATGTATATGTATATGTATATGTATATGTATATGTATATGTATATGTATATGTATATGTATATGTATATGTATATGTATATGTATATGTATATGTATATGTATATGTATATGTATATGTATATGTATATGTATATGTATATGTATATGTATATGTATATGTATATGTATATGTATATGTATATGTATATGTATATGTATATGTATATGTATATGTATATGTATATGTATATGTATATGTATATGTATATGTATATGTATATGTATATGTATATGTATATGTATATGTATATGTATATGTATATGTATATGTATATGTATATGTATATGTATATGTATATGTATATGTATATGTATATGTATATGTATATGTATATGTATATGTATATGTATATGTATATGTATATGTATATGTATATGTATATGTATATGTATATGTATATGTATATGTATATGTATATGTATATGTATATGTATATGTATATGTATATGTATATGTATATGTATATGTATATGTATATGTATATGTATATGTATATGTATATGTATATGTATATGTATATGTATATGTATATGTATATGTATATGTATATGTATATGTATATGTATATGTATATGTATATGTATATGTATATGTATATGTATATGTATATGTATATGTATATGTATATGTATATGTATATGTATATGTATATGTATATGTATATGTATATGTATATGTATATGTATATGTATATGTATACTCAAGTACTCGGATTGCCCTCAGTCACCAGATACAAATGCAAGCACAGTTATGGAAACACAGATACCCATTTACTTAATATTATGTTAGCCGTGTCTCTTGAATTTGCGTATAAAAAGATGAAGTTTATGGCTGCGTATTTAAAACGACATTCAACACACACGAACCCAAACCGTTGAGTTCTTAAGGCATACAAACAAACATACAACGTAAAACTGAATGGTGGGCAAAAAGGCGAATGCAAAATAACAAATGCGCTCAATGAAGCTGAAAAGCAACAGAGCAAACGAAAAGCCAATGAGATTGGAAAATGAAATGGAAAAACTTCAACAAACAGTTGTATAAATGTGTGTGTGTGTGTGTGCGTTATAGTGCTTGTGTACGGTATATAAAGGTAAAGATTTCGATGTGCGTTTTTCAGCTGCTGAGCATGAAAATGAGCTTTTGTATTTTTATGCGCCACGCTAAATAAAAAATAAGAAAATAAGTAAGAATGCTGTGGTCGAGTTATCTCGACTACGGTATACCCTGAACCCACTTGTTAAAAGTATTCTAATTTGATTGGCAAATTTCCCATTCAAAAATTTGCACCCAGATATGAGCAACCTTTCATTTCTTATAACAATCACAGGCACTCAAAAGTAAAAAAAAAAAACGAGTGCAGCGCTTATTTGTACTCGCAAGCCTAAACTTTATGCTCGCATATTATGTGTTATCGGAAATTTATCGAACATCGATAAACGGAGGCAGTTATCGATCAAATAAAGCAAACTTGTTCTGCGCCGGATATACGAGAAATCCAAATCTCAGGTCTCTAGCTCTTATAGTCTCTGAAATCCCCGAGTTTATCCAAAAAAAAAAAGCGGACAGCTGTACGGACGGACAGACACGGACACGGCTATATCGACTCGGCTGTTGATCCTGACCAAAAATATATATATTTATGACGTCGGAGATGCTTCCCTCTGCCTGTTACATACATTTGCACAGACCCATTATACCCATCTTATCCATTTTAATGGGCTTAGGGTATAAAAAAGAATAAAAGAAAAGGAAAACAAATAATGCTCGTAATAAAATCAACGCAATAAACAAGCAATGAAAAAGCGATGGCAAATGTAAGGCAAGACACGAGCTACGGCACATCGACATCAGCATCGACATTTATACACAGATGAGCAATCATAAATATTAATGCTAAATACATCAGAGCCCCCGTGTTGGACCACTGTTGGTGAACGAGCAGGGATCGCACAGTGGACATCCAAACGTGAATGGCAACTGTCGACGTCTCGCAACAGTTTTGACTTTAATTAATCAAGAGAAAAAGCTTAAGTTCCCGTGTGAGTTCAATTTGTACACCGATTATTTAATCAATCAGTTTGTTTTTATACTCTGCTATCAAAAACTATAATATTTTTACGATTTGATGCTCAAGCGAGCGACTCATATTTAAATGTCAAGAAGGAAATGAGTTACGGGAAGGGAACAACCGATTACGATTACGAGTCGGACTGACAATCGGATATGTTCCTTGCTTAATGGACTTTCAAAAATATGGTATCAGGTCACAGATAAATATTTCAATAGAATGACTGACACGATCGGGGGCAGCTACTTCTGATAAGAACGGGGGAGCTGCTTAACTATTTGCGCGGACTGCGCGTAAATATTCGGATTTATGCTAATGTGTCGATTTATATAATCGGCAGTCTGGCTGTAGGAAGGGGTACGCCTCATAAACAACGGTGAGCATAAATCTCAGTATGCCAGCCAACCAGTAAAAAGGGAAAAATAAGAAAGGACGACGAACATTTAATGCTCTTGCAGATGCTGTCATCTAATTATCATTATAGTTTAAAAATAACGATAGATTGTTCCATTGCAAGCTAAATAATACAGTGATCACCATTATAATGAACTTATTATATGTTTCGACTTTCGCCCAAATATCTACTAATTGCAGATTAAGTACGTGATATGTTGCATGCTTCATCAAGATAGCTTTGAGACTGCGAGACTAGTTCGCATAGAAAGGGACATGGTTATTCCAAATTGGCTAGTGATTCTGATCAGGAATATGTATACTTTGAAACATATACTTCAATAAAGCATTGCAACAGTTACGACAAAATTATAAAGCCCTTTGAAAGGGTATAAGAAAAAAAAAGGGAAAGGGAAGCAACAGCAAGAAGAAAATAACGGGCATCTTGGCGCCGCGGTGTCGTCGTCGTCGTTGTTCATGCTTTGATTTATTTGCCACCGTGAACAACGCGGCGTATGCGTATTTTTCGACTTCATTTTTGGTGCTTTTAGCTTAAGCCGAATCCCCAAGCTGAAAGTGGAACTGGAAATGGGTCTGGGACTGGAACTGGGTGTGTGACTGTGAATGGCAGCAGCAGCAGCTTCATATCAATGACAGCGTGCGACTCGATTTTACATTTAAAAGTAAATTTGACCTCACAATCCCACATTCACATTTTTTCATGTTTGCCATTCCATTTTGGTTGTATTTATTGGTCGGTTGCAGCCTTTCTTTCGATGTGGCGTGAATGGCTGTCAAGGAACAAAACATAAATAAATAAAAAAGGGAACACTGTGAACAATGTGTGTGAGACAAACACTCGAATAATTGTGGATGGCGAATATAAAGACAGGGTTTGAGGATAACAAAGCCAAATCAACAACAGTGCGGATAATCAGTTAAAACATTTAATACATGCCTAGAAAAATAATTTTATATTTGCACGAGGTACAAAAGTGAACAGTGTGATTTGTCTGAAATCAACAAAACATCGGGCAAAGATAGCTGAAGCTACAAAATAATATACTTATATGATTATGTAATTAATTATGTGAGTGTGGCGACCGAGTAAGGACTTGCACAACTGCAGAGTTGCGATATAAAATGAAAAGAGAAATTAATTGAAAAAAGTTAGCCAAAGTCAAATTTATGGAACTTGAGTGAGATGAGGATTGCCAAGTAATGCCCACAGAAAATATACAGTATACACGGGTGTACATAATATGCAAATTAAATATGCATGCAACTTTAATGAGATCCACTTTAAATGTGTGTTGCCAACCGTGGTTAAAATGTTGCCAAACTTTAATTAAAAGCGATTACATAAACCATATGAAAATTGAAAACAATACTAACAATTATAGACCGCGAAAGTCGGCGTTCATTTTTATTTGACTCGTATATTCAGAATTACAGAATTATCTATATACATATATATATTTACATATATATTTATATATGTTTGTGGGCCTTGTGAGTATTTAAGCAGCTTCTTCTGCTTCACATTGGTTGCGCCACACCATCCGTTCCCTTCATCCCTTTTCTACGCTGCTTGTGTTTAATTATGAGTGTGTGTGTGTGTGTGTGTGTGTGTGCTGCATGTGTGCGATGTGTTATTTTACAAGACGCTTATATTGCTGTTCACATTATTATTACTCAGCTTGCTATTGTTATTATTGATAACATTCTTGTTATTCTAGCTTTCCCTCTCTTTCTATCATTTTCTATCTCTAATCTCTCTCTCTCTCTTTCTCTCTCTCTCTCTCTCTCTCTGGTTGTTATTGGTCACACAGTTTTGGGTTTAAATACTTGGGTTTGTTATTGGGCTTTTCGCCTTGTTTAACATTTGAAATTCATATGGAAAATGATGCTGGCACACACACACATATATGAACATAAATAGGAAACTTGGGCAGTGCTTTGTTTGGCTTGCTTGGGGAGTGACTTCCGTTTCCGGTTTGTTAACAAATGGCGCCAGCCCACGATTAATTATTGTTGATTTCTAGGCCGTCGTTGCGTCTGCGTCTGTGTCTGTGCCTATGTTTGCGGTAGGACACGTGCCACAGTCCAAGCCAACAAATGCCCCGTCTCTCTACTCATCATTGTCTCGCTTTCACTCTCTCTTTATATATATCTATATATATAAATATCTCAGTGTTTCGACACGAAAACAATTCTGTGAACCAAGCTGATAAATCATTTGAGAATCCTGTGTTGACTTTTATTTAATACTTTTAAACGTTCAATAAATAAATCGATTTATTATTCACTTTGTCAGCGATTGATGCTGTTTATATTTGTTTCCTTTGTTTATTAATCACAAAAACACACACAATAATTATAGATATTTGGTTTGTCCGTTATTAAATTCGATTGCATAATTGTTGGAATTTTTCATCGTTAAGTGTTTAAGTGCTGAATAATTTAATTGACGTCATATGTTGCTCAATATAATCCATCACAGTAACCTGTCGCTTAGCCTGTCTGAATTCTCACACACACACACACACACGCACACAAAATATATTTTAAATTTGTCGCAAACTATGCAAAAATTGCCTATTTAATTAATCAATTTTCGCACAATTGCAGTACGTTCATGTGTGTGTGTGTGAGCATTATTTTTGCCAAAAACCACAACGTGGCATTTTTGGCAAGTTAATGTGTTATACTTTAGGTGGGTTGTGTTTTTGCCACATGAGGGTCGTAATTAATAATTGAACACACACATATGCCACATACCACTCACACATACACGCATACACGCCCACACACGCACACGCACACGCACACGCACACGCACACGGACACACATGCGCAACGAGCTCGCCACTTTCTCTGAAAAGTATGTTACAATTTTCGTTGTGGGCACCAAATATGCTGCTCATTATTTTTAGAGCCCCCCAACACACCCACACAACCCCCCCACCACACACACACACACAGACTCGCACATTACACGCATATAAATTATATTTGGGCGTTATTATACGAGCTACTTTTATGGCGGCAGCTAAGTCTGTCCATCCAAGGGCGAAGAAGGGGGTTGTGGCAATTTGGGACGCGCTTCAAGGCGCCGCATTAAAAATCAATTCACATACTTTGCACGTACCTTTGAGAGAAGTGTGCGAGTATGAGTGTGTGTGTGCGTATATGTTGTGTGTGTGTGTGTGTGGATGAGCAGCAACAGCTGGTTATGCGGTTTTGTTGAATCTGCTGCTGCTGCACAGAGTAAAAATATATATTATAATAAAAATAATATGAATTAAATTAGGCTTTCTTAAATTGTAACAGAATAAAAGTCTTGAATTAAGTTTTTTATATTTGTTAATTAAATTTTTTTGCTACATTGCTACCAAATGAAAATCAGAATATTTATCTCGATGAACTCGATTTCGTTGCAGAGAGCTGCTGGCCAAAATGGAATGACCAGAGACGCGCACACGTCGCCAACGGAAGATGCTGCAGCAGGCAGCAGCAACACCAGCACCAATATTAGCCACAGCAGCGAGGCCAACAGCAGCAGCAACAATTGACGCCAACAACGATGGCCAGCGACGTCGCGTGGCAGCAACCGACAGCTGCAGCAGTTACAATTACAGCAATAATAAGAAATTGAAGCCAACGCAAATGCATTCCAACGAGGATCCGCCAATGTCGGTGATCGTCGACAGTGGCAATCAGCAGATGCAGCAGAAGCAGCTACAACAACAACAACAACAGCAACAGCAGAAGCAGCGTCGCAACGGCAGTCAGCAGAGTCACCGCAAATCGAGTTCCTGCCGTAACCGTGCAAAGGCTACGCCCACGCCGCATACGCGACAACCACATCGAGAGAACTCCAATGCTTCAAACACCGAGCATGAGCAGCAGCAGGAAAAGCAACCAGAACAACCGCAGCAACAGCGACGCTATCAGCACTCGAGTCGCGGAGGCAGCAGAGAGCGGAGTCGGGATGGTGGTGATGGTGGACAAAGACGACGGCGGCGTCACAGCGGCGCCTCCTCAACGCTGAGCGGTCAGCGAACGACGGGGCGGAGTGGACGGGCTGTCTCAGCGGGCAGCTCCTCAACGGCATCCAGTTGCAATAGTAGCTGCAGCTCGGATGATGGTGGCTCCTCGCACACATCCTCGTCGTCGTCGTCGAGTTCGTCGGGTGAGCCGAACTTGCCGTATCCGGGCTTTCCAGAGATTGCGATGAAGGCACTGACGCAGTATACGCGACCGCGCAACTGGTGCCTCATGCTTATCACCAATCCATATCCTTTTCACAAAAACAAAACATGTCCTTCCTTCGGTGTCTCATGTCCCTGCCATCCAGGTAAACTTACCTATCAGAAAAACCCAGTTGATTTCTTTGTCTATTTATCCAAATATAAAATTTGCAAATTATTAATGGAGCTTAAAAAAGTATTCTTAAATTTAAATATTGCAGTTTTTATAGATTTTTCTCTAGCTAATCATTCTAATTAAAAGAAAATTCATAAATATTTTTTTTCTATATTTTTTTTTACACCTAATCTTTTATATCGTGTATTTTGTTAATCTTGAAAAAATGCAGTTTTGTGAAACGTGTTAATTTTTTTGTTTCATGGCTTTATTTATTTTTTTTGTCGTTGCCTGTGGATGTGTGTGCGTGTTTGGGGTGTGATTGTGGAGCATAAGTAACATAAATCGGCGGACGGCAGCAGCCCCGTCAGCGGAAGACACTGCCAGGGTTGCCGCAGTTGCCAAAGCTTTGACGTCATTTGCAGTTGCTGCTTCCTGTTTTGTTGTTTTTATTGTCGCGAGAGTATAATGTGCGTCAATCAGTGTAGCGGCTGTGTTTGCGTCTGCACTCCCCCCCCGGGGAGCACCACACCTCAGCACTATATACTCTGTGCTCACTTTTATCCTCATCCCAATGCCTAACAACATGGCATGTGCATGGAAAATCACTTTGCATACTTGCGGGCACACTTAATATTTAATTGAAGCTTAAATAAAAATTGACTGACGTTAATATTTAAGACAAATATATTCGACGACAGCCTCTCACTCTGTGTCCTTCTTCGTGACTACAATAATAAGTAACTAAAAAATCGAGAAATTAAGAATAAATATAAATAAAGTTACTGAGAGGATATTGAGCAGCAACATCATGCAATAAAAAAAAACCAAAAAAATTTGCGTTCGAGGATCAAAAGTGAACAATGCTTTTAAAATTAAAGGCAAAAAATTCAAATTTGTGTCCATTCATTCAGAAAAAAGAATCGTTCGAACTTATTCGACACTTAGGAAATCATACGCCATTTGAAAGAAATGAGATTTTGTTTTTGGATATCTCTCTCAAAAAATATATAAACATCCCCATCGAAGATGAAGTCTCTGTCTTTTACTTCTGTTGGATATTTAACTTACTTTTAAGCTAATATTTATATATTAAATTAATTATTTACATAATCAGTCCAGCTTCATCCTTCAGCCAACTTAAACAACAACTTTTACGCTTTGACTAATACAACTCTTAAATTTTTCTATTTGCTTATCTAAATTTGGCCTGCCAACAAATAATTTGACTTAACAGTAATTATTTATCAGCTTTGCTTTGCGTCATTTCTTGTTATTTTCTACTGCATTTCAGCTTTGCCATTTCCTGTTGTTCATCCGATTCATGCGATTCCGAGAATCCCATTGCCAATTGCCAATTACCAATGGCCAACTTCCAACTTTCAATTGACAAATGCCAATTGCCAATTGCATTTTACAGTCAGCGGCAATAACGGGATAATCGCTCTACCGACAACGAATCACATCCATTCCTTCCCCGCGTCCCCGCGCCCCCCGTTTCCAACCAACTAGTTGTTAGCTATAAATATTTTCCCATTGCTCTTTGAGCTCCTTTTGATCTTAAACATTATTTGCACCATTTTGATTAAGTATTTGTTCATGATTTTACCATCAAACATTATCAAATATATTTATACTAAAAACCTTAGTTCCTGAACACATATTATAAGTAGTGTATATAAAGAGATAGTCAGTAGAAATATTTGAAATTTGCTTGCATATTTAAGGTTCAAAGTTTTACAACTGTATCTTCATTGTTACTTTTATTTTGCACTCACAAAAATTAAATCCCATCTTTTTCTCCCTGCCCAGTAATAATTGTCATCGATTTTTTTGCTATTGAAAGTTGCAAACATTTTCAGCCATGGTTATTATCAATTTCTTAGAGCTGCTTGTAATTTGTTTTTTTTTTAAGAACTTCTCCTTCGTCTACATGACGCTTTAGTCAAAGCCACTTATTGTGCACTATTTGTAAGGTAAAACCTAAAACAAAAACAACAAGTAAAATTGCTGCTGTTGAAGTGAGCTCTATTACGATATACCCTGAATGCAGTTGATTAATATATTCAGGTTTTAATGCTCTCAAAATGACAGACACTGTAGAGTATATTGAAATTGCTCAATATTCTAGAATCGGAGGCAGTTCTCCTTAAAACTTTATCTGCGTCGCACAAACGAGAACAAATGTTATAGTCTCTGAGATCCGCGACGGACATAGCTATATCGATGTGGTTGTTGATCTTGATTAAGAATATACTTTATGAGGTCGGAGGTGATTTCATTTGCCTGTTACATATATTTGCACAAAACCATTATACTGCTTTCAAGCCATTTTAATGGCTTTGTGAAGGACTCTCCTGAGCAAATTTGAGTGTTCCACGCGAAGTGTAGTGCACCTTGCAACATGCTGTAACTTAAACGCAGATGCCACTTGCAGCATGCCACTAAACTTAATGAACACTCATACCTATTATAATTTGCAACAGCAACAG
Source organism: Drosophila fungiperda (assembly GCA_035042345.1). Classification (NCBI taxonomy): domain Eukaryota; kingdom Metazoa; phylum Arthropoda; class Insecta; order Diptera; family Drosophilidae; genus Drosophila; species Drosophila fungiperda. The sequence continues at coordinate 461,552 of JAWNLM010000015.1, read as the reverse complement.
CAACACAAGGACCTCTGCTTTCAATGCACATAATTAGCATGCTACAATAAAGGGGGGGAGGGGAAAATTAAATAAGGAAGTAATACGATAACCACGCCCAAAGTTTGCCATTTCCAAACAACAATCACCAACCGTCCAACTCTTGGCTCTGATTATAGTAATATATGCATCACATATATAAGCCCAATTTGATTGGAGATGGTTTTTGATGATGTTGCTTATGCCAATTATTTCAAGTATTGCCATGCCAAGCTTCACTGTTCTGGCTTTCATATTTCCACCTTTTACTGTGGGCGTTCGATTCCTGCGATTCTGCTTTTTTTTTTTTTTTTTGTGTATTCATATAAATTATTTGTGTCCAGTCATCTGTGGCAGCTTCAAGAGCGCCTTTTTTTTGTTTGTCAGGTCTTTTAATTTGTTGCGATTTTGCAACCGACACACCCTCCCCCCTCCACCCCATTGAGGGCACTCTGTTTGTGTGTGAGTTAGCCGACTTTACGCTCGACTTAATTTGTTTACTGTTGGTTTGGTGGCCTTTGCCGTCGTCGCTGTGCGCCACATCAAAAATAATGGCCAGCCTACTTCCCCAACTTGACTTAAAACCATGCCCAATACCCCCAACCATCCATGCATCACAGCCTTGCAACGAGCGCAAAAGTGTGTGAGAGAGAAAGGCAGCTCCACCATTTCGGCAGTGTGCCATATTTGAGCTGTTGCAATATTTACACAGCTCAGCACAGATCGCCAGCCTCCAAACCGCCCAAAAAGCGCTGACCTTTTCTGTGCGTCCGTGCTTGTACGAATGCGTGAGTGTGCGTGTGTGTGTGTGTGTGTGTATATGCCGTGTTTGTGTGTGTTTATCCAGTGTGTCGTCTGACGCTTTTCACATTTGTTTTTATGACACTGGCGACCTGAACCTCTATATGCTCTTGTACACTTGCAAAATTGTACATTTAAACTGCCTTCTAATGAATTGAGGCAAGGACCCCGACGATTGTGTGGGCACCATTGTTGTGTCCGTTTTTATCTTTAATTGTGCGTTAATAGCATAAACATTTTATGCATTGTTTTCATTTTATTTTCGTTTCGCATTTGCCATTCGTAATAGGGCACGCCATCAAAAATGTGGGTCCTTGGTGGCTATATGTAATGCATTAAGGAGCAGGCTCTGTATTCCTCCTTCTACTGCTGCCCTTGGTATTGCATTGTTTGTCGCCGACCATTGTTGAGTCGCGGAAAAAAAAAAATTATAGCAGCTGATTGGCCTTTTGATGCAAATGCTTCGCCATTTGGCAGGCTATTTGAAGCCGGAAGTGAAACGGCTTAGAGCATAACGAAGCATAACGAAATAAACATAATTTTTACATGTTCAATTCAAGTATAAGCCTGAACTCATTTCGATTGATCACAAGAAGTAATTTCACTTACTTTTTACATACAGCATGCCCAGATAAACCTCTCAATTTGCTGCACAACTTGCATGACGAATTCTTCCCTTGCTGTTTTTACTGCTCTTCTAGCTTCTCGCAGCTCTTTTTCATAACATTATTTAACTGTATTTTGTTTTCATTTCTCCCCAGATTTGTTACTTTCTTCTTTTTCATATTTCTATCATTTCTTTTATTATTTAGATTTACCACACACTCTCCTCTTTGACACTGAAATTAACTTCCCACTTCTTATCGCAATAAAACTTTTCAATTAGTCGCATGCATTAGCTTCATTTTACTTCCCTCGAATTTACTTAGCCAAAATTAAGAAACATACATTAATCAGGCACTACCATGATTGACAGTCATTCTGAGTGAGCAGTCAAGCTTAAAGCCAGTGATTTTGATAGAGTGAGCTACTTTCAGTTTGCGCATAATCTGCATTTAAATGGCCAGCCACAGTAAATGCACTGGACTGGCTAATAAGCCAGCTGAAAGGCTTTAGAGCGAACGTCTTTCTAGAACAGCAGTTGCAACATTGCATTATCCTGCCACTGATTGCCTGACTGCCTGGCTGCCTGGCTGACTGCCTGAGTAACTGTCATCAATTTGTGCCATTTCTTTGCCATTTGCTTAAAGCAAAACCGCAATAAACCAACAACAACAACAACAACAAGAACAACTCGGAAAAACTCGTCGATTCCAAAATGCAACCAAGTTGACAAGCCTCCGAGTGTGCATTAGATGCGATGGTAAACAGTCAGAAAAAGCTTCCATCAACAGCTTAGAGACGCAACTGTCGAATGGCTTCTTCACTCCTTGCCAGGACTGTGAGTGGGTTTGCTTAAGTCAGAGGACAAAAGCGAACTCAATAAACGGAAGAGTATTCATTTTTATACCCAGAGAGTCAGCGAATCTAAGCAAAGTGATATAATGAAGTTGTGCGGAAATATGTTGACTGTCAGAAAGAAGCATCTCTGACCACTCTGAAATATGGTATATATATTTTCTTTATAATCAGCAACAACCGAGTCGATTTAGCCATGTTCGTATAAAGACAATAAATATGTTTTTGGACTATATTGAAAACGATCTCTTTGAGTAAATATTGATAGAAATTAACTTCCGATACCTTGGCAATATATTGATAATCAGTCACTTAATATGAATATTGGTTGAGGAAGACAAAAGGAAATCTGAATTTCATATTTACCGAATTATTTTCTGCATAAGCGTAAGATAATTTTTTCAGAGTGTTGGCTTAAATAGTAAGATATAATGACTTATTTCCAAAATTAAAATGCTTTTTACATTTAAGTTTAGGGAGTTAAGGTTTCGGAGACTGTAATTAATTATTGTGTTATTTAACATTTCACTGGTCATAATTGGATTTAGATAAAACTTAACTTTCCCACAGCATCATTTTTGGTTTAAATCCTTAACTATATCTATTTATTATCCGACTTCTACGTGGTTTGAGCGAATCTCAATCTTGGTCATATTACTGAATTGCATAACGTTGGGTATGTACCAGCCCTGTGTGGACGACACGTGTCTGAAGCCGCGCTGCAAGATACTGCAGGTAAGAAAATATATGTTTATATATATATATATATATAGCATAGCAAAATGACTTTCCTTACACACCTTTTCCCCTAATTCTCTTCATTGCCAAGCTAAGCTGTCACCGCTGGCGTCACATTAACTGTCATTTATTTAAGCAATTTTTTGGCTCACTTCCTGTGTCTGCCTTTGCTGATGACATCAAACAGGCACTTCGGCTCATTAGGCAGCCAACGCGAGGGAGAGTCGAGGAGGGGTCGGACAGACGGGTCAGGAATAGGTGGCTTCTTTTGGGGGCAATTACAGTGCTGTGGCATATAGAAAATGTTGAGCGCAACGTGAGAAAATGTTTGTAAATGATATGGAAGCAGACATTTTTGGCTGCAGCCAAGTGTAAAGCATACGAAGGGTGACCAGCAGAGTCGTCCAAGGTGTGTATGGAGGAGGTACGAGACGAGACGAGACGAAACGAGACGAGTCATTGCCAAATTAGCCACAAATGAGAATGAGAATGAGAATGAACACGACAAGGACATAAGTGGCGCCCAAATTGCTGAGAGTTATTTGAGCATCACCCCAGACTCGGAGAATAGAACTGAGTCAGGGACAATTTCTTCCGAGATGCCACATACATTTATATATATATATATATATATATAAGCGTGCGTCAGTTTATGCACGACTCACCGCTTCTTCACATTGTTTGCCCTGGCCTCATACAAATGGGTTATGTGATGGAAGAGAAGGTGAAAGGATAGAGGACTCCGCTCCATGCACGATGTGGCAAGGCACGTACAGATAGCTATAGTGAACTACAGCTCATTTTGACAACTGTCAACCACACTTTTTATTAACAGTGAGTGAGATTTCTCTCTGGCTATTATCTAAATTTTAAGCATTTGCTTGAGTTTCTAGGAAGTGGAAATGCAAAATGGCCAAGAAATAGGTTGATGCTTTTTGTAATTAAACAGATTTAATCATTTCACAATACGGTTTTACAATAACGTTGAAAATAATCTAGATACAGATGACACAGACTTTTAAAAAGATTGGAAAATATATTAAGGAGGTTGTGGATAAACTAATTTTAGGGGCTGTTGATTAATTGTTGATTAATTTCTTGCTCGCAGATCTTTGATGATATAATATTTGCGTTTTTTGCCCTGGAGATGACCATCAAAATGGTGGCGATGGGTATGTGTGGCAAGAACACCTATTTGGCTGACTCATGGAATCGATTGGACTTCTTCATCGTACTGGCCGGACTGCTGGAGTATGTGATGCATGTGGAAAACCTGAATTTGACAGCGATACGCACCATCCGAGTGCTGCGACCCTTAAGAGCTATTAATCGTATACCCAGTAAGTGTGGGGTAGTCACTGCTAATCGATTTATTATTTTATTTTTTATTATTCAATTTCATAGGTATGCGAATTTTGGTTATGCTGCTCCTGGATACTCTGCCCATGCTGGGCAATGTGCTTCTGCTCTGCTTCTTTGTATTCTTCATCTTTGGCATTATTGGGGTGCAACTTTGGGAGGGTATACTGAGGCAGCGTTGCACTTTGGATCGGCCCGATGGCATGATCTATCCCATAACGTAAGTAGAACGGGACCGAGACGATACATTTTGCAATGTTTTGTTTTTACTTAAATTTTGGATGGGTTTTTATTGGGGCAACGGACGATCCTACAGAAAATACAAAGAAATTGAGGCAAATGTGTTTTGTCCCTATCTACAAAACGCCTATTATACTTATAAAATATATATATAACTATATAACTTTGTATCGCTTGGATATAAACTTTTTTACATTATTGCTTATAATTTTGTGATTTTGTTTATTCAATTTTGGCTTTGATTTTTGATAGCTGCTTAGCATATTTAAAGCTTTAGAAGGCGCTCTCTCCCACGCGCTCCCACCGCTGGCTGTCTACCTTTCTCTATCTCTCTCTCTCTCTCTCTCTCTCTCTCTCACTCTCTCTCAATCTCACTCACTCTCACCCTAACTCGGTCTATATCTTTCTGTCTCTCTGGGCTGCCTGATAGTTCATATTTTATTTTATTTTATTATGTTCATTTTACGACTTTTCTTTTGGCTTTGCTTTTGGTTTTTGGCCAATGTCAATGACAGCTAACAGCCCACAGTCATACACACCCACACACACACACAAATGCAAGCAAACACCCCTTAAACATACGCACACAGCATTCATCAATCAAGAAAAGTGCTATCTTTGTCTAGCAATGACAATTTGCATATAAAATGCAATGGTCGCCCGTCAATTTGATGAAGTCCCTGTCATCCAACGACTCCTGGGACACTCTTCAATAATGGATGTCAACTGAAGAACAATTTGTGGTGTTGGTCATTTAGCGCTGTATATGACACATCGGCTTCTGTTTAAGCATTGCATAGTTTTGCAAAGTGCAAACAAAGTTGTTGATTTATATTAAACCACATCGAATTTGTCATTCCAAACTTGTTCTATTCTAACGTAATCATTAAAACGTTGATGCGATCCTAGAAAGTGGATCACATTATTTTTTTTATATCACATAATTTTAGCATGGAGGACAGCACTTAAATTTGACCGGAAATTGTCCATGAAAAGAAACTGCATTGAATAGCAACTAAACGCAAAAGTCTAGCAAATAATTTGAATATGACTATTTTCTAGTCTAATTGAGTTGCAAATTATAAAGTTTTAAACATGGTCACTTTTTAAAGCAAATGTCCAAGATGTAGCTTTTCCATATAATTTTCATTCTGGCTTTGACAGGTGGAAAAGATTTCAATGTTGACAAACAGTCCTCCGCTCTTTGTGTGTATGGCAATGACGTCAGATTCATTAGCAATGGCACCCACATTCATTTTACTCACACACACATATATATAACATACACACGCACACACACACACACAGTATGTAGTAGTATTTTACTCGCAGATGGACACCCAAAAAAAAGTAGGCAACATAAAAGAGTTGGATTTTTGTTTGTTTTTGCTCAACTCTAAAATGTCGATAAAGTTTTTATTTGGTTATCGGTAATCGTTTTGCTTTGCATGCAGAAAACTGTACATATAAGTTTTCTTTTGATTGCATTGCCGGAAAAGGGCCACAAATTTAGGTGTTCATTTGGCTTTTCCACTGATTTGCATATTGTAAATATTTCGACGGCAATGAAAATTTGTATGTCCACACAGTTTATATTTTTATTGTTTTTTTTTTTTTTTTGCATTTCCATTTGCCGCAAGTTATAATTTTATCATTTTTTTTATTTCAAATGATGCGAATATTTTTTATTAATAACACTTTCCCAGTAATAAAAAATTAAGAGTTTTTTTTTTTTAGTTTTGATAACAAATGAAACTGTTGAGAACTGGGTTTTTGTACATTTGTATTCTATTAGATATTTAAGTTTTAAAAACTTATGGATATTTGTCCATAAGTATGTAAATATAAATTTGTACATATTATCTACGTATGTGCACAAAGAGTGCTGCCTCCATAGTGGCAACTGAGATCCCAAGTATTATCCTCGGATATTTTAATATTATTTGACTATCGAATTGCTTTGCATATTATAAATTACTTGCAGTATTTTTATTTATTATAATTTAGTTACTAAACCTGTATCAGAATGCGATTCTGATATTAAAATATTTATCAAATGGAAAATGCACAAGAACAACTAAATATATTGTCAAACAGGTTCAAAGGAAAACGATTTTTAATTTATTTTACACCCAAATTTCATTAAATTGATGAGTTAAACGATAAAAGGCTCCCCTTTCTTACATGCACAAATATTTATTTTAATAATCCCTTACAAAATTATAAGATTTTACTTAGAGAAAAAGAGAAACAAATATTATTTATTTTTGTTTTTATTTCAATAATTAATATGAAAGGGTGTCAACCAAAGTCCAGCTTAAGATCTCGCTGTTTCTGCTTAGTTTTTTTTTTCAAGCCTGATAACATTTTTAAAGCACACTTTCGAACATAGTGCATACAACTCACACCTTTAGACCCGCGCACAGTGGTGCCGTAGTGGTACAATCTGGTGGAAAACTAGCTGGAGATTCATTTGCCCATTGAGCAACATACTAAGAGGATTTTGAGAGAAGTGCAGATTTATAAATTTTTTTTTTGTTTTATTCTCATTTTTTCAGCAGATAACAGACCAAAACAAATAAGCAAATAACAACAACAACTAACAGTAACAAAAATCAGAACAACAACAGACTTAAACTATTTTACAAGTATACCACAATTATACCACATATATAAATGTATGGATTTCAATACTTTTCCAGTTATTTTTAAATCTATTTTCCTTTTGATATTTTCTATATATTTTTGTGTTTATTTGGTTTTAATTGAACATGTCGAAAAAACGGCCAAAAACAATAAACATCATATTAGTTACAAATATAAATTAAATTGATACATTGGCAGCCTAGTGAAGAAATGTTGAAAAAATATTAAATCAAAATTCTTGAAAAATGATTCCAAATTTCGGCTCTATATATTTTCCAATTATTGTTTGAATGATTAATTACAATTTTCAAGTGAATTAAATATCAATACCAAAGAAAAAAAACCAATACAAAAATCATACCGGGAACAAACTTTTTGTTTACAGGGGACTACCTGAAGTGTACAGAGTTCGAGTCCGTGTTAACTCGTAAGATAAAATGATTTATTTTCCCCTTTTTAATACCTACCCACACAAAACCACATACACAAAAAAAAAAATAAATACAATTAAATACCAAAAAATACCACACAAATACTAAAAGAAAATTTAAAATACCAAAAAAACTTATTACAATAACAACAATACACATATATTCCAACCCTAGTTGTCAATTAGTTCTCGCTCGCTCTCTCTCTCTCTCTCTCTCTCTCTCTCTCTCGCCCTAGCGTAATCTTTCTCTTTTTATATTCTTTTCTAATCCGTAAACGTACAGCAAGCGCTCGCTCGCTAGCTAAACCCTAACAAAACTTTCATATCTGTATATCGACAGCACTTAACCCGATTGCTCTGTTCTGTGATACACGCTCTCTATATATCTCTCTCTATATATATATATATATATATATCACTCCCCTCTCTTCCTATCTCTCTCTCTCTCTCATGCAAAGCTTTAGCTGGCTGTTTTTCTCCTAACTCCTTTTCTATGTCTGATTTATAAGTGGTCCCAAGCATTCTATTCAATAGATATATATATAATCGTTATATGTTTATATATGTAAAATTTAACGATTATTTTTCTCGCAGGTTCTCTCTTATAATAAAAACTAAGCAATATTTGAATAATAAAAAAACATACTCAATACTTTTACACTACATAGATATACATATAGCTATATATATATATATATATTCCTTTGTATAGACTATAACTATAACACTTAACAGCTCTTACACAGCTCAACTCACAAACACTGTCTCACGCATTGGCTCCACACGTTATGCAGCACTGATTACTGTAACTAACAGAACACTTGGTGGCAGCGAGAAAGGTGAAGATGTAAACCAAAAAGCAACAAGAATCTTCTTTTAGAAGTGAAGCGAGAAGCGAGTCTTAATAAAAAGTTAAAGCACTAAGAAAAATTAAACCATCTGGTTTATATGTCCAAGAATGGAATTAGCTCTTCGCATTCATTCACTACTCAAGAAGTTTCGTAGTGATCTTAGGGCTTCTCCACGACGGCTTTCATCAACGCCACTTGCGGCCACTGAGTCATTAGTCCTGATTCTTTTTACACCAATAACACGCACAAATTTACACTCGCACACACGCACACCTGAAGCAGATACTAATTACACGTAATGTTTTGTAGCCCCCTCTCGCGTACTTGAAAATGTTTAACCAAGAAATTTCAAACGTTTCTCAAGTTTTGTTGTTTGTTTCGATAACTTTGTATTTTTTAGATTTGATGTTGTCTCTATCTTTCTCTGTGTATTTCTCTCTCTCTCTTCCTAACTTTCACACTGTCTCTATCTTTTGCCATTTTCAGTTCCTATTTGAGTTTTTTTTTTTTTAGTTTTAGTTAGTGATAAAACCAACCCAAACAGAAAAAAAAAAAACAAAAAAAAAATAGGCAGACCTACCAAACACCAAATGTGTAAAACTCTCAACAATCACTCCAATTTGGCACTACACACACAAACACACACACACACACACCAACAAGCACATATTTAATGTTTTTTAGAGTGTTTTTATTAGCGTTTCCCTAGTGAATTCTGCGAGCAGTTCCCTGACAATTAACTTCTGATCTGTTTGTTATTTGGAAATATTTGTACTCTTACACACACGCACACACACACACACACACACACACTTACTCCAACAAACACACAAAACGCACATTCCAACATGTTATCTCTGTGTGTATGTGTGTGTATATTTTTTTGTAAGCTCAACTCTTTTTACAGGAAAAACCATCAGTTTCTTTTGCAAAGGTATTTAAAGCTGCCCGCCCCTACTATAACAAACGCTCGACAACCACCTCTCTCCCTATCTCCACACAGCTTGCCACAAAAATGGAAAAGCTACAACAATAATCCAAATTAAAGTCACATTACATTCTCAACACATACACATCCCACACACACACACACACACACACACATATATATGAATATCAATGTTTCGCATTCTTTGGCGTGCCATATATTATTATTTAAGAAATTATTATACTCTGGTACAAAAGGTGTTGTCTCTCCGTCCGTATGAACACAACATTTGAAGTCACCAAATTTGGTTAATCTTCTTTGCGATATCCTTCAAAGATCGACATCGGCCAAGCGTATACCAATAAGTCCCTTAATATTAAAAAAAAAAAAATATAGATAGGCTAGTTAATCGATAAAACCATATATCTCTCACAATTTGAAAGCTTGAAAGCTACCCACAAAACGTAAAAAGTATATTCTTGGTAACACTCTATTGTTATCAGAGTATTTTGCAGTCGGTTATCCCCGACTTCCACGTCCTCACTTGAATTTTTTTTGGGGTTTTTTTTTTGCTGGTGCGCGCACATGCATATTAAATACATTTTATTATTACTCACACACACACACACATACACATACATTTACGTTGACTTTTTTGGTGAGGTACCCCTCCGTCTCCGTCGACGTCTCAGTCCACCAGCTCACTCGCTGCGACCCCTTCATCCATTTTGCGGTAGCGTCACGCATTTAATTTAAATTGCTTTGCAGATACTTTTGCTGCTCTTTGTTCCGTTTTATCCTCATTTCCTGTTGGACTTATTTTATCTCTTTTAACTCCAACTGGTTAAGTTTTAATTTTGACGGTTTTCATTTGAGTGCGCACTGTTATATTTTGTCTACGTTTTTCTGTTGATATCGGATTAGCCGTATTTTCTTAAGTCTCTCACTCTAGTATTTCACTCTCCTTATCTTTTTCTCTCACTCTGTGTTTGGCTAACTGGTACAGTTGTGGTCGTTGCCCGTGTGTGCATTAAGTTGTGCTTTACTATTTGGCATATTTGATTTTGTCAAAGATTCATCGGCTTTGTCTCTCTTTCCCAACTCGCTCTCTCTCTCTCTCTCTCTATCTATCTCTTACTCTTCGCATATGTTGAGTGTAGTCGCTTCTGCTCCTCAAGTTTGGCGACTCTCTTGTAGCTATTCACTCTCTCAAATTAACGGCTTTATGCTCTACTTGCTAACTGCATACAACATTTTCCATCAGTTTTTAGCTTAATGATCTGCTCGGGGTTTTTAAGACACCGCTCATTATAAAGCTAACTTTTAAAAACATTCAATTTCCGATCGATGCGAATCGTAGCTTAAATGTGCATGCTTAACAAATTTTTCGCCTTTTTAGCCCCTAATGCTTAATGACCAGCTTTTTGCTTTTGATTGCAAGCTTTAAAAACTGGGGGGGAATTCTAAACTACATGCTTAACGCATAAAATTATATTTGTACTTTTCAAAAAGCTGTTGGCTTATTCTCAATCTTTCAATTCACACATACACGCATTTACAATCGTATATACTACCACTTGATCCTCATTTTCTCGCTCTTTACTTTTATATTGGATAATGCATTGATCAATCACAATCTATCACATAAGATTCTTTAATGATTGGCTCTCTCATACACTCTTTCGCTCACGCTCTCTTTTTCTCTCTCCAACTATCTCTCTCTCTCTCTCTCTATCGCTTCATGCACTCTGATTAGTGGTATGTGCTCTCAGTATGGCTGTGTGGCTCTAACAGTCATTAGCTAAACTCTCAAAAGCGCAAAACCCAAAAGTTATGCACTAAATTACTCATACGAATAAATCAAAAGAAAACTCAAATCTCAAAATATATATTTCTCATAGATCTTTTCACTCTCAACTTGTCCATGTATATGTAAATGTTACAAATATTCGTTATCGCTTATTGGCATTGACTCTACGTATAAATTATTATAAATATATATTGTCTATAATATTTATATGAACTTTGATTGTTAAAAATCGATTCTTTTTGTGCTCTCTCTCTCTCTCTCTCTCTCTCTTTTTTCTCTGTGTTCTCTTTGTCATTCTCATGGTCCGACGCTGTCTCTCTATCTCTCTTTCCGCGTCTTTCTCTACATATATACAATTATAATTATGTTTCTTTTCTGTCTGTCTGATTTTCGAGACTTTTTTTTAACTACTTGCAATGAAAACATATTCTGTACAAAAAAAAAAAAAAAAAAAATCTCGCAGCCTCTCGCAATATTATGAGTTCTCCAAGGATCAGGACTATATCTGCTCCACGCCCGAAGATTCGGGCATGCATCTATGTGGCAATTTTCCGCCCTATCGCATTGGCTCGCTGGTCTGCAGCGGTAAGTTATCGAAAAACCTCAACCATCTCCCGAAACTTCTCACAAACTAAATCTCTACAATGTCCTCACCACCAACCACGCTAAGCTCAGAACTCTGACTTAATGGGTTGAAAATGGGCGTGTTAATCAAATTCTGATGGCAATTTTAATTGCTTTCGCGCTCGGGCATCTTGCTTAACTTTGTGGCACCATTACACCACCTTCTACCCAGTGCTACGACTAACTCAACCTCAGACACCCAGACTATTCGCTAACCATCTGCTATATATTTCCATACTTTCACAGAGGAGGCCAAGCTGCTGGACTTAAATGAGCCGACGAACACTTCGTGTGTTAATTGGAATCAGTATTACACGAGCTGCAAACAGAGCGGCGAGAATCCTTTCCAGGGCACCATATCGTTTGACAACATTGGCATGGCTTGGGTGGCCATATTTCTGGTGAGTTCCCTCTTTCGTTGCATTTGAACTCACTGAGTTATCCAATTAGTCAACTTTTGCTTACACAAATAACAATGATAGCATTGACATAGTTGTCAACTGCTGACAACAACAACAACAACAAGTAGAACAACAGCGGGCAATTTGCATAGGTCATGCAAGGAGTCCTAGCTGGACTCACCAATGCGGCGTATGCGCAATATGTCAATGGTCAGTGCTGTCAGCATGCTGCCTGCAGCCAATAATATTATCAAACTTGAGATTGATGCATTTAAATATTAACAGATTATTGGATTATTATACATTTGTAAATTTGTATTTAATATGCATTATATAATCAGCTAAAAATTACTGCTATAAATAGATCGACTTAACTTAAATACAGCCGCCTAAATAAATAGCCATGCTGGTATTCGTAGCTGATTTGCAATTCAGTTTGACAGTAAAATGAAATGCAGATACAAAATATATAAATATAAATACGTGGATGTACCGGATACATATTTGAATCCGAATTCACAGAATCTAAATCAGATACGCATACAATTTATATTTAATATATATGTAGTACAGTTTAGATTTTGATTAATAACCAATCATCTCCTCCATTAACACTCTCCTCACTTCCCATTCTTGTTCGAAATGTGTCGACACGTAGCAAAGCACAAAGCGAGTCCAAAAATATGACGCATACGTGACGTGGTACAAAACAGTAGAATAAATATCCTTATAGTTATTGTCAATATTATTATTGTTGACTTTTAAGCTTTTTCTCGCTAATTACGCTACAAAAAAAAAAACATTACTTTATCTCTCTTTCGTAGGTTATATCGTTGGAAGGCTGGACAGATATTATGTATTATGTGCAGGATGCACATAGTTTTTGGGACTGGATCTACTTTGTCCTGCTAATTGTGGTAAGTGTAAGCAAAAATAAAGAAAAAATAGCATAAAATAATATATGATTATATATCGATTAGGGACTTGTTCTCTTATATTGATTCTTATGTGAAAAATGTAGCTCACAAAAGCTGCAGCGAAAACAATTTCAAAATGTAAATAAGAAAATTATTTCCAAATGTATTCACACACACACACACACACAGTATTAACAAATCACTAAAGTTTGTCAACTGAAATGTGAAGTACCAGTTAGCATTCTTCGTCTGAACTTGCAACTGACCAACTGGAACATGTTGCAAGCTGCTGGGTGTGTATGGACAGATGACCTTGGTCTAATTAAAAGCCTTATTCACACAAACACAAAGACACACACAAGCACACACTCACCCACACTAATAGACTCAGAGAAACACAACCTGAGTCACAGTTCACAATTTCATTATTTATGTTTCAACTTTTCTCACATCTGGCGCTCTCTCCTGCTCGCACCTCATAGAAGCTGTCTCGCTCGCACATTCAGCTTGGGCTGTTTGCTGCTCATTTTATGTTCAAAATGATTTTTGCTATTGCCCAGAAAACAGGAACTGCAAAAATGTTTTATATGCAAACAGCTTACCTGCTCTCTCTCTCAACTTCACCCCCCCCCCTCACCCAACGCCTGGTCCATGTGAATCGTTTTCCCCTCTGCAGTACTCACAGAAAGTTGCTTGTTTCGATGTAAGACAAGCAAATTGCATATTTATATTCTTAGAAGCATTTTGTGCAACGAGCGCAACACACAAATACGAAAATTAGTAACATTTTTCTTAGTATACCCTGTAAACCAGCGGCAAATCTAAATGGGTTGGTTCCATTATCAAAATATTCAGAAACAGTGAAAATCTCTCAAAACAATAACTATCTAGCTTAAGAAAACATTAATTTTTCGAATTAGTTAAATATAAAATCTTTAGCGAAGAATTGTCATAATCAACCAGAATAATAAGTCCTATTCCACTGTCGTTGTTGAAATATGTTTTCGATTTAAAGTTGGCAAATTTGTTGTGCCAGAAAGCTATTAAAATACAACAGCAGAAAATGAGAGAGAGAGGGGGGAGGGGAAGGGAGTAAGAGGGTTGAGAATGGGATGGGATAGAGCAAGTGAACTTGGCAGTTTGACGAACGGCCAACAACTCAAAATATCAATAATTTAGATTACTCTGCAATTCCTCTACTTGAGATAAATTAAACAGCAATTGAATGTTGCATGTTTAGCGTTGAAAGCTGATGTCGCAATTTGTGCAACAACCAATTACCAAATTCCCCCTTACGTATCCATATATAAGCTGGCCGGCTTAAGGACTAATGTCCATATCTGAACTCAGTTTGAGATCTGTTTTTATATAATGATTATTTTCTATATCTGAACTCTCATTTTTGCTCTACGGGTAAAAAAAAACGTTTAATTCTCAACAATTATAATTCTCTATCTCTCTTTTTCCCTCTCTCCCTTCTCACACAGATTGGTTCGTTCTTTATGATCAACCTGTGCCTGGTCGTTATTGCCACCCAGTTCTCGGAGACGAAGAAGCGTGAAATGGAGCGAATGAGGCAGGAGCGGGCCCGTTACACGTCCACGTCTACGCTGGCGAGCAGCACGAATAACTCGGAGCCGGCGACTTGTTATGCGGAGATCGTGAAATATATTGCGCATCTGTGGCGTCGCTTCAAGAGACGAATGTTAAAGAAGTACAGATTATATAAGTATGCTGCTTGACTATTTTCAGTTGATTGAATTATGTTTCCGTTTATTGTTCAACTGTTCTCCTGTTCTCCTGTTTATCGTTCAATCGTGCTCTTGTTTTTCCCACTGTGTAAAATATCCATCGTTAAATATTAACATCAACTTCAAATAGCTTACACAACAACAAACTTTGCAACTAACATCTGCAGTTTTGTTCAGACTAATCCCTGTCACAATACACCCCTTGATTCCGTTTGATTGAGACTCTTAGCTTAGAAGCAGCTCACGTTAAATATTGATTCAGTTTTGGTACTCAGGGACTTAGCATTACCTAACTGTTGATTACTTCGACATCTTAAACCCCCTTTAGGAAAGTTCAATAAATTGTTCAATATTTATGAATATTTGACAGTTTGTTTCGAATTTGCTTATCTATTACAGAGACTCATTTTGTGATGCATACTAGTATTCCTGTTTAAGATTAGGAATCCCTAATGATCTGATGTACTTAATATTACTGTTCCTTAATTGTTCTTTTCAAGAAATCGACATCACCAAATATAGAAAAAGAGAGGCCCCTATTTTGATTTGATTTTAAAAGAAAATGACGCGACAAAACTAACCCTTCAACAAAAATCGATTTCATCAAGCAGTTGTAATATTCCTTTGTATATAAATAATAGAAGTATTTATATAGATGAGCCTGGTCCAACCATACGCCCTTCGAAAATAATGGCCTATCATTTGATTTTATTGCAATTTATTTTTTTAATATGCATTTAACATGCGTTACGTTTCTCACGTCCTGTACATTGAGTCCTGTACTTTCCGGCAGTTCACGTATCCTGGCGCTGTCGTATTTTATGAGCTTCGCCTCTTTTTATTCGACTCTTTTATTTTTATATATTTTTTCTCTGTTTGTTGATTTTTTTTTCTTCTGATTTTTCCAGTTGCCAACTTTTGTGTGATGCATTTTTTATGGCTTCTGCTTATCAATTATTTGCACTAGCACGTGGTCTCGTGAATGAGTGTGTGTATGTGTGTGTGCTTAGTTCCAAAAACTATATTTCGATATTGTATTGAATATTGCTTAGTCATTCAATATCGTTGCAAATGGCGAATGTGAATTAGAATCAAGTGGGCTAAATACATACATAGGTTTTAAGTGTTGCAAGCGAAATGTACGTTATTTTTAGGTTAGTTGGCTAGTTGGGATTTCTAGTAGAAATATCGTTTGAATACTGCCAAGAAATCAATGTTAAAATATCAGAAATTTTATGGCACTTTAGCATCCAATTAGCATCAGTTAGAGCTCTAAATTCCTCTAAATTGTGTTTCTTTGTCTCTCTCACACTTTCTGTATAATTTTAAAAAGCTTAAAGCATCAATTGGGTTTATAGTGTTAAAGTGCCACTTTTAGCTAGTGAAGCAATCGGCTTTAAATCGATTTCAATACATAAATTAATTTGTTGAAGTTCAGATTATACTCACAGTATCTTATTGTCTTGCTATATCTAACATGCCCAGCCCTGCGACTTTCCCCATCCCCTATGCCTACAACAATTATGGATAATGTGTAAATTACTTGTATAACCTTGCAGAGGGAATTTTTAATTACATATTTATTATGTAAAGTATTAAAGGAAAATTTGAAATGAGTAATCGACGAGTGATTGAATATATGTCTGATTCAATAAATACTCTGAGGATAATTTCATTACACTTGTCGCTGTTAGTTCACTTTTTACATAATCAGTTAAAACTCAGAACAGATTGGACATTTTAATCAAAAGGAACTAACTCTAGTAAATTCTTTCTATGAAAAATCTGATTATCATTACATTTAAAGCTGTAATATTTTCATTACACAACAATATCAGCTCTGCAAGGGTATTTACTTTTCGGTAATCTGAAAATACGAACTTTTACTTGGTTTAATTTTTATTCTCGGCTTGTTTGACGCTCGCTTATTGTTGTTTTTGATCTTGTTTTTGGTCTGATTTAATTTTTTTATTTGATTGAATTATGTAATTGTTGTCTTATTGTTAAACACACACACAGTTAGCACTGAAGCATGACTTACACACACATCCCCACCTCCCGTAGGGAAGCACATTTTAATGACTGCAAGAAGTAGCACGTAATACCATCCATTAAAAATGTGTGTGTGTGTGTGTGTGTGTTAGTGTTTACGTGTGTGTGTGTGTATGTGTGTGGATATGTTATGCATGATTTCCAACTGACAACACACTTATCATATACATCCTTTTGCCCTTTTGCGCGTATCACCTTCGTCCTCTCGAACTGCTGTCGTCCTTGACATCGTCCTTGCTGCAGGTATCAGCGCCAGCAACGTCGGGAGGGTCTGCTGCCCAATGCTGACAACTTAACATTTTCGCCGTCACGGATTAAATGCCATCATCCGAATTGCCCCAAGTACAGTAATCGCAAACCGTCCAGCATGCAGGATCAGATGATTACCGTTATGGTGCCGCTAAACTCCAACAATAACAACAACAACCACAACAACAGCAACAACAATAGCAGCAGCAACAACGGCAGCAGTGGTGCCGCTGGAAATCACACCACTGTAGCTCTAATTAACGGCATTAATGGGAGCGCAGCCAGCGTCACAATGACGCAACATCAACAGCTGACAGGTGGTGCAAGTGCAGGTGGTTCGTCGGCACCACAGCTATCCTCGTCGGACAACACAGACGAGGGGGGCAGCGGTTCGGGAATTACTCGACGCACGTCTTCTTTGAAGAAACCCACCCACAACATGCAGCTGATGCCCACGGAGACTGGTGGAGCCCTCGAACAGCAGCAGAAGACAATCCTGCTCAAGTTGCCGCAGCAGGTCATTGACTCGGAGCAACTGATTGTAAGTATCCAAGAGAACAACTAATAGCACAAATCCTCACAAATTCCAAACATATGATTCGATAAGCTAAACACGATATGAATATATACATCAATAATATTTCAATCTTATAGATAATATTTAATATATTGAATAACTATTCGTGATATGATGTTCCATTTACTATACACTGTATATACGATATACATTGTGCTAAATACGATTTACTTTACAAAATATAGCATATATCATAGCAGCCAAAATATATATACAAATTATTTGCGATATTCGAATTACTGATCTGAGCTAAATAAACTTATTGATTTAGCCTAACAACAAAGCTAACGCTAATTTGATGTACCATAAAAAACATAATGATATTCAATATACGATATATAAATCCCAAACCGTACCGCAGCTAACCGAGTTGCGTATCGCTAGAACAGAAATTCAAAATTGAAATATCTCCACAAAAACAGACACAATCAATAATAGCAACTCCAATATTCTACATATATACCTACCTTACTTACTATGTAATACCGCTAATAATGATCTTTCATATTTGCCACGAACGTTGCACAACGCGTAGCTGCAGTTGGGAAATTTAGGCAAGGTATTGCAATCTATCACAAATAAAATCCGTAAATAATATAAGGAATATAAATTAGAAAGCGAACTTCGGTAAACCGAGGCAGCCCAAGCGGAAATATAAATTTAAATCGATGCTAAATATACAGTTATTGAACCATTGTACTCAAGAAATATGCAATTCCCAAACCTCAGAAATGTATATAAATGTAACATATTTATATATACATATAAATACACAATATATTTGTAAATTGCTAACTATATTCTGCGAGGGCATAATGAAATGACCATTTACACGCCTCACATACCTGCCATAATAATAATAATAATAATAATAAATAAAACAATTAAAACTCAAGCAATGAGAGAAAATTACTCCTATTAAAATGAAGGAAATTAGCAATTGATAGCCCGGCATTGCTCGTTAACTGTTGACATTCATTGTTAAAATATTCCCATCGTTAAAATGATATTAAATTATTAATATTTATTGTTTTATTTCATTACATATGTAAATTGGGTTATTGTCTCGATAAATAGTCATTGTGCTTTGTAGGCGGAAGAGCAAATAATAGATTCGTGAATAAAAAAAAAGTGTCAGTCAGTATCAACGATTTGTGTTCAAAAAATAGACCCCGCTTCTCATCAAAATAATAACATTTTAGGTAAAGTGTGCAGAAGATTATGTAAAACTATGAATTGTATTAAAAGCAAACGACAAGTTCTAGAAAACTAGGGAAGTCTGAAAAGAAGTACAACTTGTTAAATTAAGGACAAAAATTAAAAATTTCTTACATAGGACAATCTCAATGTTTGCTCATTAACTTGGGGGATTGATTAGTATACATTTTTTAATGATCTTATATTTTTTGAGTTCTTAATATTGTTGTTTATCCGACTTAGAAAAGTTCAACACCCCAAAGAATGCACCCATTTTCTAGACTTATTTAGTTGTTAAATTAAGTAATTGAACACCTTTTATCTAATGTCCTTTGTACATAAAACAAGAAGTTTTATCATTTTCCAGTTCGAGACTAAAACTGATATTGAATCAACATAAATGTCGATTCATTTGTTACATAATCCGCAATTTAAATCTGTGAATTCTTTCTCTCCTGCATCCGTTTTGTGTGTGTTGCCTCCTCTCTAGAGCCATCCCTGCACATCGGGCTTCCTCAGTCCCCCCACCTCGGGCAGTCGTCGACCCTCGGTGATGTTTAACGAATATGTCCTGCTGCACACCCCGCCGGCGCTAAGTGCAGAGCCTGTGTCCAATGGCACTGGCGCTGCTGCTGCTGCTGCTGCTGCTGCTCCGGCCAACACTTCATCGCTACCAACAACAAATGGACCAACCGCGGCAACTATTGCACATTCGGCAACATTAACAAGCATTGGCAGTAATAGCGGCAGCAGCAGCAACCAACTTTCAGCCAACCTGGACAAGATCAACATTCCATCAACGGAGAAGATGACACAGGTGGGCGATGGCAGCATCTGGCAGGTGAGTTGAACTGTCATTTTAATCGCCTTTTCCAACTCTATCTTTATTATAAAATAGAAAACAATAGGAAAAAAGTGGGTCACTTCAAAGATGTAAACACTAAATTGAGTTTACGGATTCAAGAGTTATTCATTTCAGAAAGTTAAAATCTTTAAAAAAGAATATCAACTCCGATTTGCGAATGCGAATTAATATGAACATATGTGTATAATAATTAAGAAGTCAAAAGAGTCTAAGCTTGGCTCAACGTTAAGTCGTTAAAGAAAAAAGATCCAATCAAATAACATATTCGAGAAATGGGGATTTCTTTCTCTCTATTTATCTCTCTTTCCCTCTCTCTCTCTCTCTCTCTTTCTCTCTTTATCTCTATCGAATTGTACGAACTTAGAACTTAGACTCTTTAAAGTTTTAGTAAATAGAAGCACAAAATTAACTCAATGTCTCCTTTCCTGCATGTGTTGTATGCGAAACTGTAGGTGAATCTACCGCAGACCATCGCCACCATTGCCAATCCGTACGCCGATTGCTCGGAATTGGGTATACACGATGCGATGACTTGTCAAGAGCTCTTAGCATTCTCTGTGGCCTTTTCAGCGGCATTGCCCACAGGCCAAAGTACGCTCGAGTCATTTTACTCCTCACTCGCCCGCTGCGATCCCCACACCGTCGATGCGTTCAACAAGGTGCAACAGAAGCGCATTGCTGCCGCCGTAGCAGCCGGAGTCGCCGTGGCACCAGCATCTGGCGCAAGTTCAGCTGCACATTCATTTACAAATGCCGTTGATCTACTGAACAACACGGGCACAGCACAGATGCCGGCATCGACGTTGGCGCCCCAAATGGGACATGAGCTAGCAGCTGTCTCCGCAGCTGTGCCCCATGTACCCATGGCTGCGGCTACTGCTCTGCCACTGGGCCAGGGACGAAGTGGTGAGACACAAGTTCAGAGCCGTCGCAAGCAGCATCATCAAAATCAGCATAACAACAACAATAACAACAACAACAATCACAACAACAATCACAACAACAATAACAGCAACAGCAAAAACAATCGCAATAATAAGCAGCGCAGCAGCAACGCTCCGACGGGCAACTACATGGAGGATTATGCCTGCTGTTATGATCTATATCAGAATGCATTATCTCCATTGGATGAACGGCGGCGTCCACGTTCTGGCATCCTTCGTCTAATTATCGCCATCTACCGTTGCCTGATGCGCGTCTGCAGCTGGATTCGGAGATATATTAAACGGCTTGTGGAGCACAAGTATTTCCAGCAGGGCATACTCCTCGCTATACTTATCAATACCCTCTCCATGGGCATTGAGTATCATGATCAGCCCGATGAGCTAACGGCCATTGTGGAGACGAGTAATGTAGTGTTCTCTGGCATCTTTGCCGTTGAAATGTTGCTCAAAGTCGTTGCCGAGGGACCCTTTCGCTATATAGCAAATGGATTCAATGTTTTCGATGGCATTATTGTTATACTCAGGTGGGACTGAAATAGTGGCATACCATTATAATACCCAATCCTCTATTGAAATATATAAATATATTTTCCTATACACACAGCGCCATTGAGATCTGTCAAACGTTTGCTGGTAACGGGACTGGTGGAGGCGGTTCGGGTTTATCTGTGTTGCGCACCTTTCGACTCCTGCGCATCCTTAAGCTTGTCCGGTTTATGCCCAATTTAAGGCGTCAATTATTTGTCATGCTGCGCACCATGGACAATGTCGCTGTCTTCTTCTCCCTTCTTGTACTTTTTATATTCATATTCAGGTGAGTTCCATTGTTGCCGCACACAACACTACAATAATAGGTAACAACAACTACAACACACACACAAATACGCACACACAACGACACTTGTTACATAAAAACATACACTCACAAAAATGTACATACCACATACATTAAAACTACAACTAATACCTTCAGGTTAGATGTCTGCAAATGACATTTGCGGCGACTGTCCCTCATTTTTGTAACACCAAATTTTATAAATCTAAATAACAATGAAAACCAAAAAAAAAAGAAAAACAAAAAACAACCAAAATGAAGGGCGCTGGCATGAATGGAAATTGAAATTAGTTAAATATTTAGAGCACTGAAACATATCATAAAAGTTACTCAAATCAAATCACGGTCTTTTTAGTTTAAATAATATCTTACTCTTATATTTCATTGAAAAAAAAAAAAAAAAATTCAATCATAAGATAATTTTGAATTTTTAAAACGTTTTATTTTGGTATATTTTTTATTTTTTCTTGGCTTATTTATTTAAATTTGCATTACATATTATATTTAGTTTCCCTTCATCTTGGAACACATGTTGTAAATAATTAGGATTTGTGTATTTTTAATTTCCACGACTTGCCAGCATTTTCATGTGACCAAAAGTAAGCACTGTGATATTTCCAATAAAAAAAATCTCCTCAATCTGTATAGAATCTTAAACCCCACTAAACACAAATCACCCAAGAAGTGACCCAATAAACCCAACGACCCACAGAGCCACAAGTCCGTTGATTGTTTTGTTAGCCCATATGTATATATAGGAATCGGTTGATTTACGACGATATTACCCCAGACTAATATTAAACAGAACTAAGTGCTCTGATAATACTTTTACTATCTAGATAATACCTATATGCATACACATGTAGTTGCATACCACTTATAATAAAACCCATACTTTCCGCTAGCCTGTAAAAATCTAAAGCAACAAAAAAAAAAAACAAAGAGTAACACATGCAGAAACATTCAGAACAAATCGTTCACACACACAAGCACACACACTCAAACACACACACACACATGCTTCTGCTCTGTCCGTCTCTATCTTTTTCTCTCTCTCTCCATGTATTGATCACACATCTGCATAGGCGCTCACTCATACAGATTGACTCTCTCTCTCTCTCTCTCTCTCTCTCTCTGTTTATCTTTCGCGCTCGCTCTCTACTTCTTCTATTTATTCTACGTTATACAACACGAAACACTTGCCCCAAAACCGTACCACCACCCCTCGTTAAGAAATAGTAAAACAAACAATTAGTAATATTTATAAAGTTCTGGCAATAACTGTAATTGTACTTTTTATGCTCTTACACAAGATATATACAAATTTAAATACCTTGCGTACCATTTGAGTAAACGATTGTGTAAGACTTTCTCTCTCTATCTGTCTGTCTCTCGCTCTCACTCTCACTCTCTCTCTCTCTCTCTCTCTCTCTCTCTCTCTCTCTCTCTCTGTATCTCCATCTCTCTTGTTTTTATACATACACACTGTAAGTCTATATCTACTTTTTTACATGTACTCGTTGTCTCGATTCGTAGTTAGACTTTTACAATAATATCAATTCAAGTCGTACGTCCAAGTTGAACAATTTGAATTGCTTATTCAGTCAACTTTTTACCACCCGCCTCTCCAAATCTCTTTCTCTCTAACTCTCTCACTCTCTCTCTCTTTCACTCTCTCGCTCTCCTTCTTTGAACCTATATCTATCTGTCTTCGTCATGCCGGTAGTTGTGATACACGTTCACTCGCTCGCTCGTTCACTTTGCATACTAAATACTCGAATTACATGATACACACACACACACACACACACACAAACACAGACAACACACACTTGGCCAGCTTTGTATTCAAGCGATATTCTTCTACTTTTCCTATTAATTTGCTCTCTTTCTCCTTTTTTCTCACACACAATATAAAAAAAATACATATTTCATATTGAGCACCGACAATAAGTCGTTGCATACTTTAAGGCTAGATCACGCGTACGATTTAAGTTATTTTTATTAGTTGTGAAGTCGAACTATCTCCTCTACTTGTTTGTTTGTTGGTTTTTTTACTCGTCACTCGCGGCTCGCCACTTTAGTAACGAGCCTCGAAACACTCGCATACGTTATGCGATTTTAAATATTCAAAACACACTATTGTTTTTTTTTTATACTAACTCGTCACCCACACGATCCTAAATAGTCGTTCAGACCATTTCCAATTACATAGCTTCACTCACTTGCTTTAATTTGATTTAACATTAACAACAGCAACAACAATTACAATAATAACATGGTTTCAACAATAAGTTATTTTAAAGTTAGTTACAATTTTCAAAAGCTTCATTCAATTAAATTAACTAAATGTGTTTATTAGCTTCTTAGCGTTTACAAACACTTAACTGAAACACTTACAGCTCCAAATTTGACATGATGACACTTTCAGCGCTTAAGCTAAGTACATGCCTCTGTTTTGCAACAACACAGATTACCCAACACTAAACACGCAGCACAAATCTTTAGTTAATTTAAATTGAAAAAAAAACAACAAGCAACCACAAAAAATCAACAACGAGAACAACACGCACATCACTTAGATAGAAATATACAACAAATGGTATCAAATTAAATCCAATACGTAAAAATCGTACGCTTTTTGTGTAGTTGCAGTCATACATATCTGTACTTACCACATAATAAATATTTATATATATCTTAATATATGATACATATCTAATAATAATTACTCGTAACTGATTTACATCCTACATACTCTGTCTTCGTCATACACTCTGAAAAAATCGCCTTGAACTTTGAAAAATATGCATACTTTTGGCGCCAACGGCAACTCACCATATTATTTACAAAGAATATTTCTAAATCAATGAATTTTCTGTTTTCTTAATTTTGGCTTTAAATTTTCTGAAAATTTGAAGAAAACAAATTTTGTCTAATTTCCATGGAACTTTTACAATATTAACTCATTATAAATTTAATTTGATTAAAAAAAAACATTCTCATTTTCATTTAGGGCGATTTTTTTTTGAAATTTATATCGTATTTTTCTTTTAAAGACTATTCCATTAATAAAAGTGCATTTAATATTTTTCGTTTTTAATTTCACAAAACACCAACAGTAAAACAAATACATAAATACCAAGTACTCGAACTACTTAAAATAAAAATAATAGAAATCAAAGCTTAGTTTAGTTTAATTGCTGTGTTCTTGCTGAACTAAAAGTCGTAAACGTTTGTGTAGTTAGAAACCAAATTAAACATTTTAAAATGAAAAAAAAAAAAAATAAACAAATAGTTCAACATTCACAACAAATACATTTGACTTACACGTTAATCACATATGCAATGAAAATACTTGGAGTAGTCGAATACAGCTACACAGACCATAAATTCACATAAGTAACTAAATGGAACGCTTGAACTAAAGGCCCCCAATTAATAAGAGTAAACAACAACAATAATACAACACACATAAATAAATAATTCAAATACTTTCTACAACTCCCATTTTAGCCTTCAGCATATGCCTCTTTTGTGTTTCTCCTTAAGTTTAGTTCAGTTGTCCGATTCAGTGGATCTCCTTAATTGCTCTTATCTTCTGAGTACTGCAGTTTTTTATTTATTTTTTTAATTAGCTTTTTACCGAGTAAGTGAGATGTGTCTCCGCAAAGCTAAGCTTTCCGATTAAATTTTTGGGTTTGTGTGTCCTCTCTAAAATCGAGCTGAGTAATAGTTTTGAAAAGATTTTTCAGTTTGTTTTTCAATAACCGCTCGCTTTCTGCTTACTTACAGACACATACTCTCTATCTCTCTCTCTCCCTCTCTCTTTCTCTCGTTGTCTCTCTCTCTCTGCTCTCTCTCTCTGTCTTCATTAACTATCTCTTTCTCTCTCTCTCTCTCTCTCTTTTTAACCACACAATTGCAATACGAATAATTTGTTAAACATACTTAAATTGACTTTAAACCAAAATTGAACAAATAAAATTTTATGCTAAAACAAAACACAACAAACAACCCCAAACCAAAAACACAAAAAAAAATATTAATTATAATAACAACAATAATACATAATAAAAAACTTTATAAGAATATTATATTACCGAAATATATATATGTATATCATATTATACTATATCAACAAATACCAAACCATCACTTTAGTATACTCGGCATGAATCTGTTCGGATGTAAATTCTGCGAGAAAATTAACGGAGAGAAGATTTGCGATCGTAAGAATTTCGACAGCCTGCTTTGGGCGCTCGTCACAGTGTTTCAGGTAGACCTATTGCTATCAGCATTTAACTACTATTTACTATATATTTATACTAAATATATGTATATTAAATGAATACTACTTACAAATATGCTTAAATATATACCACCTAATCTTATGCCATATTTTATCGATAACTAACACTAAATGTTCAAAAGCAAAACGAAAAAAGAAGCATTTTGTCTTCAGTTTATAATTTAATAGATTATGTTGAACATTTCAGTTGGTTCGTTTGTGTATGTTTGTTCGTTGATGATGACAATCCATAATGTGCTAGGCTTGCCGTAACCGATAACAAATAACGTTCACAATAACTTTTAGTTATAATTTTTGTGCTATATTTTGTGTTCCCCCGATCTCTATCCGCCTATTAAACCTTTCCAAGTTCTCAATTTTTTTTTTGTCTGCCTTTTCAAATGTTTGTTATTTTCATTTGCAAATTAAAATTTCTCCAATTAAAATCGCCTAAGGAATTGAGAAATGACTTTTTTTTTACTTTTTTATTATGGGTGCTATAATTTCGATAGAGTTATCGATTGCTCAATCGCTTGCACTAATTTGTGGTGTGCTTTTGTGTCTTTGTTGTGGTGTTTATTTTAACTGTGTTCAATTCCAATTCGTTTCGTATTGTTACGAGTGCTGTAAAAGCGCATGTCAAGTTTTGAGTTAAGCTAATTAGAAAGCATAAGCATGTACCTCTTTTAATAGATCAGCCCTTAAGATATTAGATGAATTTGTGAATTATAAAATAGCTCGATTATAGCTAGCTTTAAGTCATGTAAATGTATGTATATATTTATATATATATATATATATATATACATATATATATATATATATATTAATTGCACAGGTAAGCATTTCAGCTGGAAGAACCGCCTGCAATAGCAAATCAGTTGCTTGTTTTATTCTTTTCGTTTGCTTGGCATGTCATCGATACTTAATTTATCGATTATTTGCATTTTTTTCTTGATTGTTCTATAAGCTGGATGAACAGACACTCTCTCTATACGCTATAAGACTCGCTATACTGTTTACTCTTAAGTCTTGTTTCTTTTCTCACATATCACTCGTCTTTTGCCTGTCTTCTCGAACACCCCGCTCACTAAGCCATGCTCACACTCACGCAAGTACACTTGTCACATTTTATTGTATCTTACTCTTTCTATTTTTGTGCATACTATCCAAAAATAATATATCTTTATATCTATTAATGTAAATATGGTACTTACATACAAGTACGCTGTACTATATAGTCCCCAAGTTTGTTTAGTACTCCAGTTCCCACTAACCCAAACTTCCTAAAAAAAAAAAGACCTAAACACTTTCAACTCTTAACTGTAAACTATGCGAACCCACTTTACTCTGAACGTCTTAAGCTTTAAACCACACATACACACACCAACATATACAACCATATTATACAAACACACATACATATACACAATCTCTAGTGTTTGTCAGTTCATGTGTAAGGTTCCCAAAGAGAACAACAACAACAAATATATATATTTATTAAAATAAAAACTCTGTAAAATAAACCAGTTCTAATTGCTTTACTCAATTATTTTTAATATATACATATATTATATATACATATATATATATATATATATTTATTTATATATATATTTATATATATATAAATAAAACACAGAAACAACAGCAACAACAAATGAAAAGTATACTTGTTCTATCCAATCTGTACAAAACGATACTCCCCTCCTTACCAAATCTCTACGTTATAAACTTTGGCCTAGAACAACAACAACAACAGCAATACAAAATTCTTAACAAAACAATGAACAAAAACTCAAGAAAACTGAAACTGAAAATACCCATTTGCTTACATATATAAATATATAGACCAACAAAACTGTCTCTTTACACAAAATATACACCAAAAACATTGATATACATATATTAAAACACACAACAAACTATAAAGAAAAAAAATCAATAATCGAGCGGCCATTAGCTCTAATTCGTTTTAGTTAACCTTACTTATGTACTCGTTTATATATTCATAATCGAATCGCAACTACATATATATACCACTACTTTATATATAATACAACGAACACATCTCTAACTCTATATATATATATATATATATATATATATATATATATATATATATATGATATATACATACATATATAAAACATATATACGTATAAACCTACAGCATACTCGGCATGTATCTGTTTGGCGGTAAGTTTTGTAAATTTTTGGACGAATCAGGACTCGAGCGCGAATGTACGTGTCCCGAAATAATCAGCCGTCATCCGCAATGTGAATGCGATCGCAAACACTTCAACAACATTTTGTGGGCCACTGTCACAGTTTTCCAAGTAAGAACTAGTAACAACAAACATACAAAAACACAAAAAATATATATATTTATACAAAAATTTATACCAATTACCTATCTACCTACCTATTTTTCTAAGTACAAAACCACCCAAATAAAAATCAGCAAACGGCCAAAAAAAAAATGAAAAACATACAAAAAGTGCAGTTTTTTCAACTTTACCTATAACTCTAGTTTTTTTTTACGTACGTTGTGTTTGAATACCCGTTTTTACTCTCTAATACTATAACGATAGGTTTTTCTCTAGCGATTATTTTAGTTGTTTTGCCTCAAATAAGTTTCAGTTCTTAAGCCCTTCTTCTATCATAACTTTGCTTAGTTTTCTAAATATTTTATTTCAATAAACAAATAGTTTTACATTCATTTACAAATGTACACACACACATAAAACTCCACACACATGCAACATAGCGAATAGCTAGTGAGAGTGTTACAAGTCAATAACATTTCGTTCTTTAATTTATTTTTGAATACTTACTAGAAATTAAAATCATATTGTTCGATAAGAAAGAAAATCAAGTAAAACTTTGAAGTCAAATCAATTGTCAGATATATAAACATCTGAAAATATTTATTACCATGATTTAAGAGAATCGATACAGAAATCTAAATCTGACGGGAAGTAAACATATGTAAAAAATATCGAATCTTAAATTAAACAAATCATGAAATTAACTTTAATACTTTCTTAATAGAGCTATAATAATAATACCATAATTAGCGCTAAAATATATTTTGATTTATTGCCAACTCCACATTTGGTATATCGGATTGAGTAAGTTATCTGTCTCACAAATACATACACACTTACACTCATACTATGTCGTCCTTATCTGTTTTTCTCTTTCTTTCTCTCTCTCTCTCTCCCTTTTTTGGTTCTCTCTCAGTCCTACACACACACACACACACTCACACATACACATACACATACACATATACAAACATACAGTGCACA
Organism: Drosophila fungiperda; assembly: GCA_035042345.1. Classification (NCBI taxonomy): domain Eukaryota; kingdom Metazoa; phylum Arthropoda; class Insecta; order Diptera; family Drosophilidae; genus Drosophila; species Drosophila fungiperda. Next base: position 432,256 of record JAWNLM010000015.1, on the reverse strand, counting down.
CCTGTAACATATATAAAACAAAATTTTCAACTTCTCATTTTCGTACTGCATGATTTCTCCTCAATTCTTGAATTCATCAGTTTTGTTCCATTTATTTAGCCGTTGCTTTCAACAATCAGTCCCATTACGTGATACGTTACGGTTATTCTACTATTTACTACTCACACAGCTAAACATTAATATATATATATATATATATGTACATATATATATATATATATATATTTAATAACCATCTGTATAGGCCCTATAAGACGCCTTGTGCTTATGTTTATTGAAAACGCTTCGTTTGTTGTCTTGTTTTTAGCTTGTTTAACCAGTCCTTGTCTCAAATGCTGATGCTTTGTTACTTTTCGTTTAATCTTTATTTTCTCTTTTACGTTCACGCCTAGCTACCAATTCTCAATTGCCTTTTGCGCTTTGGCAATTAGAAGAAAAAAAAAAAAAAATAAATAAAAAACTATATATACAAATTCAAATTGCATATTATCATGTACAGTCACGCCCAAAAAAAAAAAAAAAGAATTCTAAATATATTCGATTTGTATATGAACCTATAGCAACAAATGTTTATTGGCACGTCGTGTAAAAAAAAAAAAAAAAAAAAAATACCACATTAGAATTTTATAAAATTTGAATTTCTATGCAAGATTTTTGCGCGCTTTGCAGCATTTAAAAAACTACTTGTCTTTTTTTAAGTCTTCTTTGGAATTGGAGTTTGTATTTTGAGTTGAAAATGTTCTCAAGTGCTTTGCGTTGTTTTAAAAGCGTTTTTTAAACCACACCACGAATTGTGAGTATTCTTTGTACTTAGATTCGTTCAGTTTCCTGGGTTCCTTACAGTGCGTGTCTTTGATCCTAATTTCATTAAAGTTTCATTCGCCAATTGCTTTTACTGCGCTATGGCATACTTTTCGTTTAATTGTTCTACTTATTATATGTTGAATGTTGTTTTAATATTTAAGATATTGTGCAACTAAAATACCATCATCAGTTTGTCAAAATTAAATAGTGACAATGAGTTGGTATTGGGGCAGGATTATCTAGCTTTGATAAAGTCCAGAACTTTATACTAGTCCCATTTCTTTAAATACTTTATATTAATTTCGGGATTTAGATACACAATAAAAAATATTATATTATGGATAGTATATGTGTTATGTTTAATTTTTTCGCATTTTGAAAAAGTCCAAAGCCTAAGATAGATAGTTAAGTCATATAAGACGCGGGCGAGAGTAAAAGGTTGCATTATATGTTTGTTTTTACATTTTAAGTTCTTAAGTTAAATTAATTTATCAAAAAAAAAGTAAAAGCAAGAGATAGAAACCAAAGAGGTGGAAGATTTAATGGCTTATAATAATCATATACTTAACCTAACATATATTGAATTTTATAACAATTATATATTTCCAAAAAAAAACAAAAGAAGAAAAAATGATATATCTAACACTTTGGCGTTTTCCTTCTCCAACATGATGTGTTTTTTGTGCTCTCTTTTTTCTTACATTTCTTTCAATCCAATGCAACATATGTTTATGGTATTTTGTTCTTTTTACGCTTCTTTCAAATATAAACATAAATTATGCATATATAACAAATATATATATATACATATATCCAATATATATATGTATATCAATATGTGCACCACGTTTGCCGCCCGCAACCACCTGCAACCAACCAACCAAAAATTATAATAAAACCATCAAAACCAACAACTACTTCCGATACAACAACAACAACAACATCTACAACTACAACAACCACCATCGCAAAAAAAAAAAAAACAACAAAACAAAAAAATGTTTTTAGATACTTACGCAAGAGGATTGGAACGTGGTTCTATTCAATGGCATGGAAAAGACAAGTCATTGGGCCGCATTGTACTTTGTGGCCCTAATGACGTTCGGCAATTATGTGCTGTTTAATTTATTGGTGGCCATTTTGGTTGAGGGATTCAGTTCAGAGGTAGAGTTTTGCCAACAACACCCATTAACGAAATTTTCCTAAAAACTAATCATTTAAAAAAAATAATAGCAAATATAATCAAAATTTTGGCCAATTTGGGCATCGTTTCATTTAAATTCCAAAAAAGAAAATTTTGAATTTTTTTAAAATTAATAATTGAAACGATGCTTTAGATATATTATCGATATTCGATATTATTGGCTTTAAGAATGTGATTCAATAACTAATTAAAGTCACTTAACAATGATTCCAATATCGCTTTTTTAAGTACCGTAATTACATTTGATACCGATTTATGAAATATATTATGTTATCGATATACGATATTTGAAACATTGTGAAGTCGTATGAAATGATAGTTTGTGTAGAATTCCCGACGATATGCGACACGTTGACGAAAAAGTCTAATTTTGAAATTTTGATTCCCTCAGCGAAATGAACGTCGCGAGCGCGAACAGCGAGAATTGGTTAAGAAACTACGCGAAGAGACATTGGCCGAAAATTATAGCGATGGTATGTACGATGAATCACGCAGCGAAGCGGATTCATCGAGCACTAACGATAGTTACTACGAGGTACGCAATCGCTGGCGCAGCGCTGAGGATGTGCGCAAGGTAAGTGGAGCAGAGTATGAGATGTAAGAGAAAATAACTCAAGCCCGAGACTCTGTGGCACGCATTGAAAGACATCGATTAATCGATGAACCGATTGATTGATTGATTGAATGTATGATTGACTGATTGAGAGATTGATTGAGTGCGTGTGCTCGAGAGAGCCTGTCCACGGTATGTATTGTATATGTAGTATGTATCTATCGTCTATCGTTATCGTGTATCGCCTATTGCCTATCGAACGCCTCAGCAGACGCAGGACCCTTCGGAGCTGACCATTGAGGGCAAAAGTAATACACATCGCCAGCGCCTTTTGCAGCCCATCCAGGACTATCAAATCAACGAGCTGCCCTCCCAAGGAATAGGAGGCGGAGCCGGCAGCAGCAACACCGAGGAGACCAGCAGTAAGCTACTCCTCCACGAAGATTTTAAGCCTCGGGGTGGCCTCAAAAAGGTAAGTTCACATTCGGGTGCAACAACAGCAGAAACAGAAGAAGAAATACAAACAACAACGAATGACACACACACACATTCATTTAAAACGTTGCATGCAACAGACATACTCAATCAAGGATCGTCGCAGCGAGGCGCCACGCCTATCCAAGATGCGACTTATGCGCGATCCGCCCATTATTACAACAACGGCTGCAACGCCACAGGACTCCCCCAGTACCAATATGGAGCCAGGCATGAGCTTTCGCCAATGGGGTGATCTTGAGGTATGTTCCGAATAAAACCACTAAGCAGACAATGCATAGACATGCCAACTCGACAAAAATTGCAAAAGTCCATCAGTCTCAAGGGGTCTACTACATTTTAGCAGATGTCGTAGGCCAGATGCTAGTAGGCCCAAATGAGTTATGAATGAGTGCGAAAAAAGCAGCTATATTGCTGCCGGATCGTAATTTTATGTGCCAGCTGGAACTCGATTTTTAGTTTTATATTTTTTAGGACTAATTTGTAACCTTTCGTAAAGTGGGGTGATTTAACTGTTGGCCAATTTTGTATGATGAAAATGATTGTCTCGACAATTTTTCATTTCCACTAGACAATGTCGATATTTCGTTTACCCGCTGTGTTGCCTTAGTGAAATTCAATAGAAATAATGATTTGTTTTTTATGCACGACTCGCGACCCCTGAAAAAATGTTGGACTTGTCGCAGCCTAGGCCGATGTAGAATTTCATTATTTATGAATATGATTTTTACTTTTAGCACAAAAATGTTATTTTTTGACATGTTCTTGAAACAATATTCGTATGTTTCAAAAAATATTTCCCTGAGATCACATATTTCAAGTTTAAAGAAATGGCGAAACGTACATTCTAAAATTTGATTTTTATATATCTGCCAAATATATATATATATATCGAAGAGTAGAATAGTCGAGGGAATTATAAAAGTGGCTATGAAGATATTGTGAATTTTCCTGTTTGAACTTAATTATAAATTTTAATTCTGTCTGCACCGCTCACCACTTCACAGCCGGCACCACCACCATCGCCGTCACTGCTGAAGCCCCCGAACATTTTTAGCGGCGGTTCGCGGACTCTGGATGAGGGAATACCATCTATCGATCTTATACCTCCGTCACCGGTTCTGGCCCACAAGCCGCTGAACATACTCAATGCCAGCCAGCTACAGGGTGCAACCGGAGTTGGCGTTGCTAGTAGTGTCGCTGGTAGTGGTGCAGCTAGCACAACCAGCATATCGAGCAGCCTACTTCCCAGTGCACTGGGCAGCAGCATGCACAGCGTCATCATCGATGACATCTCGAAGAATTCCAGCGCAACGTCAACCACCACGCCCATCTATGTGCCGAGCATATCATCGACGGCAGCAACCCTGCAACCACCAGCCGAGAGTCAGTGTCAGAGCTTAAGTTTGTCGTTGGATCTGTCGCCGCCGGCGGGTTCAACGGCTGCTGGTAGCAGTGTCGCCTCAACCAGCGGTAGCTCATCCAGCGAACGTTTGCCGCCAGCACCCACAACAAGCAGCAGCAGCAGCTTTAATCAGCGTTTCCATCGCAGCAGCAGCAAGAAACGGCCTTCAACGCTGCGAACCACAGCCGATGTTAGCCAGATTAGTGCACCCGATGACGACGAACAGCAGCTAAACAATGGTAGTGACAATAGCTGTCTGCTGCGCACAGGCACTACAGGTTCAACCAATCCCACCGTTGCTGCCAGCACAGCCTCCTCTGTGGCAGAGGGGCGGCATAAGGACACGAATCGTTTAAGTCCACAGAACTCGATAAGGCGTTTGTCCAACACGCTCAGCATTGGTAGCGGTCCGGGGAGTCGAAGGGCCTCCGCCTGCATCTTCAACTCGCAGGTCTATCAGAATCTCAATCAGCCGCCCAAGCTGAGGGGTGCCGGCCAGCGGCGGATGAGCTCCATTGAGCTGGCATTTAGTAAGACATCGCATTTGAATCTGCACAATTTGGAGGCAAATCGCAAGTCGCTCTCGTATACAAACTCCAAAATGGATCTGGACAAGTGGCAGAAGTCCTACACGAATCTGAACGAACCGGACATGCTGCAACAGTATATGGAGGCGCGCGATAAGCGCAAAAACTCCATCAGTCACTATAATCTGAAGAAGCGACTCGAGGAGAAGGAGCTGCAACAGCTACAGCAGCTGCACCAGCAGCAGTTGCAATTGCAACAGCAGCAACAGTTCGATTCGCAAACAGAGTCACAGCTACCACAGCCACAGATGGTGGCCAAGGAGCTTCAGCAGCTATCCATGCAACAACAGCAACATTCCATGGTACCAAGACGAGGGGAACCGTTCTCAAAGCTAAAAATTATCGTACAGCGTCTGACTCCCAAACATTTCACCACAGAACGTGAATCCTACTCCATGTACGTCTTTCCGGAGGATAACAGGTAGACAATGAAAAACGCTTATCAAGATTTCTGCATCAAATTTCATCTAATATTGGTTTAAGACTTACTCAATACATTTGTATGGAAATTCGGGCCCAGTTCACATCTATTCCTTTACAATAAAGCTTTTCCTCCAAATATGTTTTCGAAACGTTTTCTCTGAAAATATTCGGTGTTTTTAACTTCTCTTTTTACACATTTAGAATGAGTTAATCAGCTTAAAACTTAAACAGCTTTGCTATTTTATTTACAATATATCAACTACTAAAAATCTGTTGACTCTCTATTTAACAATTTACGTATTTTCCGATTGACTTCTCTGTGTGTGATAGATTTACCATCAAAATGAACTGCTCTCAACTTTGTCGTTTTCATTTTCATTCTGACTTTCGAATAAGCGGAAATTCAATTTGATTTTTGTTGCCTTTCCACTGCCATTTACGGTTAACTATTTTTTCTCTGTTTCTCTCTCTCACACACACACACACACACGCACAGGTTCCGGCAAATCTGCTCTTGGTTTGTGAACCAGAAATGGTTCGACAATGTTGTGCTGCTATTTATAGCTCTCAATTGCATAACACTCGCCATGGAAAGACCAAACATCCCTCCAAGCAGCACCGAAAGAGTGTTCCTGGCAACAGCCAATTACGTCTTCACCGTCGTCTTCACAGTCGAAATGTTCATTAAGGTGAGTTCCATAAAAGTTCAACCTTTTTTTTCTCTCACTTCACCTTACTTAATATAATCTACAATTTGAAAAAAAAAAATATCAAGTTGCTTTTCAGTTCAAAATAAACAACTGTATTTGCATATTTCAATTTATAATTTATAATTTCGGTTAATCGTATAATTGATTATATTGATTAAGACGTGCTGAAAAATAAAAATCAATATACAAATGCATAATATTCGTAAGGGATGCTATATATTTTTAAGTCTGCAAATAATACACAGATTATATACTTTATCAATAACATGAGCATTATTTTCAAGGATATTTCATTTGCATGCGATTCAGAACTTGGTAATTGAGTTTTATGGTTTGACATTTGCCTTTAATTGCAACATTTGCAGGTAGTTGCCACGGGAATGTTTTATGGGCCGGATGCATATTTCACATCCGGATGGAATATAATGGATGGATCTTTGGTTACAATTTCGATAATTGATTTGTTAATGTCATTGATTAGCGAATCGAGCCCCAGGATATTTGGGATTTTAAGGGTAAGTTTGTGGGCTCTGAACAGGCAAACTGGCACACAAAACCAACAGCATCAGCCAATCAGCAAACAGGCAGGCAACAGCATCACAAGTCACATGCAACATGCCGCATTGAACTGACAAACTGCGACCAACATGTGTTAGCCACAAATCGACAACTTGAACCACAAACCACGCACCACAAAAAACGAAAATAATACTCTAAAAAAAAAACTAATGAGAACATTGCTGTCGGACTTAACCGCTGCGGCATACTCTGACACCAGCTGATATGGCAAATACGACGGACGGGGACAAATCAATATTGTTTTCGGGTTTTCGGTGTCAGAGTATAAACATCAATAACTTCTCGATATCGCTCGCTCGCTTGTCCGCTAGTTCGCGCTCTCTCTCTCTCTCTCTCTCTCTCTCTCTCTCTCTCTCTCTGTCTCTTACTATCTTTTTTCCGTATCTATCTTGCTCTAACTCTATCGCTGTGTCTATCTTTCTATTGACCTCGGATCCTTTCACTATCCCTTTCTATATCTATTTTTCAACTCACATCGCGTTTTATTATATGGAAACTCTAAACGCGTTTCACATTTTCTTTCAATCAACAAATCTCTTTTCATAGATTCTAAGATTCTATGTTAGATGTATATAAATACGTATACTTTATTTACATTAATGGGCTATTTATGTTTAAGTCGGGTTTTAAATAACTTAACTAAACTTATAACAAAAACCGAACTGCAGGTAAATTTTCGCTGCTATATCATTTAATGGCAAAATCAAAAATAAAACCAAAAATTATTCGTACATTTTTATCTGTGTGTTCGTAGACTATCCCTTCAAAATGTTTATACCCCTACAAAAGTATGACCAAATTATTGGCTCACTCTCTATCTTGTTGTACATACATTAATATAATAATCAGCTAATCCTTATAATATGCATTACTTTGCCCCCCCCCCCCCCCCCTACCACCCCGGCACCATATTCAAAATCCCCAGACTCCCCAACTCACATCCATATAAGCTCATATCTTGTATTGTTATGTAAATTGCGCTAATCGTATATATTTTAAAGTCAATGGTATTTATATAGCGGGTTACCTTGGGACATTAATCATTTTGAGAAACATTTAGGTAAATCCTAAAAAAAAATGTTGAAATGAATACGATTGGAATAGTTGTTCCATATCCGATACAGTAAATTATTTTATAAGTATTACTGGAAACGTCTCACTTCTTATGGATCAATCTTATTATCAGTATCTAAGCCCAAACAATTGATCTGTTTGTACATTGGGGCCACTCGCCTTGTAAACCTTGTAAACATTCATACCTATTCCCATTTAATCCATTATCTGTAAATTATCTTGAATAATACCCACGTAAAAGTTAAAGACTGTTCTGCATACGGCATTTTCACATTTTTCTTGTACCAATTGCTATTCGTTTCAAAACATTGTGTGTGAACCACTAAATATTTTTATCTATGTACTATTTTGACAACATTCAAATCATGCTTTCACGTTCAAAAACCCAATTTTAAACCCTTACAGCTCATTTTGCCTCGATATATGTATGTATATATGTTAACCCTCATTAACCGATAACCGATAACCGTTAACTGTTGACTGTTAACTGTTAGCTGTTAACTTTAAATGCCAACTGACATCATTTTCCATCTCACACTCGAACCCATTATAGCTTTGCTTTTTCTAATCACATTCGTTACATGAAAGCAGCCGTTTCAGTTTCAATTTTAGTTTGGATTTGAGTTGCAGTTTTCGTTCTAGTTTTCCGTTTGTGTTAATTTCAGTGATGATTGCGATGATGTTAAACGATTGATGGAAGCAATCATATAAGAACAGTAACTGATCCATTTCTATTACCATTTCCCACGTGTCTTGTTCGCAGGTGTTTCGGCTACTTCGTTCCCTAAGGCCGCTGCGTGTGATTAATCGAGCGCCGGGTCTGAAACTAGTCGTGCAAACGCTCTTATCATCCCTGCGTCCCATTGGGAACATTGTACTGATCTGTTGCACCTTCTTCATCATCTTTGGCATACTGGGCGTTCAACTCTTCAAGGGAACCTTCTTCTACTGCGAGGGCGAGAATATCAAGAACGTGCGCAATGCCCACGATTGCCGCAGCATTCCTGGTAACGTTTGGACGAATCGCAAATATAATTTTGATGATCTGGGCAAGGCACTGATGTCCCTGTTTGTGCTGAGCTCCCGCGACGGTTGGGTGAACATCATGTATACCGGCCTGGATGCCGTCGGCGTCGATCAGCAACCGATTGTGAACTATAACGAATGGCGTTTACTCTACTTTATCGCATTTATTCTGCTCGTCGGCTTCTTTGTGCTCAACATGTTTGTGGGCGTTGTTGTCGAGAACTTCCATCGATGTCGCGAGGAGCAGGAGAAAGAGGAGAAAATTCGTCGGGCCGCCAAACGAGCACTGCAAATGGAAAAGAAACGTCGTCGGATGCACGAGCCACCCTACTATACGAATTACTCACCCACCCGACTGTTTGTCCACAATGTGGTCACATCAAAGTACTTTGATCTGGCCATTGCCGCTGTCATTGGCCTAAATGTGGTCACCATGGCGATGGAGTACTATAAGATGCCCATGGTCCTTCAGTATGCATTGAAGATCTTCAACTACTTCTTCACCGCTGTCTTCATACTCGAAGCGAATATGAAACTGGTTGCGCTTGGCTGGCGTCTTTACTTAAAGGATCGCTGGAATCAACTGGACGTTGGCATTGTTTTACTATCCATCGTTGGCATCGTCCTCGAGGAATTGGAAACGAACATCATACCCATAAATCCGACCATAATACGTGTGATGAGGGTTCTTCGCATCGCTCGCGTGCTCAAACTGTTGAAAATGGCCAAGGGAATTCGGGCGCTGTTGGACACGGTGATGCAGGCCCTGCCACAGGTTGGCAATCTGGGGCTGCTTTTCTTTTTGCTGTTCTTCATATTTGCGGCGCTGGGCGTGGAGCTGTTTGGGCGGCTTGAGTGCTCCGATGAGATACCCTGCCAGGGTCTCGGCGAGCATGCGCACTTCGCCAACTTTGGCATGGCTTTCCTCACATTGTTTCGCGTAGCGACTGGCGACAACTGGAACGGCATCATGAAGGACACGCTGAGGGATAACTGCGATGACGCGGCCGATTGTGTGCGCAATTGTTGCGTCAGCTCGGTTATTGCTCCCATATTCTTTGTGATATTCGTTCTTATGGCGCAATTCGTGTTAGTGAACGTCGTCGTGGCTGTACTGATGAAACACCTCGAGGAGAGCCACAAGCAAATGGAAGATGAGCTCGATATGGAGGTCGAACTGGAGCGTGAGCTCGTTCGCGAACAGGAGTTTGCACAGGAGCAGAAACTCTGCCAGCAGCTGGCGGAGGCGCAGAGCAAGGCCGCTGTCGTACAACCACGCCCACTCGCCAAGGTCAAATCGCTGCCAAAGAACTTTATCTACAGCACCCCATCAATGGACAAGAAGTTTCCAGCACCCAATGCCAGCTTGCACAGCAGCGCCGCCACAAATCTAAATGTGGCCAGTTCATTGTCAACTTCGGCAACAGGTGCTGGACTGGGTACGGGCGCAGGTGCGGGTGCTGGAGCAGTCGGACGGCGTCAGACCATACAGTACTTAAATCAACAGCATGCGATGGGATTGGGCCTCAGCCTCGCTGAAATGGGCGGCGCGCTGACGCCTCAGGCGCTTGGCGCTCGGCTGGGTGAACCCTTTGGTGGCGGCCCAGTGACGGTAGGTGCAACAGGTGAACAGCCTTTGCAGCTACCGCCACTGGGGCGGCGCGGGCGGCGAGCCTCAGCTGCCGCCGGCTTCCGCAGGCGCGGCGTGCTGTCCAAGGAGCGCTCGCTGGACGAGCAGGCCATCCGACGTCGCAACCTTGAGGCGAAACGCACCAGCTGCGATTCGTTGCCGTGGGGTGGCGATGCATTGGACTATCGACGCGGCACCATCTTCGAGAGCTTCGAGTCAGATGGCGGTGCCGGCAACAGTCCCAATTCCAGCTATGATTTGGATGTGCGCAGCATACGCAGCGCCGATGTCATAACCCGTCCACGATCCGATCTAGATGGAGAACCATTGGCGCTGGTCAGCTCTCTCGTGCAGCCAGCAATAACAGCACTACACATTAACCAGCCCCAGCCCCAGCCCCAGCCTCATCCCACCGTTACACAACAACAGCAACAACCACAAGTACAACAGCGTCGTCCTTTTGGCTGGTCACAGTCCGTCGATCAGGGCTGCATGGGAAGGAGCAGCCTGTTGCTTTCGGTGCCGCGTTCAATGCCACCGCGGAGTCGGAGCGGCAGTACAAAGCAGCTGTTCAAGCAGCAAGCCCTCGATGAGGACGCCGACATGGACGAGAGTTCCCTGCTGCTGCCAACAGCACCAGCAACAGCAACAGCACCACCACCACCACCAACAACAGCAACAACACTACTCCAGCAACGGGCAGCAGCAACCACTGGCAGGGGCAGTGGCAGTGGCAGTGGCACCAATAGCAACAACAGTACCGCTACTGGCAGCATGTCAACCGGTGGCAGCGGCAGTGATTGTCCGGTGCTAATAAATAAGACCGATACGGCGGACATTATGCGCATCATCAGCGAGCGACGCCGAATGGATCAGCGGGATCAGTGCGGCAACGAGGATAGCGATTACAATGAGCTTCTTCTCGTCAAATCGCCGCAGTCATCAACGGACTAAACTAAGCATCCTCACTTTATCTTTCTCCTTCTCATTCTCTCTCTCTCTCTTTATCTCTCTCTTTATCTGTTTCTGTCCCATACCAATTTGTATAGCCAGACTGACTTGTTTCGTTTTACGCGTTTCTATTTTAACATTTCATTGATATCAGCATTTCGCTGTATGCTGAAAATACTAAATAAAAAAAAAATAAAAAAAAAATACGATAGACAAACTCACGAAACTCGTGCATCGATTGTAACAATTGTTTCATTTCAGCATTCCGCTGTATCTGAAATAAATTCAAAGTTAATGTAAAACAATATTAATAATATGTTGGAATTTACAAATTTCTCAGCAGTCAAAGAAGTTAATTTAGAGCTGGAGAAAATACAAAACGATAAGCGATAACCGATAATCAACAGTAAATATCGATAACGAAACAGGCCTGTTGGCTTAAGTAATCTCTATTTCACTCATACTTAAACATACACGTAACTGTAGCCTGTTCAAAACTTTATGGAATTTTCCAAGAAGAATGTAAAACTAAAGCGTTGGCTAACTAGGTAATAATGTTAACGATAACGATTACGTAACATTACTCACTAGCGTTAGGCGTAAACTGTAACTATAACTGTAACTGTAACTATAACTGTAACTATAACTGTAACGATAACGATAACGATAACGATAACGATTAAACGATGAACGGCAACTATTCTAAAGAAAATTGTCAACTGTTTTTAGCGCAATCTACGGTTTTCATAAGTTTAGCAAACATACAACAAAAAGAAATTCAAAGGTATCAAGCAAATTTAATAAAACAAAATGAAAATTGTTGTTTAAAGAGTTTTCCGTTTCAATCAAGAAAATATATACTAAAAAAAAATGCAAAACGAAGAAGAGAACAGAAAAAAAAAACAACATGCTGATTAGTTATATATATGTGTATGAATATATATATATATATAGTGTATGTTATATTTAAATATATATACAAGCGTTATAGGCGATATACACAGGTATATATAAATATATATACGACTTTATAAAAGGGGTCTAGATACATGCATACATGATGGAAATTGTGAACAAAAAATCATCAACTCTGTGATTAGCTCTTAAAGTTTAAAAACATTTATATGAAGGACAAGAAACTCTTATACATATATTCTTTGCATATACTTATACTTATGATATATGTATGTACAACCTAGAGTATGCAATGTAATGTATTGCATTGTATTTTATGTAGTCTAGTCCAAAACTTAAGCTGACAACAATTGACGCAGTATTCAGTATATATTTCAAATAAATACACAATGACAAGCAATAGCAAATTTAGCTTGTTAAGATTGTAATCTAACCTAATTAAAGACAAGAATCATAAAAAAAAAAAAAACAGAAACAAAAAATGAAAAGAAAACAGATACCAAACCATCCACATAAAAATTAATAAAAACGAATTTACATAGGTACTTTACACACATACACAAACACACAAGACATTATGCTCTTCCTGACAATCTATTGACTACTTGGCGCACACTCTTTCTAGGCCTTAATGGCAGTCATCAGCTCCTCACTCAACCATTTCCTTGTCGTTATCTCGCTCATATTTTAACAACAATTGTGCCAAACAAATGTACCAAAAAAAAAAAAAAAAACATACACACACACACAGAGAGAAAGGGTAATTAGCGAATGTTAACTCTTTGCGTAATAATTATTAAACAAAAAACATGAAACCTGAATTACATACATTTATAACAAATTGATCACTTACCGGAATAAGGATAACAACTAGAGAAGGAAGTGCCGTCATGTTTATTTTTATATATACAAAAGAGGGCGAATTCCATTTGTTTTAGTGTTAACTGTGTAGCTACTAAAAACGTTGTCAACTTTAAATGATCGTAGTCGGCAGTAGGCACAATGCGTATATCTCTAATTATAGAAACGTTATCTGAATAATATTTTACAAGAATCCCCAAACCGAAAACCACACAGAACAACTTTATGGCGTGGCATTTAATAAAAATTAGTTACAAATTTGAAAAGCTTAGGAACTTTAATATAATATCAGAGTATATATAGAGTATTTTTGTACATACATAATCTTGTGTATGAAACTATCAACGAATTACAATAGCTAACCCAAAAAGTCAGCTAAACTTTAAAATGCAATAAACACAAAACAAGACAAAAAATTAAGTTAAATGTTGCAAATGTAGTTGAAGATAAAGACAGAGACGAAGATGAACACAAACACTGTCAATTTTCCAAAACATGGTCTAAATCGAAAACAAAAATTTACAAAATGAAAAAAAAACACATTTTTTACACTCTTTGTAGAACAATAAAAAATTGATTAGAAACGAATAACTACGTTAGAGAATCCCCAAACAACTTTAGATAAACTTTTTGACTCAACCACATCAACAGCAACAAAAAGCAACAAATCGAACTTAGAAGTTTTATGCTATATACGATATATGTGTGATTGGGGCCCCCCTCGGGCGTAACGCAAAATCAGAGCAACAAGAAGAAACAAATTTAATTATGTAATAATTTCATCTGTGCCTTTCTCTACGAATACAAATATATTTAAATATATATATATATTTACCTATATAGAACTTTATGCGAATACAAGTAATGAAAAACTACTTACTAATTACTATATACTACTTCACATGTGCTCTTCTTAACGCTCACTCTCCATCTCTCTCTCTCTCTATCACTCTTTCATAATTGGCATACACGCAAAATGTATTTAGTAATAACATTGCACACGTACGCATACCCACACACATACACACGTAAAAGTAACGCATCATTTATTTATTTGCAGTAGGCTGCAAATCAAGCAAGCCGTTTCAAGCAGTGCAGCAACACACTTTTCTATCTCGTTGCTGTTTCTCTCCAACTCTCGCTGAAAGTGAACTTAAGCAGTAACATATATTGATACAAAGGTCTTACTTCCTATCTTACGGTCAAATCTAACAAGTTCTGCAACTCAAATGTTATTTTCTATCATTACGCTAATTGCTACTGAGTATTTCTAACAGGTAGAAAGACAAAAAGCAGCTGGCAAAGAAAGTAGATCACTTTTTGCTAATTTGTTGTTTGTTCATCCATGCCAATGTGACTGAATACAACAAGCATTAATGTGCAAACTATTGTTAAAATGTTCATAAATATTAAATTAAACTTCCCCTTCTATCAACACACACTTTGACAGCAACTTGACACAAATCGACATGAGAAGAAGGACAAAACTATACGGCAAATGCAACCAAAAAACTATTTATGAATTAAATACAATAATAATTGAGTACTACATATTTATATATATATAGATATATATATATCTCAATCATAAGCACAAACATAAACTAAACAATATAATTGATTAAGCTACGTTATAAAACATTGAATCAAGTTTATAGGTTAATGCGCTGTAGTTTCGAATGTTTTGTTTTTATATTGAATTTTTTTTTTAAGTAGCGGCTTGAATTAATAACGAGGACGAATACATCAGCTTATTGGATGAAACAAAAGGAACAAGAATCCGTAACAAATTCTTTGAGAACAGGTAAACCTTCTAAGCAAATTAACATAAACCAAAACTATAAAGTGCGTGGGTTTTATCTTGTCTTGTTGATTAATAAATAGGTAAAGATGCAATAAAACAAAAGGGTGCGATTGCTGCACGGGAATCTAATTATATAAATAAATAATAAGCAAATAAAAAACTATATAGAAGATTTAATTATACAGAAGCATATATATATATATATATATGTATATATATATATATATATATATATCAATTTCCTTTAGCCAACGGAACAAATAACCAAAATATATCAAAGAAAATAATTATATAAAAATTATATATGTATTAATGAAAAACAGCAAAAAGTTTATGTACGCAGCAGAAATCGAAAATGAATGTAAAAGAAAATGAGTAAAATTGAGCACTATTTCCAGCCGCAGTCCCAAAAGTCGTAGTTACTAAAACAATGAATAAAAAATTAACAAGCACATACATAATTGCAGAGTAATTACATCAACTAAAAACTAAAAGTTATAAACATTTTGTGTTGCGCAATTTTTGCGTTCAACAGCAAAAATACCGTAAATAATAATAACACATAATTATATTACATAGCTGTAAATTGGTTAAAGCTACCACAGAAATCGCTCTACATATGGCTTTCACACAAACACACTTATATATTTAAATATGTATATAAGCAAAACAAAGAGCATTATGAATTAAAGTGAAATTTTGAAAAGAATAAAACAGAAATTTAGTTATATCTACTGGCGCCATCTATTGTGCAGTGATGGTTTGTCTACTGGTTGCAAGCAGTGCACAGCAAAACGGTGATAAATTCAGCCTCAATGTTATAATTTGTATGCATTCTTATCCACAATATTATTGACTGCTTACAGGGTATGTACGGTTTACACTCTTCCTTCAATTGATTTTGTTGTTAAATGTTTATTTCCATGTTTACCTGGCGCCATTAATGGTTAAATGATATTGCATTTTACGTGGCTCTTGCGATTTTTGTCTTGCGTTGTAAATTTTCTCTTTATTGCATAAAAATGGTCGCTTCTCCACCACCACACGTCCCGCATCTTCGAATCGGCGCTCGGTGAACTTCGCGGGAGCATAAAAAACAAAAAAACCAACGTCCCGGCAAAGCCAAGTGAAAATATTTTCACGCCGCTATTGTAACAGTGTAAGTTATTCAACTCCCCTCTCCTTCCTTCTCGATGTAAACAACATAAGCCCCCTCCCCATTACTGTCATCTGAGTAGATTTTGAGGCAATCTGAGCTCATTTGAATCTGTTCGTTTGCGTATTTTAATTAACAACGGCTTTTTATATTACTTCATAAAATATTGCAAATTAAGTAAATAAATAAAAAAAAAATATAATAATAATTGTAATAATATACATATGTGCGTACAACAAAAAAAAAGTTCAATTTATCAAAAATCTGTGACGACGCAAGAAAAGTTAATGGCATTTGGTTCAGTCTCAGTTGTTTTTATTGTTATTGTCACAGTTGTTGTTCTCCTTCTGCTTGTTGTGGAATTGCGTTCATGGTCAAAGTGTCAAACGTGATGCAACGTTACGCCATAAAGAAACACAGAGAGAGGGACAGAGTGAAAATGAGAGAGAGAGAGAGAGAGGGGGAAAGTGACAGCCCAAGTTTTAGATGGTCAAACTCGTTTTAATTATGGATAATTAGATCAGTATAATAAAACCCATTGGCTTAAAAAAAACGCATAGTGTTGTTTGAAGTACCCACAATAAATTCAATGATTCCTTACATACGAAAAACTGCAAAAAAGAAGAAGACAGTATATATATTCATTTATTTATACATTTTTTTTGTATCTACTACAATTTGCAAATGATATGATTAAATTTCACTTTATATCACCCAATGCAAAATAATAGGGAAATTTTTAGGGAATGCGCAACAACTTCACTTTTTATTATGATCGTAAATATATGTGACTAATTTTCGAAAGTGGTAGCAGTACAAAAGAACAACCGTTTTATTTGATTAGGTAAATCGGTTTTCAGATATTAAAACGTTTTCTTTAAATACCAAAGAAAAATGGAGATTATAGATTTTAGTTAAGTAGAACGTATAAACTACTCTGTGTTCTATAATATGAAAAGAGTATATATTTACTTCAAAAGTGTACTAACTTGCAGCCAAAAGCCGTGTTACACAAGCATTCAAAATTGTAGATTTTCACAAATTTGGTTTTGAACAATTTCAAGCATTGTCAACGATTCCCAATTCCGATTACGCGGAAGACCTGCGAATGTGGATATCTGTAGTATTCGTTTTAACATATTCCACTTCGTTTTCGTATTCGAATTTGTATTTGAATTTGTATTTGGGCTTTAGTAGCACTTTATTATTTATTTACTGTTAAGCTGAATTTGAGTTGTGGTTGTTGTTTGCGGCCTTTTTTTATTTTTGGTTTTTTGACACTTTCACTTTTCTCATTAAAATATGAGACCGAGCAACGACAGGTTTCTGCTGACAGCTTTACAATATGAATACAAATACGACTACGAATATGAATATTTGCTTACACACGCATACATACAAAAATAGTATGTAACCTTAAAACATACATATGTTTTGTTTTTTTGTGAGATTTTGTTTGCATCTTCATTCATTACAACCGTCACTGTCACACACATCCCCTCTCAGCTCTCCCAACCGCGTGGCACCCACTCTTCACTTCCTATCTCTTCTCTGGGCACATTTGCAATCGTTACCGTTTCTTTTAGAGTCACATCACACACTCTGCCCCATCTCTCTTTTTACAAATCTTGATCTTAAGTGAATGCTCGGATCACCTAGATATGTATATATGCGGTTAGATAATTGCTCAAACACTTTGATATTATTTAGATGTCCATGTCAATATTTCGTTACAAGATTGTGCATATATAACCTTCGCACTTTGCATTTTTTAATTGCTATTTTATCTCCCAGGAGATGTGAAAGTATTTCACAGAGAAATTTAAAAATAATAGTATTAAATCCAAATAAATAAGGAACGAAATCCCAAATCCAATAAAAATACTATTTGCAGGGTATGCATCATATGTATGCCAATCATAGTATGTGGTGGTATTTATCTTCCCTATCTGATACTTTGGCATCGTCTCTTTCTATTAACACGGATTGAGAAAAACCCGTTTTCAATTACCCGCCGTCAGTCAACACTGAATTCTGTTTCGATTTGCTGGTGCTTCTGGTCACATATTCCAAAATGCATTTTTTGACTTGCCCATTACACTCTTTTACACTCACACTCACAGTCACACTTGCACTCACACGAAAACACTCTCCCATGCCTGTAGTTTTGGCAGCTATTTAATTCAGATCTTTAAGAACTGGTTTTATATATTTTTTTATTTTTTTGAGTCTTTGGTACGGCGAGGCTAAAGATATAGCCAAAGCTCGATTGTGGCCTAAAACGTATTTTCTCAACTTTTCATGTTTGCCTCTATTTGGAAAATTGAAAAAGTATTGCACGGCATTTGGGGGAGTTGTTTTCGAGAATTACACAATGGGTTTTAGTTAGCAGATTTAGAGAGGGAGAGAGACAGAGAAAGAGAGAGACGACTTCAAAGTAAACTTGTTAAAGCCTTAGTTTGTTTTGTCGTATTTGTTGTTGCTGCTGTTTACAACTTGACTCGAATTCGGAATCTGAGACTGTATATTAAATCAACAATATATATTTTAATATATATAATTACACCTGCCACTGAAGCACGTGTGCGAGTGTGCGTAAGCGTCGGTAAACAGGTCAGCAAAAAGAAAACAGGTGCAACATTTCTTAATCCTTTGTCTGAATATGCTCTGAATCAATCGAGTGCACATAGTTCAACCGGTAGTAACTAATTGAATTAGTAAGAAATTTAATTAATTTAATTTTTTCTATTCATATGCACCATTTATATCGTTTAGAATATAAGAATATAAGCATAAATTACATTAATTACTGAGTAATTTATTTGCTCAACTTTTTTCAAATAACGAATACTGTTTATTTCAAATTCAACTCAGATTCAGATTGAGATTCAGATTCAGACCACAATCCATTCAAAGGTATCTATTTGTTTTGATTTATGCTCATTGCCCATCGATGTATTTATTCACAAAGCTCCATTCAGGTATTCATTCACAATTGTTCGTTTAATTGATTGATTTAGAGTTATTCACTCTGAGTGGCTTACTTATGTATTCTCCCTTTGGATTAGCGCTCATTTCTTTCCAGCTTTCCGATTTGGTCGCTTTGCTTTTATTTTTTGCGGCTAACTTTTGCAATACTTGCATGGCAGCAGCATTACACATAAAGAAAATCACCAACAACAACGACATTCGTTTGTTAACAAAATGCTTATTACAACATCGGCGATGACGCAGGGCCAGCAGCAGCATGAGTTTTTGCTCTCTATTTGCTTTTGACCCGCTCTCTTTTGATCACTTACCCACTCTCGCTCTTACTCTTATGGCTCTAACTCTCAATTTCTCGTTCTGGCTCTGTCTCTCTCTCTCTCTCTCTTTCTGTCTGTCTCTCATTTCTTTTGGCAGCACTTTCAATGCGCTTGTATCAATGGTTAACGGTAAAATTTTGCACTGACGTCGCTCACTAGCGCTTTCAAGCTCGGCGTTGAGCTTGAGCTTGAGCCGAAGCCTCAGTCAACGTCGCCGTCAGGCCTAGGCTGAGATTTTCGGGTGTTTTTGTCGAGTGCTCTCGCGCTGCTGCTGCTGCGCAGCTGCGACTTTTTAGGCTGCGTTTTTAAAATTGTTGGCATATTTTTACAGCTGTCCAAGACGCGCAGCCGCAATTCGTTTACGTGCGTTCATGCCAAGCGGTCGTCGCTTATCGAAGCTCCCGAAACCTTAAACCTAAATTAAACCGTTCCTGACCCTTCGACGCGTGTGCAACGTAACGATAGTAAAAGTGTCAAAAAAAAAAGTAAATGTAAGAAAAACAAATAAATAAAAAAATACTAAAATATAAGACAGTAAAAGAGTAAAGAGAAAATACCAACAAAAAATCGACAAAACTGAGAAATTCTAACGGTTAAAAAAGCCAAGCTTTGCTTGAGCAGCGCTTATTACACAACTGGCGCCCCAAAAGTGAAGACGAATAGAAGACTTTTTTTGTTGTTGTCTTTGTATGATGTGTTATAATTCAAAAAATCCGTACATAATTTTTTGTGTTTGTCGATGCTTTGCTTAGCTGTGATAATGACTTAAACAAAATGTGCTCAAAGAAATCTTACAGAATTATTTAATCGCAATAATCAAAATAAGAAACACACGAAATCGATATCGATACACACTTTGGGATATTTTTGAAGTGTAAATCATATTTTTCTTTTTGGTTTTTTCAACATTTTTTCTTGTGATTTCCTGTTGAGTGAAAGTGAAGCATACTCAGGGTAACCGACGCGCGTCAAACGTGCCCCATCAATTTGTGGGATATTGTTTTTTTTTTTTTTTTGATTTGTCGTGCACTGGTCGTGAAATCATGCGCTTACGCGTTCTGTTGACGGTTGCGCTGACGCTGGCAGTGACTCTCACAGAAGCCACCATCGATAGCCAGGACAACAAGTCCGTGCCAGTCGTCGTTAACCCCGATCAGCACAACGTCATCAACTTGAGACTACACACTGACGACAACAACAACAGCAACGGCAACGGCAACAGCAACAGCAGCAGCAGCAACATCGACGTCAGCTTCGATCTGACACGAACACTGCGTCTGCGCGATTCTCTAAATGTATTCGATCTTTCCCTACTTGCGTCGCAGTGGCAACGCCTCGAAGGGGCACGCAGGTTGCGTGCCAATTGTACGAAGGACATGCGCAGTTATCTGAACGGCCTGACAGACGACAAAATGTGGGCTGTTAAAAGTAAGTGCACACTAAACGATAAGTTTACAAAAGCAAATCTAAGTACGAAATAAAATTGTTCAAAATAATCATTTTATAAATGCAGATATATTCAGAGTACAAATATATTTTATATATATTAGTGTTCCATATATATATATATAGAATAAATATAATATATATATATTGCCCCATATTTGAGTAATTTTGCAAATCTTTTTGCATTTAGATTAATATTCACTTTGCATTGATACCTTTCAACACACACAACCACACAGATACATATGTGTGTTCAGCATATTCTCATTTGTCGCTGGTTTGGTGATTATGAGTTGAGCCGCTGTTGTTGCACTGGTGAACGTGTTATTTCTGATGTGAGCCGCCTTTTGGCTGCGGCACATTCTCGAGTCGAGACTTTTGATCAATCTACATAGTAGTTGAGATATGCATGCGCCGCTGCAGACGACAAGGTCGCAATTAGTTCTTGCCTGACTGTGGCGGCAACTAGCTGCACACAACAACAACAGCTCGACTCAATTGTGTGCAGATTTGTTTCTTCTTTTTGGATTTTGATTTGTTGCTCAGCTCAGCTCAGTTTGAGTTTGAGTTTTGCGTGCAGTGTGTTCAAGTTTTGGCAAATTGTTTGGTCATTATGTCAGCACCCCGCGTCAGTTTTGAATAGTGGCCCCTAGCTGTAATTGGATATTGCACATAATGCAATACAATACTGAGTTAAGGCACCGTTTATTCCTGACCAATATTGTTGGCCAACAACATGCTGCCCAACTTAATTTCGTCTACTCATGCTAACTGTCTATCTTTCAAAATTTGACAGGGTACTGCATCTAATTGCTGAGTATTTGGACAATCATAACATATATCACAATACTGACACTTTTTTTCTTTCTCAAATCAAAAACGGCATTAATCACCCTATCAATCGAATGACATTAAAGTGTTGCCAACTAAGCAAAAATTACAATCCATTTCCATATTTATTTGAGTTAAAATACAAGTTTTAAAATGCAGATTCGAAGGAAAAAAAGGCGTCTTCTGCTTTTTATAGAAACTACAAACTGCAATTGTTGCATTGCTTTCCTGCTGCTCGCGCCGCTTGCACTGCTTGTATATAACTGCACATTCAACGTTGCAGCAACAGCAAACAACAATTATTATGAATATATGTTGTGCGACTAGTTTTTGATTTGATTTTATTTGGCTATTGCTTTGCTTTGCTTTGCGTTGCTTCACGGTGTATATGGCACGCCCCTTGGCCGCCTTACACCGTCCACTAACCAAGTGAATGACCAGCTGACTAACTGGTAGACTGACTGACCGACTGGCTGCCTGACTGCCTGACTGCCTCACCGAGTGAGTAAATGTACGAGTGAGTGTCTGTTGTCCACACTCTTTGCGACGGTTATGCAATCAATTAACACAAAACGCCGTCAAAACGAAGCCAAAGAAAGAGAAAAGCGAAATAAGACAACGCTAAAAATTGAAGTCTTTCATACGCTTAGTTTCATTTCAAAGTTTCACTTAGTGTAACTAAAAGTGCCCAACAACAAATAGGGTTTTAAATATTTAAATTTTAAATATTATTCTAGCTTTCATTCTTCAAGTATTCGTATTGGCATCTATTCATTCAGATATATTTGTCTTATAAGCGCGTATAAGCTGCTGACCACATCGCTCCTTAAGATCTGACCAGCCACTCTAATGTCCAAGATCAATGTCCAAACAATATGTTTGTTTGCTCTTTTTGGCAATTGACTTCACACAGGCCAAAGGTGGGCTTCGGGAGTCTAACGTTTTAATAAAACATATAATTTTATAGACAAAAAAAAAACAAATTTTCGATTATTTACAATGTTTTTGACATAATGTGAATTCGCAAAGTAAAAATTGCATTTAAAATGTTTTAAAATCCTCCCATTACTCCGGACATTAATAATATCTGACAAGACGTTTTTTGTATTAAAATAGAACGTAGATTTTAATGAATTTTTGCCCGATCTTGATTTATCCATATTCAGCGATGATTTAAATAGGTTAAGCAAATTCTAACTGCGAGATGGAGTTGAGAAGAATTAGTAAAATTGTTCATCGGGTATATGTCAAGTCGGGCCAGCTTCTTTTTAGGCTAACTTGAGTGTGCGTTCTGACTTGTGGTTGTTGTTCTTATTGTTTTTGTTTTAATTGCAACTACGCTTGGTTGCTTGTCTGATTGATGCAATCAATTGCTTGCTGCTAATGCTGCTGCTGCTGCTGCTGCTGCTGCTGCTGCTATTGCTGTTGGCCGACAATTGCCACCAACTGTAGCTTCCGCTGCCTCTTGCCACCTCTCCCCGTATCTTAGGTAATAGCTGTATTTGTTTGGTTTGCGCTTTTGCAGCTTGGCGACTTAGTTGAAGGCCAAACGTTTTAACCATGGCTTGGCTCGGCTTGGCTGGTTCTGGGCCACGGCATATGTGGAAATCCTGGCAATGAAATGCCTCTAAGAGCACAGCACCAAAAAAAAAAAACATACCTTCTAATGTCAAATAGAGCAGACATAATATTTCAGCAACCAAGTTTATCGTTTTCATAATACAAGGTCGATTTTTTATAATTGCCTGTACAAAAATATAAAATCCGAATTTTTAAACGTATAATACACTTGAATGAACACAGAATTGACCTAAAACGAATATTATTATATAAAATGTTTGTTTTTGGGAATGTAGAAAAAACATAAATAATTTATAAAGTTTTTCTTATGTCACAAGAACGGAAACAATTTTTTTTTGTTGGCAATTTTTCAACTAATAAGAAATTTATATTATTTATTTAAATTAAATGTGAATCTCCATGGAATACATATATGAAATTAGTTGTCGACTTTTTGCAAATCTTTGCCACTTTTTCGCTTCTAATTATTGTCAAACAAAAGAGTTTTGAGGTTTAAAAAGGAAGTGCAAATGTTTGCTTTAGCAACCATTAATAGCATTAGGTGTGTGTGTGTGCGTGTGGTGTTAGTTTGTTGTGCAATCTTTCTACTCGCGACTTTCACAATTTACCTGATCATTTTGACTTATCAGGAAACATGACGAGCGTCAACAACTGCAATTGGCCATTGGCAAATTTGAAAAGTTGACCTCGTCTTGCATTTCACAAAATAAAAGGCAATGTTAAGCAAACCAAACAATAAACACACCAACACAAATCATAATGAAAAGCCAAAATTGTCGTTGGCCAATTTGTCCGTCTTTTCGGGCAGTTACCCAAATTAGCAAAGCGACTTCTTGCAATATGCGCGACTCGTGCCTTGCCTGTTTTGTGATGTTTGTTTGTATTGTTTTTGTTGTTGGTCATTAGTTTAGAGACAATAGACGTATTTTTAGGCCAATATATAGCCGACTTTTGGC
Source organism: Drosophila fungiperda (assembly GCA_035042345.1). Classification (NCBI taxonomy): domain Eukaryota; kingdom Metazoa; phylum Arthropoda; class Insecta; order Diptera; family Drosophilidae; genus Drosophila; species Drosophila fungiperda. The sequence continues at coordinate 407,960 of JAWNLM010000015.1, read as the reverse complement.
TCAAAAGGAGCTGTGCGAAATGGTTTTATAGGGCGTGAGGGGAGACGGGCTTAGGGGGGACTTGCAGCTACCAATTACAGTCTTTGTGCAAAATGAAACGTCACGCAACATAATTTCTACTGCTCTCCCATTGTTGTTGCTGTCAGTTGTAAATAGCAACAATAAAGCAATATAAAAATTAAGAAGCAGAAAAAAAGGCACACACAAACACACATACACAAGCACACACACACACACACACATACGAGAGCATTCACAGATTACACAACAAATAAACACGGCAAGTCAGCGATTTTTGTTAGTGTTGTTTTTGCTGGAATGCAAAGACAACAGCAACATTAACATTACAACAACAACAACAACTGCAACAACATAAGCGCCGAAGTCAAGCTTATGTAATTTAACTTTAATTTTGTTTGATTGTTGCAATGTCTTACAGTTTTTTTTTATTTTGTTGTTGTTATTGTTGTTGTTGGCCAAAATAAAATTATGGCCCAAAGCAGGCAAATGTGCGTTTACCTTGTTGCTGTTGTTGTTTTTTTTTTTATTAGCAGCAATAACGGTCAATGTGTGGCACCTGCATGTGTGTGTGTGTGTGTGTGTGTGTGTGTGTGTGTGTCTGTGTGTTTGGAACACTTTCAACTTTGACCGAGTTTTTCCGCCATGCGATTTATTATCATTTATGTTTTCTGTTAATCATTTGTTGTTGTTTTTTTCTCAGCCTGCCCCACACACACTTAAGACTTAGGCAACGAACTTGTCATGTCTTAACTGAGCACTGGCAATAACGTTTGTAAGAGCGCAATTAACGCAATTCAACTTGGCATTTGATCATGAATTATGGCCTAAAACTCTGTGGCAATTGGCGTCTTAAGAAACCAGTTAGCTTCTACCCTGTTAACACGCTTAAGCCGAGTCTAACATTGCTTTAAACATGTGACAGCAGGATAGAATAATCACAAACACTGCAAAAAATAAAGCTATTATTTTAATTATTAATGTAAAAGGTTAATTTTCAGGTATTGCATTTTGTAGGCGTACATCAACTATTTTTCTTGCCTAAGAGCTTTAATAATAACATCTTAGCAGCGAATATGTTTGCATAATATTATTATAGCATTTTTGTGATTAACGCAGATTTCGTTGCTAAGGATATGAACCAGTTAGCAGTCCATGAATCAGCTTACATAAGTTCTATGAATTTTTGGTATGTTTTTTTGCATTATTTGCACTTGAGTTGCACTTTGGGCCTGGCCAAAAGTGCTGGTTGCCTAACGTAAGTTTGGCTGGCATAATGACGGCACCTGTTTTGAGAAACCGTCAGATCGACAGAGCGTCAGATCGACGATGCCTCGCCTGAAGTGGAATAACGAATTGCGAATTTCAAATTTCGAGTTAAAAGTTACGAGCTACGAGCAAAGAGTTACGAGTTAAGAGTTACGAGTCACGAGTGCGTTGTGTAAACTTATGATGACCAAAAAGACGTTCCCGTCATCTTCATCTTCATCTTCATCATCATCATCATAATCTCCATCGTCATCTTTATGATGATCGCAGATGCTCACATATGTTTGTTATGTGTCTGTGTGTGTGTGTGTGTGTGTATGTCTGATTAGGGCATTCCAAATGGCCAGCGTTTATCGCTATTGTTATCGCTATTGCAATCGTTAATCGAATCGGTTTTCAAGCTTAATACGCAACTTGGTCTTCGCATTTGAATCAAGCGATTTCTATTTCACACTCGTTGCATTCAATTGAAGGTCAGTAGACCACTACAGACTATTACTATATGCATATATATATATATATATATATATATAGCGCTTAAATGTGGTACATACTTTCGGCTAAAGTTTTATTTTTCTGTTTTCAAGTGCATTCCCAGACGAATGCTTGCCCCGTTTTTGGATACTTTGACACTGAGTCGTCGAGGTAAAAGTGTCGCAGAGTAAAAAGCACTTCCGTTAGGCGAAGCGCGGGACGTGATTTGCATTTGGAAAATAAACTCTTATGAAATTTACTAATTGCAATTTTGCATGCCGCTCTATTTTGGGGTTATTGACCATAATGGCATATTTTTCTATTCGGCTTAATTGCGCATTTAAAGTGGGCGTGACTGAATTTATAACTGATGATTTGCACAAATAGAACATTTTCATTACGGGTTGTTACGTGCCAAAATCTCATAAGAATTTTAATTGTTCTTTGTCTTAGCTTGACAATATGTTTTCCATTTCAGATACTTTCTTACATTTATGATTTTGAGGAGTCCAAAACCAAAGGATTCGACATAGTTCAGTATTCAAGAATCTTAAAAAAGAATGCTGCAGTCGCATTCATTTGCCAATTTATTTTTTAACTCTTAATCATTTAAGAAAATACTCAAAGACTAGCTGAGGTATTCGAAAGCAATTAAAATGAATATTCCATCATTATTATCAGTGTAATGTGAATTTTCATGATGACTTTTGGCATTTTGGGATCGTTAACAAGTTCATCACTAGATTATTGCTTAGGCTAATTTTAATGACATTGCAAATGACATCGGCAGCGTTAATGGCACCAAGAAATGCCCTGAAAATGTGCTTAGCTACAATAAATTTATATATATATATATATATTTGTGTGTGTATGTTCGTATATAGATACAATATTGATTCGATTCAATCTGGCACGCACATTACGCAAAGCAGACTAACAAAACAAAACACTGCCCCTCTCCGCGTGCCCGAAGACAGTCTGAAGACAGACTGCAGCAGCAGCGGAATGTTGCGGACGTGGAGGTTTGGTGGCTGTGGAGGTGGACGTTGATGTGGATGTGGGGTCTGATCAGGTGAAATACCAGTTAGTCATCGGCCGAAAAAAAAAAAATAAACGGGTCGACAATGGCAATGGCGCTGTTGCTGTAGCTGTAGCTCAAAAGTGAAGCTGAAGATGCAGCTGACCTTGTGCTGAATCTCCAAAAAAAAAAAAAGCAGCAAGACAAAATTGTGAGAGTGTGTGTATTGTAAAATGGAACTAAAATTATAAAGAAACCAAACCAAACAAAAAATGAAAAAAAAAAGTAACACGTAACACACACACACACACACATTCCCTCTCCCTTTCTCCCCGGCTCTCTCGCTCTGCCTCTCACTCTCCCTTTTGCTTAAAGTGGAGCACAAATTTACTGTCAATGTTCGCGTAGCTTTCGCCAGCGGCTAAATTTCATGCTCATAATAAATTTGTTGTTGTTTTTGTTGTTGGTGCTTTAGATATGATGACAGTTTCAGACCATCGACAATTTAAATGGTTTAGCAATGTCGCCCACAACGCCAACTATTGCACTTGAACTCCAGCAACAGCAACAGCAACAGAAACTTCAACATTGACATTGAAACTCCGCATTACAAATCGAAGCAAACAGCAAGAACAACATCTAAACGATGTCTCAAATTCAAGACCTCAAAACAAAATCGTTGCTTAGGCATCGCAGCAATTGTTTGCTGTTAAGAAGGAAGTGAAATAACTGATAATTGTCCGAAGAGAATGCGGGATTGAGAGATTTGAGCATCGAGTCAGCCAGGCATCGAGTCAGCCAAGCGCGAAGACGCTTTGATTGCCTTTGTAGACGTGTCTTGAAGCTTGACAATTACCAAAGTGCGTGCTTTAACTTTGATGTGACTCAATTAGGCAACAACAACACAACATAACACACAACAACAACAATCACAATTCATAAGTCTGAAATTGTGTCTCGAGATATTTAAGCAGTTCACATTTTAAATTTAGATCCATAAAGTTGATTAGCCTTTATTTCTGCATGCATAAGCAAATACAATTTGTTATTCCCTAATAAATAGATTCAATTTAGTTACACGCTTCGATTCAGTTTAATTTCTTATCAGTATCTGCAAAGAATATGATATAGTCAAAGTCGAACAGAAGCCCTAATAGTCGACCACAAACGACCTGTTCTAGCCTCGCTTTAGACCTCCAACCTAATGTGCAACTCATGCTGCTGACTATCCATCTGTGAGTTTACTGACTCAAAGTTTTTACATTGTAGTTGTGCCCAAAATAGCAGTCAAAGTTCATGTTTTTAATTTCTCACAATAAAGACTTGGATGTTGATCATTCTTTGAAGTGAAAAATAAAATAGTACACCTTGAAAAATAGTTAGGTATTCGAATTGATGACTAAAATCCATAAGCTTAGTAATGCGTTGAGATATTGTCGAGAATGCAAAACTGTTTATAGTAGATATGTTTATTATATCTATCTGAGTACATCACAGATTGTTGCTCAAGTGCTTGGACAAAATTCTTTAAATCGTTTACCTGGTGTCACTGAAATATTTTGCAATTGAGATTGATTATATAGACAATCAGAGAGATCTGGACAATAACAAGAATACGGCATTTTCAAAATACGAATATTCAGCAGACCATTTATCTATATAAACAGCTTGATCCAAAGATAATCAACGTTCTCAGCCATCCAATCGAACGGAACTTATTTATAGTTATATACATCGATATCTTAGCCAAGAGATCGATTGGAATGCATTTAGCACTTAACATCCACAATCGCAATTTGATGATAATGACCATCACGATATTGCGTCTATTTAATAATTAACAATGTTTTTTATTGAGTTTTCCAGGGCGTGTGCCGCAGACTGCATTCAGCATTGTTTCAACAACATGCAAACTTACTAACAAAATGCAATTAAGCAAATTAAGTAAAGAAAATGCGACAAAGATACTTAATGGCTGCTAGGCTAATTGACATATCAGTATAACTATAAATTGGTTTTCTTTAGATTTTACAGACTGTTTAGTTTCTATCATTAAGATTTTGCTGACCATCTTGCTATCAATTCGTTGTACTTAGTTTAGATACGTCTTTCAACTAATTTTTTTTTTTGAAACACATTTACAGATTCGTCGAGTAGCTTTGAGAAAATTAATTATATTGTTTCTATATCCATACATCTTATGTTTTTCTAATCGTAGAAAACATTTGTGAGGAAACAATTTTTAAACAAATGTATAAGACCAGTAAATTTTGTCCCACCTTTGTAGGCCTCGAGTATGATTACCAAGTACACTTTTAACAAAATTCTTCGAAATTCCATAGATAATTTATTAAAATTTGTACAATTCTGTTCGAAAATATTAAGAAACTTAAGTTACCAAAGGAATTTCTTGACAATTTACTTAGGTTGTGAATTGTATTGAAATTGTTTAAACATTTGGTTGACGATTGAATTGAGATTTGCTTCGAGGTTGTATTAACTTTAATGATTTTAACACCGCAAGTGGCAAAAAATAAAAAAAAGTTCTTCTTCTTTGCATATGCATTATAATTGTTGAATTGGCTTGATCGGAGCCCGCCCAAGCGGATATTCTCACATTAAACCCATTAATCAAATTCAGTACGTCATCCAAACAGTTTTTGGACATGAACCAAAATTAATTAAATGCTAGGAAAAACGATTGCAAATACGATTTGAAAACATACAAAATAAAACATATGCAAAATAATAATAGTCGTATTTTTTATGGAACTGCAAATCGTTCTGACGCAAGCTTGTTGTTGCATTAATTACACGATTTCAATTTGAGACGCGTAGACAATAAAAATAAAATATAACAAGAAATAAACATAAAACGTTTCATCTTCATTATTTTGCATTGTTTCGGTTTCGGTTTCGGTTTTTGTTTCGTTTTAGTTAATTTTTTTTGCAAATATTTCGCAATGAGTGGCAGTTTAATAATAATAGTAATAATTATAAGTGTCAAATGACTCTGCAACTACCTATTTGTTGCTGTTATTTCAATGGTTGTTGTTGTTGTTGTTGTCGTTATTGCTGTTCGTGTGTTAAGCACAATATTTATCATTATTTTTTTATACAGCATTTCATCAATCAAGCACACCAAAAATTTCAACCGTTTTTTTTTTTGTCGACGTAATTTTATTGCGCCCTCGGGGCGCAGTGTGTACTCTTCCCCCACCCTTTGTTGAAATAGTTGTTTTCGTTGTTGTTGTTATTTCTGTACGTTTGTGCTGTAATCGGTTTTAGTGTTAACACCTTTGTTGCGCAGGCCCCGTCGACCCGATTCAGATAAAACCCAATGCGATAACAATTTTTTCCTTGAGTTTTCGTTTTGCTCCAACCTCCACTGACACTGCCTTAACCTCCAAGTCTCGCCCAAAAGCCTTCCACCAACTACCGCCTTTCCCGAACTCCCCCATTCCTACTCCTAATTATGACAATTTGCTGATTGTTTTCAATTGGCGATTTCATTGACAGCCAAAAAACATCACCATTTTGCCAAAAAAAAAAAAAAAAAAAAAACAATAAAAAGCTAGCTAGAAGAAGAGGAAAATAAATACCCAATAATTGAGCATGACAAGCAGCTGTCAGCTATGAGACTTGATGCCTAGAGCATGATTTGTTTCCTATAGACAATACTTATTCTCAGGTGGGCGACAATTATTTAACCACACATTCCACACGAGGCTTCTTTTGCTCTCTCAATGTGTGTGTGTTTTACATATGCCACCAACTATGTCGCACTTCTACACGTAGTGTATTGGGGTCAGATAGGGTATTTTGTTGTCGCCTCCTTAGCTGTTCTCCAAGAACTGAGATCATTTGTCCTAAAGTGTATATTATTGAGTGTATGCATAAGCAAATTTATGCACAACTTATTGATTTGCTTACTTCTAAATGTTTGTCAACAAAAACCATGTTCCGCAAATTGTTAGCTAACTTCACTTCTACTTGGTATGCTGAAGTATGTGAATAGTCTCTGAGATGCTTGGACTATAAAATATCGATATTTTAAATTTATATATGTTTGTCCTTGTCTGCTTTATTGTGACCGCATGTATAAAACTTAAGTTTCGATTTATTGGAATTTAAGTATTACATTGAACGTTGGCTTTAAATCGCGTTGAACATAGTTGTTCCTTGAAGAATTCATTTCATTTAATATTTCTTTAATATTAATAATATACTATGAATTAATACAGTAAATTATGTACAAACGTAATTCAGTGGTATTTTAGGTAAAATTGGACTTGAGAGACTTCATTGGCCAGACTATCACGTTTTTCACTGAGCTATTTGCGTTTTAAGCCAAAGTCAACATTAAGCGATTTAAGCAAGGTTCGTGATTAAATCAATGTCTTTAGTTAACACACAAAAATGTGGTCTGATCATGATTTTGTGAGTTTTTGGTATCTTAAAAATGGTTTAAGTCAACTCTTATTAATAGATATATCGTAGATGATAACAGCTTGGCTACTGATTAACTACCTCAACTAGCATTCCAATTGATCATGTTTTGTTTTGTTTTGGTTTTAGTTGTTGTTTTGATTGAGATCTTAAATGCGCAGTCACTACACAATAATTGATATGGGTGCAACAGCGAGTTTAACATACATTTAGAAAAAACCGAAGTGTTTTTCCTATGTTTTGCTTTGAGTATTGCAGCTGAGGTTAAATTGTTAATTGTAATCTAAGAGTGTGTGGTCCATAGACCATCACCTAGTTGGGTCTGGCTGACATATTCCGGCATTTCGCTTTGGTATCAAGTCATGTACACTATCACCTTGATGGAGAGCCCGTCCATGTCTGTCGCATTGAAGTCTGTTTTTGGTAACTGCTGCTCTTTCATCAGTTGATAATTTTTGTTAAACGCTTAAATGACACGTTCAATTGAATATGAGACATAAATAATAAAAAAAATACATCAACAATACATCAACAAACAAACAAGCCAGTAGACAAATAAAAATGAAATCTGACTAGTTAGAGGTCCCACCACAGATACGACTGAGGTCTTCAGCTTTAACCACCAAAAAACTACATATAAGACTGGCCTAACAATTACATAAAAGCCAAAGCAACAACACAGACCAGCGGAAATCAAATGACCTCAATCGCAAATTAAACTGAAAAGCAAAAAAAAAAATAATAATAAAAATAAATATAAAAATATACACATTAAAAAAACTGAAAAAATGTATAAGTAAGGAGAGGAGGATAGGGTGAGGCCGCTAGCGGAAAAAGAGGTTTTAGATACAAGCAAAAATAGGTCAACGAGAATTGATTTTATGCAATGGAGGCTAATTCAAATTATATGAGATATATGGCTTAATCAATTAACTCTGCCTTAAGTTAAGTAATTTTGTTTTTGTGTCGTTTATTGCCAAACTACTTCTAAATCTTTTCCCTCTCCTTGTGCTCGTCTTCGAACCCGAGCTGCACTCGCACACTGTGCAAAAGGCTACTGGCTTCTGGCTACTAGCTCCTGGCTTCTGGCTCCTGGCCACTGGCTTCTGGCTCCTGGCTACTGGCCTCTGGCTACTGGCTACTGGCTCCTGGCTCCTGGCCACTGGCTCCTGGCTACTGGCTACTGGCTACTAGCTCCTGGCTCCTGGCCACTGGCTACTGGCTTCTGGCTACTGGCCACTGGCTACTGGCCACTGGCTTCTGGCTCCTGGCTACTGGCTACTGGCTACTGGCCACTGGCTACTGGCTACTGGCTCCTGGCCACTGGCTACTGGCTACTTCATGTTCATGGCCATTGGCGCACTTAACCAGCCCACTGGCCACTCATACACTTTGGGACCGCCCGTTTGCAACCTCGCCTACAATCAGAATAGATTTTGTGTATGTTTTTGACGAGAGGAGAAGTACAATAAATAAGCACTCCAAAGAGTTGTCAACTGAAATGCCAAAAAGTGTGCAAAGACAACAACAAATTGTTGCCTCACAGCTTCAGATTTTGTTAAGTTTTCAGTTACGAATTCAGCAAACTGGTTAGTACAACACCAACACCAGCAACAACTGCAACAGCAGTTGCTGGCCAACTAGTCAACTGGTTATAAGATAAAAAAAAAAAAAAACAACAACATAAAACAACAACAATGGACAGCAAAATTACTGTGCAAATAATACAGGGAAGATCACATGGTAAAGAAAAAAAAAATCTGGAAATCCACACGTTGCAAGCAGGCAGAGTGTCGAGCGGAGCAAGCAACGTTATATAATAAACTGCAGTGTCAGCAGCAGCTAAAGCAACTTTTCACACACAAAACTAAAAGAAACCAAAAATGAAGAAAATAAAGAAACACGTAGGAAAGAGCCCGACTAGCAGATACCCGGTATCCACAAACTAACAAGATCTATAAAGTACTACGAAGTAATGCAGAAAACTTACACAAATCGCTGTGCCTTAAATTCTGTAAGTTATCGCATTAATATATCGAGACAATTAGGAACAATTTAAGCTTAAAAACCATTTACAACAAACTTACAGAGTAGCCAGAAGTGAAAGAAGCTGTCGTAGGAATTGTCAGAGGTGCACGAGTCTAAAAACGGGGCTTATATGAAGAAAAAAAAACATGCCCTTCTCTTTAAATAATTTTTAATTTCTTTTTCTTTTTTTTGTGTTTGTTTCAGTGGACGATGCTTCCGGGCATTATACATCCGGTTTCTTCTACGGCAACAACTACTGGATGGGTTCGTTGGCCCTTTGCGATGCTATTTATGATGGCAGCAGCACCCTATCCAGCGACTCCAGCACCGAGAGCAGCAACAAAACCGAGAGCAAGGACACCAGGGATAACCGGAACAACGGACTGCCCTTTGCTGAGGCCTATGCTGAAGCCTACAGCAGCGTCTACAATGCGCCGCCTCCATTTGTGCCTGGATTCTTTGTGCTCAAGATGCAGCTGAATGAGACGAGGCCAACACAGATGGTAAATATATACTTATCTATTATATATACTATTACATAATATACATACTATTATTTACTATTCGCCAATCGAAGCCATAATTATTCAAATAAATACAAAGAATAGATCTTGTTAGGCTTACTAATACTATGCTTTAAATTCCCACATCGCATTTTAGAAAAAAAATTGATCTTAAATAATTGCGTTTGTTCATCATCTCGCTAGCTTATCAATAACTCTGACCTTCTCATCGTATCTTCTTCTCTTTTTAAACACTTATCACAAGTAGTCTGTAAAGATTGGAACTATGCATTCAAGTATTTGTTATAATATCAATATCAATCCGTAATGTGTCTTCTCTCGTAGCTGCGCACTCTTTATATTGGCATGTGTTTGCCGTCGAGCTGCAGCATTGCCGACGTGCGCCTGTTGAGTGTCTATGCTCGAAAGGACTTACCCAGTCGAGAGCTGAGGATTTTGGACATACGGGTGCCGACGGACAAGGAGTTTAACATTTGGGCAGACAACACCTTCTGCCTGTTGCTGTAAGTAATGCAATCGCTTCAATAGCTTCAATCGCTATTTCAATAGTCAAACAAAACTCACTTTCAAAAATAAATGGCGCTAATGCTGAGCACAAATACAGTTGGAGTTTTTAACTTGGCTTTCAGCATTAGCAAATTCGTATATACATAAAAAGCGAAACTATCCATTTGGTTGCCAACCAGGCCCTCCCTTTTTTTTATTTTTTTTTTTTTGTTTGTGCAGCTAATTAACAAATCTCTACCAATCTCCTCTTTTCTCTCTCTCCCTGTCAATCTCTGTCTCTCTCTCTCTCTCTCTCTCTCTTTCTCTCTATATATGTGATCTCTCTTGTGTTTAGTGTGGTTTCTTGCATTGTGCTGGGTTTGATTTGCTGCGGCACCTTCTACGAGATCTATTTGACACGGCAGCTACAGGAGGCACTGCGTCTGCAGGACAAGGAGATGATGAACAACAGTGAGACGAGCTCGGGGATTGGGTGTGCCTCTTCCGACTACAGTGACACGATGACGGCCCACGATGAGGCCCTAAAGCAGTCGGGGCAAACGGATTCGCTTAAGCAGCTCGATCAGCTGGTGCTAAATCTGCCACCCAATGCTGACAATGATAGCGGCAATGGTCTAGGCCTGCACCATCACCACCACGAGCTGGAGCTGGAGGATCATCATCGCCATCATCATCATCTTGATCATGACCACGACCACGAGCGGATGACGGAACTGCAGAGCGTTAGTGAGAACGGCAGCAGCAGCAGTAGCAGCTCCAAAAATAAAAAGAACAACAACAACAGCAACTCCGATGAGCACTTGGAGGGTCATCTGCATGAGCCCGAGAAGCTGAGCATCTACTCGGAACTGCTGTTATCCTTCTCGGCAATCACAAACTTCAACGCGATCTGCGATCGAAATGTGGGCGCCGACACGATACCTTGCATCCATGGACTGCGCGCCTTCAGTATGGCTTGGGTCATTTTGGGGCACACGTGCATTGTGGTGTTCAAGTACTCCGACAACATGGAGATGCGCAAAGAGGTCGAGCAGAACTTTTTCTTTCAGGCGATCACCAATGGACCCTTCAGCGTCGACACGTTTTTCTTCATCTCGGGATTCCTCATCTCGTATCTCTATTTCCGCACGAATGCGAAGGGCAAGCTGAACAAGCTGAGCAAGGGTGCCAATGAGTTTACAGCTGGTACGGCTCACTTTTTTGGACTTGTTGCCTATCGGTTTATGCGCCTCACCGCCCCCTATCTGTTCGTGCTTGGTGTCGTCCAGGTGACAATGCGCTATCTGGCTGCCTACTCCATATTCGATCCGCCCACAATGGATCACATAACCTGCCCCGATTACTGGTGGCGGAACATACTCTACATCAACACCCTGTTTCCGGTTGATGAGATGGTAAGACGCTAACCTAGCTATATATATATATATATGTATATTTGATATATAAAAGTCAACTTACGATTCTGATCAGATTAAAAAAGCTAGCAGAACTGATAAGAATTGATCAAAGATGCCTTCTGTGTTTAAGGAACAATTTAGAATTCTGCTGGTCAAATTTCGCAATTAATCAAACTTACCTCTCCCTCTATCTCTCTCTCTCTCTATCTTCTATCTACTCTCTTCTCTTCTCCCTTTAGTGCATGTTGTGGAGCTGGTATCTGGCCAATGATACACAATTCTATATGATCGGGGCAATTATTCTGATTGTGGGCGTGCGCCACTTCAAACTGTCTGCGATAACAACTCTGGTGTTTCTGGTACTGTCGTGGATAACGACGGCAGTGATTGCCTTTACGAACAACCATCGCCCCAACACCGATGATCCCCTCGCCCTCTTCGACAAGATCTACGATAAGCCATGGACCCGACTGGGCCCCTATCTAATTGGCATGGCCGTCGGCTGGATACTGTTCCGTACCAATTGCAAGATCCGTCTGCCCAAGCTGACTGTGGCCACAGCCTGGACTTTGGCCATGCTGAATCTATTTGTCCTGGTTTTTGGGCTGTATCGCACCGATCTCTCTCAATTTATGGCTGCTGCTTACAGTTCGCTGAGTCATTCGGCGTGGGCGCTATCCCTAGCCTGGATCACCATTGCTTGCTCGACGGGCTATGGCGGCTATGTCAATTCGTTGCTCTCCGCCCCCTTCCTCTATCCCTTCTCCCGTGTGACCTACTGTGCCTATCTGGTGCATCCCATCGTTATTCGCTCGATGGCCCTTAACTCTGATGCGCCACTGCATCTTGGCGGCGATTTGATGGTAATTTCAATACTCTCTTATCTAACTCCTTTCTTTGGTTTATAGTTCTGCTATTTTTTTTTTTTTTGTATTTACAGGTCGTCATGTTCTTTGGTCTATCGGTCGCCTCCTATTTCCTGTCCTTTGTCGTCTCGATGTCCTTCGAGGCGCCGGTGGTCACAATGCTGAAAATCTTGTCACCTAGTCGAAAAAAACGTCTCGCCTAAGACGGCGTCCCATCACTCTATTTATGCGATATATTATACTATAAACGAATACATACCATACAAACATATATACATATAGACATCCTTTCCAATTTTAACATATATTTATTTATATATATATATATATATATATATATATATTATTATATATTATATTGGAAACTTATCTATACCCTTCGTTTAGCACATTTTCAATTGTCCACATATTTATAGCATCGATTGTTCATTCATGCATACCCATGTATATATATATATATATATATATATGTATATATACATATATATCTATCTCTTTATCCAACTCTATTTTTAACTAACTCAATCTATATTTAGTCGATTTTTTATTAACTCATTTCGCATTCCACATAATTATATTTGCCCCTTTTTTTTCTTCTTAATTATTATTTTTTATTTGTTTCATAATGTGTACATTTTAGTCGTTTAATTTATTCCAACGGCTTGGAAATTTTATGCTTGACAAAAATTAATAGTACTTAATAGATATAATTATAAGCATAATATACATATGTAAACAAAAAATCACAACTCTAGTACCTAATTTTACAAGTTCATGTTGTATATATACTATATATGTAATGTGTATAAACCTTTAAATAAAACAGCTACCAAATAAAAATATGAACTTTAAGTTTAAATTTGATTTCAATTTCGTTTAATAATTGCCGCAAACATAAAATGAGTGGATATATTTGTGTCAGAAACTCTTGATTCTGACAGATACTTGTGAGTCTTACGGAATTTTGTGCATCTTACAAACCTTTGTATCTTACAGATACTCGTTAAAATTACATAATGTTTTGCATATAGATACATATACAAAAACCGCTTTGTAAATTACAGATACATTTAAACCTGATCCGATAAGAAAAACATTACTTAAGATGGAAGATTTGAAACTATTTGGAAAACTTAAAAATGACCATAACTTGAACGTTTCAGCAAAACATTTTTTCTGAATGCGACTAAGTTTATCATGTTTTTTGGTCGCACCTAAAAGTATGCTGTATTTTTTGCTGTATAGTAATTTTGCCAACTCAATAATCACATTTGTCTCGCTGGTGCGTGCACATACTCTCATCTTATGCAGCAACCAGCAAGGATTCAGTATTCGCATTTCAAAAAAGATTGACAAATGCATGTAGGCAGTCGAAAGGGGTATTTTTTGTTTTTTTTTTATTTTATATCATATAACGATATCGATGCCTGTCTGAACTTACAAGTCAATTTCCATAAACCTAAAAAGTGGTATATTGTCATAAGCTATTAAGCTAAACTAAACTATTAATTATAATTTAACATATAAATTATCTATTATTATCTATAAACTTAATAACTAGATTATGAAATACATACTTCCAATGGATTAACTGTATAAATTAAATTTATTTTGTACATTGAACAATAAATTAAATCTGATCAACGCTTTTAAGAGCAGCTGTTTTCGCACTGTTATCGCACTGTGTTGTGCAGCACTGCAACAGCAAACTCAAATCAACATATTCCTGGTTCGCATAGCGAATGCATCATGAACTGAATGGATTTACAGTTTTAAAAAATTTATATAATTTGTTAATGAAGTGTAATTACATGTGTAATACAAATTTAATTGAAATCTCTCAACGCAGCACTGTTATCTGGCTGTTATCGATGTGTGGTCGAAGCGCAGCATTAGGTCTGTAGCAAACGGTATTTTCCAGCACTACTCGCCCCACTGCCAACCACAGAAACTGATACGCCGGCATTTAGCACACAAATATGTGCATTAGTTATACATTTTCGTAGTTTTTTGCATTGCAAATCATTTAGCTGCCAACGCCACTCACACAATCCTCAGTTTTCTTTCAGGCGTTTGGCAAACCTATCATTGCCATCAGCTCCAACCGTCACCATCATGGCAATGCCGTCGATCTCAACGCTGGTGGGCGTGGCATTTTTAGCCTACATCCTGCATTCCATCTATCAAATGTCGCAGCTCTTTACAACACTCCAGTGCAGTGACTCCCCCTGCTACACCTCGTTCCTAGCGGATCGTCCGCGCATGCAATTGGCCATGTTTAGCTCTATAAATCGCAACCCCATCGCGTCCGAAGTGCACGATATTTACAAGGAGAAACGCTTCGATTATTGGCATCACTTCGATTACGACTTTCAGCTAGATGTGCCGTTGAAGACGCGCCGCAACGGCTCCCTCTATTTGCATGTCGTGCTCGCGCTAGAGGGGGAACCCCTCGAGTGGCGCACACTTCGTCGCGATGGGCCAACGGTGCTGCATACGCTGAATCTCTGTGATTATATGGTGCCCCGGGCGGAGGCATTCAATCTGCTTGGCGGCGACATCGAAAAGCAGTCGGCGCCATTGACGAAAAAATCCAACAAGGCAGCAACAGAATCTTCTACAACTACTTCCTTTCCCAAACCCGTTACACATATACGCTCCAATGTGTATGTGACACTGTTGACCGATCAATTTTCGCTGTCGCAAGCGGATGTGCCTCCCGAGATGGCGCAATTGATACGCGTGAATCGCATGCAACAGATACTGCCCATACTCCAGACAGATAGCTTTAATACGCGACTCAAGGATCTGGTGGCCGTGAGGAGTAACCTAACCGAATTTACCGTCAGCTTCCACTACAAACCGGTTGGCATTGGCAAACTGCGGCTGATGCTGCTCATGGAGCACGCGACTCAGGCACTGCTTGCGATTGGTTTCGCCACAAAGGACATCGATGAAGTCAAGGGCATATTCTCCGATACAAATGTATATCTGCTCTGTGGCACCATCTTCATATCCAGTGTTCATGTGAGTAGCTAGCCAGCGATAAGTATGAATCCCTTAAACACATTGTTTAAGTATCAACCTCTCTCGCTCTATCTCTCCGTCTGCCTCTCTCTTGAAAAAATTATCTCAGTTGAGTTAAGATTAGATGCTTATATTATTAATTCGATTCGATTGCAGATGCTCTTCGACTTCCTGAGCTTTAAGAATGACGTGTCGTTTTGGCGCAAGAAGCAGTCGTACGAGGGACTCTCGACACGGACTACACTCTGGCGCGCCTTCTCGCAGTTTGTTATCTTTCTGTATCTGCTGGATGAGGAGACATCGTATCTAGTGCTGGTGCCCGTTGGCCTCGGCACCCTCATCGAGTTGTGGAAGTGCAAGAAAATACTTCGACTAGAGTTGAGTTTTAGTTCGTTGATCAATCGCAAACTGGAGGAGGTGGATCAGCGTAATGTTAATGGCAATGGCAACACCAATACCAATACCAATGGCCAACTGACCGAGCAGCAGACACAGCAGTTTGATCGGGAGGGGATGCGTTACCTGAGCTATCTGCTGTATCCTCTTTGTCTTTGTGGTGCGATATATTCGCTGCTCTATCAGCCTCATCGTTCCTGGTACTCATGGACACTCAACTCGCTGGTTAATGGCGTCTACGCCTTTGGCTTCCTCTTTATGCTACCACAACTATTTGTGAACTATAAACTCAAGTCGGTGGCTGCGTTGCCGTGGCGCGCCTTTATGTACAAGGCGTTCAATACGTTCATCGATGACTTCTTTGCATTCATCATCACCATGCCGACGGGTCATCGGGTTGCCTGTTTGCGTGACGATATTGTGTTCCTCATCTATTTGTATCAGCGCTGGTTGTATCCGGTTGATAAGAGGCGCCTCGACACGGGCGCAGCGATCAGTGAAGCGCCCCCGCAAGCAGCGGATAGCGAAGCAACAACAGCTACTCGCAGCAAGAAGCGAGACTAGATTTGTGACATCATCACATGGCTTAGCTAGGAGTAGTTGCACATTCCGTCGATTTCTTTACCAATTAGCAATTAGTCGCAACCATAGGCTGTTAATAATAACAATTCCACCCGTAACTAAATTGCGCTCTCCACACTATAACTGTTTTATCTTTACAATAACGAAAAACAAAATATTGTTCGATTTAAGATTTTAGATTAGGCTGACATTCAAAGCAATGCGACACGATCAATTAAATTCTTCAATGGAAATTCATATGGACGGACGAACATCAACATTGCCAAATCCAATGTCTTTTTTAATATTTAGTTCCACATAAAACGTGTCCTTTAGTACCTACAAATAACTATTGTTCTGTAACTATCTTTATGTACTTATACTGAACAAGTTTTACTTAAACTTCAACCCAGGAATTAAATTTTATAAATGGATTCAAATATCAAATATAACCATCATATTTTGTAGAAGAATTTCTATATTTCTCGGAAATGGCTGAAAGTTTCCATTTTAATCCAAGAATACAACATGATTATTATTCCTTGCACATCACAATCAATCACTTTGGGATCATTGATTGCACGACAAGGGATAGCGTTAATCTGCTCCAGCTTCTGGGGCAGCTTCAACAACCATGTTTGCAATGAGTAGTTTTGAGTCTATCATGTATGGATGCTTTTAATTGTTCCAGCTGAAGCCAGTTTTTGTTTGCAAAAAAAAATAATGACATACATAATTATATATAATATAAATATATAGTAGCATTTTGAGCTTAAATTAAACTGTCGAAGGAAAAAAAGAGTTTCGCCGTGGGCACAATTTGACGCACACACATTCCAAGGACCTAGCAGGAGATAAATGAAGTCGCTTAGCCGTTGCGTATGCCCAGCGCCTGCTCCAATTCGGCTCGCTTCTGATTGACCTTGGTGAAGAAGTAGCGCGATACGGCCTCATGCGTCCACGGCTGATAGTAGAACTCGGCACGACGCTCCTCCTCCGGATTACCAACCACGTCGGTCATTAGCTGCAAACAAGGAGAAAATTAGTGATTGTTCAAAAATTGGATAATTTTCCAGAAGAGTAAAATATTATTAGATGATTGATACATTTTTTTCATACAAGTCGAATGCATATCTATTTATGTATGTCTCTTAATTATTATCCTTCTGCATAGGACCTCGCTGCACTTTCTGGTCACCAATAAAACTTTACTTGGTACTGATAATGCACACTCACCTTAAGATCCCTCGTCTGGCTGATGATCCAGCGATGGATGAACATTTGCGGATCCTTGGCAAAGCTGAGAAAGAATTCGCGATTTGTTTTCATTTGATTGATGGTATCGACGGTCTCATGAATCTTCGTGTCGAGGCCCTGGATCTCCTGCTGGCTGGCAGTGCTCATCAGAAAGTTGTTCATTTGGTTCTTGAGCGTGTCATCCACTTCGACATCGATGTCGTAGCAGGCGGTCTGTTTATTTTCGGCCCCGCTCTCAATAAAATGATTGATTACTATTGGATCTGGTGGATGTAGGAGCGGATTCAAACGTTGTGGTATCTCGGCGAATTTCATGCGCTGGCAGCTAAATATCTGCTCCAGATACTTGTCACAATTGATATACTCGCGCTCATGGGCATCCTGCAGTTTGTGCGTCTTAATATACTGCCACAGGGCCGAGATGATGACGGGCCGCGTCTGAGTGTGCACACCAAGCAATCGGGCCAGTCGCGGATCGAGCTTAAATTGCAGCGGCTGATAGTCGAGCAACAGGAGGATGGTGCAGCGTACGTTGCGATCACCCGGGCGCTTCACCTGAAACCCATCGGTCTCCTGTGTGGTGTGTGTGCGATGCCATTCGACCAGATGATTATCCGGCCCATACAGCTCCTTGTCCAGCTCAATGACCAGCGACTTGAAGAACGAAGAGAACTTTCGCTTGATCTTCGTATTTGGATCCCCTTTGCCGTCTTCGAGCAGTCGACCCTCGACACGCAGCTCCCACGATGCAACAGCGCCCTCATCACCATCATTGCTGGGCTCCTTGCTTGGGTAGAATGTATTCGAGATAAAGATGCGCAGCTTGCGCTTCTGTTTCATCGGTCGCTTAAGCGCCTCCTGTATGTCCAGGCGTTTGCGCATTATGGTCGCATCCAGTTTACGTTCGAATGTCAGCAGATCCATATACGCCTGTGATTCGGGCACCAGGTCTCGCACTTTTTGCGGTAGGATTTTGTCGGCCAGTTTCTTCTTCTTCTTGGCACCACCGCCACCGGAAAACTCACTCTTGCTGGGACCGCTGTTCATGTTGCGCGATTCCGCAGATCGTTTGCTGCCACCTCCGGCGCCAACGCCAGCGGAACCGCTGCCACGCAGTCCGGTCTGAAAACTGGGCTGGGTGCTCCGTTGAAGGAGCGAAGGTCCGGGACCGACCCCGACACCTACGGGAGCAGCGCCCACGACACTGCCAGGCACCGGCTGCGTTGTGTTCGGGTGAAGCGGAAAACCGCGCGGCTGCAAACACTTTCGATTTGTCAGTCCAGAAAATGCATTTAATCCATTTTATTTGATTTTTAGCTTACCGGGAAACTGGCGCCGGTTCCGGGCCCGGGATAGGGACGCATGCCAGGCGCTTGTGGGGGTGGCTGGTAGCGTGACTGCACCGGCGCTTGCCCTGGCGCAAAGCGTTGCGACATCTTCACTTTTGTTCAGTTGTTAGTTTTCCTAAGTTAGACCACTTTTCTTCGGTTTAATTACAACAACGCTTCGTCACAAAATTTTTTGTCTTTGTAAAATGGCGTCGTAATCAGGGTTGCAATATATAACAAAGTCAACACCGATAGGCAGAGCATAGTACCAATATCAATTAAAACGGTCACACTATAATCGTCCAAACATCGATTAATATTGAAAATATCGAAGATAATTTAAATATCAGATGATTATCTCCGGTCTACAAAAGTATATAATTTTCGACATTTCTAAAATAACCCCGTTCAATGAATATTGCATTTAATAAATATAAGTGTAACCATATTGTATTCATTTTATTCAAATTTTGGGATTGGTGGCGGGCAAGTAAGTATCGATATATAGCTAAGTATTGATATATATTTGGATGATGCACCGATGTTTTGGCATCATATCGCTGGAGCATGACGAGCAGCTTTTGGCCTGCCCATTATCGATAGACTCACAGCTGCTTGGCTTTGATTATTTCAATTCAATTTTGATGAAATCTGTATGCTCTGCAAACGCAAAGCTTCCAACAATGGAGGATTCGTTGCAGGCGAAAGTGGATAAGCTAAATTCACAGGGCGAACACATGGATACACTCACATCCATATATACGCACATCAACCAACAATCTAATATATCGCGCGATGCAATTGAATCGCTGCTGCGCTCGCCGGCGCTCTACGAATGCGCTGCCATCGGCGATGCATCGAAGGAGCCGATAGTAAGCATGTCCATAGATTTGATACGCATCTGCCTCGAGCAACTGCAGCTAGACACAAGTGATGCTCAACTGCCAAAGCTGATGAGTCAATCACTGCAACACTCGAATGCCACACTGCGCGGCCTCGTTCTCAGCCTTCTGCTAAAGACGCTACGACGTCAGACGAGCGGCGGCAATGTCCTAACACTGCCCAATAACTGCTTGATCCTCTATGTGCTAGACGAACTGCTGCAACCCGAGACGCAGTGTAGTACGATTGCCATACAAATTCTGGAAATTATGTTGGGCCATTGGCCAGCAGATTTGTCCGTGCAAGCGAAACTGATGAAGATGTGTACAGAAACCGAGGTCATACGTTGTCGCGCCTACGAGTTGGGTGTGGTGCTGGCCAGGCGCAGCTCGGCCTCCTTGGACAACGTTGAGTTCGTACTGAATTCGGCGCTGAGTGAGCTGGACAATAACGATGTCCTGTTGCAGGCGAGCGTATTGGAGATTCTGGTACCGCTTGCCGAGCAAAATCACTGTCTAAGCTATATGGAGCGAATGCACATCTTCGATATCATCAGCACTCGCGTGGAACGCATCGAGGAGAATCCAGTGGACACGCTCCTCATACCAAGCATTATGAAGTTCTTTAGCAAAGTTGCCGCAGTTAACCCGCAGAAGATCATCACCGGCTATCCGCTTATGGTGGCGTGCCTTTTCGATCTGCTGCTGTCCGAAGATGTGGATTGCCTACCTACTGCCATGGACTCACTTGCCAATTTGGGCAGCAGTGTACATGGAAAAACGCTGTTACAGCTTCATCACATGCCAACTATGATGAAAATTATGTCAAAATATTCCGTCCTAATTAAGAACTTACCGGTGCCCTTAAAGATTCGACTGCTCAACTCCCTGGATGTGATCTATGCTCAGCAGTCGCCAGCCAGCGTTGAGATCAGGTATGCTACACAATCAGATTACACTCTCCTATTTGTTATTAATTCCTTTCTTGCAGCGGCATTTTGAAGATGTGGTACGAGAGCTTTGCTGCTGGAGACCAAGTGAATTATATTATGGAGATGCTAAAAACACCTTTTCCGGATCTACAACAAGCCGCTTTGAGTCTACTTAAAACGCTGTGCGGATACATTTGGGGCATTCAGGCTGTGCAGCACACCGCTGGCGCCATTGAGTTTCTGCTGTCCCGTAACGCTGATCTGCACAACGATGTGAAGTACTTAAAGTGGGAGATTATGCAGCAACTTTCCGTAAGCAGCGAATTCACATCGATTGAAACTGTTCGCTTTAACACCTATGTCAATGAGGGACCCTATTATATCCAGAGTAATGTCAACATTGCTACCGAGCCTCAGTAGATTTACATGTAGCCAGGTCATAAGGAACACATAGCTGAATACACTCACATAACACATCTTCTGAATATGTAATTACTTTTTTATTTGGAATTGGATGCTGCTAGCCTAATACCAACTGCAGTTATCTTATATCAATTCTTAAGCTTTTGATTGTCTTCTATATCTGTAAACTTTGCAACACTTTTATCTCATTGCAATTTTGAGATTCGATTTTGAATCCCTGTTTTTTTTTGTTTAACATATAACAGACTTTAAACATTGCAGGCCAAACATATCTGTACCCACCTCTACTATACTTAATTCACAAAAATTTCGAGATCCAATTTTTTTAATTATAGCTTTTCTGGGTAATATAACTTATCACAAAAAAAATCATTCAATAATGAACTGATATACATTTGGTTTTCAGAAAAAATAAAAAATTTTAAATTGTAAATGCAGTTAAAAGCTGTGATAGTTCCAAATCCAAGTATATTTAATATATAGCGAAGGTATATTTTTATAATTACATATGTATGTATAATAAAATTGTAACTGTAGATCACATGTACAATCAACTGACAAGTTAACCGCCCCATCCCCAACCTCCATCTTCCCACCCATCTTATTCACTAACAACCTACCCCCACCTAGAGGTAGCTCATGTGCCTGTGCGACATACGCTTGCGTCCCGAGCCACCAATTCCAGCGTTGCCCAAATGCGCCAAGCTCACACTCAACCCGGACTCGTAGCCCGTTTGGGTCTGGGACCGCGTCTCATTATTGCCCAGCGAGCATGTGGGGAGCGTGTGGCAATAGCGCCGCAGCTGCTGCTTAAATGCGGCCGTCGTCAGCGTGTAAAGCACCGGATTCAAAGCCGAGTTAACCGGTAGTACCAACACCGCCAGCCAGGCATATAAGTTCGGTGAGATGACGCAACCTGAAATAGCACATCATGAGCTCTCATAAAGAGAGAGGGAGCGAAAAAGAGAGAGAGATAACAAACCTGAAAGTGCGGCTATTTTGACCATTATAATGGGCAACCAGCAGGCGCAATCTGTCGTCACAATGATGGCAAATCTGGAAATAAATAAGCATAAGTCATGATTACGGCTTTTTGGATATTTCTCACAAGTTCTTGGCAAGCCTGCTTTTCCACAACTGTTCGCATATTCGCCTAGTAAAATCATCTATTAACATCATCCAACGAAAGACTCACCGGGTGGCAACAACATTCTCGCGTCCGCTGTGCGTGCTCCTCATGCCGCCACCAGAGTCGCGTATAGCCTGCAACATGCGAACATACGAGAACAGTATGAAGATTAGCGAGATTGTGTTGATGCAGATGAACAGCAGCGCCGAGTACTCCCAGCCCTGTGAATTAAACAAATTAAATAATTTAATTAAGCAATCTTTATCTCTCTATGTTCGTTGGAGCCAATTCGCTGCTGACTTTGGCATAGGGATCATGTATGTGCAACGAGAGGCAGACGCCGTTGTTGCCATAGAAGTGCGCTCCAAAGTATTCGTTGGGCAGCAGAGGGGCTGCAGCGAGTGCAAAGCTGATGCCCCATACCAAAAGAAGGCGCAGTACAATTCTGAAATTTTAAATGCATATTTCAGGTTAAACTCATCATCAGCTTGTCTGATAATCCATAATAGTATGTAAACATATTTTATTGCCTATGCTTGATAAGTTCATTAAACTTATTATAAGATAAGATTACAATTAATGTTTAGACATGCAACAACAAGTTTTAATAATCATATTTTGATAATATGTAAGCAAATACAAATATTTTGTATTTAACTTAATAAACCAAAGCTTTCAACCTATTTAAAATTATGATGCAGTCAAAATTCGAACCTTTTGTTTTTTTTTATCCGTGCAACAAAAGGTCGGATAAGGTGCAAGCTTAAACTAAAATCTTCAAAAGATGAATTTGAAGAATATACATAAAGTTTAGTCTGACATGTTTTCTTCAATTTCTAATCTGCGAAAATACGATGAAAAAAAAACATACCGAATTTTTTCCGTATCGCGTGGCTTGAGTGGCCGGGTAACGGACATAAGACGATCCCAGGTAACCAATGTGAGCAGCAGTGTGGAAGACTCGCAGCTGAAGGTGCTCAAAAAGCCTGAAAAGATTCCGATTAAATTGGGCCAATAACATCAGATATCAGTTAAGAGACCAGCGAAGGCGCAGAGTCCGCTGTGTCGCCAGGGTTCCTCGTGCTGAATATACTCGCCGCGAAAACTGATGTCGGCGCTGGCGATGAGCGTTAGGTAGATGCCCATGAGGAAGTCACTAGCCGCCATGTGACGCAAATAAAGCGAATGCTCCACATTGCTGCGCGACTTGTAAAAATAGCGTCCAGCCAACACAAGTAAGTTGCCAACCACTGCAATTGAGGCCATCACCCAAACACTGCAACAAAAATCGGTGTTCCAAATATTAGCATTCATAAAATTATGTTAGAACTTCTAGAAAATTAGCAGATTTTAATTTCATTTAGAGTTCAATCTGTAGATCCACACTGCATTGTTCAACTCTTTTTTTCCTTTCTTTTTATCAATTTTACAGTTCCAAATAGGTATTCTAGAAAGACAGAGAGATGTCGAGAGATAAGGAGTGCAATGACTTATGCACATCGAATATCAAATGTCATCAATTTGGGCAATTAAACGTACATGTTGGTACATGGAGGTCATCCACAAAACAAAAACACATTTGCAAACTATTCAATCAACTCGATGTTATTGGCCAATTAGGTCCTTGTTCCCGGTTTTCGTATGTGTGTGTGTGTCACAATGTGTGCTCATTACTGAAGTCACTGTTGTTTGAATTATAATTCAGTTGCCAGGACACGACGCATCCCCAGAGTCCTTGTGAAAGAATTGCGAACGCTGCCACTCTTCTTGTGATGATGATTGTCTGTGCCCATCTAAGGGGTGGGAAATGTGGCAAAATGGCACCAGGGCTGCTATTCAGAAATAACTATAATCTATTTCAGCTCCAAGTGTGCCATTTTTCATTCATTTCCTTAACTAGGATTTCCTACTACTTATATGAATAAGTAAACTAAAGTAAACTAATGACAAATCAAAGAAAAGAGATGCGAACGCAAAATATGTCATTTCAGATTGATTGGATCACAATAAAAACAAACTTTAAGCAATTGCACGAGTAATTGTTACAATGAATATTCTCCGCTTCTGAAAGTACCACAACAACAAGTACTTTCCCATGCAGCTTACTTTCAGTTTTCACTTTCACTTTCCACAATTAAAACAATACTTAATCCATTAGCTCGTAATCTTAAATGTTTCTAAAATGTATGACTAGGGAGCATTTACTTTAAAGTTTGACAAGGCTAACGTGAAGATGTTGATCTAAAGCTGACATATAAAGTTAGTTGAGAAAATGTGTGTATTCCTAGTCTAGCTTAAGTATCGCATTAAATTTGGTAGATCAAATACAAGATAACTAATGCGGATGGAAAAGTAGAAAAGAATTTCATTTTTATGAAAGCTTTAATATTAAAATATATTAGCAGGCACATTCCAGCGAGCCAAAATGTGCCGGCATTTTCTGCCATGTTACCAAATGTATATGCACACACACACACACACACACACGGAGTTTCACAGTACAGTGTTGTTATTTGTTTAGGCTTTTCAACACTGAGAACAAATTTTTTAATTTTTAACTGAAAACGGTTACAAACGTTGTAGAAAATTTTGGACCGAATAACAAAATTCTTATTTTAAGAGAAATTATAGCAACTTGAATTATTTTAATAAAAATATAATAAATTTAATTGCGTAAATTGACCATATTCCAATTCGGTCGATATGAAAAATCACATTTTCTCTCAGTGTGTAAAAGCTGGACGCTGGAGTTTCCTAAAAGACACATTCAAACTCGAGAAATGGATTGGTAACTGGTAAGGGAAAATAAAACAAACTTCAAAGCTGAGACGGCACGCAGAGGGTGTAAATTGTGGGCAAACAAGCAATCGACTAAAGGAAACCGAAGCAAAAATATTGAAATTTTCGTTTGCTCAGGCCGATGCCATAGAAAACGGAAGAGTGGTTTCAAATAATGAAACACTTCTGGCACTTTTTCTGCATTAGTTACACAACTCTCCCAGTGGCAGACAGACACATCCAGACAATCACTCAAATCGGAATTTCTGAGTGGCTGCCACTTTCGGTTTACCCAATAAATGAAATTTCCAAGTAGAAAATGGGTTTGCCATGTTTTGTCTGTCCTACACATGGCTCGACCTGTAAGCAATGATATTTTATACCCTTACACAATAAACTCAAATTTGATTGACAGGTGACACCAAGTGAAGTCCAGCATAGCAGACGGCTGAGTAAATTTTGTTTAATATTTTCTGCATTTTAGAAAGTATATTTTCTAAAAACAATGGTTTGGAAAATATAAATTATTTTGTAATTTTTATATTTCTTTAGACGATTTTCTACACTTGACTGATTTTTTATAAGTAAAAAATCTAAACATTTTATACTTTATATTTTAATATTGTTCATTTTGCAATTAATTGTCATAAACAACGAATTTAAATTTGAAAACGTAGTAGGTTTGCTAATTAATGTGTCAAACAGGATGTTCAGTCTCAGTCACATAAATTATTTGTACACATTGTTCAGAACTCAACGTCGAAAAATTGTCGAAAATTTAAATTGAGTCCAAAACCGACAAAATTATGCTCTTTGAATATCAGCGTCAAGTCCTGGAGCCCAATGACGGCTTCAGTTCCGCTGCCGTTAACTTAGATCTAATTGCTGCACGTAATCGTGGTGGTGGTGGGCCATGGTCCAGCCGCAACGGTCTAGTCGTCGGGCCACCATCGTCAGCCCCATTGGGCATTACGGATCATCAGCATCAGATGCGAATGCTTCTGCTGCGGGAGAGCCTTCGTCGTGCACTCTACAACTGATGCGCCCCAATCGATCAGTCGATCTTGTGATGCACTCGTGGCATAGATCGCCAGAATATACAAGCCGAATAAAACATTCTCAGTTAAATAAATACTAAATTCTATATAAAGCTCATCCTTTTTGCTTATAAAGTGCGTTTCAATTGATTTAATTTCTCTAATAATTTCTGATAAGAATCTAATCTAATCTTTCTCAGAACTTATTTTGGAAATTGAGAAAATTTCTTATTCGGAAATAATTATTTTAAGGGAAAACACTACCAAAATAATTTAAGCATGACTGGTATCTTCACCTCGATTCAACTAACTAATAAATTAACTGGAAAGGACGTAATACAAATAATTTTTTTCGATTTAGCGTTTTTTATTGAAGAATAATATATGATGATATGACCATGGGCAATAAAAGTTTTCGCGCTGTGTTCCTGGTTGCCCATATTAATGTTCACAAAACAATATACATAAACATAAGAAGTAAGCATACCAGCGGATATCAGGTATCAAAGAACAGGTTGGGTGTGCCCCCAAATTGCGGATTTTTTTTAAGAGTATTACTAGCAATATATCTCCCAAGTTTGGCCACTCTAAATTGAAATTGTTGAAGACACCGACTTTGGAGATTATGGGCGCAAGTGTGGGCATATATTTTATTATCGGAAGATAGAGCCATTTAAAATATGTACGGGAGGGGGGCCCGGGGTGCTGCGGAGGAGGGCGTGGAATATGCCGATATTTGAAGGACATTGTCAAACAAGCTAGCGACCAAATTTGGAGGCTGTAGTCTTAAAATTGTGAGAGACATGACGCGGGCAGAGACCAGTATATGTTCCAAGATGGATGACATTGCACAAAACCAATATACTATGATATTATATATATCAAAGTATAAAAACATAAACGTCACGCTTAACTTCATCAGTAGATATATTTGGAAGTATGTATGTTGCCTGAGGTGAAGCGGCGGATTAGGAGAAATACGAAAAGCTCCAACGAGACACAGGGGGTGGCAATGGGGATTAACAAGGAGTTGAACTTACCTGCCACGCAGTAGCTGATTGTCAAGCAGGTGATAAGTGCTGCTGATTCCATCGCCACGGGGCTCACAAACACGGACATGCAATGCGGCGCGGCACAAATGGAACCACGAGAAGTATCTGCAGACAAGAAGAGAGATACACATTAAGAGTGCCCGGCTAAGAAGATACCCTGTACACAGCACTAACAGTGTACAAATAGATTAAGAACAGCGTTCACAAGATGAAGACTTAATAAAGTCTTATTTATTATTCAATTAACTTCACCAATATTATATTCCAGGCCTAAAACTCTTATCGCTCTTTTCACTTAAATTGTCAAATTATTGTGGCTTATTTTCTTTTGAATGAATTAAAGGACGAATGGATTTGATACTAATCACGAATTGATGTATGCATTTAAAAAAATTTCATGACACCTTTATTTTTATGTGTACAGGATATAAAAAAGTGAAGGTTGAACAGAGTATTTACAGAGATTTGTCGGCTGATTACTTACATAAAGTGAAGACTACTCAGATTTTGCAGCAAGGACGGATCGAGAGTCTTAAAGCGATTACCAGTCAGCAGCAAGGACCTTAGATTCTCCAAGCAGTCGAAGGCATGCAAATCGAATTTCTCGATTTGGTTCTCATTCAAGTGTCTGCGAATAAGAAAAATGTTTAAAAATTGTAGTTCTCAGTGGGTCGTTGTAGTTTTATCATTAAAGTTTTAGCACGTAATGTGTCACATCCATTTTGTGCATGCCTTAGCTTGCAAATCAAATTGGAGCTACTCAATATGCATTAGATACCAACTGGACAATGATTACTGTAGTTTTGTGGCCTATGCAAAAAAAAAAACTATCCAAATGGTTTTTTTTTTATTAGCAATATTTATTCATAGATATTCTATTTTTTTTCTCTCACATTCCCGCAAGAACGTTTGGGTTTGTCCCTTTTTGCCGTCATTATCGAGAAATGATATTCCTCAAGCGAAAGTTTCACAAACAAAAAAGAGCTGATGTTGCCAATCACAACACAGACATCCCATGACATGGCTCCCATTATCCTTGCGCTGGCCCTTTAGTCCTGTTTTGTGCGTGAGCCTAAGCCTAAGCAAATTGAAAAACTCCCAGGACAGCTAAGCCGTGATTGATTTTATGCATGCCTAGCAAACGCTTCGCCCTTTGTCATGCTCCCCTTCACATATTTACTTCAAATATCCAACAAAAATAAAATCAGATAATTGAGCGTTCACAATTGTTAAACTAAGTTTACATAAATATTTTTGCGATTTTTTCTGTATTTTGGTTACAACTTACAATCCCTGCAGATAGCTCAGGTTACAGAAAGTTCCGTCGCGTATGTAAGACAATTTATTTCCAGCAAGAAATCTGTAAACGGAAATGTAGACAAAAATTCGTACAATTTGCGGAATTATACAGGGCCTTAAAGCAGATGTTGCCCCTCAGTTGAAACACACGGTGGTAGTTGCAAATTACCACCGCTTGCCGCTCTCTCTCTCTCTTTGAATACTTACAAGTGTCGCAGTTGAGGAAATGTGAATGTTTTCGACGCAATGCTGGCGATTTGGTTTTGCGCCAAGGACAACGTGTGTAGATGAAACAAAGTGCTGGGGAACATGCCTGGATGCAGCTGGGTCAAGCGATTCTCATTCAAGTAGCTAAAGTGGTTGTGGGTTGACGATTAAGATACAAAATGTGACTACAGGATAATAGTTTGGGCCACTTACAGCACCTCCAAGTTCTGAAGTTGAGCAAAAACCGATGCCTCAAAATTCCCAATAAGATTTCCGCGCAGATCGCTAGAAGCGGAACATGATTAAATAAGTACAATAATCTTAACACAAGAATAAGACCGATTCTTTTAGATTGAACAAATTTGATATTAACATTTCTTAAGATTTCAATTTCAGGTTAAAATACTTCATTTACAATGATTCATTCTATAAGAAAAATATCTTGAATAATCATTTGTCAATATGGTCTTTTCAGAAAAGTGAAATAGAATTATGAAATCTCTATTTCTTTATACTAGATTTGTAAACAAATTATAAATTTTATGGAAAAGTTAAGAAAGTTAAGAAATTTATTCGAAACTAAAATTTTTAAATTTATACTTATTGTAATTTTAATTTATAAAAAGAGATCACCAAATAACAAGCAATTGTAATTGAAAATAATAAAATATGTATATATATAATAAGTGAAAAATCTGCCAGTCAATTTGAAAAATTTTAAAAGATTCTTAACGTATTATTTCCGTTAGTACTTACAGCTCCTCCAATAGTTGCAGATAGCGAAAATCGTCGGTGTTAAGGCTGCTCAGTTGATTGCGTGCCAAAATTCTGCAGGTAAAATGGACAAAAAAAAAATGTATTACTTTTGCCACATTATTTCTAATGTGATTTTAAGGTTCCAAAGTAAACAATATACAAGACTGGATAGACAAACAGAGAAACAACTGGATAAGCTTAACAATTTTTATAAGCCCATTAAATGCAATCTGCATGCCTGCATGCAAAACATCCACCTACTCTTCTCTCTCTCCCCTCTACCACCCCTTTTTCCAGTCCAGCTAAAAGTTGAAAACCCGCCAACCAACGCCATTGCCAGCAACAGCTGTGCATCCGGCAACTACTCTTGACTTACTCTTAAAAAGGGTGATGAGCAGATAACAGATAAGCATTATGCCCTTATCTAGATCATGACAAAGTCTGATATTAATAGAGCCGAAATCTTTATGAAATATTGCACAATTTGAACAACAATCAGATTTTAGCTGGCTCATTTTTATCACTTTTTTTAAAATTGATTGGTTTAGTCTTCATTTTAATATTGTATTAGAAAGAGTATATAAGAATCCGTTGCCTGAATGATAATCATTAAGTTTTTTTAGCTGCAATACATTGGCAGCTATTTATACATTATTTTATTATGCATTTCGCTTATACATTTACCGACTATGGTATAATTTAATAATATACATAAGAGCCTTACGTTTTGAGTTGTACCTAACTAGGTACTAAATCAGCTCTAATTATTATCGATATTCCTCCTAACCGAATACCTAACTAGCCCCAACTAACCTTCCCCGCTTTTGGCGCAAAGTGTAACTGAGTTGTTTATGTGTTTTTAGCTTTGTTTTCTATTTTATGTTTTAGTTTCTGCTGTCGCCGTCTGCTGTGTTGTCTTGTTGGCTTCCGAAACGATGGGGAACAATAACAGAAGGCAATCATTTGCTGCACCAAACTTTTAGCTTTGGCAAAGTGTGCTAATATTTTTATTATGCACCACCTCAACTCATGAAGCCGATTGAGCTCCAAAGTAAAAGAAAACATAGATAAACTTAGTGTCGACCACAAAAGCACAGATGCCACAACAATGGGCCACTTTATGGCCCCAACTGGCATACGATGCGTATACGCAACAATAGCTGCAGACACAAACACACCCCACATACACACTGACTATCAGCTGGGATATATAAATTTACTCCCACATGCACATGCTCATACACACACAAACACACACACACACAAATACACACATGATGATACCATCAACAATTGCTGTCTCGGCTTTAATATGCAATCTCCTCTCTTAATGCATTTCTATCTATAGTTATTGGTAATTACAGAATTTTTGGCGTTTGAATCCCCTTCGGGCTGAACATCATAAAATTTCATGCCCAAAAGTTGACAGCACAGTTTATTTTATCTCTTTGTTTTTTGTTTTTTTTTTCCAACCCAATTTGGGAAAGTACAGTTGCACACAAAGGCACTACACAAAATGTTATGTAATTTAATGAAGTGCAGCACAGCGAGATGTCAGGCTATGTTTATATATGTACTATATAGATATAGTAGTAGGCAGCATTATCGTTTCATATGCCTAATTCGCTAACGATTCACATATGAATTTTGATATTGAAACAAAATGCAAATTTTTAAATTCCAAAACTTATAAATAATTAAGCTGTCAATCAAATTATCAGTGGTAAAATTATAGTTTGATTTCTTGTCTAAACTGTTACTATATTTACTATTTATACCAGTAAGCCGTTATTAATGCTATAATTTTATAAAAATTCGACCGATTTTTAATTTGCATATAAAGATAAAAAAAATATAAAATAAAAAAACAGTGGCATTCAATTAACTTTTGTATCTGTTGTAAATTTCAATTGCAAATGGTTTCTTAAACTGACGATTTTAATTGCCCCGCAGACAATTAAATTAGTTGTAATTTTATTATCGAGCCACTAATAAATTATTAATGTAGAATTATTTATAACTTTATCATATAATTCATTATGCGATTATTTTCCCACCAAATAAATGTATTAAAGGCAAGTAATGCGAGAAAGGTTTGTTCATTTAATCGGAGAGTAACACATTGTTTTAAAGCAAGCAAAGGAACTAGATTTTGATAAGAATTTTAAGCTGAGTTGGTATAAAATCATATTTGCTTATGATTTAACTAGACCTTCTTTACTTGATCACAAGACTGCCGCTGAAATTATTCATAAAGTTGTTTCCCTTAAATTAAATGACAGGTTTTATTTAAACCCATCAATTAGAAATGTATATTCAAAATTATGTGTGTGACTTAAGTCTCTAATTAAGTATTAAAAGTTTCTAGAGGCGCAAAAACTTATTTCTCTTGTATATGCACAGTTAAGGGTTACTTTTATGCGAAGCTGATGAGCTAATTTAATTACGTAATAACCAGGAATAATACTTACAAAATTCTCAATTGATTGCCTGGGGCAAAGAAATGCTCTGGTAAACGCGATAATTTATTATCATCCATATAACTGCAAAATCGAAAGTGAAGACAAATGGAAGCGTAAACAATTCAGGACGAGGGCCATTTTTAGTAGCATCCACAGCAGCATCAAATAAATTAAGTGCACATAAATAAGAAAAGTTAATTATGAGTTATGCACGCAACCATCCAATATAATACTCCAACACAATACTTACAGTGTCTTCAGGGGAATGGCGGCCAGTCTATCGAATGCATGCGCAAGTATCTCACGGATTGAGCAAAACTTCAGCACCCTGAATGTGTGTGGGGATAAGATATAGATATACGCTCAGTTACAGTTGCAGATAGACTTTTCGTATGCAAAGAAGCTTTGAATTAAACTTAATAAAACTTAAATTCAATTGTTAAGTTTTTTTTTCCGCACAATGAAAATGGGGCTGCGAAATTGTAAAGAATCCCAAGAAATCTTTACACCATGGGCTTCAGCGTGAAAGCAAAAGGAACGAAAACTCATTGAAATTCAGAAGTGTACTACGTACTAATTCAATTCTCGGAAGAGGCAACTTTTCTTGTTTGTTTTGTTTGATGGCTCAATGGAAAAGTCTTACCTTTTATGAAATGTATTTGTTTGTTCATATAATTTCGACTCAATAAATTCCAAGCCAAACTCATTACTATTATAGACATTGGAAAATTTTGAAGGAAATTATTCTAAGAATTCAAACACTGGCTTCAGTGTATTTTCTTGGTTTTTGCCATTACTGACAGCCTGTGGTCAAGTTAATTTCCACAGCTGTCCGCTGCCTTCAAACAACAGATGCCTCAGATACCCCCATGCAGACCCCGGCCAGCCTGGATATTCTCTGGTGATTACTTTGTCGTTAGGGCGTTGCTCCATATTTTTTAACTTCTAAGTCACAACATCAGACTTCGCCAGGACAGTTGGCAGCAGTTTAAATATGAGTTTTTAACTAGGAGATAGGAAGTCCAGTTCCATATGTATAGCCGCCGATGCCCACCACTGGCGGAGTAATGTGGCAAATGGTCTCCAACGAACACACTCCTACAGACAGACAGACAAATTCTGGAAATTAGCTTTACTTACACTGAGAGAAACTAAAATCGGACTCGAAATCGACTTAATGACTTAAATAACTGTATACTATAATATATATATATATATATAATATATGCAAATGGGAAGAAAGCTCTGTGCTAATTTTGTGTGCTTCGATGAGCTCTGATTATTTGAATGCTGGTTTTCTTTTTCTCTTGCTCCTGTCTAGGACCTTAAACATACGTATTACTTGACATTTCCTCTCTCTCTCTCTCACCAAGTATCTTATTATTTTTTCTCATCCAAAATACTTAAAATACTCTCAGTGTTAATAAAGCGGTTTAAGAGCTTTAGTCTGTACTTTGTCGCCCGTGTCCTTTAACATTGTGGCACATAAACTGCAACCGCCTGCAAAACACGAACTCTATCTTCCGTCCCATCAGCACCTCCTCAAACCCCCGGCACCTCCATCTACCCCATAACTCAAGTCAAGTCTGTGTTTAATTTGTATATGCGACAGCGTTTGGCTGCTTAATCGACATAGCAGGGCAGTAATATCAGGGTTGTATCTTCGAAATTTTTACAGCTAAGAGAAAGCTTAAATTTTAATTTTTTTACGAAAATTGAGTGTGTTATTTGAGGGGCTCTTTACTCACAAACTCTCCACATTGGGAATTGTGCTGAAGAAGGGTTCATCGATGACGTCAAAATTGTTGCCAGTAAGGTCACTAAAAATAGGTGAATAATTAATAAATTAAAATAAAAGATATTAGTTGATGTTAACAATTAAATAACCAAATTTAATTTTATACCTATAAATGGAAAAGTTATGTTTTAAAGTTAAGTCTAATCATCTACTTTCTTTACTTAAAAAGTCAATTATATTTCTTATAATTTTCTACATTAATATTGACAGATTCTTGTAAAGTTTCACGTAAATTGACAAATAAAAAAAAAAAATATATATATATATAAATTTAAAAACATTGATGACACGATGCAGAAAAATAGATTTTTTTTTTATTTATTTGATAGTAACAAAAGAAATAATAAGAATATATATAGAGTAAATTTAACAAAACTGATCCTAATGTTTTCAGTACTTACAGCGTTGTCAGACTGTTTGTGGGCAGATGAGTTGGCAGCGACGTCAGTTTCTGAAAACGACACAAAATCTCATCGCCGCGACAAGGGCAACTGAAGTTCGTATTCGTCCAGGCTGCACAATAAAAAAATAAAAAAATTAAAGTAAAACAAAAGAAAACTGATTTGCATTAACCAGTATTTGATGGGAATCTATTTAGTGAAATGAATGAATACCGCGTAAATTGATATGCCAGCTTGTACAGAGCAGTGGAGTGAAGTGGAGATGAGGGACATCACTTGCCACAAGGCCGACACTTATAATGTAGCGCTTAATTTTTTCGCCAATATTGTGGGGCTGCTTGGGTGAAGGGGTCATACTCACAACAATCGCCAATATGTTTGTCATCCATGCCCTGGCGTCCGAAAGAGTTTTTGCGAAACAAGTGATCCCAGTACTTGGCATCCACCTCATTTACGCAGTTCCACTCGTCCGACCCATCATCGCAGTCGACTCGGCCATCGCAGTTCGCACGCTGCAGCACACACTGTGCGGTCATGTTGCAATGAAAATATCCAGACGGGCAAGCATCCTTCTCGTCGGGCAGCAGTATTGCCGAGTCTATTGCATCCATCGCATTCACCTCAGCCTTAAACACTCCCAACTTCAGCTCTCCATCCCTGTTTTCCCCGCCAACGCTATTTCTAAGCTCCAAAATTCCATTGCCTTGTGCGGCACTGAATCCTATCTGCGCGACGCGACTTGTTACACCAGCCAAGGTGAATATCGTTAGCGCGAGCATAATGGACAATGTGGTTAGGTTGGTAAATGCTATAAAAAAAAAAACCAGGAGATAAACATATACACACCATACACACATACAATCATATCATAATATATATAAAATCATAGCAAATAGGCCCTAAACAAGTGCTAATAAAATAATAGCGCCACGCGAAGAAGAAATGTTATCAACAAAGCATTTCTAAGCCTGCGGATCACTTTTACAACTTGTGCTATTTATGTCTTCACATTTTTATACATTTATATATTAATATTTTTAAGATTTTCTGATATTTAAACAGCTTAAAAATAATAAACAAGTTAAAGTTAAAGTTTGAAAGACGATTCCAGCTCAAATTCATATAAAAATTGGAAGGATTACACATATTTTTTATAGGAATCCTTCATAACTTTAATAAAATATTTTGAAATTAATTTCTTTAAAATACAAAAACACAAATACCCATTGGCACCCACTGATTACGATAAGTTTTTTGATTGTTTCATTTTAATTTATTTGCATTTAAAAGAAATACATGTATATTAATTAAAAGTGTATTTTAAATACACAACTCCCAGAATAATTTTGCAATGAGAAAGCTGTTTGACTGATGCAAATATATATATATAATCTGGGTAGTAAACTATGAATTCTATGGATATCGCAAATTGGAAAATGCTGCTCCCATACTTGAATAGATAGATCAGCCACTATATAAGCTGTGAACGCCCTCGATTTGATACAAATTGAAAACGCAAAAGCGTAAAATTTTTTCCTTTTTTTAATCCAAATCAAATGGCTGTCAGTCAGCATTTGTCGGCAGTTGTGAAAGGGGAAAAGTATAGCCTGGAATATCATATACATCAGTCGCTGGATCAGCAAAGTATATCTGAGAGAATGTTTTGGCTTATTAAATATTCTTCAACGATGTTATTAAATGAATTGAATTCGCTCAGTGAGCCGCAATTCCCATATAGGTTCGCAGCACTTTGGCGATTAATAATTTTTCATTCTTAACGATCGCATTTAATGCAGTGCACTTTGTACGATGGAATCGCTAGATGAAGGCTTTGAAATTGGGATTGGGGTTAACAGCAAATTCCGAATGGCGAATATGCGAATATGCAAAATATGTAAATAATTTGTTTGTATTAAAAATTATGAACAGTACATTTGGGATGTGGCTCAATGGCCCGTAAAATTGTTCAACCGGTCCTTGAGAGAATGTATGTTAGTAGTATGTGAACTTGTATGTGTGTGAGTGTGTGTGTGTGTGTGGGAAGTGTGTCAGTTTCGCCACCATCGATAAGCCATTAATGTGGGATACTTTTTGATAGAGGCGACGACAGATGCTCAACCAAATGAGAATTTCATTGGAGAATAGTAAACAAATTTATGTAATTCAGACCAAAGGCAAAAAACAAATAACAGCATTATCAGCAATAATAAAGAAAAATTCAATTTTCATAAATAAACAAAAAGTTAATCAGTTAAAATTAAAGATAATACGACAACATGTGTATTAAAATACACAATGTCATCAACGAGTAACTCTGAATCCCTGAATATAAATAAATCTTCAATATATATGTATACATATATATATTTGTATATATTAATATATATAAATAAATATGTATATGTATATGTTGAAAACAAATTATATATATACATTTTTAACTTTGCAAAATTTATATTTCTGAGAGAATCACAAAGAGTATTTAATTTATAAATACTTCAAGAATTTCACTGTAGTTTGTTTAAATACTTTCCATTACAAACAAAATAAAATAAAAAAGCATATTTATAATATGCCAAAAAAAAAAAAAGGAATGATAAGGGAAAGTATAAATATATAATTTATATACTGCAATTAATATTTGTATAATTAGATAAGTTAGAATAAAGAACCGAAAATTTAATTTAAAAAAAAAATAAAAAATAAAAAATAACATGTAGCCAAAACAACAGGAACAAGTTGCAAGAGTCGTTGTGAAATAATGCACAATGGGCAAACACAACGTCAACGGGGAAAATGAGGAACAGCATTAACAAGGATACAACCGAGAGCAAATGGCAACAACTCATATCTCAGTGACAGCGATGAAAAATAAAGTCGGCGCATTGCAACTACAACTGCAGTTGGCAGTCGCGATGAATACAACAAGCAGCAAAAGATGAGCGATACGAAGCAAGAAGAAGAGGGGAACAAGAGGACCAACACGAGGCTGACGCCATAAAATTGTAATTAAACGCGACGGCAGAGGAGGAGGTGAAGGAGGCGCTTGACACGTGCTGCTGAGATATGTGATGCAAGGGAGTCAATAAGAACACGAAGCAGAAGCAGTGGCAACAGTCCTGGTCCTTCGTCCCAGATGGGTACATATATATATATATATAGTGTTCCCACTTCGGTGTTTCTGCTGCTGTCGTCAACGCATTTGCCAGCAAATTGAAATGTTTGCGGCCCTGGCGATGCTGTGATTGATGACATCCATAAAACGTAATTTCGCATTAGGGCAAAATGTATAATCTTTAAACGTTAAAAATGCCCTTTACTGTACACTTAGACAAAAATATGACCAAGAATTTTAAATTGAATCTATTCATTATTATTTATTCTATTTCTAAAAATTAAACGCTTAAAGATTTTTTTAGCATTTTCGAAAACTTGTATTTTAATTAACTCGCTTGTTTTCGATTGCCTCTGGAAAAATTCGTTTTTTTTCGAGTGTATCATCCACCCCATTACGTCTTGGCTCTGGCTAAAATGATCATTCCCGTGTAAAGCAAACACACTCAACCCGGTCAATTACCCGCTTTTGTTTATGTCCATTTCAGACAATTATAGCCTGCATTTAGCAGCCGGCTGCTACCCAGAAGTATAAAGAACAAAGTAAACGACTTATGCCAAAATACACACATCCACAACCAAAACCGATGACACACAGGTTTTGGTTTCAGGACATGTAAACAAATTGTCAAATCTCCGATTATGGGTCGAGTGCTCACTGTAAATAGGTAACACTGTATTGGGGGCATTGCTTTGTCTGCTTCTTTTCTATTTCTTCTTCCTTTTTTGGGTCGGTTGAGTTCATTTTGTTTCTTTATTCTTTTTGGCAATAGAAAGACGATTAACTACACATTTTAGCTACCAATTAGTATCCAAAGGTAACGTTTGAATGGCGTTCCGAATTGACCCAAGATTTGACACAGAGACAATTTGTACCATCGAATTTTTTATGAGCTTGTAAGAATGAATGACAGACTGAAGTAAAATAAAATGCATTTAAATATTATGGAAAAATGTACTTGTCTTAATCGACCGACGAAGCATAGTAATTGTGTAAAAATTATAGCATAAACCAATTAACAAAATGAATAGAATTTAGTTTAAGACATTTATTGGGCTTACGAAGAGGTATGCGCCGATGCGTAATTTGTCATATACATACATAAAATATATATATATACAAATACACATACATATGTATGTGGGTATATACTTAACCCAAACAACTGGAAAATCGTTTACTGAAAATTGTTGTGCTGAAGAAATGCCTGAGAAATTCCAAAGGCTTTATTCACTTCGTGCTACTGTTTAGATTCAAATTCCTTCTTGTTATGTTCATTTTCAGGTTGCTGTTTTTCGGCTGGGCTGAATACACTTTGAAAAACTTGAGAAATCGCTTGACCGTCATAAATGTATTACTTCTTCGAAATAAATTAAGTTATATACAACAATTTTGATTTCTTGGATCATTTAGAAATAATCATATCTTAACTAAAGGACTAGGTTACTTGAAGTACGATATTGAATTCTCATTCCTAACCAATCCTGATATCAAAGTTAAATAAAACTAAATAATCTTAAATTCAGAATTTTAATTTATAATCTAAAAACTGAAAGTAATAAATTTTTTTCAAGTGCGAATACTAGTGAATCGTAATTATTTTGAAAATAACTTTAAAAAAAAAAGCTTTGATATTATTTCTCTCAGTGGAGAGTCTAGAGACCATAGTGTACAAAGGCAACAATACAATCAATGAAATCATTTTAAATACAGTTCAAGTTTTGTAAACAAGCTGCTTAAGTAACCAATTACAAAATACAAAAAACACAAACACAAATATAACGAAAGCATCATAAACACAAATGGGGCAGCTGAAAGTATACCCTCTCCATAGAAACCACTTGCGACCCACTGCCATTGCCATTGAGAATGTGATGGTGGCGCAAACTTATTTTTAAAATCAATTCGCCAAATATTTAAATGCTCAAACAGTGCTACATACACCGCATACCATTTGGTTAATTGTTAGCCCAAGCAAATGCTTTTATTGCCACTGAATCTTTTTTGCCAGGCAATCATTTAATTACATCATGAGCCTCAATCCCAAGCATCGAAACCAGCCTCTTTTCTTTTAAGGCTGCCAGGAAGCGTATTAATCATAGTCAGTGAGCGGAGCACAAAGTCAATAAGTGACAGCCTCCAAGGAACAAATGAATACAAATGCTATTTGCCCAAAAGGCCAGCAAAGACATGTGATAAGCTTCCTCCCATCTAGAGATGGACTCGTGTGCAGACTCAAGCGATATCTAACAAATGAATAAGACTTCACTCATTAACAGTAAGAAACAATCATTAACTAAAACCTTCCATCGATTACCATTTATGCATTTATTGTGTGAAGTTGCATTGGTATTGTTTGTGGTTAGATTGTTTTGACTATGAATTTGAGTCATCTTAATGAGTAGTGTGAGCTCGACTTATGCCAAGCACGTCGTCTTCCTTCAAGTTCACTCCCACTTTCATAGTCACTTTTATATTCACTTTCAAATTCACTTTCACATTTGCATTCGCAATTCATTAAATAAAATGGTTTGCTGATAAAACATTTAAACATTTAAGCATTAGCCCTTACACTTTTATCAAGAAATTGCACATGACATATATATATGCGGTTCCCAGATACACACACACAAACACAACCACTCCCAAAAACACACACAAATACTTACAAGCATACATCGGATTTTCCACTCCGCAAATATGCTTCTTTTATATGCTGAAATGAGTTAAGATTTTTGATGTGTGCTTATCAAGAAGTCCGAGTTCGACGGTGGCAAGAATTTGGCAGCCACCACATGTTAGATATATGAGGCAAGATTGATATTCACATGTCAGTATGTCAGCCCAACCTCCAAAAACCATCTCAGGTCTATTACAAGATCTACATAGCCGATACTACATTATTCATTATTTCTATTTTTGTGTCAGAACAGTATCTGATTTTAGGCGTGCTAAATTATCGCATACTCTATGTTTCACTCAACAAGCAAGCATTGCTATAATCCGGAGTCTAGTGGCTTAATTAATTTGAATTATAATTAAAAATACGGTCACACAACTGGTCAATTCTGGCCTTACTTATAAGACAACAACCACCTAACCCATTATGATAAAAGATTAACATGTATATAATATCTGAATTTTTCATTTGAATGCCCGAAGCCCGCAGCGAAAATATTACAGAATTCTGATTTAGCTCCAACCAGAGAAAAACTCGAATCAATAATAATTTTAAGTAATAAAAACTACTTGCGACAGACGAGACGTAGTCACAAAGTTGAAATAAGTTTTATTCGTTTTTAGCTACTAGAAATCACTTCAACTACCAACAATCCGTGTAGACTGATTGAAGAAGTGTATTCGCGACAATATTTATCGGCTGCAATAGTTATCGATACCCGCTCCCATCATTGGTGTTAAGTGTTTACCGTCTGTTACAGGGTCATAAACTTGGACGTCAATTTTTGGACAGACAGTCACTCAATGGGGATTCGATGTGGGGGCAGCACATTGACACACCCAGTTTCTCATCACTTAGCTCAATTACACATTTAAAGTGTCCTTCCATTGAGAATATGTTCACTCAACATTCGGGTTCCACTATCATTTCATACGACACTTGGCCAAATGTTGCGTAACCTTTTGCCTGTCATTATACCTATTTGGCAATTTAATTGGGCCTTTGTATAAGCAGATATAAAAACAAAAA
This sequence comes from Drosophila fungiperda, assembly GCA_035042345.1. Classification (NCBI taxonomy): domain Eukaryota; kingdom Metazoa; phylum Arthropoda; class Insecta; order Diptera; family Drosophilidae; genus Drosophila; species Drosophila fungiperda. The sequence goes on along the minus strand of JAWNLM010000015.1, from coordinate 366,862 downwards.
TAGAACAAGAAGTTTCCTTGTTTTTTTTTTATAGTTATTTGATTTTTATTGAATTCTTAAGTGTAAACATCGCATTTGATCATAAATCCAGAATGATTTCTTAAAAAACACGTGAAAATTATCAATTAAATTACGAAAAAATTAAAAGTTGTTTGCTGAATTGCTTGAATTTTTTTTTCTTCGAATTAAAGTTATCCAACTGTTTTAGTCTTGAAGTTCAATTTTTTCGGCCACATAAAATAATATATAAAACCCAAGCAATTTAAATTGGTTTTCGCTTTAGAGCTAGACTCATTCTATTAACTTGTTATTTGATATTGGGTTAGTTTTTGCCATCGATTAGGAAACACACGAAAAATGTTCCAAGAAGGGGCTCGAGGGGATAGTTTTGGGTACGTCATTAGGTGCGCATCAGTTGGGTGCAAAATATGAAAAATGCGGCAATAAATAATGATTGCCGTATTCAAATTGTTTTGGATTAAGCCGATGGACTTATGGGCACCCAACTAACTCAACTCGTTTTTACTCATTTCCCCTTCTTCATCCCCATTCCCATTTGCATTCCCATTCCCATGCCTGCCATCCAATGTAATCATAACAGCTGTGGGCGACACGTGCATAAATGAAACATTTGTCTATGTGTCAGGACATGAAGACTTGGATTTCATGGGACCTGAACCCGAATCGTCGATGAGTGTATGAATTAAGTTATCGTTATTATTGGTGAACTCCTGAGTAACATTTTATTTGTTCTGTTTCTTGCCCAATCAAACTAGCTGGTAAGTTGTGCGAAAAGAAAATCAGCAAAGTGTCTAAATGAATACAGCTGAGAGAATGGAACAAGCTGATGCCCAGCTCGATTTTTTTTTAAATTACGTAATACGATAAACGTGCTTTTTGCTAATCTTTTAAACAATTGTTGTTTCTGGAGAGAGTAATTTGTAAACAATGTATATGCAAAATAAAGAACAGAGTAAACTAGGTAGCAAACTATGATTAGGAAAGAATCCTGAAAACATATTTGATCAGATTTAGTATCCTAGAAACATGTGTTTTAAATTCCTACATTCGTCTACAAATTCAGGTTAATGGAAGAGCAAAAGCCCACAAGAGGGCAAAATATATCTAATTAGTTTACACATTTTACATACATTTTAGATTCCGATCAAATCTAATTAACTTAAAAATCAGTTCAGTTTTGACAAATGTTATCTGAAAGATGTTTTTGTACTTAACTTACTTTTAAATAATAATAATAAGCAATAATTAAATATTTTGCATTGATTTTTCTGCCACTCCCCATCTGTAATTTTGATGTTGCACAAATCGGAAGGAATTTTCGTATTTACTTTTCACCTTTATTTGGGCTTTTGCAGTATTATTAATTATGTCCCATTTTGTCGTCCTTTGTGGATTTTTTTTTGAGTTCATTAGTCGCAAACATCCAGTAGCTGCTTAGGTTCATATCTCAATGTAATCTTCGAACTGCACTGCACAAAACGATTGCCGTATTAACTGGAATTATTTATTGCCATTCGATAATGCGAGTAGAACTATGGCTGCTTGAGGGAATAAATGTAAAAGTTTATTAAAATATTCAACCATTATATGGATAATCGGTCGAGAACTTTAAGTTGTGGCATCGAGATATGCTTTGACATACATGTTACCCTTACTGAACTAATATATTTACACAATTATGAAATATTCACTCACAGACAGCCGTAACTCAAAAGCATAATGAAGTTTAACATTTTTTTTCTCAATACATTTATAAACGAAGATTGATGTTTAGGTCTTGGCCCCGCCATAAATTTAAGCGACTCCGTTTAAGCTTAATGACATTTTGTTACAGAAACTTAATATCTTCATAATAATAATAATTGAAACAACAAATATTTACAAAATCACTGCACTCTCTACAGATACCCTTTCCCCCTGCCCCCTTTCACTAACCCCAGTCGATCTGCCATTTTGTTTCATATTGTAAATTAATATGCAAATTACAATTTTCATTTAAAGCAATGGCAAAGAAATTAAAAGCATTTTCACAGCTGGCTTATTGCATGTTTCTTGTTTTCGAGCTATGACATTTATCACATCAGTTATTGCCCTTATAAATTGAAGGCCGTTGAAAATGTCTTCGCTTTATAGACTTCGATTACTCATCAAGTTAATCAATTTAAAAAATCTTGTAATTTTACTCTGGCTAAATACTGATCGATTGCTCAAAAGAAAGCCTATTGAGTCATCCATCAACGAGCTAAATTTGTGTTTAGCTTCGTTTGACATTTTGTAAACTGCTATTTATGTTAAATGACATTTGATGCTCCAACAGCATCATTTGAGAAAACAATCGTAAAAATAGTCTTGATATAAATCATTTTTGTGATGCAGGTCGAAATCGAATTTAGGTCAATTATATTTATATTTTGAAATAATCAAATTTTGTTTAATGGATTCTTATTTATTGGATCAAAGAACTGTTAAAAAGTTTTGTTATGTCAAAGTATTTTTATTTCTAGATTCTTAGCTTAAAAAATCTCAGAATTCGAAGCACTATTTGCAAATATTTTTTAGAAAGTTGAGACATCGTAGGCATCATCCATGGCAAAAATATATGTGAGGATTGAGGTATTGTTTTTATTGTTGTTATTGATTATCGAATGCTGCCAAAACAATGAGTGTATAAATAAATCGCTCATGCAGACGGGCCGAAATCAACAATAAAATCGAAATCGAATTGAAATGGTTTATTTGTGCAAGACTTACTCATTATCATCATTATTGTCACGATGTCAGATGTTTAAAGTTTGTTGATTTTGTTGTGGTGTTTTCTGGTTGATTTTGTTTCGTTCCTCTGTGGCAATAAAAAACCGATGTAAATCTAAAAATATCGGAAACTGTTTTGGAACACCACAGCAACGTGAAAATAAGAACTTCAAAACAATATCTATAAACAAAAACACTTGCACATTTTTGATAGGACTTAAAACATGAGCATGAGTTAATTTTCGATTTAGTAAATAATTTGATTTATTTAAACTATTTTTAATTTTTCTAACAACAAAAAAAAAAAATTAAAAAATTCGTAGTTTTTCGAATATTTGTAGGTTTTTTTGTTTTTGCGCGTAAACGTTGGCAGCGCTCTTGCGAAGCTAATGGTAACAACTGAATCAAGCGAGCGCTTGCAACATGTGGCATGTGTGTAAAAACGAATGACGATGCCGGCACCCGATTCCCAATGCGCGACTTCCGATTCCCAATGGCCGACGGCGAAGTGAAGTCAGTAAAATTCAATGAATGAACAACTGGCAGAACTTTTGAATGAATAAAGCTGCACCAAGTTCAAGGCAAAAGCTAAAATGACAAAAAGCTCTTTTTGCTATTTCTTGTAACGGATTTTTTTTTTATATACAAATAGTAATTCTCTGTAAAAAAAACTGCAAATATAATCAAATAATAACAATACTTCATTGTATTGTGTATTTTCTTACAACTTTTCTTAAGCAAGTCGTTAATCAAATACAAATAAATACTCTCTACATATCCTGTGTATCTGATATATATATATATACATATATATATATATGATATATAGAGAGTAAGCATTGCCGTACGTCAAAATAGAATAAATTCGTTTATATCCACTTTTTGCGTACAACCTGATTAAGAATAATTCTGCAGTATAATTTGATAAATAACCTAATAAATAATCATTTAATATACATGGAACAAATTAACATAAAATTAGATGAATGCGATACAGTAAAAAAAAACAAAAAAATAAGTGTGGAAATATGGACAAGATGGAGACCGTGGAACACATAAAAATCAGTAGAGTTTATAGCTGTGGTTCTGTTGCCGATGCTTTTGTGCGAGATTTGCCTGAGCGAAAATGTTCTCGATTTCGGCATCGCTCAGCTGATCGAAGACGCCCTGAACACTGTGTCCGACGGCATTAAGCTGTGCCACTTGGGTACCAGCTGGTGGCAGATAGCCTAAGGAGAGCAGAGAAGAAGAATACTTGTAGAATCAGAGATGGTACAGCTAAATAAAGAATTTACCCTCAGCTGGTGCACTTCCGTAGGGTGGCAGAAGTGTTTCGGATGGGCGACTGGGCGTCGCTGGTGGCTGATAGAAGACAGGTCTCCACGGCTCCTGTGGTTGTTTGGGTACGGGCTGCTCTGGCTGCTCCGATTCCGGCTGTGGCGTATTGGGCGAGGCGTTCGCTGTGCCCGTCTCTGGCTGGGCGGGTTGCGAACCGGGTAGCGGCACAATGCCACCTGGAAATTGCGCTTCCGGTTGGACAAAAGTGGGCGCCTGCTGGGGTAGCGGCAGCTGGACTGCAGCCGGAAAGAATTGGGTGTTGGGCGGCGCAGCGGGAAAAGTGGGATTTACAGGAAAGGCGGGGCGGCCGGAGAAGGCAGGACGGCCGGGAAAAGTTGGATTTGCCGGAAAAGCGGGATTAGGGGGGAAAGTTGGGATATCGGGAAAAGCGGCCACAGCAGGAACCGTGGGAATAACTGGAGTACCGGGCACAACTGGAACAGCTGGCGTAGCTGGAACGACGGGAGTGCTTGGAATGTTGGGCGTCTGTGGATACTGAGACACCTGTATAAACGGGAACTGTGGAAATTGTGGAATTTGCGGAATCTGTGGAATCTGCGGAATCTGTGGAATCTGTGGAATTTGGGGAATATCTGGTATCTGTGGCACTTGCGGCACTTGTGGAATCTGTGGTGTTAAAGGCACTTCGGGCGTGGGCTGCACAGTAAGTGTGGGTGTCGGCAAATGATGGAAAACGGGAAATTCGGCGACAGGCGGACTGGCAGCGGTAAAACTAATGCCCGGCTGGAAGGCCGGCAAAGGCTGTATGGGATGTACTGGTTGAACGGATACCGCTGGTGGAGCAGGTGCAACGGCGTGGGCATAGGTAGCCTGCAAACGATAGATTTTGTGGATTAGGAAAACAACAGCAGCTGAGGCACGTATGGGTTGTTCACCTGAACCGCTTGATGGAAGTGTAGGGGCCTGACAGGTCGATGCACATGCTGATGCGGATAGTTAACGCTGTATGTGGAGACAAACGCACTTCCGGGACGCAGCACATACGAAGGTGTTCCAGTGACAGCCGCTGCGATGCCGCCAACAGCAGGTAGACCCTGAAGGGCCGGTACTGCTGGTAGTGCCGGTGGTGCTGGTAGTGCACCAGACACTGCTGGCGCTAGAGCAGTAGCCGTGGGCAGAAAGCCCGCTGCTGTGGCAGGTGCATACTGTTTGATGTGATAGCCCGCCAACCCGGCTGGATACTTCACAAATCCGTGATGACGATGATGAGCGTGTGGTGAATCTGCAAAATAGCTCGCACTAGCGGGCAGCTGCAAACTATAGCCATACTGGGCGGCATAGGTGCGGGCGGGCCAATGCGGTCCAAGTGCACCGCCACCATGAAGTATTCCACGCTTATGTTTGCCTGTTTGCTCCTTTTCCATATTGCCAACCTGATCGGCAGTAGACGTCTCGGTTTCCAGTAGCGGTTGCTGGTGCTGCTGCTTTTGCTGCTCAGTGATGGTAGTTGTGGCCACTGTGCTGGGAGTGGTGCTCAGCAGACCACTCGAATGACGCAAACGGAAAGCGGCTTCAACATTATTGCTGTGGCAGGCCAATATTGCGAACAGCAGCAGCATCCTAGCCATAATACCATAAGTGCGACCCATCATGCCAAGTGGTGCTGCTTCGAAGTAATCCGTTTTAGTATCTTCTTATTTTTAACGTCGATTAACTTTCGATTTATTTTTAGCTGTTGGTGGATTATGTCAACGCGGCGATTGTTGCCAAGAAAATGAAATGAACTTCCTTGGTGTTTCTTGTATTTATAAAGCGGCTATCAACGGTGCCCCGCTGCCGATGACTGCCACTGCATACCAAGTGGTGCACTACACCGCACGCACCACACTCTTACGCACACGCACACACACACACCACTCTCATCTATATGACCAGCGGCAATTGAGCAGTTTATGACTTTTACGCGGCCATTTCACCTGAACCAACGATGGATTATGCTAACGCCAAGCCCTCCCCCTCCACTCCCTTGCCAAAATACCTACCTGTACCATATCTAATGCACAGTGGGTCGAAGCATCTTCAGCCAGCATACGAACAGGAAATATTAGAGATCAATCCAATTAAAGAAACTAGCTAAAGAAAATATGTTTAACTGTATTTCAATTTTAATATTGCATTGTCATTGAGGAATATCTTTATAATTCTTTGGCTTTTGAAAGTAAAATATTTCAAGAATATTTGATATACATATGAATATCATGTTATTTAAATAATTAAGCAATTGAGCTTTAATTATATTTCTGTTCCACTTGAAATACTTGAAATATATATAAATATCATTGTTGTAATTAGCAAACAAAACATTTAAACAAATAGAGTCCTAATTACACGTCTATAAATTAATTATATTTTAATTTAAATATTCGTGTTTTGTTATCTATCTATGTCTATATCTCTGTAATTCTTTCTCTCTCCTCTGTCGTTTCATATCTGGAGGCTGGACCTTAAGGAATGTTCAGCAAACAAATGCATCGTAGTCACTGTGCGTAAGACAATGGAGTAGAGGATAGGTGGGTTTATTTGATTTTGATTGTGTTCCACTGTCGCTTGTCTGTCTGTCCATACAGGCATGCATGCATCGCACGTTTCTTCACATACTACGACCAAAAATCGAATGAAAAAAACTTTTGTTTTCATTTTGCAGGTTCCCCACACATTTCACTTTTAAGCGATAGACAATAAATTAAATAGTGTGGAGAGGGGGTGAAGGGAGAGGTGCCCATAAAGGTAACTCTTGATAGTTTATGTTCATGCATAGCCTTTTATGACTTGGTTACATCACCAATTTTTTGCCATCAAAAACTGGGCCAATAATTAAAACTAACAAATTGCAGGAAGGGCTGAGAAAATTTTTTTACTTAGATAAACTATCAATTAGGTTAACTGTGTGTGTGTGTGATTTTATGGCATTTTTTCATGAATTCGATTTTGATTTTATTTCGTTTCGTTTGTCTTAGATTAAAATTCAACATTCACACTCATAAATTTCACTTGCATTAAATTTGATGATTGACAGCGATGGTGCAGGGTAGAGGAGAGAAGGAGAGGACTATCAAACTCTTGCGAGGGCGTGGTTAAAGAGGACGGAGCAACTTGCTTTTGTATAACTAATGAATTTTCAATTAGCACACACAAAAGTACCCAAAGAGAAGGGTACTTTTGAAAATCGGTAAATATCTTTCTTAATTTGTACGCCGTTAAAAAAAAATATATATTTATATAAATACATTCCGTCAAGGTCTTTCCCAAGCTTGCCAAAAACTTATAAACCCATAAATTGCTTGGCACATGTAATATGTTAACAATGTTTATCCAAAAAACTTTAATTTTAACACGCAAGGAAACAATAAAAATAAAACGGGTGGAGAAAAAAACCTGCTTTAAGCCGTGTTTGGCATATTTAACAAGTTGACAACTGGACTCGCAGTGTAGTAAATAATAATATTTTAAACTCTAATAGGAATTCAGTTTGGTTCAGTACAACTACAGCTTAAAGCCAGAGTGTATGCTGACCACGCCAAATGTTAGATTCTCGTAGGCCACATGGACAAAGCCCGCGTTTTCAATCATGCTCTTGAACTGGTCCTGACGCGGAAATTGTTTTATGCTCTCCACAAGGTACTGATATGCGTGCCATTGTCCAGCCACCAGTTGACCCATCGGTGGTATCACCTGAAATGAGTACTGATCGTACAGCCACTGCATCGTCTCATTAGTCAGATGACTGAACTCCAAGCACATGAAGCGACCACCTGGCTGCAGCACCCGATATGCCTCGCTGAGCACCTACGAATTTACTTATTAATATATATATACATAAATATACTTTTACTTCAAAATAGTACTATCATATTGTAATCTATTGTTTGAGGTAATCTTTGTAAATCAATGGCTTTATTTCTTCTGACCTACCTTATCCACGTGGGTGCAATTGCGCACTCCAAAGGCAACTGTGTATGCTGTGAAGCTATCACTTTTGAAGGGCAGCTTCTCAGCATCGGCACACTGCCATTCGATGGTGGCAGCGGACAGACGCTCAGCGGTCAATCCTTGCCGGCGTGCTCGCTCCTCGCCCACGTTGAGCATATGCTGATTGATGTCGGAGATGGTGACGTGACTTTTACGCCCTTGGGGATTGGGCTGTTTCTCCAGATACTTCAGATAGCGAAAACTGATGTCGCCCGTGCCGCCGGCCACGTCTAAGAGACGCATGCCATGCGTCGGTCCCAAGCGTTCAATGAAGATGTCCTTCCACACACGATGAATGCCCAGCGACATTGCATCGTTCATTGCATCGTACGACTGGGCTACCTGCTCAAACACCTGATGCACTGGATTCCCAGCAAATATATTAGTTTAAATTTGTTTTTCAAACACTATTATTTTGTTTATATCGCTCACCTTTTTGCTCCTTTTCCGATTCCTTTACCGTTTGATAGCCGAAATGTGTCGTCGGTGCAGTTGCTGCAGTGCGGCTTAGCGTAAGCCGGGCCATGTTCAATAATTTACGTGTACTTTGCATTGTTATTTAATTTAGCCTACAGAAATAATTATGAAATAACAATAAATCGGCAGCAGTCGACATCTGTAAAAGCAGCAAACAGCTGCTTTCTGAACGCAATTCCAGTCGCTGTTATACCACACACTTATCGATATATATCGCTAAGCCCATCCAATCTGTAGCCCAACTATATTAAAATAAACAAGAGCTGTCCGTTATTTTTAAATATGTCTGCATTTTTTAATGATAAGTGAAAAAGTATAGTAATAAGTACAGTAATAAGGAACAATAAGTCTTTTGTAAACAAGCAATAAGCACTAAATGAAGGCAATTAACGACTTTTACTCAGTGACAACGTAAATAATGGTTCGATAACAGCATTTGCGGTATTTTACGCGAACAGCGAATCTGGTATTTTGCAGCTGGCCAACAACGGTCTCTCTGGTTAGGTAGCCGTTCAATTTGTTGCTGACATTCAAGTACTTTAGTTGTTTGTCCTCCTTCGCCGTCGCTCATTGCTTCAGTTGATTTTTGATTGATTTGTTTATAAAACGCGCCGGCTGTTTAAATATCAAACGATCGCCAAAAAAAAACTAGACATTTATTATGCAAAGTTCTGGCGCACTTTTTGTTATTTATTTTTTATTTTGCTGTCTGTATTTTTGTGTACGTTTGTGAAAAAAATAAAATATGAATAAATTGTGAATATTGTTGCCATGCCGCATGCGGAGCAATAATATAAAATATGCACCTGTCACCGAGCAGTCAGTGAAGCCTGAAGAACCAAGCCACAAAAGTGTAAAGTGTACTCGCCAGCAGCTTTTGAATAACAACCCATACAAAAACGAAAACAAAACAAATAGACGGCTAGCAACAAAAACAACATTTGCAATTCGAGAATTTTTGCGCTCCAATTGCAGAAGAGCTTTTGTTGTTGTAGGGTGTGTTTGTCTTCTTCTGCTAAGCAACCAACACAAATGAGGTAAGTAAACACACAAACACAAAAACTCCAATCGAAATTTTACAACACTTGTAATTTGAAGCGCATTTTCTGTTTGTTGTTGTTTGTTTATTTCTGCTTATATCTGAAGTAGCCAGATTATTAAGCCGCCAAACGGAATGACATCGTTTTATTTTTCTTTTGTATTTTTCTATGCTTCTCTTGTCCTCTTTTATTACTGTTTATTTTTATTTTTGGGCAACACACAACAGTGCGTTAATTGCGTGCGGCATTCAATTATATATGGCTTACCAGAAAAATGGTGCAACTGTCATCATAAATAATTTATTTATTTGCTCCACATGTACTAACTTATTTTTCTATAGCGCTCAATGCAACTAGAAAGTTCTAATGCAGCCACCACAAAATTGATTATGATTATGATTGCCTTCGCCTCGATCGATGTATTGCTGTATTGTCTGATTGACGCCTTGCGGCCGCATTTTGCTTATGCAATTTCAGCAATTTTGACATTTTTCAATCAATGTTAGCCAAAATACAAAATTTGTGCAACAGCAAAAGACTTTCGAATGGCGTCGTTTTGGCTGTCGTTAATTGTGTTTTAATTAGCAGGCGCTATTCAAGCTGGTCACTCTGCATATTTGCAAATTGTGGCAAAACCGTATTGCAAAATGGAACAAATGCAAATGCAGCCAACCAACCGACCAGCAGATACCCTGTTTGCTGTCCGCATCATTGATTATGTTCCCATCGTGCATTTATATTCCACAGCCTCCAGATACATTTTGCCAATGGTACCAGCAAATTTGAAAATGTAAGAACAAATAAAAAAGTAACGAAAAAAAAAACAATTGCTAATAGATAAAGCTTATATCATATATTGTTTATTTTTTATTTTGTACAATAAATAAGTACATAAATAAATAAATAAATAAATATATATATATATATATGCACAATACGAAATGCCAATTCGTGTTTGCAAGTGTATCTCGCAGATACATAAAGTTTAAATAATTAAAAGGCTGCTGTTGTTTTTGTTGTTGTTGTTATTTTTTTGCAGGCGGCCTCACAAAAGGCTCCTTTTTGTAATTCAAAACTGCCGGCAAACTGACAAAAACAAGCAGCAACAAAACAGCAACCAGTTAAACGCCCAGCGGCCCAGTCGCCCAGTCCCCCAATCCTGGGTTCCCTACACAGAGCACAAATGTGGTATTTAAATCAAATATACTTCATATAAGAGCGATATGCTTAATTTCATTGCTCATAGTCATTAATTACACCAAAAATTAAAATAAAATAATCTCTTTGGAAAATTTCGAAACCATTTTATTTTTAAACGATCTTTATTCGAGTTGAAACAATACATCGATCATACAGAAATGTCATATTTTAAGTGCGTTTTCGATTGCTTGCCAACTCTAAATTATTAAAATTATTTCAAATATAAGAATACTCAAATCGTAAATTAAACAATATTTTAATCGTGACAGGCTTGCAGAGTTATGGTGAATTTTACTTAATCTTTTCTCTCTCTGTGCCAATTGCCCAGCCAGTTGGCCGCTTTAGACGGCATTTTTTTTTAAGAGTCCGACAGACGGACGGATTAAGTTGCGGACTGGTTGGTTAGTTGGTTGGCGGACTGGCGAATTGGCATTTGTAGGATAAGCAGCCGAGCAAAGCGAGCCAGTTTTACAACAAACACTACAACAAAAGCAGCCGACTAACTAAACAATTTGAATTGTTGTGGTAGCTGTTGTTGTTGCTGTTCTTGTTATTGTTGTCGTTAATGCCTTAGAGCAAGGGTGTTTGTCAGATGTGCGCAAAGTGCATGTAAAATGTAAATATTATAATGCATGCAACAAAAGGTAAAGTTTTAAAACACGCGAAATAAAGCTGCATACACACAAACATATATACATACATAATTCATTGCATGGTGTGTCATGCAACTGCATAAAAAGAAGATATACAGGAATTGCAGTAAAAGTTAGCTAATACCAATACCATCGCCATTATCAAAAATAAAGAAAACTACAAGTAACAATTACCTGTGGCACTGCGAGTATTACACACCCTAAAAACAAATAATCCACTAATTGATCCTATAAAAACTATATGATGTAGTAGTCCGATGTTAATGATTTTTATGTTTACATCTTGGGATCATGGTATCTTTTAGCCATTTGCAATTTGACAATTGCAAACCGAGTAACATGCGTAAAGAGGGAGAGAAAGAGAGAGAGAGGAAGGAGCTGGAGTGAGGAAGGCTCTAAGATTGTCTGAGATTGCTTGCAACTTTCGCTAGAGAATATTTGTATTATTTTTGTCTTCACTGCGCAGCTGAATTACCAGAGACGTAAGAAATGCCACGCCCCAATCCGCAATCCTGTTTTGTGGGGCAAACATCGAGATTTTGTATTAAATTGCCTGGCAGCTGCACGCCGCCAGCTGTTTTCAACGCAATGTGCCGTCAATCCTGCGACTGATGTGTGTGTGTGTGTCTGAGTGTGTGTGTTGCCCACAGATATTAAAAAAGCGTGGGCAAACGAAAGACTCAGGCAACAAACTTGCCGCACTTTAATTAAAATCATAATAACAACATTAACAACAACAAAAAGAGCAGTGGCAGTGGCATCAGCAGCGCCAGCTGCGAACCATGAATTTATGCAAAACAATTCAATTCAATTTCTGCCGCCAATCGTCGGTCATTTACCCCAACAATTGCATTAGGGCGCAACAACAACAAGAAGACCAACTACAAAAACAGCAGCCCCAACAAACGTACTTGAAACAAAAGTTTCGTGTCACGCCTCTAAAAAAAAAAAAATAAAAGCATCGACTCGGCGATCGTTTTACACGCTGCCTGTGCGGCATGCAGTATGCTGCAAGTGGGAGGCAGCTGCTGCCGCTGTTGTTGCAGGTGTGTGGGAATCTTGGCAAATAGCAAAAGTTCAATAGCATCACATCACAGCAGCCAGCAAAATTACCAACAACAACAGCAGCTGCAAACAACTTTTGCTGCTAGATACACTTGGAAAAATGTTCGTCAATTGGCAATTTTTGCACAGCGAGAAAATAATCAAGCATTTCGTAATTAATTGATTTTAGCGCTTTTTTTTCCTATGGTGTAAACAAATTTAACTGATTGTATACCTCGCCTCGCCTCGCCTCTCCCTTCCCTTCGACCCGTCACCCGAATGTGGCCATTGACTGATGCAACAGACTTCGATGTGGCATTAATCAGACAAGCGCAGCAATCTTCGCACAAAGCTATAAAATTGTTTATTTCTTTGCTTCTTTCTTTCTCATCGCTCAGCATTGCACGCAAATTTATGTGCAACCAATTCCAGTCATCTACCAACCACCAACCCCCACTCCCCAACCAACCTTCCTCAACATCCCCTTCACCACCATTCCTATTATTGTCGTATGATTTTAAGCACACAATTATTTCTCCTGTTCGATTGTTGCTGCTATGATTGTTTATACTGCTGCTGTTATTATTATTACTGCTGCTGCTGTTGTAATTGTTGCTGTTGCTGTTGCTGTGGCTTGTGCTATTGTCCCATTGCCATATATGAGTTACTGTTAATCGCTGGCCTGGCGCAAGCGTCCAATTTGGTCAAACTTTTAATGTGTATGTGTCCCCATCACTCATCACCATCACCTCATCACCTCCATTATCAAGTAAAAAATGTGCAAAATGAATGTGTTACCATAACTATAACTCTAATTGAATATAAGAATAACATCTCAAACTCGGCACGTCTTAGTTATTTAATTTAAACCAAGCTTATTTGTATTTGTTGTTGGAATGAAACTCCTATTGATCGATATTACAAAAGTTAAAGACTTAATCCCCTTATATTAGATTTAGATCAGCTTGGATCAGAATACCTTCACTTCCCCGAAAATTGTTTAGTATCTAATTACCCAATAATTATAAAAACTGCTAAAGTCTCTCCCAAAGTCTACAAAACTTTTCTTTTTTTTTTGTCAATTGTTTGCCTTATTTTGAAATTAAGAAGATGTTGCCAAGAAACTGTTGTAGTCATTTTGTAAAGTATCAATGAAAGTGTATAAATAATTTCTGAGCCTCAGCTTACAAATAGTTCCCTGCTAGATCCTATACGATGTACTAAAAATAATAATAATAATTATAATCTTGTAGCTTTAATTAAGAAAATTTGAATTGTCGACGATTTTTTTTATTATTATTATTTAATACAAGTGTGTAAAATAAATATTTGGCATTTCGTTATGATAATAAATATAGATTGTCATTATGAAAAACTGAACAAAACCGACATCCGCCCGGGGACAGTGTATGTGTTAGTCGGCGATAGTATTTTCTTTATTTTGGGGCTTAAGTGTTGTTGTTCATTTTGGGCAACATGAGCGTTGCATAAGCGCTGTCGGTTCCGACTAATTGTTGTTGCTGTTGTTTTGGTGAAAGCGCGCCAGAAAGACAGTCAGTCAGTCAGTCAAAAAGTCAGTTAGTCAGACAGGTAGCCAAGCCAGCATCCTTTTTTGGTTGGACGCACCCAGCTCCTGCCGCCTGTCTGTGTGTCGCCACCCGCTATCGCTTCAGCGCGTTTGGCCTGCCAATGGTTCTGCAATTAAAATGAGGCACATGCAACATGACGCGAGACGACAACGATGCCAGACGACGGCAACGGCAATGCCAGACGTTGCGATATCAAGTAAAAGTCGCAGACAGCTTTCTCCAAGGAGCAGCCTGCCGACTGCCACAAGCTTTTGCTGTTGTTGTTGCATGCAGTTGCATCTGCTTCCTTGCCCAAATGCCACATCACGATTATATATACCATGTGCAGCATCCTCCTCGTCGCTGTCTGTCTGTCTTTCTGTCTCTGCCTCTTCTGCTTTTTTTTGTGGCATAACCCACGTTGACATTGCCCACACACATATACATATACATGTATAAATATATAAAATCTGGTGATAAATTTTGCCAATTTCACCAGAAAAATGCTACATGCTGTGTGCAGGTTGTGGTAGCGAAGGGTGGGGTGGGGTGGTGGGGAGAGTACGGGTTAAATTCGACAATTTGTCACGTTGTTGTTGTTTTTGTGGTTAGTCGTGCGTTTTTTTATTTGCTTGGCTGATTGGGCCGCTGCAGCAGCGGAAGTAAAAGCCGCTAAAGCCTGCAGGTGCGCATCCACAGCTAACACACACACACACACACACACACACACTCACAACCACACACTCAGTCACGTGTTGTGTGTTTAATTCGACAATTGCGCACATCGCGTACAAATTTCTCTTTTATTTATGGCAAATTTTTTTTTGTCTAAATCTCACGACACAAAATCAAATATTAAAATAATGCACATTGAATAACCACAGGCAAAAACAACAACAGCAACGACGACGGCGACAACTAAAAAAGAGCTAAACAAATATGACGTGTAAATATTTTAGTAATTTGTTTAATGTTTTTGTTTTTTTTTTTTTGTTTCTTCTTTTGTTTTAATTAAAATATATGCATGCACGCTGCTTTGTTAAATTTTGCACATAATTAAAGCAAGCGCTGCCTTTGTCAGCACTTTATTTTTCCACTGTGCATTTTCTTTCTGCTTTTGTTGTCTTTTATCGTTTTTCGTTGCATGCCAAATCAAATGACTTGAGCAATAAACTTGCTGGCGATGAAGCGATGCTGCAAAGCAGAACACTTGCCTCATTAGGCAGTAGTGTGTGTAGGTGTGTGTGTGTGTGTGTATCAGGTGTCAGGTATAGTCAGCTAGTTTAATGAGCTTCCATTAGCAAATTCGTCCATTGTGTGGATGGCTACTTTAATGCTTTCATTAACTTGCCACAACACACTTTACTCAAGTGGCAGCAAAGTGATTTTTATTTATTTTATGTTTGCAACTTAGGTTTTAAAGGCATAAACATAAACACAGTTTTGAAAAATTTATATGCAATAGCTATTCTAAAAATGCGTTTGAGGCAGCAAAAAAAAAAAACGACATGCAACCGAAATAAACATCAATCAGAATTAAAAACCATCATCATGATGATTGGTAACCTTTATATATCTCATAGATCATAGACTACCACCGATATCGAAGTCATCCGCTTGATTGCCACTTGAAAGCATGAAAGGGCATTCCAATCAACAGACAGACAGACAACGAAGGGGATTGAAGGAGAGAGGGAAAGAGGGAGAAAGAGAAAGAGAAAGAGACAGTCCCCTTTCATCATTATCAGCAACCGAACATACGTCCGTCATTCGTGAACCGTCATTGACATCCGCTGCTGTTATTGTTGTTGTTGTTGGCGGCTTCTTTAATAGATGCAGAGTGGAGAGTCGGAGTCAAAGTTGGAGTTGGAGTTGGAGTTGGAGTCATGCGTCCAGCTAATCACAAAAAGCCGCAATCTCAGCCGCATTGATCATAATTACGTTGATAATCAGCAGAGCAGGGTTTTTTGAAAAGTCTTGCACTCAAAAACTAAGCAAGTACAAAAAGCGTGTCTGCATAAATGAAGTTTATTTTACCAATAAAATTCTGCTTTGTGAAAACTATTTTTTTTTTAATGCATTCATTCAATAGTCTTACTTCGATAAAAGCCATAATCAAAGAAGAGGCGAAGTGGCTTAACTTCAATAACTGGAGCAAGTATATCATTAGGTATATCGAATAATATAAATATAGCAAAGAAAAAATGAATTTACAAATGAAGATAGAGCAAACTTCAATTAAATATCATTTCACTGGTAATAAGTTTATTTAAAGTGCAGATATTTGCCTTTTCTTTTACTCTCTGCATATGCTTTCAGTTTGTTGTTGTTGTAACTGGCCTTTCACATGCACTTTAGGCCCGATTTCAACTTGCTTACTTTGCAATTATTTCTAATTACTCGCCATTTCCCGGCCCGCCCACTCGTTACTCTCCTCTCGCCACTGGCCACTCGTTGCGCGTTTTTGTATATTGTTGTTGACAACTGTTTCGCTTCGCTTTGCAATTAAAAAACTAAAAAAAAACAATTATTGTTTTAGATGTTGTTGTCGCTGCCTTGACCGCATGACTGTTATGGCTGATGATTTTAATTTATGTGTACAAATTCCAGTCGAAATTTCCATAGAAGTCGTTAAAGCTGCTCTTTTTTCTCTTCTGCATCTGGCATCTGCTCAAAAGATATTTATTGGACAAGCACAGCAAAAATAACCAAATTTTATTACAAGAAAATCTCGTTAGCTTGTTGCTTGTTCTTCTTTGTCTTCGTTTTCTTAATATGCTCAGCAGCTTCTACCGCTTTTTTTTTTTTTTTTTTTTGCTTTTTTCAGACCAACAAAAAACGGCAGCTGTAATTATTTTTGCCGGTTTTTTTTAACGTGACTTTCTCTAAATGCGGGCATCAAAGTAATATATGTTTTTGTGCGTTTAGTTGTTGTTGCTCTTTTGTGCACTCCCATTTACAGCTCTTTCAAAAGTCCAGCCTCCAAGAAAATGTTAATACATAAAAAACAGAAGCAAACACAAACCAAAAACTGTACCTCAGCCAACACCAGCTTGAATATGTTTCAATGCATTTGTATCATATCCAGTTCCTCACGTAGCATTCAGCTAGTAGTCCTCATTGCTTCTGCTATTGTGCGTGATATATGCTTTACAACTCGTATTTTGATTTCAAATTTGAAATTTCACTTAAAATTCCAAATAAATCTAAAATAAATTGAAGAAAGAATAAGAAAGAAACATCTGTATTTTTCCCATTTAAATTGCATATACTTGGAATTGGGCACCATTTAGCATTGCATATTTTGAAGATTTTGTAAATTCTGCTCCAAAAAGCACACTTGGGAATGAATCTCTTAGGAGCATGCAATCTCCTGGTTTTCTCGACTGTATTATTTTTACTTTTTATAAGTCAAGTTTTTATGATCAACATTCGACTTCCTACAAACTTCCCATTTTAAATATATAAGTTTTAAGTTTTTTTTTACCAAGAGCAAAAAATATTTATTCCATTTTATTGGCTTAACATAATTTATTAAAATAAGCTAAAGAAGCTCGGAAGAAATATAGATCTTTAATATATACCAAAGAAAACGGAAACGTACACACACACATATATATATATATATATATATTTGCATACATTTATTTTATGTATTTATCTGCTGTCGTAATTATTGCCAATGTTATAAACAAACCAAGACAATTTCCCGCCACATATTTATCATCGTTTAGTGACGTTCCTGCCCCTCACCATAGAGCCAATCGTTTTGCACGCCCTTCTATTACACAAAGTTTGTTGCCTAAGTCTTTCGTTTTGCTGTGGTCGTTTTAGTTATTGTTGTTGCCTTTGCGTTGGGGTCATAAATGACTTGAACTTTTGTGCGCCGGCTTCCATTTTGGCATTATGAAAGATTTGCGCATAAATGATTTATAGAGCCACATAAAAAGTTAATAAATACGTTGTAAGTCAACAACAACAGCAAAAACGATAACAACAACAAGTGAAACAACATTATAATTACTACGGCATCTCAAAAAAAAAAAAAAATAACCTCAAATTGTGCATAGTTTCAGTAATAAATTTCTATAATTTTCAACTTGTTTGTTGCCTGTCGATTCGTCGATGGTTGTTATTGTTGTTGATGTTTGCCGTCGGATGTGGATCGCGTTGTTATTTTTGTTGCCTCTTACTGCAAGTGAAGCGTAGAATTACGTGAAAGAAAAGTGAAATTATGCACCGAATGCCAATCGCCGCAACAAGTTGTTGTTCCACTTGTTGTTGTTGCTGTTGCTGCTGCTGTTGCTGCTGTTGCTACTTGTGGCTGTGTGTGCGGTGCGTGAAAGCAGCCAAAGCGCTAAGCATTGAGAGTCGCCTCATTCGATGCGTGCGACCAAATTTCAAAATTCAATTGCAAGTTCAAGATTCTTCCATTTGTAATATACCCTTTAAGCGAGTCGCTTGGTATGACAAATTGATTAATAGCTTTAGGGTTACTTTAGTTTTGGGCTTTGGCAATCTGACTATCTTACTTAATCTCTATCTTATTGGTATGGTTCATTTGTTAAAAACGAATAGTTTTGTTTTAGATTAGGATCTGGAACTCCCAACTAGTTCGTAAGTTACATGCCTCATGGCATCCTTGCGTCTTTTAATTTATAGTTTTATAATATAATATAATTTATAGTTGTCATAATCAACTTTTCAGTTTGCCTAGCTTTGTTGTGGGACCTACATATTTAAAATTGCAATGTGTACTCAAGTATTGTTATGAAATCTAATTCATATGTATTTTCTTGTTCAGAAATCAGGATTAATTCACTCACTAATTCTTGTACACCTTGTGGTGAGAGTTCATATATGTTGTTATCTCAGCAATCATGGAATTGTAAACATGAATACAAAAAAGACGTGACAATTTATTGTAAAAATACGATTTCTAAAATAATTACTGGCCCTAGATTTTATATAAATGAAAAAGATAAGAAAAACTCTTGAGTTTGTAGTTGATTTCTAGACGCCTTTATAATTTGAAATGAAAACTGATCAAGCAGTTTTGTTGTTGTAATTTTTGTACTAATTTTTTTTTTGCAATCTTAATCGGCCATTGAAAGACGTCTATGCCCTCGTAAGATAAAGTGTTGTAATCGATAAGTGCATATCGATAACATCACGTTTCTCCCACAACTTTGAAGCTAGAGTACGGAAAACTTGAAGGGGTATATTACTAGTGATTCATTTAAATAACGACTAGTGAGCATCCCAACCATGCCTTGTCCTCATCGCATCCCAAAACAGACTCATTCACGTAGCCATCCTAACACATAGGCCCATTAAAAGGTTTACTTTTATCTGATAAAAGAGTATTTACCTTTCGGTGAGGTGTGGTTGCAACGTTCCCATTTGTGTTTTTTGCTTTGCTATGTGTGTTTTTTATTGATATTGTTTGCTTAAAGCACATTCTTTCACCTCGCAATGTTGGCACGCAATACACGTCTTCTTTTTTATTCTCTCTGTATAATTCCATTTCCATTTTAATGATCTCCCCCCCCCCCCCTATCTCTTTCTCTTTGCAGTTGTGGTCTGGGGCAATGATGATGATGATGTCCACGTCGACGTCGATGACTGACTGCAGCAGCAGCAGCATGCAAGGATCGACCACGAGCAGCGCCTCCAGCGATGTGATGACACTGACCACCACAGCTGCCTCATCGTGGTGTGCGATGCCGGCGAGCACGCGTCTGCGTGTGGTGCGACTGGTGCGGCCGCATCAGCGACGGCTGCTGGTGGTGCCGCCGGAGCGGAGTGCCACCTTTGGATTAACGGTTCGCGGTGGCAAGGAGCATGGCATCGGTTTCTTTGTCTCGCACGTCGAGCATGGGGGCGAGGCGCAGCTGAAGGGCTTACGTGTAAGTGGGTCACAGCCACAGTGGATCAAGTCATGTCACGTATCACTTATACAGCACCACATAGCAGTCTACGTGACGACAACTCCCACAAATAAAATTTAGGTCTCAGAACTTTGAACATTGCCAACACTTTTTTCCTTTTTTCAGACCCTGATAGCATTAAGAATGGGTAAAATGGGTATGTTTGTCTTGTGCAAATGTCTGTAACAGGTAGAATGGAAAAATCTCCGACCCCTTAAAGGATATATATACTTTACTCGGGGTCAACAGCTGAATCGATATAGCCATGTCTGAATCTCGGCTTTATTTTATTGACAACTGCCTAATTTAACATGTAAATTTTTGATAACAACAAATGTATGTTTTCCAATAAATGTTTATATTTATGGAAATGCACTTGCAGACTGCTCACATTTCCTAATTTATTGAAAGAGTTTAAATTTATTTTGTATATATATTTTATGAATTGTATAGTACTTTATAGAAAATCAATTTCTACAATCTTATTGGTACTTATTCTAAAAAGTGTTTTTTATTAATGGAAAGTGTTCTCAATTATTATATTTCTTTGCTTTTTATTACTTATTGTGTAATTGTTCATCAAATGAATTGCTAAATCCAATGTAATAATAACTCAAATATTTCTGAATTTTAAGAAAGTATTTTCACTTCGTAGGTGATTTGTATGTTAAATGAAATGTCTTCATTTTTAACTCTCTTTTTTGTGTTCACAGATTGGCGATCAGATCTTACGCATCAATGGCTATCGTCTGGAGGATGCGGTGCACAAGGAGTTCATACAGCTGGTGGCCAGCCAGGATCGTGTCACGCTAAAGGTGCGCAGCGTTGGAATGCTGCCAGTCAAGGAGTAAGTAAAACTTAAGCGATATATATTTTAAAATATTGCAGTCAGATGTGTTCTTCATTTAAGATTTTCAACCATTTTTCGCATATTTCCTTATTAAAGTATTTATCGGCAATTATTAACTAGTATTGCATTCAGTAATTAAAAATGCTACGTTTCTTCGTAGTTTTTTGTTTGACTACTGCAATGCCACAAACTTTAACAGACCAAGAACAGAGCCAATAACAGAAAACTGAAATAATTGATCTTTTGCTAACCAAAATCCAAAACCCATATGCCTGAACTGAAGTTACCACAAACGTGTGCAAAATAGTAAATGTGAAAGAGCAAATCAAATATGCTATCTTTATAGCAGTAGCTCAAACTGCTACGCTCTCGTCACTTCGTATTCTTAGGGCTATTGCTACTACTAACGCTTTTAAAAATGACAGAGCAGAGCAGATCAGAGCAGAGCAGATCAGAGCAGAGCAGAGCAAATGAGCTGCAATGCACTGCTATTGCTCTTTTAAAGTTCTTAGCAATAGCAATAGCAGAGCAATATTTCTAGTTAATTAATGGAGAATTTTCGTCACGTTTAATTTTCAGACAACCGGATGAGCGTCTATCGTGGAGCGTTGTAAAGCTGCCCAGCGTAAGCGGAACACCATCAGAGAGTTCATTCAAGACGACAACGTCGACGGCAGGGACGAGTATGGGGATGGGGATGGGGATGGGAACGGGAACGGGAGAACGTCGAACGGCCAGTCGTGAAATCAATGTGGTGCTGCATGTGGCACCCCGCACTAAGCTGGGTCTTGGCATCTGCAAGGGACCTGAATGGAAGCCAGGCATCTTTGTGCAGTTCACCAAGGATCGGAGTGTGGCGCGGGAGGCAGGTCTGAGGCCGGGCGATCAAATCCTCAGCGTAAACAGCATCGATTTCTCCGATGTGCTCTTCAGCGAGGCAGTCGCCGTGATGAAGGGCTCCAGCCAGCTGGACATGGTGGTGCGAACCGCTGCCGGCTGTGATCTGTTCCCAGGTGAATCCAGCGGCTACAACAGCTCCGCCAGTTCGGTGACGGGCGATCAGAGTCCCTGCTGGGCGGACGCCAAATCCAAGCGACTGACAGCGGTGCGCGAGGAACCCACCCAGCATCAGCAACCCTCCAACGGAGGCGGTGTGCAGATGCACAAGCACCTCAACAAGACAATCATTAAGCTGACAGAGAATGGCACATCCATCAATAACACCTACATAGCCAATGCCGATGACCAACAGCAGCAGTCCCTGGAACACCTATCCGTCAGCCGTAGCACCACAATGCGACGCAGCTGCTCAACGACAACGCCTGCACCACCCCCACCAGCAGCCATGACCAACTCTGCCAGCAGCAGCGGCAGTGGAGTCGGAGGCGGCAACAACAGCAGTCTCTCTAGTGCCATAACCGAAGAGCTCAAGAAACGCAAAGAGGTGAGCTGCTGTACCCTATAATTATTATAACCTTGTTCAGGATAAAAAAAAAACATTGTTTATTACTAAGATCACCACTCATGAGTCACTTTTGAATGCTCCACATGTGTGGGTAAAAGTATCAGCAACATTGGACAACTATATCATATAGCTGCTTGCCTAGAACAATCGGGTGATTTTTTGGCAAATATTATGAAATTTAGATGCAAAACTCTGTTCTGAAAGTCTATGCCAAGGGTATAAAAGGGTTAGCGATTCTTCTTGTCTAGGACTCGAATTATTTGCGAAATGAAACTCAAAAATCAATTTTATTTACTGATGATAAATATATCTTAAGTTCCTGAACGTTACTCATATCGTAATTTACTTTTTTTCAAGATTTAGGTGCTTATTTAAAGTAAATAATAATTTGACTAATGTTTAGTTTATTTTACTTAAAATATTAAATACAAAACTCAAAAGAATCTGAGACTCGTTTGGTTTTCGCTTAGTGCTCTGGTTTTTTCATTCGTTTTTAGCTAAATATTTGTATTATTGTTTGCAGAAGCAGCAGCAGCAGCGACAACAACAACAGCAGGTGGGGCAACCACGCAGCAGCCACTTGAATCGAGGCAAAGATCGAGATGATCGATCTGAAGATCGGTCGCACCACAAACAGAACATCAACAGCAGCAGCAGCAACAACAACAACAACAACAACAACAACAACAACAATACTGGTGGCAGCCGCAGCGTTGCACAAGTGTCGCATAACCGCGAACGCACCACAAGCACAGGCAGAAGTGGCTGCGGAGGTGGAGGTGGAGGCGTAAATGGTGGCAACAGTGGTGCAGCGTGTGGTGCAACTGCAACTGGCGATCAGCACACGGCGCTGATGGATGAATTTAAGCGGGCGCATCAGCGCATGTTTAGGAACGGGTTCCACGAGAGCGAGCACAAGGTGAGCAGCCAAAACCAACACAATTGCTACACCGAGAGAAAAAAAAAAAAAACATGATGTATTTATATATATTTGTGGCAAAGTCTTTCTCACAATTCGTTAAAATTCGTTATACATTTCTTAATCTCAGCAAAGTATTAAATATATTGAAATATATACTTGAATCAAGTAAGTAGTAAAGTGTACTTGATTCAGGTAAATGTATCAAAAAATCAGTAAATAACATTTAATAAATAATTCGTAATATAACGAATAAACAGTCTAGGCTAACACAATAAGAAGAGACTTCAAATTAATATTCATTTACGTTCAATTTTCCACGATTAACTGATATTTATATAAAACCAATTTTTGGTACTTTTTTTTAAGCCTTCAAACTTTAGAATTCTCACATTGATTAGAAATTGTATTTTGTACTGTCGGATTTTCGTTATTGGTTTTTTATTTTAAACCTCACTGTTCAGTGGACAATTGTTGCATTGTTGCAATACACAGCAAAGTAATCGAGTGGCAGCAGCTGCAACATCAACGCTGGCTACTTATAAAGGTCAAGAGAGCTGCGGAGTTGCACTTGTTGCCAATTATTGTTGTTGACTGTTAGCTGGATTGTTAGCCACATGAAGTATTTGTCTACCACTTGAATGGGGGCACAGCCAGTGAATTATACAGAGGACAATGAGTGATTGAAAGAGAGAGAGAGAGAGAGATAGAGGAACATAACTGAAGAATCGCGGCAGCTGCAAATTTCAATTGATCGACAAAAACTTACTGCTGGAAATAATATATTCCAGAATGTGAAGAACAATAAATATTGTTTTTTTAAAAAAATTTAATATATGAAAAGTAGAAACGTGTGTTTACAATACAGAATTACAATACCCTTACAAATAAGAGTAAAACATAAAAGTATACAGATATTAATCTTCTGAGTCTGCGGAGAATCGGGGATCGAAATATTTTTTTCTATTCTATTGCTCTTATTGCACCTGAGTAAAAATAGGGCTTTATATATATATATATGCCCTCGAGATAATATATATAATTATTTAACCTGTGAATATAAATATGGATATAGGGTATTGTAATTTCTATATTCCTATCAAAACCATACTTCCACAGGGTGCACAAATATGTAAGTAACATTTATTACTGCTTATTCAATGCAATTTTAGTGTTTTTCCAGTGAAAAATAATAACTTATACTCTAATCTATCTGTGTGTGTTTAACTTACAGATACCCTACAAGCAAACACTAGAATATTGCACTTTCAGACTAGTAATCGATAGATTAGCTTGGCATCAGTTATTGATTACTTAAAAAAAAAACAATGCCTATATCTGAGCAATAGTTATTAACTGCAATTTTGATAACTTTTTATAATAATAATAAAGAATAACTCAAATCATCTTAAAAATATGTTTTTTGCCTGAGAGTTTTGGCTTGAAATATGAATAATTTTGTGCATAATTTTCTATTGTTGTTGTCTTTTTCTCAGTGCATTGTGTGTCCAGTGACCTTGACTGACTAGGTTATTTGTTGATTGTTTTCGTAACTCTAAGCTTCAAATTAGTTGGGTTTCCCTTTATTTTGGGCACACAATATTATCTTATTGCAACAATGACAAACGGTTGTCAGCAGCACCACAAATGACTCACAATACACACACTCAACCAAATAGCGACGGGTGTGTGGGTGTAGATATAGTATGCGTGTGTGTGTGTGTGTGTGTGTGTGTATGAGTGCTGTTCAATGAGGTGTGTTGTTATCTTATCACATAACACAGTGCTGCTGCTGTTGCTGCAAAACTCTGGAGCTGCATGAAACGCTCTTTCGCTTGCTTGTTGGCGTCCAGTCCACCAAGTTATTTAGCGGCGTCAACAGCTAACAATAGTGATTAACAACAAAAATAACAGCAGCAACAACAGAGCTAAAAAATTCTTCAAAATGAGTTTATTACGTGCCAAAAATGGGGGCGCTGGCGGGGGAAACGATGGCGATATGCCAACGATGCGTCCCGTTTCCATGGGTCGCCCCTTGGTTGTCATGTCCACCTATGAGGTACTATTAAAAACAACATTACATTTCCATCAACATAGATCCATCCATCCAACCATTCATCCATTAATTATCATCATCATCAATGGCCCGTGTTTCAAGGCCAATTCAATTTATTAAATAGTTTTCGATTTCTATTACGCTTTTTGTTAATTTTCTTTTCTTTTCTTTTGTTTTGTGCAGGAACGCGGCGAGACACTGAAACGCACATCGATAATGCCCGATGATAGCTGCTATCGCAATAACAGCAACAGCAACGGCAACAACAACAGCAACGGCAACAACAACAACAACATGAGCAACAAAAACAATATTGGTAACAGCAACGGAAGCAATCGCATGACACTACTTAACGGCAACAACAACAAAAACCACAATATGAATGGAACGCTGGAATTGCCGCCGCCGGTAAGTGTAATTGTGCATAAACTCAAACAAATACACCACCCAAAACTCTACACAAATCGCTATGCAAAACAAGATACACAATTTGAGAATTTTGCCTAACAACAATTTAAAAAAGAAAAACGCAATTTATTCACATAATGAATGTTTGTTTGCCACGCTGAAAACTGATCTCATTTTGAGACTTGTCTCTTTGGTTCCCTTCCTTACTTATTAATTAATTTGTTAGTTATTGTCGCGAAGATAGCAGCTCTTCTTATCTAAGTAATTGTACTCAGTTATCTTACAAAAATGCTCATCTATTTTTTATCTCGCTATAGCCGCCGCAATTTGCCAATCCGCTCAAGCAAAGCATTCCCAATGGCAATGGAAGGAGCAAGACGACGACGACTGCGCCGGTGACGACGTCGCCACGAAAGCAAGCGTTGTCGCCTGTGCGCAGTCCTGGCATCAGTATTGGGGACAGCTTACATGCGCCAGCCACGCCCCAGCCGGACTACGACGCCGCTGGTACAGTGCAGCTGCGCAGCAATGAAACAGCGCTAATATCAGCAACCACACCAACAACATCATCTGCAGCAGCAGCAGCAGCAGCCACAACGAATGGCAGTCAACAGCAACAGCGACGCACACTGCGCCTGGGCACCGTTACAATTGGAGAGTACGGAGAGCAGCAGCGTGGTGGGAATCGTGAAACTCTCCGCAAAATGCCATCCATTGGTAGCGGCAGTCGAAACGGCGCTCAAACTAACGGCATACTCAAAAATGGCAACCGCAGCAGCACCAGCTTCAACAACAACAACAACAACAGCAGCAGCAGTCGCCAGCAGCAGACCATTAAATTTGGCAACTAACGACTGTGGTGGGCGCCAATTTCAACGTAGCTGTAAAATCATTTGTGCAATATGCTCTGCTGAAAGTACAAAAAGAAACACTAAAACAAAACAAAATTAGACGAAAGGCGAGCGGTTTATTTATTTTTTTTTATTTTTTTTTTATACCATATTTTAAAGGATAATTGAATATATATATATTTTGTATTAATACATTAATTTGTTGAATATTTGCTAATATTATTTAACAATTAATTGCTTAGTTAATAATATTTAATGCACGTAATAACTATACGTAAACTATACACTAATACCTAACCCTACCCCTATTTGCTATATATAATAACGATTTGTAATAAAACACGAAAGCAGACAGACAAAAAAACCACAACAACTTTTTAATACGCTGTGAAAATGCTTAGACTCCTCCGTCAGATTCTATTGTGATACTCATAGTGGAACTAAAAGCATTATGCAAAGGCCACATTTTTGAGAAATAGCTTACAAACTTTCTGATGCAATTGGCATAACCATGTTTGTGGTTTATGGCCATCAAATCCCATATACATTAGTTAATTTTTTATTTTTAGATGACCATTTAATAGGCACACCACAGAAAATCTGTAAGGATTCTGTACTCGCCCAAGCTAAAGTTCCTTTCACTCTGATGACAATGCAATTGTCATCCTAAGAGTATGCTTAAGGCCTCAAATTATCTGAAACTTGTTTTGGAGCTGTGATAGCTTCCCTAAAAGTATGCCTTCCAACTTTTGCTTTGCTTACAGTTATTAAAATTGTTTTTAACCCAAACAGATTAAAATTCGAATTTTATTTTATCTGATCTTATAATATAAACATAAACTCAAATAAAAACATTTTGACTTCAGATTGTTTAAAGCTAAGTACAACATTTATATTATTTTTATGTCTAAAAGGGATTTTTCTTCAACATTCGTGAAGTTAAAAATAGATTGTGAAACGCATTGATAAATAAGTCATGTATGGATATATATATATATATTCCAAATTAGCAACAATAGTCGAATCCGATAAATCCGTCTTTTACTAACCACATTCCCAATATTCGGATAGTGTTTTATTTTTTGTAATCTCTTTGATATTTTCATAGTTGCACAATAAGCCGCCTTGCAACTTGGCAACTGGCAAATCTTGTTCCCTAAAGACAAGTCTTTTGTTATGTATGTAATTGACTTAGACCAAGTTGTTATGTGCTCCAAGTTGTTTAAACTTAAGCTCCGCCAACATTTTGGAATTAGGATTTCAACTTTGAGGAAGTTGTAGTCAGTCGGCAACTGTTTTGAGAGATAGTTTAGACTTAGTATCTGCATTCGAACGAGACGAGGGGCAGCTGTGGAGCTAAAATCAATAGAAGCGCATTTTGGGTACAGGGTAGTTCCAAGTCGAGTTTTACAAATACTTTGCGAGCATTTGCCAATATCCATGCCACTCAAGCAATCATAACATAAAAAAACCAAACAAAACAAAAATCTAAACTAAATTCGAAGCTCAAAATGAATTCGTTGCGCAGACGCAGACGCAGACTTAGTTGACTCAGAGTCAGAGTAAGAGTCAGGCTCAGTTAATATTTGAAACTGGCCGCGAGCAGACATAAAACTCGCAATCGCATTGCCAATTAAAGTTTTCACCTGAAGTTCAGTTCATTGTTGCTTTTGTTGTATAAGCGAGACTCGTTTCACAATCCGCGTATATTTGATTATGATGACGAAGCTTTCGCTCTTGTGGCACTTGTTGTTGTTGCTTGGATCTTGGCAACAATCAGCGCTGGGCAAGCCCTTGGCGCCAACGACTTTGGATGGGGCCACGCCCATTGATGCACAGGTCTCCGCAGCCGATTTTGGTGCACTCGATGCGTTTGCCGAAGATGCCGCAGAGGGCTCCCCAGTGTCATCTCAAACAACCAGCGAGGCAAGCTTTAAGGTGAGTTGCATTCACGTCTAGGCAATTGAAAAAAATATGAAATATGATCATAAATCTCAGAAAGATAATTTAAAAAATATTAAAAATTAAACTTCTGAATTTTGTATCCAATCGCAAATAAATGGAACATGTTTTGGCTTATTTAATACTTTTTTTTAAATATTTTTTATTTAATTTTTCTGTTTTTTCTGCAGAGCAATTTACTAAAAGTTTGATTTGGTTGTTTCTCTCAATATAAACAGTACTTAGTTCAAATATCTTTGATATATAAATATTTACATATTTACTTGAAGATCTCTTTGTTGCCAACGCCGGCGAAAACCGCGGAATCCGTGAATCTGGAGCATGAGGGGATCCCATCCAAAGTGCTCAGCGCCTATGACAATTCACATAAGAAAATAGCAGATATTTCGCATGTGAGTAATACATATATACATATGTGTACAAAGATTATAATTCAAATCATACATATGTGGCTCCACTTTTGACAGCCTGTGCCCATTTTGGACAGCATCAGCGAGCATGAGAAGTATGGCAACAATGGCGATAAATTCGACATTATTTCGCGTTCACTTGTCAATGGTTACGAGGCATTTTCCAATCTACTAAACAGCTTTATACAAGTGAGTGTGTAACCATATCCGTATGTGTGTATGTGCATGCGTGTGTGTGTGTCTTAGATGGTTTTCGTTTCGCTCGCACGTTGCATTACACAATAGACGCTTCAGCTTCAACTGTGGCCAACAGGTGACAATTAATTATGCAACCCTCTGCCACCCCCCCCCAAAAACACACACTGTCTGAAGGTCGTTGGCCTAAACAAACACTTGAAGTAAAAAAACAATTTAAAATTTGCCATGCTTGTAAAATATATATATATATAAATGCTCTTAACAGCTTCATTGGATTTAATTTTAAAACAATTTCAATATATCGATTGCCCAATATTGGACAATTTTCTGCAATCTGCAAACATATACAGAGAGTTTTATCTACAATCGAAGTACAAATTGAATCAAGCAAATGCAAATTTTATACTTCTTGTTAGTGTAAAGAATATATCAAGTTGGATATCCAAGAACATTTCTTCTTTAATTTTGTTGTGTGAATATAACAAATTGGAGAAAACGTTTTAAAATAATGCACTCAGCAAAAAAAAAAAAGACCTTTAAACATTTAAATTACCGAAACAAATAGAAAAAGAACGCTCACTCAAAAATACGAAAACTAATTATTATTTGAATATATCCAATTAAATGAAAATCTTGACTACTGTTGGATAATTTTCTGTCGTTTGACTCGTAATTTAATTGTATTTCGCAATTAAAGCGCAGTTGTAATAATATTTCTCTCTTTGCTGCACCTGACAGAAACCGAAGGAAATCGCACGCACAGTTTCGAAAGGGATCACAGCCCAGTTGGATATTATTGGGGGCAAGCTCGTTGGCCTCTAGGGCGGAATAGGACGCAAATGAAACACATTAACGAAACAACTAGGAACAAGTTCAAAATGTAACACAATTACTTTTGTTTCGTTTTATTTTTATTTGTTTATTTTTTATGAATTATTATTATTATTATTATTTTTTTTTTTGGTTTTGTATAACTTTTATTTAAATAAATAGTTTAATTTATTTTGTAAACTATACACAATGTTTTTTATTATCGATGTTGTTTAGGAATGTGCTTGATATAATAATATAATATGTATATAAATTAAATATTTATGCATATATTACTTTGTATACGGCATATATGCATTGTTAACTATTACTCAATGTGTTTTTACGGGCAGTTGTTGTTCCAATATCTAATTACCGTACAATAACATACTGGTTAGATATATTAGGCAAATAGTTGCTGATCTATGCATATACCGTGCCTAGTATGTCTGTATAAACTAGATGAGCACATCACAATATGGATACACCACTAACTAACTGCATAAATAGATATATATGTAAGGCATCCCTTAACGAAAGCTGAGTTCACAACAACAATGTTCTTTTAGTGAATACTGGGCCAAATAAAAATGAACAAAAAACATAAAACAAATAATCGAATAAGAGTATTAATACAAATGTTGTGAATTCAGCTTTTTGGGCTTCTTGATAAATGTTTTCTAGATTTTCTCTTTTTCAGTTATGTTACGAGTATTATTTGCTCTAGTGCTCTGGTAATAATGCAAAGCAAAAGAGAAAAAAAATAATACAGGATCTAAGATTTAAATTAATTTTTGGCACATTTCGCAGAAAATAAAAACAAATCAAAAATAATGTGCAAAATCGTTTTTTGCTTTAGAAATTCTACCGACCCAGAGTCAGGTTAGAGCCTAGTTCAATCCTCCCAGCTGCTGGTGCGTGTCTGCGGATCAATCGATGGCGAATACGATTTATACGTGTCCGATCCGCGCTTATGCTTCACGGTGCAGAACAGCAGCATCGACGTGATCAGCCCGAACAGCTGCACAAACGCAATCCCCAATCCAATGGCCCCAACCACATTCAGCTGCCCGTTAAACCAGCCCTGCAGCGAGTGTGCACATCCCTTGTCCCACCACAGCGATGGATTTTCCGATCTGCCGCAATCGACACGCATCAGTCCGGTGTCCCCAGATCCCTCGGTGATCAGCTGGCGCTGATCATACAGATGACGGCAGCACGAGTCTGGCACCCATCGCTTGCCACTCCACGACTGGATGTCGTACCAATCCTCGTACGACGAGACGCCGCAACATTCAAACTGCAAACACAACACACAAAATATATGTATATAGAGAATTTAGTGCTTAAATTATGTTCAATTCTTAGTACAATTTTGCGCGTTTCGAATCATGATCTACTCTACTTGGAGAAATATAGTTCTTAAAGTTCAATAAAAAAAAAACTGTAATTAACTTAAGGTGAATTTAACTATTTCATGCTAAGAATAATCAAATAATACCTATTTAAGAATAATCATCTCATATACAGATGTACTGGAAGGGCTTTCAGATATCTCAACCTCATTAACTGAACTGGAGTTGATAAAAAGGCGATTTTTGACTTACCGACTGCTGTACGCTGTCCCAAATCGCGGCAACGGAGGGTGCAACCAGGGAGCCGCGGTCACTGGCATTATAATGACGCTCGATGCCAAAGCGCAACTCGTTGGCCAAAGTCCGTCCAAGTCCGCCCCGAAAGAGGAACGCTATCGAACCGACCAGAAACTCGCTCATGAACAGCATCACAATCAGCATAAAGTACTGCAGAGCAGTTATGTACGGCAATGGAGTGTTGGGTAAGCAGGCGAAACTAATTGTAATTGCAAACACTTACCAACACTAACAGGCAACGGGACTGCACCCAGGCGCCGCAGCAGCCAAAGAAGCTTACGACAAACCCAACTCCACCGATGCCCATGAAGATCGTGTCCGCGCTGAGTCCGGCGTGCTGTGGCAACAGCGTAGCATATCCCTCATAGCTGAGGCGCAGCCACAAGCCGGCTCCAAAGAAGGCGCAGCTGCACAACTGTAACAATAACCGAAGGACGACATTTTATCGATAACAATCGAAAGAGTAAGAACAGAGATTGAGATAGAACCATAGAAGTGGATTCGAATAAATTCCTTATCTGAGGTTGTAAATCTAAATTCAGAGTTATACTCTATTTAATAATTCTTTAATCAAGATTTGCTTTCAAAGTGACTTTTTTGCTCTGTCACTCAGCTTTCATTTCAGTTCGTATATTTTTATTTTTTTTTATTTATATTCTGTCTGTATTGAATTGACTCTTGTATTTGGTCACAAATTATTAAGCGCACAATCGCTTCCGGCGACTAACTACTATCGAAATCAATTAGCAATTATCGATAGGCGATTGCAAATCGCTTTGCTTAGTTTTGTGAGTCGTGAGAGTTGCTCAACAACACCAACAACAATGAGCTACGGCAAATGCGCTGAGACAATGGAGAAACTTGAAGGCTTCCGCTGCAGACGAGGCTGACAACTCTGTTCGGTAGCACATCGATTTTTATTGTTGTTGTTGTTAGAGCAACATATCCGCCCATGAACAGAGTTGTCGGCATCTGTAGAGAACTCACCCACAGTATTATGTTGAGCCAGCAAAAGGTGCGCCGGATGCATGTGTAGCCGGCGTTGCCCATCGTCTTTTTCCGGATGGCGGAGAAGTTGCTAGCTGCAAGCACACAAAGATTTATAGAACACTGAGAACAGGAACACACAGTTTGGGGAGACAAACGTTGCGCTGCATTCATTAGATACATTTGTATCTATTAAATGCGCGCTTTCGGAAATTACACACTTCAAACCGTAAGTTTATGTGTGTGTGTGTGTGTGTGTGTGTGTGTGTGTATAAATAAATTCAAATTCATAAATTTCAACAAATAATTTTTTTTGTTTTATTTTTTCCATTGTACTATTTCCTTTGCTCTATGTAACTGGATAAGTGTCTGTGTCAGCGGGGTGTATATAAATACACACATATATGTGTTTATTTATAAAAGTGTGCGTGTATGTGTGTGGCAATTGGTTAGCCGCAAAAATTGCAGCTGTTGCATATATGTAATGATAATTTTTATTTTTTTTTTTAGTTTAATAAATTTACGACTTGCAAAAAGCAACAATGACAACAATAAGCGAACGCGACAACAAATACGATTACTTCAAATTCTCCAGAAGATCAAATTACAAGCAAAAAGAACGGCTGGGGTTAAGGAGTAAAGGAAAGATACAAAAATCAGTTTGCCTAGTTTTCTCTAGCTACATCTGGGTTTTGCCTTTGCAATTGGCCTAGGTCAGTCAAGGTACAGTCGACCCCAATGCAATTGATTTGTTTAGCTTTCATTGAATTTGTCGTAAAGCGAACTTTAATTTGAAACTATTCACAGGAAAAACGCCAAAGCTGTCGCTAGCTGTCGACTCTCAAACACCCTGTATTCCAATATTACATTGCTATTGTTACTATTTCGAGTGATTGCCAGACTCCTTGCTATATGATCATTGAGTCGTCGGAAGTTGACCAGGTCCTCGTGGGATCTATCAAAAAGACCTTTCTCATGAATTTTTACCACTTGTTACTACCTGAGAGACATTTTTCTCCCACTTACTGCAAATTGCGTCTTCTAAGTTAGCATTTATATGACTGAAAAACATATATGAACTGCTCTTAAGCACAGTTAGGATCTCTTCTTTACTAAAGGGTATGCCCATATCCGAAACCTCGTTGTCAAACTCGTTACACACATCAGATGTACGACATGGTAAGAAATAAAACGTGTCGAAAATATGCAAATGACAATAGAATGAAGTAAACACGACACAGAACTCTGCAGTCAACAGGTTGTCATTGTTATTTTGTATATATATATATATATATATATCAACAATCTGCTCACACACAAATTTTCAAGCTCTTTTTGTATTGTGGTTTCCATTAAGAAAGACTTGAAGCTACGTTCACTTGGAGAACCCATTGACATACTATTATTTTAAAGCAACTTTTTCGGATAAAATTATGGTCATCGAATCCGCCTGATAATTACTAGCCATAACTACGAACTGAGCCGTTGTAATAGTAAATGAGCTTATTTTAGCCATAAATACCATACAGTTAAACAAATCAGTGAGAACATGTTGCTAAAATAACAGCGCTTAAATATTGCTAAGAAGTTATAGCTTAAGCAAAAGTGATTTTAAGAAACCAATTTAAAATAATAGTTTAAAAATGAAAACTATTTTATGAAGGAGAAGGAATACATCAAATATTAAATGCTTTAAACAAGCATTAAGAAAAATAGAATTTAAGTTAAAATAAGTTCGACGTTGCACAGAAACATGCTGGTGAACTAATATAATAAGTTGAAAGAAAAAATTCTCGATAAGAAAAAAAAAGTTCAACTAATTTGGGTAAGAGTTAAAGTTTTATAGTTAAAAAGAGTGAATTGGAGCAAGGAAAGTTATAAAATGTTATGAAATATAATCGATAATTTTTGCCAGAGTTGCCTTGAATCAAGAAGTATATAGTCAAACTGATTTAGGGTAGTGGGAGGAGTGCTTAACAGTTAGCACGCGCCAGCAATTCCAGAGTGGATGAAGTAGAAGAAGTAGCAACAAGTGTAAAGCTAAAGTGTTGCATGCAACAAGAGTAGCAATTGAATAAACTGCTGTTGACAAGCCTAACCCTGATGACGATAACGATAACGATCACGATAATGATGATGATGTTGTTGTTCTTGTCGCCGCAACTAAAATAATAATAAAATAGTTGCAGATGATGCGCGGCCTGGCTTTGGGGGACTAGCCCAAGTGCGAACAATTGCTACACCAAAAACAACAACAAAATTACAACAACAATTGCAACAACAGTGACAGCAACAACAATTGCAACAACTGTAACTGTCGTTCGCTTATTTTCCAATTTAACTCAATAACGAAACGGACTTAATGCCATTTGGCGCTGGAAATTTGCGATTTACTCGCTGGCACGCCCACAACCCACTTCATCTAGCACTTGTTTGTGTGTGTCTTGTGCGGATGTGCAAGAGTGATTTATGTGCACACAGGGAAATTGCCCATTTGCCCAAATGGCTCTGTACAGTTCACAAGGTCTAAAGGTCTGTCTAGCTAAAGGGTTAGCCCATGGACTTACGGGGGTGGTGATCTTGCTACTACAATTGAATAACCGAAAATTAATAGGAATTATATAATATTACTTTGCAAAACTAACGATATTAACATTCTAGAAAGTATTGCGGGTAATCTCAAAAATAATCATATGTTTGTTTTTGAATTCTTAAAATAATTCTGTATTTTTATATGCAAACTTAAGGTTAATCCACTTATACTTATCCACACAATACTATAAAATCAAGCGTGTGCACTAAAAAAATAGGAGAGACAAAAAATTATTTTATGCTTCAGAAAAGTGGGATTGACATATCCTGAGACAGTTTCCAAATAAGCTGAGTACAATCGTTCTCATTTCAAATCTTAAATCAAGTGCTTGACTGCTTGGAACAAGATATTTCAAATAATTCCATACTGCTATTTTAATATTAATAATTATTATAATATTAATTCGATAACTTTATAAGTTCGAATATGTTTATAATGTGCAAACTGTGCTTGATACAATCATGTTTTGGTTCTTTATAAAACATTATTAAGTGCTTAATTTAAAAGCAAGCAAGAATTTAGCAATTAAATATTCTAAGCCCACAGCACAGTTGAACTTGAAAATAAAATAAGATTTTTCTCTGCGTGTAGTTAAACTTAATCATGTTATGTTTTTAGTGTCAAATTTGTTGTTGTTGTTATTGCCATTGCTGGATGCTTCTATTGGTAATGTTGCTGCTGTCAATTTTCAACAGTTGTCAGTTGGCAGCAAAGTAATTTTGCAACCATTTTCACTGAGGCTTGACCAACAACCAAAGCTGTTGTTTTTGTTGTTGTTGCTCAAAGTGTACCGCTTACAACAAAAGTTACAAAGGTTTTCTCTTTTTGCGTCTGTCTGCTCTTTTTGGGCAGGAACGGTAAGAAGGGGCAAACTTTCAAAGGGGCCAATCTATGCATCTATCCGGCTTGGAGTTGTGCGACCTCCACACACCCCATTACCCCTTGCCCCATTTGCGGCATTTCTTTTCAGTTGCAAATTACTTCAAGTTGTTTTGGAATCTGGTTTCTGCTGACTATTGCTGCTGCTACTACTGCTGTTGTTGTTTATTGTTGTTGTTGCATCTGTCAATAACCTGCGCAAGCTGTTGATTTAATATTGTTGTGCATAATACTCGGAATACCACAATACTTTTTACACATCGCCTTAGATACGTAAACATTTTTCTCTATGGGATTCAACGCATTCGAGCTCATCCGCAATAATAATGTTAAACAAATTAAGTAAATTAAGAATGACATAAACATGCGCATGCTATATATTGATTAAACATTGTGTATATATTATATATAAAACACATACATACATTATTGTTAGGCTCGAGCTCCTCGAAGTGGGATATCGAACTTTACTGGTTTAATCCTTAAACACAATTTTCATATTCAAAAACAACAAAAAAAAAAGAGGGAAACAATTTTGTATTGCGCACTGAGCTTATTATTATTTACAAACTAGAAACTATTTTCTTTTTATGTATATAAATAATTTTTGTTATGCTATTTTTTCAATTTGTTGCGTTTTATTTTAAATTTGTTGCAGTTGTTGTTGGTGCTATTGCCTCGTCGCGTGGTGTTCTATGCGCTCGCAGCGGCTGTTCAAAATAAACTGAAAACTAAAATTTAAAACTGTAAATTCTCCGCAGTCCGCTTCTGTGTAAAAATAGCCAAAAGAAGAGACAGGCGGCGACAAAAGCACAAAAGCAAACGGCAAATCCCGAGCCGAGCGCACGAGAGACACAAACGAAAACAAACGAGACGAAGCAAATGAGATTGTTGTTGTTGCTGTTGTTATTGGCGCTGCCTGCATGCAGCTGCTGCTGCTGCTGCAATGATGTTCGGTGTTTGTGTGCATGTTTAAAGAGGGGGAGGGCAGCTATCACTGCTGCAATCTGCAATCTCTTTGTGGTTTTCTCGCTCTCTTTCCCTCTTTCTTTAACATTCACTCACGTGCTCGCTCTCGCTCACGCTCTGCTCTGCGCTATTCACTTTCTGCATACTTATGAATGAAATTTATGTTAGGCTTTCAGTGTCACGTTTTAATCCACATTTAAAATAAAAATAAAAATAAAAAAATAAAAATAAATTAAAGAACCAACCAACAGCTTGTGCGTGGTCTGTTTTATGGCCTATTTTGACGGGTGCATAAATTAAGAAGCTTTTAGTGAATAAAACGCTCATACGTCCTGTGAACGTAACAAAAAATAGATCAAATGACAAAAAAGGTATTTCGGACACGTAGAAATAATTTAAAGACTAAATTACATATTATTTGTAGATTTAAGAACCCATTTTTTTAAACGATGCATATATATGGTCATATAACTTGCGTTATCATGCGAATAAGCTGCGTACAAAATAATTTATGTATGTGCATTAAATAACCTAAACACCTACATACATGCATATACGTGTTAATATGCATATTCTAACTTAAAAAACATTTAATCTCCCTATGTTAAACGCAGAAGTTATATTCGAATAACTGCACACATCGTGTGTGCATAATTTTTATATATTTTTGGGGTTTTCGAACAGCATAAGCTATTAAAAATAAAATCGCTCATACGACATGTAAGCGCAAGTTGAGTCTAAATTAATAACTAGCTGGTTTGTTGCCCACTTAAATAATTAACATTCTACATAGTAATTGTTTGCGAAAGCTTAAAGCCCTCTACATTTGCTGTAACTTAAAGCTTTTTGTTAGTTAAGTTAGCATTTGCGATTAGCAATGACAGAGACTGGTCAAAGTTTATTATTTATTTATGAATTCATGGAACTACTTTTTTCAGTTGATGTGGTCTTTTTTTACCATTCCTCAAAGAAGAGGGTCAAAAAGTGTGCAATAATTGATGGCTATTTTTGGTACCTTTTAAAATATTGATTTAATAACGAGAGTGAAAGCCACAAAACATAACATAATGAACAATAAAAGTTCGTATAAATATTGCAAAACGCATTACAAAATGTATGCATGTGTGTAAATAGGTGTAAAAAGCTTTTATGGTCCGTATTTCCAATATGCTTGCGATGAGCTTACATAGCTTACAATTTATGTGCGATTGTTTATTGAACGAGTGTCTAGATGCATCTGTGTGTGTGTGAACGTAAGGTAACGGTACTGCAACGGGCCGCCCTATTTAAATTAATTTAGCTTTACTTTCGCAATATATCATGTATTTTATATATATTTACATTTATATATATTACGTTGTAAATCTGAATCCTTTAAAATCGCTGAATAAATGTAAATGCAAAGGTCATTTATCATTCCCTACGTAATTTTATTACGAAACGTAGCTAAATGCCGGCATATTTTAGATATATCATAATGTCAAACATATACGCACACTTAATCAGTGTTACGTTAGTGTTTGATTCTCATATTCTTATATTATTTACGTTATACAAATAATTACATATATGCTGGCTAAACGTATCAGAAAAGTTATTAAAATTACGTAAGTTGCTACGTTACTTTAATTGAGACAAGTAAAAACAACTTTACAAAAAAATATACAAAAACATTTGCGAAAAATATACAAAAATTAATTCGAACCATATAACTAAAAAAAAAAAGGAAATAAAAGCAAATAAATTACGTTAAACACAAAAAGAGACAGATAAAGATGAGATGAAGGAAAAATGAACAGAAAACTGAAAAAGCACAGCTGCGCATAAGAAGAGACGCTAATGATCCCAGGCCCAATGCAAGAGGAGTTTATTTCAACTTTTAAATTTAAATTTCAATTCATTTGTCTTTGCGCAACTTCTCGCTAGACACCTCAATGGACTCGAGCCAGAGCTTGAGATCCGCTGGCATCTCCGGCCGCTTGGCAGCCTCCGGATACGTTTTGAGAAGATCATTCACATTGCATTTGGTGATGCACTGCTTGGACAAGGCGACGGCGCGCACAAATCCGTCGGCCAGCGTTATGAACTGTTGCTCTAAATAGATGGCCTTCTCATCCCACCAAATGAGACGCGTCTGTATCTTGTACGGATGGAAGATGGGTATGGTGCGCCGATACCGTACACTGCTGGCACCCTGAACCGCTCCGCCGCCACGCTGACGCACCAGCTCATAGAGATTGGTCAGCGCATAGAAATGGAAGCGGGCAAAGTCGAGTTCGCGCAAATAGCGCGCATTGTTCATGTGCCGAATGAATATGTCGACATCTTGGGAGGTGCACAGGCCGTAGATCGTTGTTGTGTCCGTCACCTTGCGCTTGCCTTGAAACAGCCGGCCAAAGAGCACCGTGAAGACGCAACGTATGAAGTAATTCACGTCCCAGATGATGTACAAAATGAGCAGCAGCACCAGAAACGACATCTCTCACCTCGATTTCAGTCTGTAGGCCTGTGTCTGTTTTCGAAATAAACTCGTTAGTGGCGAAAGTTTTTTGAAGACACATTTTGTGATTTAATTTGTGGGAATGTCAACTGTGAAAGGCGTTGATCCCGCGCCGCCACGAAATATCATGAGTTTGTGCTTGAATATGCAATGTTTCGATAACTTACTCGAATTACTAATTACTCAATTTGCATAGGCCACACAATTCGCCAAGAATCGACTAATCGGAGAGCGCCAAAATGATCAACTGCTAGCGACAAGCGACTGAACGCAACTGAAGCAAGATATCATCAAGTGTTACAAAGAAAGTTGGAAGAGATAGAGAGACCGGGTGCGAAAGAGAGGAAGAGCGAGAGAGGGAGAAAGATAAGGCGGGCATGAACATGCTTAAAGCGCGCGCTAATGACAAAGCCGCAGTCAGTCAAGTTGTTGGGGCCCCACACACCATAGAACAAGAATGAAAGAATGTGGCATGCATGCTTTTTGTGTCTGCTTCATTTAATGTTACTTGTTTCTTGATAGCTAGTGAGAATGTTTAAATGATAATGGGAACACGCAGCGAAAAATTTCAATAAAATGTGAATATATTGATGAGAAAGCCTTCATTTTGATGTGTGTCAAAGTCCAAAATCATAATTAACATTATTGGAAGTACTGTCTGACTAGTAAAAATAACGACTTTCAATTAGCAAACGTTTAATATTCAACTATGAAAAATAGTTAAGAAAATAATTTTGATTGCTAGTGCCCGAAGTTTGCTCTTACTCTCTCTTCATCTCTCTCTCTCTCTCTGCTTATCTGCCTCTACCACTGCTACTCATGCTGCAATTTTGCACTTTGCTTGCTTGCTTTCTGCTCATGTGGTGGAAGCAAACTGCCAATGATTGAGTTGCATTTCACAGTCAACAATTTATTCTACGTTCGAAATCTTTGAGCCTTTGGGCCATTCACAGTTTGATTAGATTTGGTTGGCAGTTGCTATTACTAGTGGAAAAGTTCGTTTACTTTTGCGCTTTGACCGGTTGCAACAGATTTAAACACACACAAATACATATGTATGTATTTATCTACACACACACACACATACATATGCAATTGGTCGCAAGGCCATTCGAACTGGATTTGCTTTTGATGAACTTATCAGCATTTAGGTTGATTGTAAAATTCTTAGAGAATGTTTAATTAACATTAGGCAATATTTTAGTATAATTAAGTATGATATACTTTTTATAGCTATTATACGACGAACAGTTCTAAAACTAAATCGTCCTTTTTAATATTAATTGTGGTATCGTATAAATTACGATCCCAGAATAAAACAGTTGCTTGAATCGGTAAATTGAATAAGATCTTCGCATAATATTTGCCTAAGCAATTTTCACCACTGCTTGTTTTATTAAAGCCCTCCACAAATTTTAAGACAAGTTGTACAAATTTTTGGAGATATATCCACAGAAACACGCAGATATAAACAAAAATCACGTAATTATGAGTTATAAGTGGTAGCTTCAGTTGTAGTAATAGTTTTAGAACTGATGTCTGTTTTTTTATTATTCGATATTTACTTAAGGCTAGACTTAGAGCACTTGCCAACATGTACACAGTTCACAGTGCACAATAGACACACACGAACACAAACAAACACACACACACACATACACACACACATAAACACAGACAAAATTGTAAAATACAACAAGATGTAATGCTTTGACGGAAAGAACACAATTCCCAGCCCAAGCACCCCAAAGAAATATACATATATACATATACATAGATATACATACATATATATATATAAATATATATATTAGACTGTGGTCAGTCAGCAGCCGCTGCGCAGATTCTTGCTGGACATATCATTATATTCGATCCATTTGCACAGTTCCGGCGGCAACGGTGGCTTCAGCTTTGCCGGCGTTGCTAATGTTGCAGCTGAGGCTGTTGTTGTTGTTGTTGTTATTGTTGTTGTTGATGTTGTTGTTGTTGTGCTTGCCACATGACCATTTTCGGCCTGTGCAACGGCATCCAAAGTGGCCATCGTCGTCGTCGTCCCAATGCCAACCGGCTGCAGGCTGGCCGTGGAGCTGAGCGTATGCCTCGATGACTGCAGTGGCGTTGTGGCCGTCTGCTGGGCCAAC
Organism: Drosophila fungiperda; assembly: GCA_035042345.1. Lineage (NCBI taxonomy): Eukaryota > Metazoa > Arthropoda > Insecta > Diptera > Drosophilidae > Drosophila > Drosophila fungiperda. The sequence continues at coordinate 325,200 of JAWNLM010000015.1, read as the reverse complement.
AGCTCGGCCATCACGCTGTCCATGGAGACATCGATGACACGCTGGCGACAGATGACAATGCAATGGACAAACTTATCCGAGGGTCGCACAAAGCGATGCTCCATAAACAGTGATTGTTCGTCCCAATAGATGATCTATGATGCAAAGATTACAACGGATTCAAATAGATATTTGGATGTCTGATTGGTTAACTTTCTCATACGCACCCTTGAGATGATCTTGAAGCGATGAAAGGGCCGAATAAAGCGGCGATATCGTATTGTGGCAGCACCCTGAAACACAGATCCACCCAGCCGACTGATGGTGCGATACAGCTTGGTCCGCTCATAGAAATCGACGCGTGCAAAATCTAGTTCTCGAAAATATCGAGCATTATTCATATGGTAGAGCAGGGTGTCCACATCGTTGCTCAAGCAAACACCTATCAAAGGAAAAGGAGAAGGCCAAAAAGCAGCGTCGAAATACTTATATATATATATATACATATATATTTACATATTTGCTTACCATTGACTGTGGTGGCCTCCAGGATGTGGCAGCGTCGCTTGATAAAGCGCGCCAACAGCACACACAGGCACATGCGCAAGAAATAGTGCAGCTCCAGCAGGCCATAGAGCAGCACAATTACCAAGAGGCAGCTGAGCGCCACATAGCACAGCTGTTCCATTGCCAATTCCAATTCCTTACCAACAGCTAATTACAAAACTAACAAAAAAATAATAAAATCGGCGGAGGGTGGAAGCCAAGCAAGCGCTGCTGCTGCTTAGTCGGTTTGCTCTTGAGTTGTTTTCCGACTTTGTTTCTGCTTTTTGGTGGGTGGTTTGTTGTCCTGGCAAAGGACTGGATGCTGATGCGCTAATGAAAAATTAGGTCATTTTGCTGACGTCTCCCGTAGTGCCGCATCAGGTGATTGCTTTTTTTAATTTGGTTTTTTTTGTTGTATTATTGACATACACACACAGAGAGAGAGAGAGAGAGGGAGAGGGTGGGTTGTGCACAGGACGCGTTTAATAGTTTCGCTCAGTTACCGATATACGAGAGAATCACTAGCAACAACAAGCCATAAGCAAGACAACACACACAAATAGCAACACAACCTTAGCAACTACAACGTGTGCTATCAATTTTTGTTAAACGACGCGCCAACCGCAACGACAAAAGCGCACTAAAATCTTTTTGGCCAAATACTGTTGCCCGGCGCCGCTGCCGGAATAATCGAAGTCGTCGTTGCTGTTGCTGTTGCTGACAGCGACGTCTGTGCGCTGAATGACGTCGGCTTTGTCGTCGTCGCCGTCGCCGTCATCGACGGCGCTGTTTCTCTCTCAGTTGGCTGGCATCCTCGAAGAGCTTTTCACGGCACACAGAAAGCTGAGCAACAAAAGCTCTTTAAGGGATAAACCTGTTGCAAATGCAGCTGCCTGAAAGCTTTCTTAAGTGGCAGCTTCCGCTGCTATTGGCAACATATATAAAACAAATATTCATAAATCCAACTTCCCCAAATCGAACTTAGCCATATCCATTTGTTAGTAGAACCTTAGAAAACCGTTACATTTCTAGATTATGGTGAAGTTTGACTCGAGGTATTGTTTAGAATTCAATTAACATTATTTTTGAGTGCATTAAAAACCAAATTGCCAATGATCATCCTTATCTCAGTTATCTCTGTCCATATATAATTTATGCATTACCTGTTTTTTTATTCATGTAAATTAGTCAAAATAAACAAAGAATTGTGTGAAATAAAAAAATGCCGCTCAAATAAACGCCAAATTCTAAACACATTTTGTTAATGTACTCTAACGAAATCGGGCGAAACCCAATTTGGCACAAACGAGATTATTATGCTTCTATATTTGCCAAAATACCTCTCACAATATCGAGTAAAATAATCTTTGAAAGAAAAATACTATGCTAGACTAAAGAACTTGGGAAAATTCTAGAAAGAGGGTATCTGATTATTCAAACTACACAAATATAGACAATTTAAGTCTATACATGCAGGTTCATTGCTTCTTATATCAGTATCTCAACTGTATTAATATTAAAGTAAGAATATGTAGAAATATTCCAGCTTTGATATCTTTAACACAATGTTAAGTTATGGGTATCCTCGGCTTATATCTATACGCTATAGGCAATATTCAAAACAACAACAAAAAGTACCACATAGCATAGAATAGTGTATTTAAGAATTAAACATGAAATATCCCGTGATGAGGTCATATTTATTTGAACTCATGCTCATAACAAGATTAGGCTGTTCAGAAATTGCAAAAAAAAAAAAGATGTAAAAAATTGGCAAGGAATGCGGAATATTCAAATTATAGCACTATATCTTGTCGCAAATACTCTAAGATGTTCTTCAAGTTAACTAAGTACACAATTTAATTTGCTATTCCGAATAAAGAAAATACCAATTAGCAGGGTACGGGAAGTTTGCCTACAGCAGCAACAACAACCAGGCTGTGGAATTATTCTAGTACACGTGTGAATTCCATATTTGTATATGCGACTAAGCTAAATATGCAGTTTTCACTTTATTTGTTTGTTTTTTTTTTTTCGGATTTTATATTTTTTTTCTTTTTGCGTTTTCCGTTGAAACAAATTGAAAGGTTCAAAATTCCACACAGTTAAGATTGCATTTGTTTAGCTGTTTCTATTTTTGGTTTTTGTACGTGCTTCGATACGTTGAACATAATAACATTGAAGCGAAACACTGCAAGACTCATGTATTTTTTCATATCCAAGAGGATCGCTTAAATAACAAAGCATAACAAGTGGCTCCATGAAGATAAGTAAACTTAACATGAGGTCGCCTTAAAACGGGTGCATATGTATTTAGGTTTAAGATTTTTCTATAAAATAAAGAAATGCTCGTCAGAGCAGACCAGTTCGAATCTAAGCGTCGTCTCATCGTCTTGACTACACACTGTACGTGTTTCACACAGATAGTTAGATATATTCATACCCATAGACAAGTGCTGCACGTACAAACGTGTTATATATTAAACATTCTTGACGGGGCATTATTTGTAATTTAAGCGATTGTATTTTTTGAATCATTATATTATTATTTATATTTAATTTTTTGTATACATTTGCAGTGTGTATTCAATTTGAGTTGTATTTTTCCGTAAATTATATACATATATGGTTTTGCTGTTTAGAATTAATGTTTCTGTTTATCTTTATTGAACGCGATACAGATGGTAAACCACATTTTCCAGGCTCTAAAAAAATATTTTCTTTATACTATAACTAAAATATAAACTGAATTTTAAGAACTGTTTACCCTTTTCATGTAAAAAGCCTGCAAGGATATTCAAGTTTAATGCCGAGTTACATTTCGTTTCTTTTATGCCTTTTCGTACAAGATTTACAATTTGTTTTCTGCGTTTCTGTGTTTTTTGTTATTGTTGTGCCGCATGCAAAGTAAATAATATTAACTTTAATATCTGTTAACACATATTTATTATTTTTTTTTTCATTCGTTTTTACAAATGGGAAACAGAAAGGGAACAAAATCACTTAAAACATTTGTATTAAATCTATAAAATGAACAAACAAAAAACCATTTAAACCAATTATCCGATTGCTTCTAATTTTGTTGTTAACTGTTTTTATGCTTAACATTAGCGGATCGATGCAATGTGTGTGAGTGGGGAAGGGGCTGTAAGGTGCAATGAATACAGACATATATTCGATATATATACGATTACATAATATGTTGAATATGTTGTATCTGTAGTTACAAATAAGCTGAGAAGCTTATAGATTTTTCCAACATATATATATATATATACATATGCATATATATTTTAAGATATATTTGTATATGCACTTATAAATATAGTATAGGTATGTACAAAGGCTATGCAGAATTTCCTGGTTTCGTGGGATTTATCTATATTTATCTATGTTTAGCAACAAAAAAAAACTGCCCAGAAAAATTATAATATTAACATATTGTTAGCAGCTTAGCGGCAATATAAAGTAGCTGAGGTTAGAAGTACGAATTGTACAATTTTATTTATTTATTTATATATATATATATATATATATATATTGCGGGTTCACAGCATGGCTTCGAGCTGATCTTGCTCACGTTCACGCTTTATTCTCTTTATCCTTCTCTCGTTCGCGTTCTGCTCTCTTTCACTATATCTTATTTTTTATCTATCTCCGCCTCGATTATTTGTGTCTTCTCATTGCCTGTATTCAGTGTTGTTTTGGGGTTTGGATGGTCCACATTGATTATAAGGCTTAAAAAATACACACATATCTCATTACATGCCACTTGGATTTTCTTAATTTTACAATACAATTTATTACGCTGGCTTTCTTTAGTCTTCAGTGTTCCAACTAACGCTATTCATTATCTCTATTTGAAACTTTTAAACTCATTTGCCTCCCTTTTTATTTCTCTCTCTCTCTGTCTTTCTCTGTTAATCCTCGACATCAATTCAAATTTCAAAACTTCCGACGAATCCTTTTGGTTCCTGTTAAATTCAGCATAGTGTTTCAGGTTGCGGAGCAGCAGCAACATCATCATCATCAACACCATCAATAATCAATCAGAACCAAGCACCAGGCAGCAGCATTCCAATTCCAATTCACAGCTTTCCAGCTATCTGTCTCTCTCTCTCTGTCTCCATCTTTGTTCATCTCATTTGGCTTTTTGGCAGAGCGCCTCAAAGTCGCAGCGCTCCACACTGTCCTCATAGTTGCGGCGCAGTGTTGACAGCGGACAAAGATCGTCATCCTGTGGACAACCGGGCAGGCGCACCACTCGCTCCTGATGTAAGACAAGCACGTGTGGATCCTTCGCAATGCAGCTGCAATTAAATCAATTTCAATTAGTCGAATGGCGTTGAGTTGTCTGTTGGTACACTGAATACTCACTCATAGCGCACAAATGCCAAATTGGTTGCGAACGCATCGATTTCACTTGTGCGCCAACGGCGCTTATTTTCAAAATCCTTATACGTCAGCGGCCGCTCATCTTTGGCGACGCCCAGATGGGCCAGTATCTTGAGCAGCGTTCCCGAATGGGTAAAATAGAATGTGGCATTGGCGCGCGGCCTTGGGGTACTTTATATACATGCAACAAACAATAACAACAAACAATGATTATCAATTGATCTCAGATGTCAATTTGCATTTCACGGTATCACTTCGAATGAAAAAATGCAAAAAAAATTACTAATTAATTTAATCGAATCGAAACGAAATCAACCCAAGAACTGACTCCGAACTTAATCTATGAGCTAAAATGTTATCTTTAAATTTGAACAACGAACTATCTCTTGGCAAACATTGATTTTAAATGTATAATCGTTAACGTTGAAACCAATGTTAGACCAAACTCTAAAGCTAATTTTAAACCAAAACAAATGTAATGTAATCTAATCAGAAACGAAAGCAAATTTCGTTGCTAGAAATATATATTCATATTCGTATTTAAATTTGAAACTCACTCGATGGCCACAAACATGTCAGCGATTGCCGGGCAGGCAATGCGATGCGTCAACTCATAGCCGTAGCCATCGTTCCAGTAGTACTCGAGATCCTCGGCAAACTCCAAGGCGTTTAAGGCGGCGACATTGAAAAAGCGACACCAGACGGACGGCGGCTTGTGGCGTTGCCAGGCCGTCTCAAATGCGCACACGGTGTACATGAGCTGAACATCCTGGGGGGTAAGGTTCATAATTTGTGTGCTGGAACGCACATGCGCCACGGCTGACTGCATAGCTGGCTCCGCATAGAAGCTACGTGCATTAAACATTGTTTCAGGATTCTTATCGACGTCCGTTTTCCAGCGATTGCAGAGTTTATAAAACTGTAACGAGTTAAAAGTAACGAATAACGAGTTAAATACACCGAATGATTGAGACCGATATAAAGAGACAGAGAGAGAGAGAGAGAGGGAGAGTGTAGCAGATGTAAATGCTCTTGCCATACTGCTAACAACTGAGGAGAGAGAAAGACTGGATGCAGCGAGTAAGTACAAATAATAATAGCTACTCGTTACTTGTTGTTGAGCCCACTCGTTATATATACGATATAGTGTATATCAGTAAGTGTAATAAAAAAAAAAAGACAGAGATGGAAAATTGGATATTAATTAGGGTACTTGTTGTGCTATTTACCAGGTGTTGGGCTGTAGACAGCAACCGTATTGTCCACAAAGCCCACCGCCAGCTGCACCTTGTAGGGATGAAATGACAAGCATGTGGGATATCCAATTTTCGAGCCCATAAATCCCTCGTTGTTCCGCAGGATGCTCTGTGTGCGTCCATTTAGCGAATATATGCTAATTTTCGATGCATTGCCACAGGCAACTGCATCTGCCTGCTGATGGCATGCCATTGCTGTAATATCCGCACCGGTGTCCCACTGATGTACGATGCCACTGCCACTGCTAGTACCAGAACTAGTTGCAGAATCATTTGCACTTGCCACACTGTCGCCGCCGGTGCGACAGGCACGCATGTCAATGACACGCACCTTGCCAGCCGTACAACCGGTGACAAGAAATGTCCGCTCCGAACGCAGGCACACATGCAGAATGGGTGACGAATGCTCCAGATAGACATGGACGCGTGCCGATTGCGGTGAACAGCGCTTATCGAAGACACGCACACTGCCATCCGTGCAGCCGGCGACAATCATATCGCAGCGTGTATTTGCCTCAAATGGCGACACGACGCGCACCGTTGTCTCGCTGCGTCCCAGATGCAGATCGCTCAGTCGCAACTCTCGCTCCACATCCCAGATACGCAGAAAGCGATAATAATCGCTGCCAACGACCAAATGCTGGCTATACTGCTGCCAGGCGGTGACGATATTTGTGCTGGCCAGCGAGCCGACGCCAGCAGAGTGAAGTGATACGCCTCCCAAGCCGGCACCCGTTGAACCGCCACCAATACCCGGTAGGCTGGTGTTCGAGGAGCAGCTGGCGCCACCGATACCACTGCCAGCGGAATCCGTTATTAGGCGCTGCAGATAGGAATTGTTGCCGCCATAATTATGCCGAGGCAGTGCATCCCAGGCGCTAATTAATCTTGTTGCTGTCGCCGACGCTGGCATCATTGGCGTCTCCGATGCTGGGCCAGTTGAGGCGCTGCCAGCCGATTGCCAGACGCGTATGACGCCATCATCGTGGGCAACGAGCATCAGGCCCACATCCTGGGCATTCAATTGTTCAAAACTGCTAACACGCGCAAATTGCGAGGCACTTGCTAAGCGGGCGTAGGACTGAGAATGCGAACAACTCCTGTTCTTGGTGCCCATCTCGGGCAGTGGCGCCTCCGTCACATAGTTGAACACCGAGTTGCGCACAAAATCGTAGACGAGCACCTTCTCCTTGTAGGCGACAGCGATTTGGCGCTCATATGGCAACAGTTTCACCAGCGATGGCGTAAATTGAGTTTTCCGCACAAAACTGAAGGCGTCCAGCCGCTGGATGCGCTGCGTCTGATGCTCGCTCAGCGCCTGAAGACGATGCAACTTATTGCGCTGATACCGATATTCACGGATGCGCAACGCCGTCGAATTACGATCGATAGGCCACCGCTGCTGGCCCTCCTCCTCCTCGGTGCCATCGTCGGCGAAGCTGTAGCGCTGCTTGCCCGGCCGTGTGAAATATGAGATGGCCCACGGGATGAGCTGCGTCTGGACGATCGGTTGCAGCTGCATTGACTTGCCACTGTTGGCATCCGAATAATGATTGGTTTCGCTGCCGCTACTCCGTGCCGAATGATTGCCACTCATACCGGTTTGGCCAGCGGAGGAAGCAGCTGCCGCAGCAGCACCACCAGCAGCACCAGCCGTAGGAGCTGTTGATGGCATAGCTGTTGCACCACCATTACCACCGTCCGGCTCATCATTCATGGAGCTGGTCCGCAATTTACGCTGCTGTGCATCTCCGCCACCGGACATCCGCAATTTGAGTGCCCATCGGCTGGCCGAAGAGGGTGCATTGCCAGCTGCACCACCCACAGCACCGGTGGCCGGTGCATGTGCGCCACCAACTGGCGGTGATTCACCACCCGCGCCAAGATAATTACAACGCGTATTTGGACTGGGTGGCAGGCTAACGCTCGAACTGCTCAAGTTGCTGGTGTTGAGCTTCTGTTCGGTATCCCGATCTCGATTCCGATCTCGTCCACCTGCGCAGCCAGCGGTTGTCGCATTTGTTGCCTCCTTAGCGGTTATCATGCACAACGCCGCATCGCGCACATGTGCAATGATTTTCTGTGCGGTCGTCGCCACTTGGGGGAACGGATCCTGACCAAGATTATAGATGCCCTGCCACAGCTTGGTAAAGATGTACTGAAAGGGTATCGCATTCGTTGTGTTACTGCTCCCGCCACTGCCGCCCATCGATACATTGACAGCGCTGACGCTGCTCATATTGAAAATGGAACTGGAGCTGACGCACAAACGAATACTAACATGCGGAGCTCGATCCAAGCTATTTGAGGATTGGGGCGGCGTCGGCAGGCCGTGGGTGATACTCGCCGACCGTTCACCGCCGCACGAGACCAGCGATGAGGTGTGGCTGTTCATGTGCTCCGACATGTACACGGTGACAAATTGAGACTCGAAGAGCAACACCATCCATTGCAAGGCCGCAGCCAATTCAAGACGCACCAGCGGCGACATATCCTCGCCGACCGTTTCCAGTAGTGTGATGGCTATGATGCGATCAATATTATTCGCCTGCTCCTCACTGCGATCGGTTACGGAACTGATGAATGTGCCCAGGGCAAAGACGGCAGCCGCTCGGACTTCGGGTATCGGATCACGGAGCAGCACGTAGAGCTTCTCGTGCGCCAAATCACGGGCACCGGACCAGCGTGCCTTCTCAAAATTCTGCCAGAGCATTCCCAGGCAAATGGCCAACCATTGACGCAACAGCCAACTGCTATCGTTCAGCTGCTCCAGGCAAATGGAGAGCAACGGCCCCTGGAGCGCACTCGTCTGGCCGAGCAGAAAGCTATGCACAATGGAGGCGAGCACAAAGGCGGACATTGTGCGATGTTGTTTGCTAACGCCAGTGTCCTGCAGCACGGTCAAAAAGTATTTGTACTCCTTGACTAGATCCACCTGGCAGCTGGGATCGACGGCTAAAATCTTGGCCCAAATGAATACCAATACGGGGCGCAGTTCACGCGTCGAGCTCTGCAGCAATTTTAGCACATAGGGAAAAATGCCGACACCCAATGCCAAATTGACTGCCCACGGTCCCAAGTCCAGGAAGCGTGCCAGCAGTTCCAAGGCACGCAATCGATGCACCTGGGAGAGCAACACCTGCAACACAATCGGCAACTGTTCGGGCGGTGTACGCGACTCCGATTCACTGTCCAGCCACACCTGAAACGCGGTCAACTGGTGCTCGAAGAAGGGCAATTGACGATATGCCGCCTGCTGTTCCAAAATGTCGGGCAGCTGTTGCAGCGCCAGATCCACAACCAGATCCCAGGCCTTCCACATGGCATGACGGTGGCAGGGAGGCAATGCCGGCAGCGAAACTGGTGTACAATCGTGACTACGCAGTATGCGCTCTGCCAACAGGAAATTGCGAAATAGACTAGCAACGAGCAGATCTTGTCGGAACAGACGCTGGAAGAGCTCACGCGGCAGCGTATTCCATGCAATCGTATCCGTAATGGCCGTGAATATCCAATTGAGCTCACCCATCATGGTGCGCCGATCGTTCACCTTGCCGGGTATCTTGTCAATCAATTCGCTCTGGATGCGCGGCACCATGCCCAGTTTCTCCTGCATCGCATACCACTTGAGGGCGATATTAATTGGTGTCGTCAAACAGCTGGTGAACAGATCTGCCGGCAGTTGCGCATTCATCGGTAATATCTCATTTGCGGCACATGCTGCCAAATGTATGCAATTCTTATAGCTAACAGGCTGAGTGGCTGACTGTGTTCCGGCCAATGCCTGAGCGGCAAGTGCCTTCTCCAGTTCGTGTTCATGCTGCTCGGCGTAGGGCTGAAACGAGTTGATGATGATGCCCGCATTGGAGCAATCATAAACGTAGATCGATGGTGCCGCCATCCAATTGATCAGCTCAAAGATGCTCAACGGTATATATTGTGTGAAGGTCTTGTTGAATACCCAGATTTCACCATTTGCCGTCGGCTTGGGCACCCCATGGCCATTGTAGTGGAACAGGATGCGTTCACCTTTGGCATTGCGACGCAACGAGGTGCACAATTTCTTTACATCCTCAACGGTTGGATCGTGGCACTTCTTGTAGCGCGCACGAGGCTGCCAGCGTTCATATTGCATTTGCAGATTGCTACCGATTTGCTCCATCGCTTTGGGTGCCGACACCGAACTGGGATCGATCCAACACTCCAGTCTCGAGCATGGCTGTATCTTGACCACATCGGGCGGATCGACGCCAATGTTCAGGCAGAGGACGAGCGCAACACTGGCCGTTTTCATACGTTCCCGAATGCGCCACGCGTGACGATCGTAGCGCCATTGCACAATTGATTCCTGATGACGCATCGCTGAGAAGCTCAGTGGACACTGTTCGTCCTCAATAATGCCACAGTCGAACAGGCTTAAACGATTTTGGAATAGTTTACGCAGCGGCATTAGTGAATTCTGGTGCTGCTGCTGTTGTTGTTGCTGTTGTTGTTGTTGCTGTTGTTTCTGCAGTTGCTTCTCCTTTGAGTTGCGCGTTGCTGTGGCACCTGTAGTGTTTGGCATTTTACGTGTATCCTCGCCACCAACGACGTACAACAAGGTTACCTTGTTGCCGCTGCTGCCAGCAGTGGTGTTGCCAGTGTTGTTGTTATTATTGTTGCTGCTCTTGTTGTTGTTGCTGTTGCTGCTGCTGCTGGTGCTGCTGCTACTGTGCTCTCTGGTTGCAATGGTCGAAATCGGCAATTGCAGCGCCATCCTATTGCCTTTTTCTGCAAACCAAAATTTATCTAATGCTTATGCACATATATATATATCTATCAATTTATGTATATATGTGTGAGTGGTGTGTATATTTACAAAATTATAGGCATTTGTTGTTGCAATTCGCCAAAAATTGTCTATGCAATTACAACAGCATGCATGCACAAGCAAGTCGACGTCGACGACGACAAACAACAACAACAACAACTGAAACGTAGACGGAGAGAAGGACGAAAACTGCGACGGGAAATTCTGCTGCTGCTGCACATAACCAAACAATTTTGCAGCTTCAATACAACGGCCACGGTGACGGCGTTGTCCTAGTTGCGCTGCTGCTTTATTCAATCGCACAAATCAACAAATAATAGAACACAGAAAAAAAAAACAACGTAAACAAATATTTTTTAAATAAATATCGACGAGAAATATTTGATTGGAAATGCACGCGCTGATCTTAAGTACGAAATACGCACTTGCGGCACTTCGTATTCCTCTTTTTCACTCTCTGCGTGTGTGTGGGTGTGTTGTGTATGCTTATGTGCTTGTTCGTCTATCCCTCCCGTTATGTCTATTCTTTCATTCGTGGCTGCCACCGTTGATTTGGCGTGCATAAGGCTACCAGACTGCTTCGTTTTAAGCCCGCCATATTTAAAATGCGAAAAATCGAGTATTTCCATTCATTCATTATAAATATATATAAATTGTAATTCTAGTTATTGGAACTCACCCTTAAAACTGGATCACGATGCGATGGTTTTGGATAAGTAATGGCGTGTATGCGATGACGGCCAAATAATCCAGTTGCAAAACTCTGAGCGCTTTTCAGCGTACGCTGTGTGGCGGTGTATTTAATATAGAACCATTCTGGATTATAAATATCGGGCAGTATATTTGGGAATCGCGATTGCATGCGTTCGGCGAGCTCAATTAATTCATCTTCGCCTTCGGCAACCAACAGTTTTTCATCAATCGTATCAATGTGATCCCAACTCCAGTGACGCAGCTCATTTAGTTCGTCTGCGCAGAAATTTGGTGGCGATTGTTTCAAAAGAAGTGCCTTGATTTCAGTTAGTCGTATTTTTGCATGCAAAATAACTGATTCGCTGGGATTTCGAGTACCATGCCGTATTATGGCCCAAACTCGCGTCGGGTGGCAGCCTTGTACAAAATAAATATAGCAAATACGAGACGAATGAGCATGTGCAGTGAATAAAACAAAAACAGCTGTGCACTGATTAAAAAGTAAATTTTTTTTAGGCAATAACAGGCATACCATCGTATTTCGGTGAAGAATCATTATAATTGGCAATGACACGATAAGGTGTCTTTGTGGATAATCGGCGCTCGATGTCAGAGCGATCCACGTTGTTGCAGGCAGCATCTGCATCAGTTGTTGTCAGATGATGTAGCAGCAGTAGCATTAATGAAAGCGGCATTAGCAAAACGTACGAATTAAGCATTTTTCCAGAAAGGGGAAAAACTTGTAAGATAGTCAAGTTATGGACAACTAAATATCAAGTTAAAAACTTAAAAAATTGAAGGAAAACTAACTACACACGTTCAACGGTAAAAACAGTACAACAAACAGCCTACAAATACAAACGAATATTATCATAAAAGGGAAGCTGCAATTACTTTGGGCGTTCTCATACACCGAAAATATAAAAACAGCCTCACATTAGTGCATTTATCTGGCAACGCTTGCAAAGAAATACTCGATAACTATTTCTCGGCGATAGCAACGCAGTGAGACAGAAATAGGCATTTTGATAATATTCGCAAAACAAAAAAAAATTAATGACACCAAATAATTACCAGACTCGGTCTAAGACCAAGAAAAACCTAATCCAGAAAGCATTTAATGCAAGAACTATCGATGCACCCGCTAATCCCAAGAGTGCTAAATGTGTAAAGCACGAGAAGCACAATAATCATGTAAAACCCCGAAAAGTTGCATTAACTTCGGGAGCAGCAGAACTGGTCGATTGTTCACCTGAGACAATACAGGATAACAAAAAAGGAGCGACTGGGAAATCATTAAGTAAGATATCGAATTATGATAACAAAAACAACAGCTGTGATGAGAGTGCTCAAGAACTGGGAGATAAAGTGAATTTAATGCTTTCAAAGATGTGTATTGTGCATCTATCCGAAAAGAAGACACCAAAAGTGGGCTTCACAGAGGATGACTTAAAGAGCTTTTTGGCTAGCTCAACTATAAAATCAGTTAATTTGGCTGCTAACAGCACCGCAGAGGTGAACAAACTTTCTTATATGCATAATATGATACTTTCAAATTGACTCCTGATATATTTCAAAATGTCTTCCCTTTGTTTTGCAGCTATTCCAACGTTTTATCGACGCCACATTCAATTTAAAGAAGTTGACACTTGCTGAACTAATTGATCACTATCATCTTGCTATCTTAATGCAGTCATATAATCCGCTGGAAACTGATTGTATGGGTTACCGTTCCGAGCTACTTGACGCTGTGGCTAAACTGTGCATCGATTTGCCAATTGATTGCATTAAATTAATAGGCACTGTTCTATGTGATATATTTGTAATTGGAACGGGCATGGAGCGTATGGCTAAGGTCGTCCAAATGCAAAAGGCGCTCGCGATTCTAATTATTAAGGATGACTTTAGTTGTCAGATTGCGATGAGTATTTTGCTGGCCACATTCGTCAAGGTGTTGGGTATGCCAAGAAAGAATACCAATACTGATATTGTACGTACTTAATCAAAACCGATAACCATAGTTCATTATCAGAAAAAAAAAACACTTAATAATATATGCATTTGCAGATCAGTGAGGTCTGCGAAATGGTGAAGCTTATTGACTGGATGCAGATGAGCATCGCCGGTAATGTCGCGGACATATTTGCCCTAGTGCGTAGCTACTCGCTGATCATCAACTCGCCTCACAACCGCAAAGCACATGCTGACTGTGCCACTCGAATGAGCAGCCAAACACAGGAGTATTTCCTTCATGTCTTACGCGCAGTGCGCTGCTCCTCCAACTTTAGTAATTTTGAAATGATGGTAGCTGACACCTTAACTATATGGACTTTGCTTTAAAACAGAGCTATTTTAAATTAAACCAATTTGAGTGATAATTCTATGTACTTTGTTATCTTTGGTTCATATGTGTAGACAGTCAAAATTGCGTACTTTTAATTTTAATTTTGATAATTAATTTCTTCTTTTTTCTGCAGGTGCAAAGTTACATATGTGGCGCTTACAACTGTTAACTTTTTAATTGTATGTAACAGGCAGAAGGAAACATCTCTGACCCCATAAATAATATATATTCTTGATCAGGATCGAAAGCTGAGTCGATATAGCCATGTCCGTCTGTCTGTCTGTGTGTAGGAACACGCTGATCTCAGAGACTTTAGGAGATATAGACTTGAAATTTAACATATAGGTTCTCGTATATCCAGGGCAGATAAAGCTAGCTTTTTTCCAATGACGGCCTCTGTTTCTCGATTATTGCTACATTTCGATTTGCGATATCAATAAATTCACAAACTTTAAAATGTAGAATCTTTTAATTAATACATAATATGCATATTCATAATATTGATTCACCATCTAGACTACTAAACTAAACTTAAATTAGAATATTTTTAACAACTGGATTCAGGGTATATTGTAGTCGTGATTACTCGATTGCAGCATTCTTACTTCGTTACATTTTTTTACATGAATTACTGGCAAAAATTTACTTGTCTTAGCTTAGCTAAAAACTTCTTGCATTTCCGTACATATCGATGCGCAGTTAAAAGAAGGAATAATAAAGAGACACATCGCTATAGAAAAGATATAGGTTGGCGGGGTTATCGATATAATGTGATGGAGCGTTTGCCACATGACAAGGAGCAAAAAGTGAAGCAGGTCATGCTCATGCACAAACCATCCGTGATATTTTTTTGATCTAAAACAGAATTTTGCGTAAGTGTGTTTGTTAAAATCATTTATATGTTGTACTAATTTTGAATTATGTGTTAAGGTGGCCGAAGGCAGGTTACGCCGTAAATCCGAAACTCTGCGGCAATCATACCGACAAAGGCATCACCACGGTTATTTCTACTGGATGCAATTTTTTTTTGCTACGACGAGGGAACATCTCGGATATTTATTTACATTTGCCAAAGGATACGCGCATGCGCAGCGGCAAAGAGCACCGCATATATTTTATTTCAGTAGGTGAGTGTGTTCAAATAATTAACCAGTTCCATCACGTATTCCTCAGGCTAAGCCATCCAAATCGCATAAGTCAATTTAAGCAAAGATTGGCGAACAAAACGTAAATTATTCAAAACGCATGAGCTGAAAAAATTATTATCCCGCTCAAAATTAAACTGCGTCATGTATATTGAAAATTACGGAATGTGAATATATTTATGAAGCCAAATCTGTGCACCTTGATTGAGTGAAACTTGCATACGTATTTGTACAAAACAAAATTTGAAACCTGTATGTACACAATTAAACATTGAGGCTATACTTAAATGCATTATAATTTAATTCATATGTTATTCAGTTTGTATATCATTTATTTTATTTATTTAAACTTACATAGTTATATTTATTTAAAAATTCGGCATCCTACTTAATGTTTTTTGTTAGCCTTTTTGGAATAAAACCCCCTAGTACCGAGTACTTATATAACAGCTCTAAGAGGGTTAGATAGGGAAATGAAAAATAATTGATTGTAATAATTTGATATTTTGTCGAATTTGGCAAGGTTCCTAATTCAATTTTAAATTTGAATTGCCGCCTAAAAAATATTCGCCACCTAGCGGCCAGTTTTGTTTGTATATATTTATGTTAAATAATATATTATAAAGAATGATTATGGTGTGTGCGCAAGTTCTATGGTGTGGAGAAATGTCAAATGATTGATCGTCAACTTTAGTTTATGGACGATGGTCCAAAGAATCAGTACAGGCCCATTGCAGGAAGGGCGGGCTTGCCAACCTTTTCTTTTATTCTGTGCGTGCATCTAGGTCTTTATGTAGTGTTGCGTAGGTCGAGTTTTATATTGGAGTCTTCACGTCTAAGCAACTGAGATAGCCGAGGTTTCCCAATGTTAAAAACTTGACGAGTTACAAACTAATTGACTTCCATTAATTCGGCTTTGGTTGAGTTTATTTATTATTTGTTATATATCTCATTAAAATCAAATGCAAATTCGCCGATTAATATCGATCACTTAATAAACATTAGTTTAATGTATCGATGTATTTATTTGCTTCAGACACTTTTTTAATTTAACCGTTACTTTTTCATAAAGCAGCTGTGCCTAAAATTCAGTTTTTGTGCAATTTCCGAAAATTGCCAATAAGTGTTTCTAGTCGATGTGAAAATGCATACAAACATTTGTCAAATTGTTTTCTGGCTAAAAGCAATAGTCAAAAAAATTAATTTGGAAAAAAGTTTTTTTTTAAGATATGCAATTATTTAAAGCTAACAAAAATATATATTTCTTGTTTTTAGATTTTCTCAATCAATTGCAACGGACACGTCAATAACGTTGGTGTTGCAAAATAAGCTTTTTGGGGGCGGTCAAAAGCTCACAACTCACAAACGCCCATGTCGGCCCTAACTGGGGCGCAAGTTGGAATTAGTGGTCGACGTTGGCTTAACACCTGGCATTCTGCCTGCTTAACTTGGCTTTGTGCATGTAGAAAAATTAAAATTTTTTAGTCGCGCAACGAACTACCAATGTGACGGACCCGTTACATTTTAAATATCTATACCAAATAGAATAATTACATCGTGTAGAGCACGGAAATTTTTGTTCGTGTGTGTTGTGCTCATTGTGTTATCCTTGCTGTAGTGCTTTGAAATGCGTTTTTTGTTCGACTAGCATATGGCGCCAAAAAATGCGCCGCCGCACGTGCCAGCTGTTTATTGCGCAAAAAACTAATCAGAGGTAATGCTGACCTTACGGTTTTTACCCCCACTTCACTATCCATACTCGTATAACATATATATTTTTTTTAGCTTTGTATTTGTGATTTGTTACGCTGTGGCACGCAACCGAGAAAAAAGTCTAACTTTACTTCATTGTAGCACGCCACCTGTTGGTTGGCAGCTTTTTAAATGCCGTTATGCCGTATGGGGAGCCTAAAGCGTACAATGATCGATTAATGACAGTTTTATTTATGGAATTCGCAGCAGAATTTCTATAAGACCCGTTATCGCAGCTGACCGTAGATAAAAATAAAACACATATACACCGGCACGCAGGGCCAAACATTCAAAGACGTATTTAAATAATATGCTTTTTGGATTAGAAGCCCGGCTTGTCCGGTTAAGCTAACCGCACGTGTTCTGGACACGTGATTTCGGGGCACGTAAGAATCCTTAATAACTAACGAAGTTTGAAAACAGTTGGGCAACGAAGAAATAATGGATAAAGTTAGAGTACATAGTTTTCATATTACCAATTGTATGCAATCCAAATGATAACAGGAGAAATATAGTTTACTTTTAAGTAGAGTACAATTTTTAATCTATTCCCTTATTTTAATTTAAAAAATTATAAAATAAAATATGATATAACAAAATAAGAAAAAATAAATAAAGTTATGAATTGTATATTTTTAAATAACTAATTTAAGTGAATGGCCAATATCAATACATCTAATAAACCTGTTGCATCTAATATCGTGAATTTTTAATTGTTTTCAAATCGGGAAGCAAAATCGGAAACAATAACAATAAATTGGAAAACAACGAAATCAACGTAATCAAATCAATTCAAAACATATCATATCATATATGAAATGACCACAGCGTCTCGAATACTACTTGTACTAATAATTATTTTCGAGTATGATTAATCTGTGTCAAAAGACATGTACATAAATATATACATAAATATGTATATATATTATACATATATACATATATATAGGTCTTATCGCCCACCGAGCGGTAATTAATTTTTTTGTTTTTGGCCAATGGACAACTCGAAAATTGTTAGCAAATGACAATGACACAATGATCGAGCGATAATAATGCCAATGATAAATGATTGAAAAATAACGGCACATGGCGCATTTGTTTTAGTTTTTGTTTTTGTAGTTGCCTATTAATTCTCTTCGTTTTCATAGCGTCGTCAGGCTGCCAGAGGCACCGCAATTTTGCGTGCGTGTTGTGAAACGTGCTCAAATTGTGTTCAACACCTGCCAAAGTGAGCAGGATGCTTGTGCATGTGTGTGTGTGCTATGTGTGCTTCTTTCTTTGCTTGCACTTCCTTTGCGCGCTTTCAATTGAAAACTTATAAGACAAGGGGCGACAGGCGACGTGGAAAGGCAAAGAGAGCTTTTATGCGGCTGGTGCTGTCAAATCGGCCGTTAGCGCTGTGCGCTGGCGTCGCTGGCCACGATGGCGACGGCCGCGCTGCTTGCTTAAAAGCTAAGGACAGTTCACAGCGTTCAGTTCGTAAAGAGTAGTCGCCTCGCGCGGTTTGGCGGTACGACAAACAAAAAATAACAATAACGTCAAATAAGCACAAAATACATACCGATTTGCCGCAAAACACACACACAGAAGCATCTAAATATAACTGTTGTTCAAAAACGCGCTGATACAAAAATTTAAGAACTGGCAGCAATAACAACAACCAATCAAAAAGTGGGCAACAGTAATGTTAAAACACAAAAAACATAAGAAAATCAAAAGAAATAATAAGCAAAATATTAAACAATATATAAAGCAGCTAAAAATAAAATGAAAGCAAAAAAAAATGTTTGTTAAGTTCGTTTTAAACCAAAAGCAATTAAATTCAAAAATGATGATCATAAAAAATGCTCAACTAGTTATAAGCAATGCAAATTTAATTTAGGGATTTTTTTTTTTGTAAAGTTTTGTTGTTTTTGTTTTTGTGTGTGTTGCCAAGCCGAAGTATTAGCTTAAGATTTGCATAATCGAAAAGAGCAATTAGTATTTAGATGAGCATCATCACGAGATCAGTTGAGCGTGCTCTAAGCCGGCCTCCACGCATCCAGCTTAAACACTCAGAGAAAATCACTCTTCCAATTTCGATTCAAGTACAACCGGTACTCAATTCATATATATTTTTTTCTTTAAATATCAAGCACAATTCAATTTTGGATTGTTCTTAGCATTAAGTTAAAATTATTATTGTTTTCAAAATAGACTATTGCTGCACTAAAACAATTAAGTGTCTTTTCAAGGAAAAAAATAGATGTTTCCAACATTTTAAGTATTTGTTTGGGATGAGATCAAAAAATAGTCGCCTTACTTTTTTCTGAGTGCAGTAAGCAGCCTCCACATACCCTGGCTGGCTGCGGCGCAGATGCGGCCCACGCTTATTCACTGTTCTCGCAGAACTAGTTTTAATTTTTTTTTTATTTTTTTTTATTTTTGCAATATCTGTATCTGAATTAAAATTTAAATACTATGCAGCAAAAAAAAAAAAAATTAACAAAATTGAAATTTGATCAACTTTTTGCATCTCTCTACCGGCGGCGTCTCCGTTTGCTGACCCACCACAAAACACGTTGTTGGCCATGATCGACAGACAGGCGGGCAGACGTACACTTGGCCTATCAAAATATGGTTGAAGCAAGGAGCACAGTAGATGATATCAGCATCGATGATCGTCAACGATTCGAAGTTTGACAAGCTTATAGTGCGATTGATATCGCTCAAAGAATTTCAAATTTTCACTAAAGCTCAATGCTAGTCAAGCATTTTTGTTTTCTTAAAATACGTTTCATAGTCTGATCAAATTGAAAATGTGTAAAAAGCGTATCATGAAATTGTGAAAAGTATGTAACTAAAGATGATTGGCAAACTATTTAATTTATAAAGGGAGTCCATTAAAAACCCAAAATATAATGGTTTTTAAATTTTTTTTTTTGAGCTATATAAATGATGCTGTTTAGCTATACAAATTAAACGCTTACATGTATCAAGTTGAGTTTTACAAAGAATGAAAGCTCGTCTTTATACTATCAGTTGATCTAAAAAATGTGTGAATACGAAAACTTATCCTTAACTCGTCACTGAAAGAGTCCAATTAAAATTAATCTATATATACACACACGCATATATTGCTCGAAACTGAAAATCTAATTTCAATCCCTTTAATAAACCCATGAAACGTTTTAATTTATTTTTTTTTTCAAAAAGTCAACCGTATGTTTAATAATTGAATTTAAACAAATACAAATGCGCTGTACAAGCAAGTCAGCAACATATCTTCCTGCTTGTCAGTTAGATATAAATAATATGAATGCTCGTCTAAAAGATGCCCTGTATATTTAAAAGCGTTGTGCTTTGATCAAGCTAGAACATTAGTTGATAGATAGTGTATATATAAATAGGTCGATTAGGTAGAATTTCTCAGTTCCATGTGCCCCTTTTATTTGACCATGCGACAGGTGATTGATATAATAATGCGACAGTGACCGTTTAATATCAATTTTTTTTGCAGTGCTGACGACGCAGTGACATTTGAGAAGCCGTGCACAGGTGGTAGATTAAACATAAGCAGCGTGTAAATAATTTATCAAGATAAAAGGCCATCGCCAGAACGATATGTTGGTCACGCCCACAAATTCAACCAGCGACAACTTGCCGCTAGCGACGACGACGACGAATCTTAACAATGGGTATCTGCAGTCGAATGCACTGGATGAACTAAATGCAACAGTAGTCTCACCACTGCTGGGTCAACAACAGCAACATCAAACACAGCAGCAACAACAGCAACAGCAACAGGAGCAGCAACAACAACCGCAACACCAACATAAATTACCAACCGTTGTATTTCTCAGTCCGGATGGCAGCGGCGCTGTTGGCAGCGCCCTACAACGGAATGTGGTCGCAGCAGGGACAACGCCGATGACGGCGTCCACAACGACATCGCCCGCTGTCGCCAGTGATTGGCTGCTGCTGAAGGAGGCTCAACAGAGACGCCGCCTGCTCGTCCTGGCCATCGCCTTTACAGTCCTTGGTGCTGCTATCGGTGCGCTCGTCATCTATTTTGCCAGCCTGCATCAGCATTGCCTGCGCTATCAGCGCAACTCGGAACAGGATGCAGGTGAGCGAGAAACAGAGAGAGAGAGAGAGAGAGAGAGAGAAAGAGTTAAACAGGATGAACATACAAATGTATACGCACAAATGCCTTCACACACACACACACACACACACACACACACTAATGTGCCAAATTGGGTCACAATTCAATTACGATCCCGTTCCTTGTCGAGAGAAAAAAATGCAATTACCCTTCCATGACTGACAGAAAGACAAATTGGAAGGCAGTCAGTCAGGCATTCTATATATTTTATATATACTATATATTATTGATCGCGTTGATAATTTTTATTTTAAAAAAAAATACGTACAATTTTGTTACGCTTGTGTTAGTTGTTGGGTTCTCATCTTTTCGATGGATATTCCACATTTTCTGCTCGAACCAACTTTTAATCTGCTTTGATGTACTTCGAGAATTATTTTCCTGTTCACACCAAATCAGCAGATTTTGCTTCCGATAGCTGACCCAGTTTAGGTAAAATTAATTTGACGAGTGATACAACAGTTCAAATACCTTCCATAATTGTTATCTATCTATGCTTGTGATTCTTTGATAATAATAATATGAATACTTTTGCAGAAGTAGTTGCATTCTAACTGCAAATTGCGTTCTAACCACTCCTGTAAGGGCATCTATAAATTAATTTCTTCTTACAACAGGACATGCGAACAACAAAAGCTACAGAAACAGCAGCAACAAGCAGCAGCAGCAACAGCAACAGGCAGCAGCAACAGGCTGCCATGTTTTGCTCCTATCTCTTGTCAATGTGCAATGCAGTCCTGTCTATCAAACTAGCTTCAAACCAAAAGGCTCCTGCCCCCGCCAGTACCGCAAAACTGATTGACTGACCCCTCCAGTTTGCTGTATTCGCCTTATAGTTCCAATGCTCTTTGGAAATTCAATTACAAAATATGTCAAACAGCGAGCAACAACAATTGCAAATAGCAATGGGAGCTGACTGCCTTTCGACATTGCTGCCTTTTGTGTTGACTCGCACATTCCTCTTCAAAAATACACCCTTATCACCTTCCCCCAAAGGATTCTACACGGAAAAAAAAAAACAAAAACCAATAATTTTTAGGAAGGTATTTGTGTATAAAATGAGAATATTAAAAGTACTTTCAGTAAGAAGCAAATCGGTTCAGTTCTCCATTCAAGTGCATTACCTTATTTTACATCACAATTTTAGCAGCGTTGCAAAAAGTTTGGTCTTATTACAAATACAAAATACAAATATTTAACGCTTAAATCCTTGCAAATAATTTATACTCAATTAACCAATGTGGATTGACACCTTTTTCTCTGTGTACCCAGCAAAGGGTGAACTCCGTCGTCTTTTACCCATTGCTCATAGCTTATTGCTCAGATGCATTCATTCTCATACACCTCCGCACCGCTCCCCTTGCGGCATCATCCCCACCCATTGCCTGTGTGTGTGCGGAGGTTTTATCTACAACATTATCTAACATTCGTTTAATGCACACACATACATATTTCCATTTTGAAAAACCAATCATTTTATCCATGAATTTTCATTTCAAATTTATTTTCTTTTTATATCATTATAATTCTTTGGCAATCGATTGGCGGCAACCCTTCGGCTGTCCCTTTTGTCCAAAACATCACATGATTATATGGGTTTTGTGAAACGTGCTTTTAATATTTGGTGACAACAAATATGGAGGAAAAAACATTTCATTCATCGTTCTTCGTAATCGCCGCCCGGCTATCATCAAAGCCTATCTTTTCCCTTCGTGTTTTTTTTTACAACATATTTAAAAATAAATACTACAGCTATAAATACGCCTTGGACAAAGTTCTCATCTTTAATATGGGTGGACTCCAATATTTAATGGGTTGTGGGAATGAGAAATTGATTATTTATCAATATATTTTGTATGGTTTTACGCTTTTTCATCGAACTCAACATGGGTTATTCAATATGAGTGATGTATTTGAAGTTGGTCCTTTAAATTTTAAGCGCATGTCAGAAGTGCGCTTTTATCGAATGAGTGACTCCTTTTGTATATTCAGTATTTCTCATGCATAATTTCTAACTCAATTTACACAATTTAAAGAATACCAATTTCATTTAAATATGTTATAAATCATGCACAAATAAATCATGTATAAATTCATGGAGGACCTCGCCACAAATCTCTGAAATTATTTCGCTTTGCTCTCCCTCATTTTAACACACCCTCCCGTAACACCCAATTACTCATTGAATATTTTCCGTTCTCCCATTGTGCTCAACTGTGTCGCATTAGAGCTTTCAGTAAGTTCGACAAATGAAAATGATGAACACTGCCACAAGTTGCATTAGTGCTTCCGTATTTTATTATTTTATTATTTAATTAGCAAACAAGCAACCCAGCGCCCTAGATGAGTCAACAGGACTTGAGTTTCCCCGAATACAACAACAGCGCAAAACTGACTTAAGGCAGCCAAAGGAACAATATGGAATCCATAACTACAACTACAAAAAAATACAATATAAGCATGTGATAGAGCAGGTATCGAGATAGAGAGTGGGAGGGGTGGGAGTGTGGTTTGTACTCAGTGCATATTCACTCAGAGAAATATTATAGTGTTTTATACTCAATTCAAATAAGACGCTTAGTTCACCCTTTCAAGTACACATTTCAATAACGATCAAATAAAATGTAAGCTAAGTGCACATTAAAAATGAATGCTCTTAAATTGGTTAATAAATTGTACTTTTATTGTAAGTATTGCGGTTGATAATAAATTATTGCTATCGACTCCAAATGGTACGAAATCTTATACAACTCAGTTTGCAGCTCGTTGTATACATCCAATTGTTAGGGTGACATGCAACATGTGTCGAATGTCTTGGGAAAGTGTTCAATTTACAGGGCTGCTTTTGATAAGTGTAAATGCAATTGGCAATCATATACTATATACACATATGTATATATATATATATATATATATATATATTGAAGTCAATGAGTCAGGAAACACCTTTTACGACTTCAGGCAGTGGATCCTTTACTGCTGCAGCTAACTTGTGAAAATCGCGTAATAAGAAATTTAAATTCAATTTGTTTGAGTGGCTTTTAAATTGGGACTTATACTCCTAAGGTGTGCGTGTGTGTTTGTATGTGTGTCTATAGAAGGAGAAGAAGACGAAGTCATAACAAACTCAGCCCCAAAGTTCTCCCTAATTGCAGGCGATGGGAACTATGGCATGGGAGGTGGACCAGGAGCAGGACGTAGCCAGGACAATATATGCATGACACAGGAGTGCGTACGAACAGGTGAGTGATGGACACGTTACACTGAAAACAAAAAATTGCAATTCATAATTGATGCAGAGTAAAAAAACATTAAAAAAAAAACCAGTAAGAAAAGTGTAGTCGGGTGAGCTCGGCAACGATATACCCTGAACCCAGTTGTTAAATATATTCAAGATTTTTTTTTCGCAACATTTACTTTAAAAAAAGAAGCAGATAAGTTATAAAAAACACTACATTTACTTCATTCACAATCATTTTTCTCTCTGTAATGTGATGATGACAGTATTGAATTCAGATTGAGGCCGAAGCCCAGCTGTATGAAATGCACATCAAATTCTGCTAATGGCTGTCAATCAAAATGGTCAATGATATGAGTGTGTTTGTGTGTGTGTTCAGCGAATGACGTTTGTCTATTTTTTATTAGGTATATTTAAATAAATAGATGTGCATTTGAAAATCAAGTCGAAGAACAAGCAGGAGGATTTGAATTCCGAGTAGATGAAGAAGAGGGCAACGCTTAACTCCATTTTTATGTGTGGGTCCTATTGATGGGAATGTGACATTTGGTGCTCCCTGTGAAGACCCAACTGGATTCGCAACATGACAAACACATGTACTTGGATACTTTTCGGTCCTTGCCACACACATCGCATGTATGCATAACAAATGCATATAATACTATAGTCTCCTATGTATAGTTAATGCCTCCAAAGATACACACACACACACACAGCACGCCAAAAAGCAAGCAATTATTTGTTTATTTTTGTTATACCCTGTATCTGATAGTTGTACACGTGTACATCTAAACCTTTGTAGACTTTAGGTATCAGAAATATAAGATTCTGAACATGCATAATTGTTTCGCAGATTAATTTTGTTCAATTCTATCGATAACTACCAGCCCTAACTTTAACTTGTATTTTTTCATATAGCTTGATTTTATCAAGAATAATATTCGTTTATAATCTTTCGGGGATTACACGACAACATGTTTATAAGTGACTAGAAATGCGTGTTTGTTGTAAGTACAGGGTACTTCCTAGTCGAGCAGTGACTTTTAATTCCTACTTCTTGGTTTTTGTATGTGTGTTTCCATCTTTTATGCCGCCAAGACAAACATCAACTTCCTGCCCCTGAGAGACTCGTATTCATTATATGCTCAGCAGGTGAATGTTTGCTTTATAGTACTGGTGACCTCAAAGTAGCTATTATAGTCCAGGGTTGAACCAAGAACTCGACTATTAAATACATAATATATGTATGTATATTTGTTTAGAGTATATTGTAAATGGGAGCTGGGGGACTTGGAATCAAACTTGTTTAAATTAGCTTTAAATCTTAAAATTTGAATGCTTAATTGATTGTATATGTCAATATTTGTTTTCAAAAAAATTTTCACACGGAAATAAAAAATGTACTTTTAGCATAAATTTTGCACACACACAAAGCCGGTCTAGAATGGGATGGTTATAAAGAGGGGGTGAAAGTTGTGATAAAAGTTATTTGCGTCTCAGTTTTATGATCGATTCGAAAGTTGATTTATGACCAGGAATTTTAATCGCACAAATGGCATTTTCCCCCAGCTGAAAATGTAGATAAGTAAAAATCCGCAATTCTCTATTGATTTATTGATGGTTCGATTATTTTACAGCTGCTTCATTGCTGTCAGCGATGGATTTAACGGCTGATCCGTGCGAGGACTTCTTTCAATTTGCATGTGGTACCTGGAATAAGGTGCATCCCATCCCCGAGGATCGCAGCTCGATTAGCACTTTTGAGGTATTCTATTCGAAATTGATTGAAGATTGAAGTTATTGAACCAATACCGACACTAAATATAAATTGCAGGTGCTCTCCGATCAGCAACAGTTGATTTTACGTGGTGTCCTGGATGAACCGATCGATGATCGCGATAATGAGGCAACCATCAAGGCAAAGACATTCTACAAAAGTTGCATGGACATACGTAAGTATTTCCTAATAGAATCAACTATTAAAATCCATCTGGGTGCCTATGATGAGGCTTTGAAATTTGACTGGACTTTCAGAGAAATTTATTTAATGTTTGATTGAATGCAGCTAAAATAAAGGGACTCAATAAAATACTGTCAAAGAATGTAATCCAAATAAAATATATATTCTGGCTTAAATTAATTTAATTAAGGAAAATGAACTCAATTAAATACAATGTAACATTAGTTAGTCCCCGAACTGAGAGAGAATACAATTGGAAAAATTTGTAATAACTTTTTGCCTTTATTGGAGCTACTTGAATTGAAATAATTACGAATATTATTAGACTTAATTCTTAAAATTGAATTTTTAGCTCCCATATTAATTCAATATTTAAGAAATCTTAAATAATTAATTTTTTTTTTTTTTCAAATTTTGAGCTAAGCAAATGAATATCAAATAATATTCTTACACCTCATTTAATTTTGATTGCAGCCCAGATCCGCAAGATTGGCGCTGGACGATTGAAGGAGGTGCTGCGGTCCTTTGGCGGCTGGCCGGTAATTGAGCCCAACTGGCAGATACCGTCACATCTCTCGGTCGAACAGCTGATGGGAAAACTGCGGTTTCACTACAGCGAGTCGGTGCTGATTGAACTGTATGTGGGGGCTGATGACAAGAACAGCTCGGTGAATATCATTCAAATGGATCAGCTTCAGTATGCGTTGCCCTCGCGGGACTACTACCTAAAGCCGAGCAGTGCCAACGATCGCCAGGCATATCACAAATACATGACGCAAATTTCCCAGCTGTTGGGCGCCAATTCATCGACGGCAGCCGACGAACTGAAGGAGGTGGTGCGCTTCGAGACGCTGCTGGTTAACGCTTCCCTGGCCGAGGCGGATCGTCACGACACAAGCGCCGTTTATCGGAAGATTTCGCTGCCGGAGCTGCAGCAACTGGTGCCGGAACTCAACTGGACCGATTACCTGCAGACGGCAATCGGCCCGGGGATTCAACTGCAGCCAAATGAGATGTTAGTCACATATGGCATGTCGTATATAACGGAAATGGGAAAGATCCTGCGACGCACAGATCGCCGGGTGGTGCACAACTATATGCTGTGGCGTCTTGTTATGTCCCTGATAACGCACATGATCGATGAGTATCAGCGGGAGCGCGTCGAGTTCCGCAAAATCCTCATGGGCATCCAGTCGGAGAGGACTCGCTGGTCGCAGTGCGTCGAGTGGACAAATAAGAAACTGGGCGTCGCCGTTGGCGCCCTCTTCATTAGGGACAATTTCAATCAGGACAGCAAGGAGGTTGCCTTGGAGATGATTCATAACATTCGGGCCGCGTTCAATGAGCTGCTGTCCGAAAATCACTGGATGGACGATGAGACTCGTGCGGTGGCCAAAGAAAAGGCGGACTCAATGAGCGAACGCATCGGCTATCCAGAGATACTCACCAATGTCACTGAACTGGAGCAGGAGTACGTAAATGTAAGGCTTAATCATTACTCCTCATCCCCCGGTTCCACATTCCCCACTCGCCATCCCCAATCCCATTGCCTGCTCAAATCGCTTATTCTTTTCAGCTGACGATCGTCCCGGATAACTTTATAGATAATGTGCTCAGCATCTTGCAATGGGAATCGGAGAAGCTGCTCCAACTGCTGCGACAGCCCGTCGATAAGGAGAAATGGACCACGGAGCCGGCGGTGGTCAATGCTTTCTACAATCCCAACAAAAATGATATTGGTGGGTTCTACTAAACATATACTCTATATCTTTTATATCTTTTTATGCTTTTATATCCTTATCAATTGTATAATTTTGCGAAGAAAACGGATCCGAAATATACATCTTAATTAGAATTACTTAATGTATCCATATCCATCTGTGCACTCTTTCCTTTAGTCCTGAAAATATCTAATTTAATTTGATAAATATATTCACTTTTGACTTATAGCTGCTATAGGAGCAATCGGCCGAATAATTTAGTTTCGTTTAAAAAAAGTATTAACAAGTTATCTTGGCCAAACTCACAAAAGATGAGTATTATTAAGTTCCTCACATTATTATATAGCTGCTATAGGAAACGGTGGAAAGATGAGTTGTAATTATTGGGATCGAGATAGGCGCAGAGAAAGGCTCCACTATATCACATACAATATAAATACACAATATATATGAAATAATTTATTTATGCTAATATATATATTCCTATGCTGATCTGTTGCCTTGATGTGTAATTTTGATTTACTTTTTGGCAGTATTTCCCGCTGGTATTCTGCAGCCGCTGTTCTACAGCCAACACTTTCCAAAGTCGCTGAACTATGGTGGGATTGGTGTGGTGATCGGCCACGAAATTACGCATGGCTTCGATGATAAGGGGCGACAATTCGATCGCGAGGGGAACATGATGCAGTGGTGGAACAATGCCACCATTGAAGCGTTTCGGGAGCGCACACAGTGCGTCATCGATCAGTATTCACGCTACAAGATCAACGAGGTCGACATGTACATGGATGGTCGAATGACTCAGGGCGAGAATATCGCCGACAATGGCGGCCTCAAGCAGGCGTTCCGGGTGAACATCAGCTGCAGTTCGATCGCCAAACTGTTCGTTCCTAATCCAAATGGTTTTTCTTTTTCCAGGCGTATAAGAAGTGGGAGAAGCTGCATGGCAGGGAGCTGATGTTACCGGCTCTCAATATGACGCACGACCAGCTATTCTTTCTCAACTATGCACAAATCTGGTGCGGCAGCATGCGGCCAGAAGATGCATTAACTAAGATCCGATCCTCCGTACACTCACCAGGATTTGTCCGTGTACTTGGACCGCTCTCGAATTCACGTGACTTTGCGCACGCCTACGGCTGCTCAGTGGGCACAAGCATGAATCCGGCGGACAAGTGCAGCGTCTGGTAGTAGCGATCACGATCACAGTCACGCTACCTGTCACTGTCACGATCACGGAGAGCGTAAATGCTTAGTATAAGCTTATTCTTTGTATAAGCTTATTCTTATATATATATATATATATATATATCGTATAACACCATCAAATGAAATGCGTATGTCTGTTTATGTTTTTAAATTATTATATTTTTTTTTTGTGTTTTAGTACGTAAATGGTATAAATTATTTATGTACTATATAACTAATTGTGTTTGTATTTGTTGAAATGCCATATCAAAAACAATGAACCAACATCTGAAATGAGCAACTGCATTGTAGAGCACCAAACCACCAACCCTCGCCCCGAACCAGCCCTACTCCGCGTCCCCGTCCCAGTCACCAAAACACAGTGAACCAGTTATCGGTCCGACGAACGGAAGGAAACGCCATTAATAATCATAATAAAGTGAAAAGTAAACGAAGTGAATCGAAATGAAAGAAACTGAGAACCGATAAGGCACACAAATGACATAGTTGTAGTATAGAATAGAAGTAGCTTAACTTTGGGAATGGTTTTTCAAAGTCAACTAAAACTATTCCAGTCAGATAGCTGTTGCTGTTGCACACTAGATAACTTCAAGATACTTTCAATTATTGCAACTATGCCATTAATAATTGGTTTCTTCAGAATACACCCAAAGTTCCATAAATTCTTGGCAATGACAAAATCAAGTTAAAGCTGTAAAATCTACGATATGCTTGTGCGTTTTTATTATTCTAAAGTTACATCACAAATAACATTCAAATGCGTTGTATGCTTTGTACACATGTAGCTTATATGTTAGGCAATATATATATATTTGTGTATATAAATATCGGAATACATTTTGTATATGGTATATAATTTGTATAATTTCGTTCGGCCGGCTAGGAGCCGCACTAAAGCTATGTAGGTCAGCTCTAGACCCTAGTTTCTCATATGTATTGTATATCGTATATGTGGATTGCATATATATATTTATATACGTATATCGTATAACGAATATATTAATATCAAAACGTCTAGCAAAACACAGTCCGTTGTTAACAATTGATTAAATTAGTTAAAGCCATTGGAAAGACAGTGGTCATCGTCAAGGGCAAGATTTCTAAAAGCGGTGTATTTAGGTACTGAGAACTCGGCTAGCATTGGTTGGAAATCGATTTGACAATGGAATATTATCGGATTATCGCTGGAAGCGGTGAGTTTAAGCTACCTATTTTGAATCCAAGTTGTTTCATTGGAAAGTGTTGGCTACTTGAAAGCGATAAGTGCTGCTGGAAGATCAGAGTCAAGCAGGACCTCGCTCCGACGAAGGTCAAGAAGATGTCCATCTCATATCCGTTGGAAAACAAATGGAAGTTGTATCATTAAGTAGCTTAGTTAAAATGAGTACACGTCTTGTTAAATGTTCAACATAGGAAAGTCACTGGAAGCCTGGAAACTAATAGTTAGCTATAATCGGCAAGAATACTGCAACATTATCGTCATCTTCGTCGTCATCGTTTTGGGAACTTAAGAACAGATTCCGCACGGAATTATCACACTTATGCTTATTTACGTAACAAGGGAGGATTAACGATTAAGGTCGGCTAATTGATTTAAAGGTACCCGTTGCTAGATGCGCAATATTGAGGCGGAGGCTGAGCCTGCGCCTCTGTTAACTCTTGTTGGACGTTGGAGTGACCAGCTCTGCTCATCGGCGCTGGCGAAAACGAGATAGATGAAATTGCCAGCGATACTTAGGCCCGCCGCCAGCCAGAACACAATGTGCCACTGGGTGAGCGTCTCCCGATGGTTGATAATCAGCCCAACCACATACGGTGCAAGGAAGCCACACATATTCGCTGCCGAATTGGTTATGCCGTACATAGTGCCGGCAAATCGGGGACTCAACGCAATATGATTCATTTGATTGCCAGCGTAAACGGCGCCTGCAAATGATCCAACGCCAGCGAGCATGAAGGTTACCCAGACCCAATCGCAGCCGACGTAGATGATGCCAATCAGGCCCAATGATGGTACCACCGAGGCAATCGTGTTCCACAGCTTGTATGAGTTGAGCAGCGTGATGTACCGACGGGCGAGCATCCAATCCGCCAGAGCTGAGCACGCGATGCCCATGAAAAAGGAGGTCAGATTGGGTATGGCATTCAGTAGTGCATTCGACTGGATGTCAAAGTGAAGGATGTTGTTCATGTAGGTGGGCAGTTCGGTTAACTGTGTGTAGAATGCCCAACTCTGGCCGCACTGCGTCAATAGAATGGCCCACAGTGGAACGCTGGTGACCAGGTGACGCCACGGTATAGCTTCATGCTCCTGCTGCTCTTCCTCTCCCACCTCATCCAGTTCCTGCTCCCGCTCCTGCTCTTCATTCTCATTGTCAACGCGATCGTGCTCCGGCTGAGACTGAACAAGCAACATGCGCTCAATATAAGCTCGCTCCTTGCGTGAAATTCTGGGATGCTCGCTCGGCTTATCGTACACGAGATACATCCAGGCACCGAACCAAACCAGACCCAGCAAGCCGAAGATGTAAAAGGCCGATGGCCAGCCGCCAAGAAACTTCTTCGAGCAGAGCCAACCCGTCAGTGGCATGGAAATAACGGTGCCAATATTGGAACCGGCATAGACAATTGCCGCAAACTTATTTCGCTCCACCGGTGGTATCCAGTGCGCCAGCATCGCATGCATTGCCGGATAAGTGACGCCCTCGCCCATGCCCTCCAGGATGCGCACAACTATCAGCAGCGGCAAATTCCAGCGGGCCGCCAGTGGAGTTAACAATGTGAAGATTACTGTGACTAGGACACCATAGCCATAGATCCGTTTGCCGCCAAACAGCTCAGCCATGCGACCACCAGGCACCTGGGTCAGCACATAGCCATAAAAGAAGCTGCCAAGGACTAAACCCTGCGTCGCCTCATCCCACACAAATTCACCCATCTCATCCTGCCGATCATCATGCTCCTGATCCAAAAACGACGAGTATGAGGAAGATTGCGAGTTTGGGTGAAAAGAATGGGGAGAGGGTGGCATTTTACACGTATCGTTGACCAGAACGGACCCATTGTTGTGTGGAATGGCCGTCTGGTTAACCATGGCCACAATTGCCACAGAGAGATTCACACGCATCGCATAGACGACGGCAAAGCCGAGGAAGCCCATCAGCCCAAAGATGTGTCGTGTCTGCAGAAAATCATCTTCGCCAGCATCATCAGCAGCAGCTGCAAAATTCAAAGCACATCATTCAGTTTCAGTTTCGATTCAAAATTGAGCGTCAACATTTAACAGCTTGAGAAAGATTATAAGTTAAAAGTGGTGACGTAGTTGAAAAAAGAAATTTATAATTATGATACAAATTCAAATGCTAGAACAAATGCAATTAGTCAGAGTTTTGCTAACCTTGCAAGCCCGATATGCAAATAAAATAAAGTTTATTTTAAATTGAAATTAAGAGTCAACATTAATATTAAAAGTGTTAATATTTGATAAAAGTTATGTTGAAATTAAAAGTTTGTGGTTTTAAATGGGTAATGAGTTATTTTTATGTGTGGTTTTCTTATTTTTGTATCTTACGTCGGATAAGTGGCCTGTCACCGTCGCAGAATGCCTGCTGTTCGTCATCCGCTTCCGTATCATCGTCATCCGCATCGGATGCTGGCCGTCTGACGTTGCCATAGTAACAGGAGGCGTCGCGTGACTCGTCCGTCCATCTGTGCGGCGGCATCTGTCTGAGCTGCCCCAAACTCCCCCCCAAACTCTCCAAAAATATCTAAATTTCCAAATAGTTGTCGTTGTCAAGATTTTTGTTTTATGCGAAAACTGTTTTGTCCAATTTATTGTTTAGCTGTTGTGTAATTGCCTGCTCTTTTTCTCTTTTTCTATAACCAACGGCAACAGCAACAATGACAACGACAACAAATATAGGAAAGCCAACGACGAAGAACACGGCCAAAGACAACTCATTAACAGCTGGAGCAGGCAGCGACTGAAGCGTATTTGTAACTTTGTGCTCCGCTAGCAGTGGAGGAAGCAGCAGTAATTGACTACATATAACAATAGCAGCAACCAAACCTAAACAACAGCACTAAATAACTGTTGTTATTGTTGTTGCTTTTGCTCCATTAAACCAGTCAAACACAGTCTCTCTGCTTACATGCTCTCTCTGCTTACATGTGCTCTTTGCTTACTCTCCCGCACGCTTTCTCTCTATATTTGCCTCTTTTACGCCCATCATCTAGTCAGCAGCTTTGCCTGGGAAACTGAAGCTACAACAGAAGCAGCAGTAGCAAGTGAGTGGATTATATATGCTGCTTTCTCTCTCTCTTCTACGCGTGCTGAATTGAAGAGAAGGCGCTTTGACTTTGATTTACAAACTACTTACAATATATATAAGTAGTCAATACTTTAATTGCTTTGTATAGTTCCCATAGTCTATATGCATGGATATAGATATAAGTATATGTGTGTGTGTGTGTGGAATTGTGGCCATATTCAACAAAAATGAGCAAAATCGAAGTTCTAATGCCACGAGTTAAAAATTCGATAGTTAAATGCATTTATTATATTCACAACTCATTTTTGTTGTTATGAAAACAAATGTAGATAAAAAGTCTAATATATTATAGAGCAGACGTATTAAATAGATAAGGCTTGTAACTAGTCTATTTGAGTTAACACGCAAATGTGACACAGAGAGTTGTTCATGAAAAATAATAAAACTGTTACATTAGCCAGCGTAATACAAAATATTTGCATGTATACAAATTGTTAACAATAATACCATTATTGATTCATCAAATGTATTAGGGAGATATTGTGGTCGGAGAACCACATTTTTTGGGGGAGGACAACGAACTCAATTCTAACAAAGTGTCCAAATAAACAGATATGGAAATATTCGCTGTCGTTCAGTAAATACCCAATGAGTATATACACATAAATATTTAATACATTTTTAAATAAATATTTTAAGATCTGCTGAAAAACTATATGATCTGATGAAAGAAAATAAAAAACTTTAGATAGGATTAAAAAGATGAAAAGTTTTTATCGTACGTAAGCCATGCAAACTGCAGCTTACTAAAGATAATACTTAGATAAGATAAGAATATTGTTTAAGAACAAAGGGTGTTTTATAAAATCAATTGATTTCATAGGAGTTATTAAAAATCAATCGATTCCAAACTGATCGTCAAATTTGCTTGGACTTTCAGACTGACTGATCAACAATATTATGATATATTAAGCATACCCATTGGAATGGGTATGGGTATGGGGAAATAATAAAAAATAAACACACAATCCCCCAAAAGAATGTCCGAGTGATAGAGAGATGATACTTGCAGATAGCCTCAGTGATTTCACTGGAAAACTGGCAACTGTCATTTGTAAAAGCTTTCCAATTCGTATTCTTCTTGCCTGCAGAGGGGCGTGTCTGGCTGACCTTCAGCAAACCAGCTGTTAATCACCAAGTGTTTCTCAGATAAGACAAGACCATATCGTTAGGCTTCATGTTCATGTATAAACAAATAGCAGGGAAAACAGACTGTATTCATATCTTGAGTATGTACATACATATATTAAGTATATATAGGTTATCTCTCCAAGTAAAATGCATCAGTTGGCAAAAATGGTGCCGACGGCAAAGACAACAATCTTGCGCATCTGGCCACAGCTTAGAGACTCATAATGATAGCCCTTAACGATTCTCGCATCGTTCTGGCCAGCATCGAAGGCAGCTTTAATTGGTCCCAGATCGACATTATAGCAATTGATCATGAATGTATTACTCTTAATCAAGACGCACATCTCGTATGCACTCGCCAGCTTCTCGTTCCAGATGCTCACCGAACCGTAGGTGAGCGTCTCCTTCAGATTCACCTGAGTGGCCTCTTTGGGTGTGCGGAATGTGTGCATTGTTATCACACCAGTGGGTCCGTCTCCGCCCAGAAACTTGTGTGTTAAATCGCTGACCAACATGGGCGTGGCATTTGATGGCACTGTCAGTGGATTGGCCACAATTGTATCGGCGCTGAACTGCTGCAGTTTGACCAAAGTACGCAAATAGTTAGGATGCTTCTGCGCCGAGGGATGCAGTTGTGTCATCCGCTCCACCAGCTGCGCAAGAAATGGCTCACGCACACTCTCCTGTATGAGCAGAGTGGCAACAGCATTTGGGGCAAACGGATCGTGCAGCGAGGCAAGTAGATGGTGCATGGCACAGTTCAAATCGCCGCCATCGAAGATCATCATCAAACAAGGAGAACACCATTTAGATTTTGGTTCAGCCCCGCCAGCATCGCCAACGGAAATCGGCACCTAAGATTAAACATGTGGCTTGTCACATATGTTAAATATATAAATTTTACCTGACTGACACTTACGCACTCCAGTTTGTTAACCATGTCGTACGTGATCAGTGGTGTTTGTAACACGTGAGATTTGTTCAGATTTTCTCGCTTCGTCAGATGGTCAGACATGTCGCACACTACACAAAATCAGCCAAATCGTTAACAATCAACTATAATCCAGCGAGCAGCGATGCTTGTCTTATCAGTGCTAAATTTTCTCTCTCTATTTCTTAATGTAGTATAGTCTCTCGATCAGCGTTGCCCATTCATGTATTTTGTTTATTCGCAATTCTGAATAATTTTGTTTGTTTGTTGAACATTTGAAATAAAGAAATATGTTATTTTTATATTTGACATCACAATAGTTTAAGAGCAAGCAACATTTTTAATATGTATGGAATTTTTTGGTGTTAAACTGTCGATAGATGACTATTTTACTATCGATATTAACACTATTTGCTAGCACCAATATATCGCTCTGCCAGCTGACTATCGGCTCCGGTAGGTTTCGATCGTGGTATATTAGGCGGCAAGTTAACAAAAATTTGTAATTTTTTAAATAAAAAAAATAAACACTTCCATTAGCCTAGTCAGCTTGCTAATGTGTATAAATGTATAGTCAAAACTTACCTCAGTAATTAATTGCTCCATAATTTTAGCAACAGCGAAAACACAGCAGTAAGCCTGGAGCTCTAGCCAGCTCCTATAGGGCTATTTTCAGTGCACATGGCCCATTAAAGCACTGGGCCTTCACCTGACGAGATCACTCAATCTCTCATCTAGGAGTATGAGAAGCACAAGATCGGCTCGTCATAGGCTGCGATGCCAATGCTCAGCATGGCAGCATGAACACAATTGTAAGATGTTAGTTGCTCTTAACCTTTATTCTAAATACTTACCTCTTGGACTGCAATAAGGGAAATGATCCCACTTTTGTTATTAAAAATATAAATGAGGTCGTAGTCTTGACCCTTGCTTCACACTCTAATAGTGATCCTTCTCGGATCCCAAGAACATCGAATTTGAGCTTTCATCAAGCTACCCAAGATCAGTCCACTTCTTAAATCATGGGAGTGGCTGCAAAACTGTCGCTTATACGGATAACGTTCCGGTAATCTTCAATGGAAAGTACTGGCCTAGTTAACTTAAATTACTGTCATCTGGGGCTGTGTAGTTTAGGTGTGAACCTTAATAATTACAAAATTCCTTCTTTTGTCCCTCCCAGACTAGTAATGCAACTCTCTCCTTCAGTAACAGTGCCAATTTCGTAGGGTTGTCAGGAAACTAGCAATCAGCAAACAGCCCAAAATCAACTTAACAGCGTATGGCTGCACTCTGTATCTTAGTAGCTCTTCGTACCATACCAAGTGAGGCACTATGTGCTGAACATTCCATGTCTGAAAACACAGGGTATGTAAAATGCTAAACTTACGGCCATAAGACTGAGAGAATCCCTACTGTGGGTTGTTCAGAAAAAAAGCAATGCCCATTAGGGGCAATTTTAAGCAAATAAGAATATTCCTTCGATGTACCAATAATACAGCTAAAATACTATTTAGTGCGTATTTCCCCCCAAAAAGTTATAAAAAGAACCGGCTTTTCTTATCTACGATCTTAGAAGAGATCCGAGCTAGATCCCACACGGTACCAGAACGGGCAAAACATGGCCTATGTGTGACAACTTTCCGGCTAACATTTTTTGCGTGGGCGTGTGAATTAGATTTTCTGTGATATCTACGTATGTGCTAGAGTTTAATCTTTTTATAGATTGCACGTGCAGTCATCCGTGATGCCGCCACGTAAAAAGACGCTGGCAGATCGAGGTGGATGGCTGGATGAATTCTGAAACGGAGGAGGGCGCTGAGTAAGCAGCAGTTGAGGAAGACTTCTTTTGAGACAGCTGTTAACTTAGCTGTCAAATTGATGTTACTCTTAACAAGCCGAGAGTGAAAGGAAGGTTTAGCGGGCAAAGTGTTGCCGTTGAAGCGGAAGGGAACGCCAGTCGAAAAAATGAAAGCGATTAGCAAGGGGTTACTGCAGTGTGCGCTCTTAGAGTTTACGGCTGGAAACCTTGTCAGTAGTATTTTAGATTACTCGACACAGTACGAAGAGCTTAAGTTTTCGCTGATAGCGGAGAATGTGTACATTTGACAGTTGGCCAAAACCGTGTTCCGCCGGTAGCTGTACATCGTGGAGTCGCATGTCGACAGTGTCGTCTACCTCGGAGGTGCCTCTACCAGTCGAGACCGGGTCCTTTGTTGTGCGCAGCAAAACTGCTGGTAAGACCACCATGGACGTGGTATAGACGGTGGTGAAGAAGGTAGGGCATACTCTAAGTGTACGCGTACACGAGGAGAAACCTCAACGGGTTGGTGGAGCGATTATTCGTACTCCATCTCTTGCCGAGCGGAAGAAGATTGAAGAAGTGTCAAAAAGAAACTGGAGCCGAAAGTAACCTCACTTGACGAGGTCATGGCTGATATGAACTTTAAGGACAAGATGTTTGAAGCAGCCTTTTTGAAAGGTGGACGCCATTGCGAGTAATTCCTGGGCTAGGAAGGATAACGCATCAGAGAATGTTGTCTTTGAGGGTGCTAATCTGCCCATGTAAGCCCTCTTAGATGTAAGTTCAAATGATGAATTTTGACCTGGTAGTGGGTTGCCTTGGCTTTGACTATAAGGTGGCGGACCCAGGTTGAATCAAGACGTCTGCCGTCGCTGCGACCAATTGGGTCATCGCGAAGTCCGGCGCAGCAAAACATTGAAGTGTCGCTATTGTGCGTTTAAGAGGAAGCTGTCTGAGCATCTTATGATGTCTCCGGCCTGTCCTGTGTACAGTGCAATTGTAGCGAAAGCGGGTACTAGATTTTAAGATGTTTAGTAGGTTTCTTCAATTGAAATTTCCGAGGTCATATGCAGTCATGTGTTATGTGTGTAGAATGATTTTCTGTTTCTGGTGATGTTCAAAACGAGAAAGTCACATGATATGGATCAATTTACTGGGGAAATGTGCAATAATGTCTGGAAGTTAATTCCATACTATATGAATGCTATGTATGAATAAAGTATGAACGCAAAATATTTGCCTAATGCGTGGAAGTGTGCAAGTGTGATTGTGCTCTTGAAATCTCCCGACAGAAATATTAAAGAGTAAGTAGCCAATGTCGGATCGGCAATTTGGTTTTAGGCAGGGAAGATGTTTGGAAGATGTCTGGAAGTTTGTTAGTGACTCCGTTGATTCCAGCAACTCCAGTTATGTTTTAGGAATGTTGTTCCATTTTAAAGGGGCATTTGATTACCTGAGTTGGCCGAGTTTGTTGAAGAGGTTGTGTGAATGTGGCTGTCTTTCTGGGAGCGCTATTTCTCCGGCAGACGAACGTTTGCTGTAGCGCGGAATCAATGTGTTAATCTTGGAATGGTGTTGGGCAAGAGGATGTGCTTTACTTCTCAAATTGCACATGTGAAAGGGCCATTGCTCAGTTTGGACAAATACGTCTGATTTTGAGTAATCTCGACTACGATATACCCCGAACCCAGTTGTTAAAAAAATTATATTTTTAACGGACAGATTGACATGGCTATATCGATATATATACTTTATGGGGTCGGAGATGCTTCCTTCTTACTGTTACATACATTTACACAAAACCATTATACATTTTTACCCACCAAGGAGTAGATCGCCTGGGGACAATTGGAACAAAACAGGAAGCAAGGAGTGGAATCTAGTGAACAATAAGACGATTCAGATCATCACAACATACCCGTGAGCTTGTTTTCGCCCGAATTACATAGTAAAGTTATAAATTAAAATTGGTTGAGGAACGGATACGAATGGAATTATTAGTAAAAGGAAATTTCTCAGATAAGTTTTGACAAAAAATGTATAGGAAGGAAGGTGAACAAATTAAATAATCAATTTATCGAATTCGCAGTACGGAGTTTTTGTTCGATTTGAAAACACCGCTTTTAAGCAAGAAGCGAAATATCGATATTTCTACAACTCAGAACAACATTTATTTTGTTATATCGACGCTGTACAGCACTGTTAAAGATTACGCCACCGCGACGTTGGCGCAGACGTTGACGTCGCTCTCAATGGGGTCCGTTTTTTAGTCGAGCTGTATTTATTGTTGGTGGCCGATTGGCGCTGCCCCATGCACAGTTCACAGTCACAGTCACAGTCATATTCAAATTGAAAACGTTCGTGCGCCTATCGCGGTTGCTCCGTATTAACATACTCAAACTCACACACTTATTTTTTTCTCATTGTTGTTTGTTACTGTTTGATTAAGTGTTGTGTACTTGTTTTCGTTGCTCTTATACGCCCTAAAATAAAAAAAGAAAGAAAAAAGCAACAGTTGTCGTGAACAATTTAATCCAGCGCTTGATATATAATTGTGAGCGCCATCTGTGCAAGAGTAGAAAACCAACAAGTGCATTTGCGGATTCTGTGTGTCGCCTCTGTTTGTATGCCAATTGCATTTGTGTGAGTGAGTGCTTCAAAGTGCGTTCAACCGCAGTCGATAAGGAATTTTAGAAAAAATTAAAATAGAATTTGACAAAATAGCAAGAACAGTAATTAAAGCGAAAAGCTTAAATATTCTGAAATAAGCACACACACACACATAACACGCTTAGAAAATAGAACAATTCAAAATATTTGCACAAAAATAACGAAAACAGCTGGCAGTCGGCAGCATAATTTGGTAGTGACAACGACGACGGCGACAGCGACGCTGCGGCATTTTGTTGATTTTTTGTTTCTTCTACTAAGCAACAGGTTCCCCATCCAAATTTTGATTTGTCGGCGGCTGCGCAATTAAATTTGAAGAAGCAGCGATAAAATGACTGATTTAAATGAAATCATGGGTTCGCCATTTGTGCGTGTCAAGGTAATTACATACATATGTATATTTATATGAGCGGGCAGTTGTGAAGCCCCAGCTAGCAGCAGCAAAGCAACTCCAACTCACTTATTGGGTTGCATCGGCGTATACAGTGTTAGATAATGCGCCGCTCAGCTTATTTCTCAGTCGCCGCCGACGTCGCGCCTCATCGCTGATGCCGCGCGGTACTCAATGCTTCACATTAGCACATGAAGCAACAGCGACGCCGGCGACTGCTGCGAAAACCGCAATAAGCCATTCGATATGTTCCGGACTTTTCTGGCAGCCAATTTGCAACTTCAGCTACTGCCAAGTCTTTGCTGTGGGGCTTCATTTGAGCCGCTTACTTAACAAAATGGAAATCAACATCAAAACTTAACGAAACTTTCCATACCCGACCACTCTCTCTCTCTGTATCTCTCTCTTAAACTGTCTTTCTTCCTTTCATACAGGTCGTTGCCTTTGTACATTTCATCTTTATATCGAATGCGATGCTGGGATCTTGGGGCCATGGAGCCTACGAGTTCTACAATTTCCTCTTTATTATTGCGTTGTTCTGGACGATACACAGCAAGGACTCCATTGAAGCAGTGCAAACGGTAAGTTACAAAAATCATCCACACCCCCTCTCTCTCTTTCTCTCTCTCTCTCTCTTCCTCGCTCGCTTTAACAGTGTTGTCCCATTGTTAAGGATTCAGAAAAATTCTTTTCAAAAGTATTTACTACGAGAATCAAGAATTTTTGAATCTCAATATATAAGGTTTCGTATCATATATATAATGAAAGGAATTCTATATATTTAGAGCGGTTTTTTGCAAAGTGTACCTCGCCAACAATCCAAGTATTGGAAATCGACTGTTAAGAATTGGAATATGTGCTAGATTTAAAATTTCACTTCATTGAGCCCTGGGTATGATAGTTTGGGAGTGTTCTCTGTAAATGTTACTGTTGGTGACGCACCCATACATACAGTCTCATAATGTGGTTGTTATCGTGGATTGGAACCGCTGACTGATAATGCTTTAAAATTTGTACAGGGTTCTTCTGCTCAGCTTTTCAGCTTAAATTCGAACCATTTGTAAACAATTTGTATAAATTGGTTTTTTGACTATGTGAAACAACGACTGCGTTGCTACTAATATATATATATATATTTATTTATATATTGTTACATCTTAACACGCTTCGTCCCACGTCCTCAATCGGGTGGATGACATAGCAAGAAGCAAGGCAGCAAATGAGTGAGCACAATTCTTACTTACAGTATGTATGTGCAGCAGCAACATACATATACTTACATTCATATACACGTAGTATGTGTAAATTTAATTCTCTTATATATATATATATATATATATAGCAAAATCAGATGCTGTCCATCTATATATATATATATATATATATCGTCTACTTCCCCAAAAGGCCTTCGTCAAATTCGGCAAATGAAAATTTGATTAGTTTTTCTTACATAAGACAGATACCAGTTTAATGGAAACGTTAAGTACCATTTAAATTGCACTTTCACTTTCTTTTATAGTTCTTTAAAAAAGAATAATGGTTGCATAATTTTTTTATATTGTATACTTAAGATACTTAATTCTCATTCTCATAAATAAAAAACTTATTTGAGAAGTAAATTTAATCAAATTTAAATGTAAATTTATATGCATAGGACTATTTATTAATAATTAGCCGCATTTGCTTGGCGAAAATGGAGAAAAAAAAATAGATGATGGAATCTTAATTATGGACTCAGTTGGTCAACCCAAAAATTCGACTCGTAATATTTCATAGAAACATACATATATGAAGGCTTATATATATTTGTTTGGGTTTACTGTTAGAATCATATTTGAACTTTGACATTAACCAAAAAAGAAACTAGCACCAGGAAGGGGGAATATACCCCTCTCTCAACCTGCACTGTAGAGGCTGATGGCTTTAATCGTAATTCCAGACCTTAAGAACGACCTCGTAACGCACGCGATGCGCCACAACACGCCACGCAACCTGAACTATATATATCACGAAAAAAATGAGGTGTTCTTGATATACACTCCGCGAAATTCGATTAAGCCCACTTCTTTTCACTAAGCTATATTTTGAGCTAGTTTTGGTTCGAAATTCGATTAAAGACACTCACTTTCTAGCCTTCGGAAATTAGGTAGAGCATTATATGGAATATAAGAGATAAAATATAATAATTATAGTCCAAAGAGTTTAAATTATTACTTGCAAAATAAAAAAAAAAATTTGCTAACTCGAAGCTGTAATGGTGCTTTACTCAAGATCAGACCGTATGAACTGCGAGGGTTACGAAGGGTACGAAGCTTTGATGATTGATGTCTTACCAATTTTTATTTGTTATAGGCAAATCTGGAGGCTGAACAAAATATAAATTTGTTATTTTCATATCATATATACGTAATATATTTTAATTTTTTTTTTATCGAATTTCGTACCTTAATGTTATGTTAATGTTACAAATTAAATTTATTTTTTATTTGACGTGTGTTTA
The DNA here is from genome assembly GCA_035042345.1 of Drosophila fungiperda. Classification (NCBI taxonomy): domain Eukaryota; kingdom Metazoa; phylum Arthropoda; class Insecta; order Diptera; family Drosophilidae; genus Drosophila; species Drosophila fungiperda. The sequence goes on along the minus strand of JAWNLM010000015.1, from coordinate 282,250 downwards.
AAACAGATAATTTTTAGTAAAGAAATAAAATTGTATAAATATTATTCTTTATCAAATTTCGCGCAGTGTATAACTTCATATATATATGGGGAGAGGGTCCTGAACATTGAAATACCTTATACCCAGTTGGGAATTCAAAATAGTTACAAATATAACGTTAATAATTAGAACAGATATATCCTAATAAAGTTGTTTAAAAATTCGAGATTTTCCGGAGATAAGAGTTTAGTAAGTAAAACTACATTTAATTAGCATTTTTCAAATCCGCGGAAATTTTAAAAATTTGGGTTTTTTGTAACGGAGATTTGTTCTTCTATCGTGCAGTAATATTTGTTGTGAACTGAAAATTCGTTTAAATGAGATTACCACTTGAATTTGTTAAAGATCATAACACCCTCTTTTCTGTTGGGATACAGGGTATCAAATATTTATAATATGTTATTTTTTTTATGGTTTTGAGCGGTCAGTCACATGAGAACTCAGCAAACCACCCTTTTCCTTTTCAGCTTGTCCAGCTTTTTGGGGGTAGTTGGCTCCAAGTTGTGTGTGAACGGTTCTTTTGTGTGCTTTCCTTTGGCTGGCAGGACGCCATTAGCAACGCCATTTAATCAACTTAACTATGCAAAAGCTAGCGTTGACCCAAAAAAGAAAAAAATGAAAAAGAAACCAACACCAAAATTACTAATTAATTATTTGGAATAGATTTTTTACTATGAATCACATAAGTAGAAAGCGTTCAAACTGACGACTAAATTGTCTTGAACTTTGCTAGTTTCGATTATTTTCATGTACAATGAATAACTTCTAATAAGCAGTAAATCGAAAAAGTAGTTTTTCTAGGAAATTATCGCTGTGCTCCCAAATTGAGGTCATTGTTTTCATTTTTCTCAATCCATTTGCCAAGTGACTATAAGATTTTCTAACGAGTTTCTGAACTGATCTTGTTTAAATTATTATAGTTGAGTAATAGTATGTTAAGGTATATACATTCGCGATTAGAAACATATATTTGTAATATGCTAGGGCTATAAATCTGTAATCGATTTTGTATTGATTATAGGGATACGGGGAAATTTATCGATACAATTAAATAGATTCATTTGGGTAGGGTATTCGAGAACTAAAAATTCAAATTAACATTCTCTAGTTCTTAGGTCTCTGTGGTGGGTGCGTCGATGGACACAAATGTGACTAGATTAGAAATAAAACAGGGCGAGTCGCTGTAAATTCTGATAAAAAATATATATATATAATCCTTATGGAATCGGAGATGCTTCCTTCTGCTTGTTGCATAATACTCTCGTCAGCGATATTCAACGGCTACAGGGTATATAAATATTTAAATTTGGTGGCAACGCCACATGTTTTACTGTTTGTAAGTAGTTAAATTTTAAATTGCATGATGGCTTATTTAAATATCATGGTTTCCAATTGAATATTAATACTGTAATGACTGAGATTTATTTCTAAATCATAAAAATGAGGAACAATTTGAGCAGCTAAATTCGCTTGATATTTTTGGGGCTTGTAATTTTTATTATTTACAGATTTATTGAAATTGAATAGTTCGAGATTAATGACACCCATTTTTGATGCTCTAACTTGTAGATTGTGAATTGATAAATCACTAATTAAACGTTTTACTCCTTTTAACATAATTTGCGCTTAAAATGTAAATTTTGACCAGGCGAAAAGAAATCTTTAAGAAATAACAAGGTGTGTCCAGCTAATTGGAGTGTGTGTGCAGTTGTGTGTATGCGCGTGCTTTGGCTTTTAAAGTTCAAGCGTTTAAGGTCAATGCAATTAATTTGTGAGTACAGCGCCTTGAATGATCTTTGTCCTATAACCCCTGAGTCTTAATATGCAAGTCTGCCCGAATTAGGTAATTAGTCCTAATTTTTCATGCAGAAATATTTAAAAAAAATATATTTTTAAAAATATGAACTAGAAAATCGACTGCATCAACTAGGCGTTTATTACCAGTGACCACTGTATCTGCATTAAACATATTCATGTACATCATTATCATTATTTGTCCTTCTGCTATTTCAGGCCCTTGTGATCAATACATCTAGCATCTTCTTCGATATAGTCAGCATTATCAATAGTTTTGATTTCATGAGTAAGTAAAATTCACGGTTGCCTTTCGCCGCTATTGCTTTAATCCCATAGATTAAGCAATTGATTATATATATATTATATATACATATATCTTTATGTTTCTATTTTTTTTTTAGATGGCTGGGCCATTGCTTTTAGTATCATCAACTTGGTGCTGCGTCCTGTAAGTGTTGCTTTATTGTATCGGGAGTTCAACACGCGTGGCGGCAGTCTGCAGGGCGTTTCCGTATTCCCCACCACTCAACAGCGCAGCTATCAGGACATTGATCGTCCCACGCAGCCGACACCAACCAATTCACAGCCGGGACCCAATGTGGCCAGCATTTTTTAATCAACCAGTGCAACTTGTGCAAATACCCTTCCAAGTACCTTAATATATCCATACTACAAAAAAACAAAACAAGATATGAAGGAAAATTAAACTCTACGTGGAGTTCAAAATTAAATCTCGATCAAGTTAAGACAGTAATTGCATAAAATAATTTTTTTTTTGTGTTATTGTTATGTTCTAGATGTTCTAGATTTAAGTCCAGATGAGATAAACAAAGTATAAGGTTTAACAAAAAGATACTTATAGTCAATGAAGCCAGAAATTGCTTTTTTCTTGTTTAGCCATTGTTTCAGATATATAAACGATTAAGACAAACAATAACGATTAACGTTTACGATTTGATCGATTTTCAAAATAACGCCTACTACGACTTTACTATGTAATCTTAACATATATTTTAATAAAAAAGAGGGGCGTTTGATATTTATCTGTAACTAGAACAGTTATACTGTCTGTCTCAGTATATTCATATGTGCATCCGCACTTTGTATACCTAAGTTGTTCAATAAATAATTTAAGTCGCACCCCAACTTTCTTAGCTATGTACAAGCCCCAAACGCATGCAACTTAAAACGAGTATAAAAACAAATACATATGTCAAGTGGTACTGAGACCTAGAAGCCCTCCTTGGCCGTACGGAACTTGTATTTATTGGTACGGCCATCCAGACAAGGCACCTGTACCAGATTAAAATAAATCGAGCCCATCAACTGGGAAGCCGATGTGTTTGTCATCTTTAGGCACGAGAACAACATATCATCGCAGATGCAATGCGATCTATAATTAAAAGTGATCAACAATTAGTTCGACATGAATTTGCTACTCGTTCGGCACTACTTACTTGGTGTACAGCGAGTCGTTCATTAGCTCGTATTTGTGCTGATATGCGCGTATCTTAACGGGACACAGATCGTGCTGGCGACAGCAGCGATCCATGGCCATCTCGCTGCCCAAATCCCTGTACGTCTCAGCTATATCGCCAGTGCCGCACCACTTGGTGCCTATGCCAGAAAAGCAACAGTTTCAAACAATTAAGTCAGCATACTTGGTACTGATTAGATAACTAACGAGTAGAAAAGGCACGCATAGCAGCCGAGCAAACTAACAAGTAATCAACTAGTTTGCCAACTAGAGACCTATGCAAATGATCTTACCTGGTATAATGCCGCTGAGCAGCGAAAATGGACTGCGAGGAAATATATTCGCTGCCAGCTTGAGTGAAACACCGTCCTGATTAGCTGTGCTGTCGGCTGCATCGCTACCATCACTCGCTCCGCTGACAACAGACTCGTTGTTACTGCTGCTGCTACGCTCGGAGCCCTCGTCGCTCGCCCTGAACTTGATTTTGCTGGCGTAGTTGAGCTTATCCACATGCTCGCATTGATCCATCAGCTTGAGCATCTCTTCGAAATTTATCTCCAGAGGTCGATTATACTTGGCGAGCCCACTGAGCAGCAACTTGCCTTCCTTATCGTTGCTGTAACGAGACCAATGTAACGAGTGCTTTTGTTATTGTCTCGCTTTTGTTGTGCGATACTCACTAGATTTCAATCAGTTCGCAGCCGAGCAACAGCTTCTGTGGGCCCAGTTCCGTGACGGCAATGGTCAGATCGTGATGGTATATCATAATAAGCGAATCGTTACTAACTCGCTTCCCGCTGCAAATAAAGAAGAAAATAATAATAATAAAAACAATTGTAGATGAGGCTTAGTAGAAACGTATTTGGGCACATGGCCAGCCGACAGACATTTTAATTATGGAATGCGACGTGATCGACGTGACGATCATGGCAATGTTTTTGAATCGAACTGAGAGAAAATACTGTCAACTGTATACAATGTGCCGCACGCCAGCTGATTACTAAATCTTTAAAAAAAATGCTTTATTTGTTAGTTATTTTTGTTGCCTATGAGCACAATGTGTGCAGTGCACGTCCAGACAAATACATATGCCAGACTGCTGTGTCATTTGATCCTCTTTGTAAATAGTTGTCAGTTGTAATTTTGAAGTTACCTTCGTCCCGTTTATAATATTAATTGCTGCTATACTATCAGATAGAATATATATGTCCGCGTTCCGATAGTTGCGTTTTAGGTTAAATTCCTCCTCCCTAAGGCACACACATAAGCTTGAAATATGCTGGTGTACATCCCCAGGGATTCATGGTATAATATCCGAGGACCCACCACTCCCAGGCCTGTTCCCTGATTGGTGAGTGATCCATCGGTATACCATTTCTGGCTTCATTTCATCCCTAGGTTGTAACAGGAGGGGAAGTTCATCTGAAAGAAGTTGGGCATCCTTATGACTTAATATGTCTGCTTCCAACTCCTTCTGCTGACATCCTTAAGAGTGTAGCTTTCTGTTGGAGCCTTATGGTGTGGTGGAGTGGCGTGATTTCCATTAGGGCTTCCAGGGCCATAGTAGGGCACGCATACACAGGCCATTCTCTGCAATTTTTGCAATTGCTTTTTTACGGTGGCTAACCGTGCTCAATCGCCCCATGCTATCACTCCGTAAGTCAGCATGGGCCTTACAACCATTAGGTATAACCATCTGATTATCTTTGGTGACGTACCCCATGATTTTCCAGCTATGCTACGACATGTGTAAAGCGCTCTAGAGCACTTCACTGTCGGGTTTCGCACATGGGTGCCAAAGTTTAACCTGCTGTCAAATGTGACGCCGGAGTATTTTACCTCCTTGCTTATCTTTGCTTTAATTACATACTTAGCATAAAAAAATAGGCAGTTAAAGTACTTGCGGCAGGCTAATTATGATTTCAATGCTTCGAGAGAATTTTTGAGTTACAATTTTACGACTAAATACTGTATATAAAATGAAAAGGCTCTCGGTCAAATATTAAACTCAAACTTATTCCATTTATACCCAGACAAGTGTATTTCGACAAACAAACAGGCAAATAGAACGTATTCGACAATAAACTTTAAGAGGTTTGCTAATTATTTAAAAATCAGAATCGGAAGTGATTTTCCTGCCATTCTGGGGATGTTTAACTCACCTGTAGGTTTTCATTTGACGCAAACTGCGCTGCTCGATAATCTGCTGCGTGAACGATTGGAAGGAGGGAAATCCTTGCAGGCCATGTGGCAGACTGAAGGACAACGTCGGCTTTGCCACTGCCACGGATGAACCAAGATAACCGACCAGGGCGCAGAATATCATCGAGACGAGCATTTGAAGACGCCATTTCATGTTGCAATTGTAACGCATTTCTGCTTCTTCCAATTATATAGGTGCTTTTGAAAAACTCGGAAAATGAATGAACGTTCAAATAGGGGATGGCCGTAATCTAATTGGTTCTGTGCTGCTATGCCAGCGGCATAACTCGTAATTGCTGGCGGCGATTTCTTGACTCTCCACTTCTGGGGTACCCGTGTTTCCTGCGTCAAATTGGAATTCGATTTGAGTCTTTTGAATTTCAGTGCTTTGTTTTTTTTTTTTGCAATTGCTGTTGTTGAGTCTCTGTGGCGGTTGCGACCAGTCGACTGACAGTTGGCATTGTCATATCGAGGTCCTTCCACAAATTTCGTGCCAAGTAATTAATGTTTTATTTATTTCGTTTTTTATATAAGCCCACAACATTGTGAAGGACCGTCCAAACAGCTGACAGTTTTCACAGAGCCCGAAGCACAGTGCCAGTGTAAGTAATTGCCTGTCCAAGTCTAACCGTACACTCGAAGAAAAACCCACTATGTTTTATACTTTTAGCCCTTTAACCAATTAATCTTACACAAAAAATTACAAAAATAATTGAAGAAAATATCGAATATCGATATAAAAAATTGGTAAAAGTTAGAATACTGGACTCAACTTTAGTGCTGAAAATAAAATCAAAACTTCTTACTCCCAATCAGTCTTAAATAAAGAAATTAGCAGAAACAGAGAAAAGGTATTTCAAATAGTAATTTTATTATTGTAATTAATTTACTCAATATTTTTGAATTTTTTGTTTAGTGTATTCACTGGTAGATGTCTAGTTTATACTCCTCACATTTTTACTTGATGGGTGAGTTTACGTGCTCTGAAAAACTACGATGAGGCGATGACCCAACTTGTTTTCTTATCCCACTTGCTCCTTCTAATTCTCTTTCGGTCTTCCAGCCAACTATCGCCGTTTATCCAAATGCCGATTTCCGTTTGTCATTTTGTGATTGTCTTTCCTATTGCAGTTCAGTTGGCAAAGGAACTTTTTAAAAGACGGAACGTATACGCAATTTGATTTTAATTACGCATAATAAAGCAGGCAAACTTAAAAGACAAATTGCTATTCATATTTGTTGAATGCATTTATTCGTCTTCAATATTTATTTTCAAGGATGCCTAAAAGACCAAACTATTTAAGGAAGATTTCTTGGAACCTTAGATCTGTTGTTTTTATTAGTAGAAGAAGTAAATAAACAGAAATCAGACAATATAAGCACAATGTACGTTTGCATCAAATTTGACCCCGATTTGAACTGCATAACCAGCTTAGAACTTGAAATTATGTATCTGTAGTATATGAAAAGACAGAAAAGAGAACCGCGAACAATAAGTTTCTAAATTGACTATTGCTTCTTGACCTTGACTCGACTACTTTACTTTAATACTATTCCATGCTTATAATAGTTTTAAGTCTAAAGTGAATGACTGGTTGAGCTTTTAGCTGAATGCCAAGAGAGATTAGGAACTGATGAACTAGTTGTGCCGTTAAATAATCTTTATGGTTATAGTATGCATCCTTTTCTCTCCTCATCTCTTCATCTCTCGCTCTTTTTGTCATTTTGTTTTATTGTTAGCTTTATCTTTTGCAACACCTTGTCTGACAAACTCATTATTTGTATGTACGTCTGTATGTTTGTATGTACATATGTGCCATATGCAGAATTGTGAAAAACTTGTCAATTACAGCTAAAAATCATTTTACACTTGCCCAGTGAGAGCGGAGCGTGGGGGTAAAACAGAAGAAGAAGAACTAGTAGTAAATGGAGTAAGTAGCAAAAAAAAGAAGGAATCAATTTAATAGTATGAATTTTGCACACGCACGAACAACAAACATGCTAATCACAAATATGTATTTTGTTGTGTGCGTTTGTCCCCGAGTAAGAAAAATGTGTATTATGTACACTACCCAATATACAAATATGTGTACAATATATATACACATATATGGTTAATGGATATATATATATATATATGGATATACATAATATATGTATGCATTAAACGTGTAATATTATATATTATTGTTTTTGTTTTATGATTTTTTCGTGAATTTAAGACAAGGTTCGGTACACGAAAATTTGCGCAAGCAGCGGACAATGGCCAAGTGACTCTCCGGGAACTCTCACAATAGCACCTTCAAAGTGAAAGTAGTCGTCAGTGTTGTAGTTGTCATTGTTGTCGCTGTTGTCATTGTTGATTTTGGGTGGCTTTTGAGCGATATCAATTGAAATTGTGAACCCACGTGAACGTCCACAAAGTTGATGACAGATATAGGAATACATAAATTTTTTCCATCCTGCTCCAACACACACACTCGATTGCTGTGAAATCACAGACACATACACACACTTGTTGTGCGTTGGTAAAACGAACGCAGTTATTCAACACTTGACATCTCAAACGCCACAATGGTTAATTAAATTGTGGCCAAAAGTAGTAAATTGTCACTTAAATAAGCGTTACGTAATGCATTTTGTTACAAAGAGAGAGAGAGATAGAGACAGAGTGACAGAGAGAGAGAGAGAGAGAGAGAGCGAGACAGAGTGAGAGAGTAGCGGGACGACTGCATCTTATTCAAGAGATTTCTCAAATTAGTCTTCAAGTTACTTTTCAAATATGTTAATAATATTATTATTGTTATTATCGTATGTAATATAATGACAGTAATTCACTTATACAACCTTCCTTATAGTCCCTATAAAAACAACATTAATACAAATAATCTAAGATTTATCTTAATGTGATTTTAAAATTTAATTTTATGTATATGTAATCTTAAACTTAACAAAAGAGATTAAAATGGAACGAAAACCCGTCCAGCCCATAACGCCATCAGCAGTCTCTCTAAAAAATTTGGTTTGTTTTATTTTATCATGTAAATAAAAAGAGAGCAGCTGTACTCAACCTAATATAATCTAATTCAGCTGTATATCAGGAACCTAATCTAATCGAATGCAATTTTATGGCATCATTTCTGACTCCAGCATTAGTCAGATGCAGATTTCAACTTTTGAAATTCGACAGACCGAAGATCACCTGATGGCGATCTCTCGACATCATAATTAATTGCACAAAATCCCATTTTAAGCCACATTAAGTCTGATAGCAACAAAGCAAGCAATATAACAACAACTACAACAAATGCGGTTCATAGTTGAGTGCTTTTCATTGTGAATCTCGCTTCCGTTTAAACAATAGCAACATTAGGAATGGCTGAAACACAACACGGCCTAACCCCAAACATAAAAAAGCCATCAACGTACATTTAAAAAAAAAAAATGAAACTCAATGCAAATTGCGACAAGAGAGCAAGCGAATAAGATGAAAGAATCGGAGTGACATCATTAACTGAAAACGAAACTTTTTTGAATGCAATGGTTAAATAGATAGTTGGATTAAAGATAACCTATTGCAATTCGTTTTTAGAAATATCTATATATATATTTCTAATAACTTTCTTGTTTTGTAAGATAAATAAAATAACAAAAACAAAACTCCTCTATGGGCATCTACATTGTAAGCATCTGCCTTCGCAAGGCTTACAAAACATATTTTTAAAAATCATCTGCCGCTTGCAATCTAATTTTACACCCTACCGTGGTCATTTCCAGTTAAAGCAAAAATTACAAAATACCCCAATTCGGTCAACTTGAACTTGGCTAGTTTTTTTGGTTTTGCCGGTTTTTTGATTCGGATCATGGTCTCAAAAGTACAAAACTTTGCATAAGCCACAAGCCAATAAAAAAAAGGGAATATAAAAAAAACAGAAATCGAAGAGTGTTCAAGTTTGAACATGCGACGCAGAAAACACAAAGCCTCGCCTATAACAAATAAATTCACATTACAACACATGGAGTCGTAGTAGGCGACGCCATGTACTTAGATTTAAGATTTTAGTATAAATAAAGGAAAGCTAAAAAGAGGCTAAAAAGATCACGCCATCTTGTCATAGGTCAGTGAAGCATGAGGCAGGGTAAAAAATACTCAAAAGATGACTCGAAGCGAAATTCATTTGACGCTCTTTCGCTGTTGACCCGCTAAAATAGTAGTTCTTCAAATATCCTACGCTATTGCTGTTTTAGTTGATGTTGTTGTTGTTGCCATTCGCTGCAGTAGTAAAAGTGTTCGCTGTCCATCGGCTCGCTGCAGATGCACCAACAACAGCAACAATACACTAACAACTGGTTTGCAAGTTCGCGATTTTAACTTTCACATTGGGCGCACGCCTTATTGTGGGCTTTAATCTTGGTTAATTTGCTCCAGTTTTGATATTTTATTTACTAATACAACAAATAAAGAAACGCACACACACACACACATTCCCAGACAGCACGAACAAACGATTAAAATGATGCTCACTCAGCACGATGGGAGGAGGATGGGAGCACGAGATGGAGATAGAGATCGAAATAATCATGATAACGATGATGAAGTTCGCGTTGCGCTGCGTGCTTAAAAATATTTCTATACCTTACCCACAACTAATGAGCACTGGCTACAAAAACCAACGCTCTACTCAATATTATTGTTCTTGTTTTTGTTGTTGCGTGTGATTTTGTCTAGCCAAAGTGCATATAAACTGTTTGTTGTTTGTTGTGGTCCATACACGCTTCACTCAATAGGGGTAAGCTGTTAGTATTAATTTGATCTACTCGATTAACCTTATACTGTTCCACTTAAAAATCATAGCAATCGCTGTTGCAAGCACCATGTGCTCGTTGTTATATAATATATATCTCACTAGTTTTCTCAAATGAAACAACCGATTCGACAAGTTATTTATTTTCTTAAGACTTTTTTTCAAAACTATCAATTGTTACTAGTACACATTTCAAACGGGCGTTGAATCTGAAAAATTCGTTGATTTGAAACTCACAACTTGCTGTCCACGTCAAATAAAATACATGTTGGCGAATGAGTCTAAATCTCCATAGGTTTACTCTGTTTTTTAGCTATTTTTTTACCTTGATGCTGTTGAGGTAGGGTGTTTTAACTATCAGTTAGGCAGGCACTTCGCACAAACTCGCTAATCATGAGAATGGGAATGGGATTGCAAGTCAGGAGTTGGGAATTGAGATTGGGAAATTATGAATGACGAGATTCGTGAGACGCGAGCGTTGAGAACTGAGCTCAACTAGTTGTGCAGATTGAGATAAATAACGATGAACCATAATGATGATGCTGTTACTCTTGTTGTTATTGTTGTCGCCGTTGTTGGTGTTGGTGTCTTGCAAGTGAGATGACAAATGCAACTTGTGGCATTCCCATACCCATTCCCAGACGATTGTCTCTCCTTTTTTTGCTGCCTCTGCATGTGTGTGTGTTTGCGCTAGTTTCTCAAGCGCTTTCGGGTGAAACTTTGCCAAGCGTTGCAGTACTTTTGTTAAGATACAAGCATATCTTTATATATGTGTATATCGGGTCCACCGAAGATTTATTTTTACTCAAGTCATTTGGCCTTCATTGGCAGCAACAACACCCAGCAGAAGAACAACAACACGAGTTAGTCGCTATTTACACAAAAACATATTTTTTTTAATTTTTTCCCATTACGTTTTCAAGCAGCCACTGTTAGTTGGTCAGTTTCACTTTTAAGCAAACAAAAAAAAAACACGAAATACACAAAAAGTACGACAACGACGACAAAGTCGGTTAAAGCTTAAGAGGCATACGCGCTCCGCAAAAAGCTCGCCGAAATTAAATGCAAACCGTTCGCTGCCGCGCAAAGACAACGACTGATCGATGAAGCCAAGCGACGCTCAACCGAAGTTGTTGTTGATCAACCGAAGCCTAAGTTCCAAGCTGCAGATTGAGACAGAGGCAGTGTTGCCATGCTAGCTTTTTAATAGCTAGCCATAGCTTTTACAATTGTTAAATACCAGCATTATATTGAAAACTGCTAATAGACTGAAAAAAATTAAGTTAATAAATAAGAATCTCAAAAGAGTTTTGCAATAAAGGCCCATTCGATTAATGGTTTTAACGAATGGTTTTTGTATAGCTAGTTCTAGTCAATTATTTATCGTTCAAATTCTGGCAGCACTGGTCAACAGCAAATGAGACGACGACCGAAATTGTGTCAAAAGCAAAAGCTGCGCTTCAATGGCAGCAGCAGCGTAGTCTTAACAACAGTAATAGCAGCATTGCACGTTTTTCGGTAGCTTTTGTATTTGTTTGCGTGTTTGTCTTTATTAAAGTAGGCGGCCTGCATTGCTATTGACATATGCTTCATCGGCAGCTGCGGCGTCGACGTTGACTTCGACGCTAACTTCAACCTTAACTTCTTCTGCTTCTTTATCGCCCAAGAGAAAACAACTTTTACAATGTAGCTGCTGCTGGTGCTGCCGCCGACCGCCAAAGAAAAGTGAAAAAATAAATCGTCTTTAACTACTTTGACCGAAAGTGTCAAACGACAACATAAAACAGAAAAGCATTAAAAAAAAAACAACAATAATAGGCATAGGGCAGGTGAAGTCAAGCGGTTTTAATCATCGCTAAAGACCCATAATATAAAACTATAACCCAGGTTATTTGCCTGAGTATGAGTTTATTTTTGTTTTTAATTGTTGAGATGGGAAAATTAATTTTTAAAATGAACTGCAAATTAATTAATTTCTTATTGAAATCAGTTTAGTTTTGACTTAGTCATGGCACTGAAATATAATCTTTGTTACGGCAGAAACAAACAGGAATATTAGTCCTTGGCGTTAAATATATTTAGCCATGCGATAGGCGTTAGCCAATACTACGCAAATTTGATAACATACAACATACTTCTGGGTTGGCTAATCACAAACAAGCAATTTTCTGGAAGAAAAAAAAAATCTGCATACTTTCAGGACGAACCACATTTTCGACATTTCAGTCTTTCGTTCAGAGACAAGAGCACAGCGATGTTCTTTTGCATCGCAGAGAAACGTAAATCTCTTAATTTTCATTTATATGCGAGATAGCGTAAGGTGAGCATAGCAAGAAGGGGTTTACATTTTTACTGCCCCGTGGAAAGCAAACCCATGTCTAAAAGGAATTGTGAAGGGTAGTGAGGAATGAAGGAAACTCTGATCCAGCCACAATAAGATCAACAGCAGCAACTATCAATGACACTGTGAGTTGGCCTAGGGCGCAAATGCGTTATTTATACGCGAAGACGACAACAAGACAATAAGGCAAGATGTGCTGAAAGCAAAGTTGTTGTTGTTGTCGGTGCTTAAAATTAATTGCTGGTAATTGCAATTGCTCAGCTATTATGACAGACAATTATTTATATGTATGTACACAGTTACACACGTTAAAAAATAGATAATAAATATCGAAAAAGGTCAATACATACACACATATACACATGCATGCACGAAATGAAGAAGCAGACAATTAGAAAATGAAGGACTCCGGCAGCCGGCTGATGCGTTCCAGTGAGGCCACTTTGCAGACCAGAACGTTGACAGTGGCATAAATTGCCAGATTCTCTATAATTTTTTCAGCCCCGCCCACTCCCGCCTAAAAGCATTTCGCAGTCGATTACGCATGACTGCAACGTTTTTTATTGTTTTACTAATTCTTTTTGATTTGAAAGCTGGAAAAAACAAAGAAACATCGAATCTCGCTCGGCGGGTTGCGGGTGGACTACTCAACAGGTTTTTAACGCCTTATTTGGAGATAAAACAAATAAATTGAAATAAGCTTAATAAAATAGAAAGTAATTTATGCTACTATCAACGTTGTAGCATTAAAATATGTGGAAAATTAGAATCGTACATTTATTTATATGGAAACATTAGGTAGGAATAAATTTGTTTTTGGGGGTAACGCTAGCCATATAAATGATTATTATTTATATCCTGGAAATTGTAGAATGTTAATCGGACCATTCGCCCATATTCTTGCATGGCTTACAGGAGTCGGAAGAAGCCAGGTTCCAAATTAAAGATCTATGTAAAAATAAACATATTTTCTAAAACTGTTTTTTGCATTTTATTTTGAGATTTGTTTTACTTATTGGTATGGCATTCGCGGTGATGCCAATGCCAAAATGGTGTAGGCTACATATTATATTTATATTTATATATATAGTACTAATGCAAAGATATTATTAAATGTATTTCATAATCTGTGCTTATGTATGTCGTATCGCTAATGCACAGGGCTTTTTATACACAAGGTTTGACGAATCAGTTAGATGGAAACTTACTTCTGTTTCAGACACTACAGATTTAGATTAGGAAATGTTGACTGGAAATTGAGATTTCATTTCAATTAGCATACAAGGGACAGATGACGCATGCAAGACGCTAAAATAAGGGGACGGTGGAAGAGTGAGGGAATTTTTAAGTTTTAATTTGATACAGGACAAATACTACTTATGCACTACATGTACATAGTTTAATAATCGAAAGATCCGTTGATCATCGAAGATAAGTCTATATATTATGTCTAACTATTGAATCGATTATTATTTTTATACATATTCCTTTTATTATTATGTACGCGTAGCATTCAGCTTTCATTTAAATTGTGCTACAAAGTTCCCTCCTGCAATTGTTTTACAATATAAATTGATTATCAGTTATCATAATACGTATGTATCAATATTTATCTTAAACAATCACATTGTGTATTCGTATTTTAGAATTAAATTATGAACGATTATTGGACGAACAAAATATTATTGTACAATCCAATTAACGAGGTGTATTGTTTGCGTGAGTCTGAATTAAATGGTTTCATTTCACATTTCAAGGCTATTTCACAGTTTGCCTGAGTTGGTTTTCGAATACAAAACGGTACCAAAAGTAAATTTAGAATATTGCTTTCCTTTTTGTATGTTTTCGTATTTTGTTCTACTTCTTTTCTCATCCCTATTCTTGTTTTTAAATCGAAATTATAACCAAGATCCATATGCATATTCAATTAGCTCCACATAACATTGAAGATGGTATGTATCCCTTGCTGGATCCTCTCTCAATTCTGACTGGACTCGGGCGGCTCCAGCACACGCGTCTCACTCATGCTGAAAAACTCTTCCTTAACCTGACCAATGGAGAAATCCTCCTCAATTGCCGGATAGCTGGACTTCTGTAAAGAATGCAGAAAACGCAGCAAATTAAATGATAAATATTACTTTTTAGCTGACATTTTAGTGCAATGAATTTACATTAGTTGTTGCATTTAGGACACGTAGCTGCTGCCAGGTTTCCAGAGTGTGAGCATATCGCAAATATTTTTCGAAATCATGTAGTGTCTCATAGACATGACACAGTCCCAGATAATCATACTCCAGTCCGGAGTAAGTGCGTCCAAACAAGTGCAAGCCTGAGAAATAGAGAGAAGGCAATAAAAATTAGACTTCGAGTAGTGTGCAGATTTATCACACAAGAAATAAATAATGAAATAAAAATTAATACGCACTTATTTAAATTAAATTTTTATTAAATTTAAGTATATGGCTCACTTATGTCAATGCTGCGCAGATATAGGTCCTCGGCCTGGCGAAACTTTTTCATCTGATAATTGTAGAGCGAAGCGAGATGGCCAATGGAGAGGCCGACCTCATAGTCATGCGGACCGAGGAGGTCGGTTTTGATCTTGATGGCCTTTTGATGCATACGCTCCGCCTCCTCAAAACGATTCATTGTCTGATAAAGTCGCCCTAGATTGCCATAATGTTTGGCCGTCTGCACATTCATCTCGCCGAACACCTCCAGCGACAGTTGGAGTGCGAAAATATGTAGCTGCTCGGACTGCATCAGCAGATCCTCTTCATCCATGCCATCGGCTATCTTATCAAGTGCTATCTCCTCAAGCAGCAGCGCCTTTACACGTTTCGCCGAGGCGAGCATTAAATGGTTGCTGGGCACCAGATTCTTCATGATATTAACAGCCTTATCGACATGATCCTGGGCGCAACTAAAGTCACCGGTGCTATACTCATGCACATAGTATGCATAGGATAGATCCTCGTGGGCAATCGCCACATGAAAGTTCATGTTGCCAAAGATACCGCGACGCACCTCCAACGCCTCCTTGTACACCCTGACGGATTGGAATACCGAGTCCACATTCAGAAGAAAGAATCCATAATCCAGCACAGCATCGCCATACTTCTGATGTTTTACCCCAAAGCTCTCTCTGCGAATCAGAGTGAAATAGAAACAGTGAATAAAAATAGAGACAGAGAATGCAGATGTAATAATGGAATGCGATGATAATGCGCACCACACGATATGGTGCGCATTTTATATTTAAAAATAATATAGAACAAGACAATGTCGGATCTACACCGACATTTTTAACTTAAATCAGGAAAGAGGTCTTAGACATCACTGTGATCTGTCGGTCGTAACACCTCATTATAAGAACTAGCATGTCTCGCCAGAGAAATCTATGTCTGACCATTAGAATTATCCTATTTAAGATACAATTTGCTGAAGCAAAGCATGCGTAGAGATTGGCACATCCACTAAGAAAGCAAAGCCGCGTAACAGTCTTAATCACTAAAGACTGTCCCCAAGGAGACTGTTAGAGGGTGAACTACTTAACAGACTTAACTAGACGAAACAAGTTACAAATAATGAGGCGAATATGGCTTACTGGAAGCCTATTACAAACAAATGGGGAGGTAAATATTGTGGAGTCACATTCGACAAGGTGTTCCAGAGCGTTTTACACATCTCGTAGCATATTCGGAAAGTCATGGGTCACATTACAAAAGATGATGGTAGTAAGACCCTTGTTGACATATGCAGCAATAGCATGGGGATAGGAGTCGTTGATGACCGTGAAAAGACAATTGCAAAAACTGCACATAATGGCCTGTGCATGTATAACAGGGGCAATGCGCACATGCCCAACAATGGTCTTGGAAGCCTTAATGGAGCTTAAGCCACTCTACCATACAAAAAGGCTCCATGAGAAAGCTACGCTTCTGAGGATGTCTGCAGAAGGAGTTGGGGGCCAACACCTCCTAAGCCAGAGAAAAGCCCAACTTCTTTCTGGTGAACTTCACCTACTGTTGCAACCTAGGGATGAAATGGCAGCACATTCGAGTGAAATTTCAAAGTTCAAATAAAAAGCAAAAGGGAATGGACGGCACTAGATGAAGTCCATTCTATTAAGCCGCACCCCTTAAAATGGTACACCGATGGAAACCTCAACAAATCAGGGCAATCCGATATATGGATTTGGGCATCCTATCCCATAGTTAAGTTGCAATAAACGCTATAAAGAGGACGAAAATAAATAAAAAATAAAGTATTCTATGAAGCACGATCCAATCTTGATCAACTCGGGACACACTAATAGGCCTACCCTAAGATGGGTTCCCCTAACAGGGCCAGAACCGTTTTGTGGCATAGGAACCCGCACAATACGATTGCAACTTAAAAACGAAGACAGACAGAGGCGACAACGGAGCTGGACACAGACACCAGGACTACGACAAGCCAGATGTCTTTTTGGTGCCTATTTTCATAAACGATTTAAGCAAGTAATATTCATGGGGAAGAACAGGCTTAGAACAAGGAGGAATCTCAATGCACATCCTAGCAAAATGTGTCGCCTTAATCAGGAAAAGATGGAACACCCTAGGGATGCAGGTTATGAGATTCAACGACATAAAATCCCTCAACTTAACAAGGATTCTAATATTCGTGCAGTTGCTGTTGTTGATGGATGAGCTATATGCTCAGAAGGAGGCACAATAGATTAAGGAGCCCGTAGTGCAGGCACCCCAATTTATTGTAATAATGAAAACATTTTTAATTCGCAACGCAAACAGCCCAGTTACACAAACCTACTGAGTTTTAAGTTTTGAGTCACTTACTGAGCTCGACGGACGGCCTGGCAGATGAGCAGATTGGCTCGGCAAAAGTCCCGTTTGACCACACAGGCCTTGGCCGCTTGGCGTAGCACATCGATGGCAATGCTGCGAGATTACAATTATTAGTTAGCCTGTGATTCTTTGGGATGCCAGTTGGAAATGTGTGTACCGTGCGGACGCCGATTTATCCAGGTGGTGCATGGCCTGCACACTCCACATGTGACTGTTGTTATATTCGTTGCGTGCGAAGTACATGGACGATATTTGTGTAGAGGCCATTGCAAACAGTGGCTTTGGCACCATATCCATATCCTTCAGCTTGCTAGTCAGCTGCACCAGTTCGACAAAGGTCTCCTTTGCCAGCTTGAAATTGCAGTGTGATGACTCCGCATAGAGCAGACTGTAAAATTTGATTCGATTATTTAATTGGAATTTTCTAAAATATATGAATATATATTACCGCTGCAGGCAATCGAGCCGCAAGATCAGCGCATCCTTGTGGTTACGCTTCAGTCTTTCGTTAAGGCACAAGAGCACAGCGATGCTCTCCTGCATCCATCCAGCCTCGGACAGAAAGCTGCCCAAACGCAGACCCAAATCAATGGCGAATGCATCATCGGCGCTCAACGAGTCCAGCAATGGTGCAAGTACTTCTGTCTCTGTCGTCCCATCGTAATCAGCTGCTGTGGCCGCAGCAGCAGCACCGTTTGCTGTTTTTGTCATATTGTTAATATAATTTATGCTGATGCTATTGCGGTTGCTGTTGCTGCTGCAGCAGGCAACTTCAATCAGCTCCTTGTCCTTGGCCTCCTTATCGCCATCGCAATCGCCATTGCCAACGCCATCGGCATCGCCATTGGCAACGCCATTGACAACGCTATCGGCATCGTCTTTGACCTGTTCAATGTCTGGTTGTGCTTCGATCTCTGAGGGCTGGGCATTGCGGCCAACATATGCATCGCTGAGGCGTCGCGTAAGCTCCTTGTTATTTGTCATTAAATCGACAACGATGCGCAACAGCTTGCTGCGTCCCGGTGTGTAGCGTATGAGACGATGGAAAACTTCAAGATTTGCCAGCTCCTCGCTGAGTGTGTCCATCAGCTCATCTCGACGTGACATCTACAATAAGGCAAAAATGTAAATGGTAAAATGAGGATAGCAAAAACAAGATCCATCAAAACCAACTCAACATCTAAGAGAAATTGTGAAGGGAAGTGAGGAATAAAGGAAACTATGATCCAGTTATATTAATTACAGAAAAAAATTATTGGCTGCGCACTTGAAAACATGACAAATATAAATAACGGGCGCAAATGGGCTATTTATAGACGATGACGACAACAAACAAGATGTGTTGAAAGTATTATTGTTGGTGTAGCTGTTGTTGTTTTTGTTGTCGGTGCTTATATTTAATTGCAGTCAATTGCAATTGCTGAGCTATTATGACAGCCAATCTATGTATGATATGGATGTGGATATGCATGTATGGATGTTTGGGTATATGCAACGCCAAATATTTATTTAAAATTTAAATGAAGTTCTGCAACCTTAACTTGGACACAGGTTAAAGGCACAGAACCTCAATTGAGTTAGACGCATTCGTGTTTATGGCCCAACTGTGCACATCAACCAGAAGTAAAATCAAAACAAATAAAAACAGTTAAAATGTGGTCCTGTCGGCGACGTTGCCTTCTTCCGCAACCGTCGCGATTGTAATTTAGTTCAATAAGCATGATAAAATTCGAAAAAAATATTCAAAAACCATATTCTGTAACATCGTGGCCAAAAGTGTACATACACACACTCACATAATCATGCATATGCATGTTTTCGTGTATTTTCACTTTTTATTTGTTGACATTACAAAGAGTATTGATTGTCGCCAGGTTTTGTTTTTTTTACCGGATGGTGCACAGATGTCAATTACGAAACAGATAACCAAAGGATCGCAAGAACTAGTTACATCGACAACAGTTATTTGCTAGTTGGTTTGTCCTCCCCACCTTTCATCTCACGCTGTTCAATCTTACAATGTTAAGATAACCAAGGAGGATTCTTATCGCGAAGATATGTAAACACGTGAAAAGGCACGTACGCGGCACCCATAGTGACCGTAATAAAACCTTCCGCGATAAGAGTTCTCCGAACTGATGGGATAATGAGTCTAGACGCATTTGCTGCAGTAAATATGATAATGTCCTAAGTAGGATAAGAATAATTGTATCTAGCTGTAAGATAATTTAGAAGATTTCAATAAACCTGCCGAAGCAATTCGGCAGCAGTCTGTGTTCGAACCTTAAACAACGTCGTCGTCTTATTATTTTGCTCTTCGGACCACCTTTCAGTGTACGTGATTATTATTCCACCGCTTGCCGTTTATATCAATTTTGTTATTCGCAAAATAAATACACGCCTTCTCTCTTTCACTGGACGACTAAAACAGCACTGCTGCCTTTGTATTTCTCACTCTTGGGAGGAGAAAATAAAAAACAGAAGGAGCTCGATAAGAAACTTACCAGCTCGTAAACATCGATGAGCAAATTGAGAGGCAACTCCGGCAGCATTCTGATGCGTTCCAGTGAGGCCACTTTGCAGTCCAGGCCGTTGACAGTGGCAATCAATGCCAGATTGTACAGTGCATTGGGGCTGTTATTGTTATGCCCAGAGGCCAATGACATCGGAACCAATAGCTGCTCTTGTGCAGCCATTTTGCTTTCCTCCTTTTGTTGTTGTTTTGTATTCAATGTAGTTGTGCGTATTTTGTACAAATTCTTGTTGATTCTGAGATCTGGAAAAAACAAAGCCAACGAAACTCGCTCGGTGGGTTGCGGATGGACAGCTCTGCAACCAATTTCGACACGTTTTAGAAAGGCGCGCAAGTAAAATCAAAACAAATTTAAGAATAATAGCAAAGAGAAAAAACAAAAATTTATAAACTTTTGCTTTTGCTACAGCGTCTGTGAAACGTCAACTCAAAACAGATGAGTTGCAATGTCACATGTACACACACACACTCGCACTCAATTTGCCAGAGCAGCAGTAGTATAAAACAAAAAAAAAACAAAATAGCTTCACTTTCTTTTACAACGATCTTCGTTTTTCCTTTCCATTTTGTATTTGGTATTTTTTTTGCCCAGCGCACAGCAGCTGCTGGCAATTTCACTGGTGCTGCTGCTGCTGAGACAAGTTGCTCTTTGTTACTCACTCACGCACAGCAAGTCAAGTCTTGCTGATTCAATTTGAGTTGTTTGCTGTTGGAGAACTTACACAACGCAGTATGCATTTATTTCTTGTTAAAATATACAATATTGCAATCGCAATATTGAAAGGAATTAATTTAAGTTATTTCTTGGCTCTATTTTATGCCAAAAAAAAATTATTATTTTGTTTGGGGATGACAGCAGTAGTGGCCAGCAATCGACAACATACTAAGCTATCGAATACACTCATCGATATTTTAGATAATTTAACGACTATTACAAACTGAATTTAACAATAACATGATAGCCAGTTAACAGGCCTATTAATATGCGTTTACAGACTCAGTTTTGCGCCAACTGAAGTTTACCGATCACATTTAAAAGCCGACCTCAAAATATTTTGAATAAATACAGGAGCACAGCCACAATACAATAAAATGAAACAATTTCTCAATTTATTTATAAGTACTGTCACTTTGCAGTAAAACGTAACATGACTCAAATTTCGTTACGCTAGTTTTTTATTTATTGATAAACTTGACAGTTTCAGTTTTGACAGTTTCAAGGTGACTGTAAGAGCTTTGATAAATTCGCTTGATTAAATTTTGCCTTTATTGGAATTGTTGTTGTTGCAGCTCAAAACAGGTCAAAGTTATCGTCTTCTACCTCCACAAGGCCATAATCATTGGTGCTGCCAAACATCCACCAATGTCGCAATATGTTACGAATGAGCAGAAATCGGGTCGTGACAAACTCGAAGTAGTAAAAGAAGAGAGCACTCGATGTGAGCAGGGTACACGATGCAAAGACTACCCCGTGCACCGTTAGCTGTTCGGTGCTGTCCTGATTTAGATTGTCCATGCAACGCGACACCTGTACACATGCAAAATACCGCAAATAAGATGGAGGCATGTTGCCAAAGAACAACTGACGGCAACGCCAACGGCTGCAACTATTGCTCACCTGCTGCAATATCACATTGGCGATCGGCAAAACCGAGGCGCCGAATAGCAAATGCTTCACAATCATGCCACAGCAGCGGCCACGGAAAAAGGCGCGCACCAATTCCACCGTACTTGCCCGATCCGCCGTTATATTGAATGGTGCATTGCAGATCTCACAGCGATTATCGCGTCGATGCATTATCCAGCGCCTCAAACACTTTAAATGTATATAACCCTAGAAGTACGATACTTAAATTAATTAACGACGCCATTGCCAAGGCTATATGCACATGCTTTGCATCACAAAATTTACAATCTAATTGAAAGCGATTTTAATTTTTAAACGCAAGATAAATAAATAAAAAAACCCACTAAAAATCAAAAATGTGTACAATAACAAAATCTAATATCTAACATCTATCAAGCACTTATGATAAATGCTTCATTTTGCAACTAAAAAAAATTGGAATTTTCTTCTTATTTTTAATTACATAAATAAAAACAAACCAGAAATTAAAAATAAATACTGTGACCAGGAATATGCATGTATTATTAGATTTTGTGCATTCAAGCAGTAGCTTGATTGAAGAACCCAAAAACAAAATTTCCGCCTTCACACACTAATCTTTACTCATCTTAAGAACCCCGCTAGATGCTTAATTTGAGTTTAAATTTTCTTGCATCAAGCATACAAAATTTTTTTCTCTGCGTTGTGCTTGTCGCCTTTGAATATTTTTTAAGTGTGAGCTGTGGCACTTACCACGCTACCCTTACATTTGCAGGGACAGTTGATGATTTCCATGTCGCTGCGATTCCAGCGACAGATGCGACACGAATTGCCAAACTCATTGGCCGAGTGGACGCTCTCTTGGGAAAGCTGTTGGCTCGCCAATGCAACAGCCACGCCGAGACCACCGGCCAGCTCCTGCTCCTGCTCCGTTCTTGTCTGCGCCAGAGATGTGCTCGCAGCAATGCTGTTAAATAACCGCACGGCTGTCGCAACCGACAGCTCCAACTGCCGCGGCGCATCCTGTTGATACTGCTGAGCCATTTATTTTAACTCGTGGTATAATTGAGCTGTTACGCTTGGCAATATATTGATGTTTACACTCTTTTGGGCGCGTAACGACTTTAATTTTGTTTGCACGAATTTCACATTTAAATTTGTTAGGACATTTTACACAAGACTCTCACAGCGTGCCTGATATCGAATTGGGAGTTATGTTCTCTCAATTCTCTATCGAAAAAAATCGAATATACATCTGTTGTCAAAATACTATAGAAAAAAACAAAAAACTGTTAAAAAGCTATCAAGTTACCCTATAAAAAAGTTGATCAAATATATCGCTCTCGAAATAAAAACACAGTTTTTTCGATAATTTTTTTTTTTTTAAATGTTAATATTAGTTGTAGATACATATATTTATAATTATTAATGTTGATATCGCATTTCGCTTGCCGCTGCTGCGAGTTAGTGAATTGTTCGCATCAAAACTCAGCGGGGTTAGTAAAGTTCGCGGCATGAATCTTTAATGCCGCACTAATTTTTTTTTTTCATTCTTTAAAATTATAATTATGACAAAAAATTCAACAATTATTATATTTTGTTTAAGTTCAATAACAAATAATAATAATAATAATAGTAAAAAATTAAAAAAAAAAAATATATATACATATATATATATATATATACGTAAATAAAACAAAACACAAAAAACGTATCAAATGTCCATTTGCTGTTCTATTCGACGAGCCGGCCTTTTCTGGTGCATGTAGATATGTGTAAGTAAGTTGATGCGGATATCGGATAAAGATAGTATTTAGTATTTTAAATAGTTGTATTTAGGATGCTGAGTGTTTTCCAACACGAAATGCCAAAAAGGTATAGGCAAATAATTCCCTTAAAAAAGGTACTCAATTTTTGTTTTCTTAAAATTTAATGAATGGTTGTTGTTGCCCTCGTGATGTTCTTGTTATTGTTGATGCGCCTTTTGTTGTGTTTTTTACTGGCAATTGCGGAAACGGCGATAGATGCTTTGCACATAGACAAAGACGCACTTCCAATCGGGTCGGCTCATCTCCACCATGTCTTCCACATCCAACAATGGCGCTATGCCAGCTTTCTCGCTGCGACAGAGAGGGAGAATTATTAACAGTGCGTTTTACAGTTGTGTTTAACATTTTGTACTCACTCGGCAACACTAAAGGCTAGCTCAAAGTTGTGTCTGCGTGTTTGTTTGGTTAGTTCACTGTAGTCAAATGCATCTGGCAAGAAATGATGTATCAGTGCACAAAAGGCCAAGCCGTCTGACCAGCTCGAGCTAAAGTTGCTTATTTGGACGTTCTGTGAATAACATTTAAGTAACATTGTGATGAATGCGCCTAGAAGGGGTTGCGAATATGAATGGCAGTGGGATTACAGATATCAATTCCGTATATTTCAATAATTTTGTACTGTTTCTTTTTTATGAGCAGCAGCAGCAGCAGCAGCAATAAAGCAATATTTTGGTTTGTTTAAAGCCCCAGCCCCAAAAAGCAATTGGCAACGAAGACAACAATTAAAAGAACACGTGGTAAAAGAAATCAGCAAAGCACAACGTTTACAGTTACTTTTAACAGGAGAGAAAATTCTGCACTTCTGCATTATTCTTACTCCTGTTTCTTTTCCAGGCATCAAGCTGATTGCGTGCGTTATTTTTTTTTCTAGTTGCATGTATATTTGGATATGTGTAAATCTGTGTGTGTGTGTGTTTGAGTGTATGCGTGTGTGGTTGAGTTGCTCGAAAGCACAGCTAAAGGTTAGACGTTGTTTAGTTTTTGTAATTACGTTTTTGTTGTATTGTTTATTTTGGTTTGGTTTGTTGGTTATTTTGCTTGTGTTGGGCCTAAGCATTGTTATCAAAACGAACAACAAGTAAATTATACAAAACAAAATATATCAAATCAAGTCTAAATTCAAAAAGGAAAGTATCAAATAACGGTCT
The DNA here is from genome assembly GCA_035042345.1 of Drosophila fungiperda. Classification (NCBI taxonomy): domain Eukaryota; kingdom Metazoa; phylum Arthropoda; class Insecta; order Diptera; family Drosophilidae; genus Drosophila; species Drosophila fungiperda. The sequence continues at coordinate 257,626 of JAWNLM010000015.1, read as the reverse complement.
ATGGCTGTGGCTTTGCGCTTGCGTTCGGCTGTATTTGTTTTTTTTTTTTTTTTGTATATTTTGGTAAATTATTTTTTTTTGTAGGTTTTGGATACCTCATACTCCTGCGTTTTGTGCTGACACCACTGCAGAAGTTGATCCTTGACAGTGGCAGCGCGCGCATTTAATGCCGGGTCGGTAAATTTGAAATACGGTTGCGCTGAACCGCCGGGGGTCGTGGGTGCGCTTGTTGTTGGAGATGATCTGAACAAACGATTCAAGGTTGGAGGGGCAGACGTTTTAGCGAAACTCACACAATTGTTTTTTTCTTTGTTTTGTTTTGGTTTTTTTTATACATACATTTTGTAATTCGGTTTGTAGATTGGGTGTTTGATTTTTGGTTTTTGGTTTAGCTAGTGTATGTGTGTGTGTGTGTGGGTTTGTGTTAAAAGGAAACAACAACACTTATTACCATTACAGTGAACGGTTGGCAATTAGAATCAGCTTCTTTAAAACTTTATTTTTGTAATAGTTTATTTCAAAAAATATGTTTGACAAGCAGAATTGTTCCAATTACCAAACGAACACTGCATTCTTAAAATAAATAAGAAATAATATAGTTAACGGTTGTTTTGTGTGTGTGTGTGTGTGCGCTTATCTAACTTTTCTTGTTCTTGTTTCTTTCTGAGAGAGGAAGTGGGTCAAAGAGATAGAGGGAGAGACAGAGACAAGAGTGAAAGTGAGCTATAGCAGGACGAAGATACATGCGACAGACATACGTATGCATGTGCATATACATATACATATATATGTTGAGTGACATTGTTCAATTTACCTATAACATTTAGATTTTGACCTATTCACAGAAGACATTAAATAATATTGCTGGTTACCAACACCAGAAAATGGATGTAAGATAGAAGGCGAAACTTGTGATTGAGTATGTATATTTGTGTGTGTGTTTATTTGGGTGATGGAATCCTGCACCAAATGTGCATGCAAAGGAAATGCAAACAAAATGTCATTTAACATTAAGGACGCTGTGATCTGACTGTGACAGCCGTATCATCATAAGAATTTTGCGTGCCTTTCTTTTTACATGTGTACGCGATTTACTGGATTGTGTTATATGTGTATATATATGGGAGTAGGTAAATATGTCATTATATATATTTAACGTTGTTGCTTACTTTTGAGCCTGCTGCTGGGCAGCTGCCTTATCCAGCTGCTTGAATTTGGCCAGCGGAGAAATGGTTTTGGTGGCAGCATTGCCACTCATTGTGGTAACTGTAATTGTGATTAGAAGGCAAATTATGAGCATATATATATACTTTTTTTTTTAAATGTATAGAAATTAATATATGATATGCAAAACCTTTTGTTGTTGTTGTGGTGACAACTGCGCCGCCATCTTTTGACTTGGTCTCGGTACGTTCACTGGTCGTTGAACTTTGTTGCTTGTGTTGTGCTGTATAGAAAAAAGTTTTAGACGAATTGGCAATGAGGATAAACGGGTGGGGGGGGGGGGGGTAAGAAGCAATAATTACAACAATTAGTCAAATTACATGCAGACCACAAAAAAGAAGATAATTATAATCAGTTCAGCGTAATTCAAACATCATTATATGAATAGTTAAATTATAGCTATTGAAAATATTGGGAAAAATATGGTTAGAAAGATTAATCTGTACAATTTATTTTTATTTTGTATTTGTTTTTGGTTGTATCTTGTATCTTAGACTATTCTAAAGCAGGCAACAAAATTGATGCTACACACGGCAACGAAACGAAACATAGCACAATTCTTTTTTTGCTGTTTTAGTCAATCAAAAACGTAATCTCTACACAAATTCAGCTACTTACAAAACAGAATGTAGCAACTAAAATGGCATTAAGTGCGTGATTAGAATAAAGGGCGGATGTGCATTAAATTGGCAAGAAAACACACCAAGCGGCTGTTTCATGCCGCGAGCCCCAAAAAATTCACAAACAGTACGAAAATTAAAAATTAAAATAAACAAAAATATATATATGAAAAAATTAAGCGTGAACCGCTTGCATTAATGTTGCGACGGCTCTGCAGGGCGATGTTGGTGGTTGGTGTCTGATGACGCTGGTGGTGCTGGTGGATGTTGACACATATTCACTCAATGTAAGCAAGTTTGAGAAAACACACAACATAGCTTAGCTACGTATGAACAAAAAACAAAAGACATGCACAATACGTTCCTTTTTTACATACAAAATATAAGTAACGAATGAAAAGAAAAAATGCGAACGAAACGGTGTGGGAGTGTGTGTGGTTGTGTCTGTGCTTGTGTGTGGAAAGCGTAGTAAATAGCCAGCACAGCAAACTGGGCAGTTGAGCTGTTTGCAATAATCAAAAGTATAAATGTATGTGGCAAAAATAACTTTAAGTTCTTGTTTTCTGGGCTTTGGGGGGTATGTACAAAAAAGACTAAGACAAAAAAGTTGAGAGTGACAGAGAGAGAGAAAGAGACAGAGACAGGAGGGACAACATGGGATTTTTGTCTGTGTAAAGTGTTTGTTTTCGCTGGACCAACCAACCAATCAACCAGCCAGCGGAACGTAACGCAACGAAACGGAAATGAAACGTAACGCAAGTAAAACGTTTAAAGCGTTTAGCTAACTTTGTACAGCTTTTTTAAGAGGATGGGGTGTAGAAACAAAGGCAGGCAAAATAATTAATTAAAATATGTATAGAAAGACAAATATAGAAAAATGTGTATAAGGAAAATGAGAAATATACATACATATAGTATATATATATATATGTATACAGTATTTAAATGCTGTTAGGCCGGGCGGGTGTAGCAATGGTAGTACATAGAACGCGCGAAATGAACAAGGTGGCAACGCTGTTTTGGGCATTTTGTACAGTTGGTGTATTTTTTGTTGTTATTGTTTATTTTACTTTTTTACACTCACAAATTGTAACGTTTCAAGTTCTTCAGATTTCGGCTGCTGCTGATTATCATTTTTAGTTAAATTATTTCTTTTACTGTTTATTTTTAACATTTCTGTTGTTATCATTTTTTTTTGTTTTGCATCCTGCGGTTGGGGCAGCGTGCAGCTAACTCGGTCGGTGTATATGTGAGGATACGTGTGTGTATGTGTGTGTCTGCGTTTGTGTGATAGAAGCAAAAACCATACATGTGGTCCCTCCTTCTTCTAGCTCAGGAGACTCGTCGATAAAAAATAAAATTGAGCGCAAACTTACAAAAAGTGTCGAACAATGCGAATTGTAAGAAAACGAAACGATATTGGTACGTTTCGCTGACTAGAAAAGGGCTGGGTTGGTACGTTTTGGAACTGGCACTAAAAACAAAGCCTAAGCCTACGCTCAAATAACAGTAGCGAGTATTAACAGTAAGTCAGTTAACGGTTATCATCGGTAATAAGTTACAGTTAAACTTCGTTTGCTCGAATAATTCGGTTCATTTGTCTGTGTTTGTGTATGTTTGTGAGTGTGTGTGTGTGTCGTTTGTTGGGTCCAGTTGCGTCTCGCTGGGCGGCTCAAACTGGAATGGCTGCTGTGTTTGTGTGTGTTGTTGTTTTTGTGTCGTGTCTGTCTTACAAACAAATGAGTTATCGATTGAACGATTTATCGGCCTATCGATTGGCGCCAAAATTGAACTCACTAAGCGCCCAGCATGAGTTGCTCGAATGCATCCTCCACATTGGTCTCGTCGAGCAAATTGAGATGCGCTATATGCGGCATGGTGGCACTACGACTAAGGCCACCACCAATGCCGCCACCACCACCACCACCAGAGCCACCATTACCAACTGCACCTAGCATTGCGATGCCGGCACGCATCAGACCAAGTCCCGACACATTACCATTCGACGTGGAATTCAACGAACTTAGCGATTTACGTGCCGCCGATAATTTTTCACTGGTCTTGGTACGATTTATCGCTGATTTACGATTGGACGAGGAGGCGGAGGAGGATGTTGTGATTGCGGTATTGCTGCTTAAAGCGCGCAACTCCTCTAGCTGTGTACCCGTTGGAGATTTCTGTCCAGAGAAATAGGCGGCAACGGTGCGCTGCTTCTCGCCCACCTGTTCCTTGTCAATGCCGGCCTCATATAACTTCGGTATGTCCATCGAATGACCCGACTTGGTTCGTCGCAACTCACCAGGTATCGTCGGATTGTGGTATCTGAGTGTGCCGGTGCCATTGGTCTGCTGTGGCGATTGCAGGGGCTGTTGCTGCTGACAAATTTGATGCCACGAATCACACTTGCTGAGACGATTGAGACGCGATCCCCCATTGCTCTGCTGCAGATAGGTGTCCTCCTCATGCTGCTGTTGACTGCGTCGACTGAGCGAACTAAAGGCGCTCACATTATTAAAGACAATGTTGCGAGGTATTTGATTCTCTGGAGCGGGCTCATCGACAGCAGCACCAGCACCAGCACCCTCTGACTGATGAAGCTGTGGCGTGGCGGGTGTTTCCACGATAAGAGGGTGGTGGAGGTTCTGCTGCTGCTGTACTGTAATGCTGGTAGTGCTGATATGGCTGGTGGTACTTGTGCTCGTGCTCGTATGCTTGTTCACCTGTGGGCTCTGGTACGCGTTGGGCACGTAATGATGCCTTTGGGGTGGTCCAAATTTCTTTAACAACGGAGTATTTTCTTTGGGCAGCGATGACTTGACTATATCCGGCGTATCTTCGGGAGCTGAAGATTTATATTCCAGGAGATTGCCCAAGCTTTTGCGGCGCAGTTCGCTGAGCTCACGTTCGCGCTGTAACTCTTGTTCATTTTGCAATTGTTGTCGGCTCGCGCTTAGCGATTGCTGCGATTGCATCCGTCCCAAGTTAGTATTCTGGCGAAGCAGCTGCGCCAGGGGCTTGGGCGCATAGCTACCGCTGCTTTCGCCGATGGTGTTACTGCGCATGCTTAGACGGGGTCGACTAGGTTGCTGTCCCGTCGTTGGTGGTTGCTGTACCATCGGTGGTTTTGGTACCAGGTGCGGCTTGTTGCTGCGATCAACCGGTGGCGGCATCTGTGACATTAGCTGTGGTGTTAGCTGCGGTGTCAGTTGTGGAGTCAGCTGTGGGATCAGCTGTGGGGTCAGCTGTGGGGTCAGCTGTGGGGTCAGCTGTGGGGTCAGCTGTGGGGTCAGCTGTGGGGTCAGCTGTGGCGTTGGTTGTGGGATCAGCTGAGGCGTCATCTGTGGCGTCAGCTCTGGTGTCAGCTGTGGCGGTGCATGCATCGGATTTGCTGTCCAACTAGTGTGCGAGAGCACCGAGCTAGAATTTGAGTGCTCCGAGGTGCGTCGAGAACGATTTAAACTCACTGTGGAAACGGGCTCCAGCTCATCGGCCGAATCCTCCATCGGATAGGTGACGACATAGGAATTTTGCATCTCGTTGGCATAGTTGTGCGCCGGCTGCGCCACATACTGAGGCTGTCGACTCGCGTCGAAGCTGCTGAGCTGCGGAAAGAGGGGCTCCACCTGCGGTGCTTGGTATAAGCGACCATCTGGCGATAAGCAGCCCGGCTTGCTTGGTGAACTGAGCATGGGAGCAGGGTGTTGAGCTTTGTAGGAGCTCTTCTTGTTGTTGTTCTTGTTGTTATTATTTGTATTGCCGCCTAGCTGCTTTATGGTGTACAATAGCGACTTTGCCGCATTGGAATTTCGGCCAAAGACCTCATCATCGCTAGCATGGGCCGTCCGTCTGTCTGCCACTGTAATTGCCGTTTGACTGCGCGGCTTGCGCATCACTTTGATCTCGGCACGATACTCGTGCATATTGTGATCCGAGTCGAGCTCGAGATCATCATCAGTATTGTCTGTCATCAGGGGTGCCGTCACGCAACTGGTGGGGCTATCAATGGGACTGGCGTAGTCAAGCTGACGCGTCGATTGTGGCATATACATGGGATTCGCGTTGGTCAGCACGAGTGGTGCAGCGAATGGATTTGTCAGTGGCTCCAAAGCGCTACTCAAACAGGGCTGACTGCGATAGTTGCTCAGATTTGTTGTACCCCGACGCACTGGCGAGTAGTCTGCATAGGTAAAAGATATATTGGTGGGCGGTGGAGGGACTGCTGCTGCTCTTCCTACTCCTGGCCTTGGTGCGGCGGTTAAACCTTGCGAGGCATAGAACTCCAGTTCCGGTTCTATGGCATTGGGCAGAGAAGGTCGCTTCTTGAATTCACTTAGAGATGCTGGTGCTGCTTTTGATCGCAGCGAATTGTGACGCTGCAAATAGATGCTGCTTGGTGGTTGCTGCTGCTCCAGATTATCGCGCAATGAGCGCTCCTCAAATTGGTGCGCCTTTCGCTTGAAATCGCTGTTATCCACACGAGGCTTGGCTACCCAGGGCAGTCCGATGGGTGAGCCTGCCGGAGAGGGTGTGTTGCTATAGCTGGGACGCGGCTGCAAGTGTTGCTGCGGTACACCACCACCAACGGTTGCTGGTTTATTATGCGCACTGCTGCTGATGATGCTGTTGTTCGTTGCTGTTGCTGATGGTGGCTGCCAGCTGTTTGATTTTTGTGCAATGGGTTTGTAAATATTGGGCGTGGGCAGGGGACCTTGGTCGATGGGTCGAAATACGGATTGTGGTGCGTGTATAAATTGATTGAGTGGTTGTGCAGTGGATGCTGCTGTTGCAGCTGCAACTGCAGCTGCATTTACTGCCACTTGTTGATCTATTTCCCTTTCACGCTGCTGCTGCATGCGTAACTCCATTTCCTGCCGCCGTTGTCGCTCCAGTTGCTCCTGTTGCAGTCGCTGTCGCTCGAGTTGTTGTTGCCGCTCCAGTTGCTGTCTCTGCAACTGTTGCTCATAATATTCACGCTCAAGACGCGATCGCTGTTCACGTTCGTAGCGTGCCTCCTGCTCCAGATGCAGCTGTCGCTCAAGCTCCTGTCGCCGCTGTCGCTCTAGCAGTGCCGCCCGCTGCAACTGCTGTTGCTGCTGTTGCTGCTGTTGATGTTGCAACTGTTGTTTATGCTGCAACTGTTGCTGCAGCTGCAGCTGGTGTTGATGTTGCTGCTGTTGGGGCTGTTGATGATTGTGGGGCGGCTGTGGCGGCTTACCTTTGGTTGCTGTTGCCGCCTCGCCAGTCTCAAAGGTGTGCTTTATGTTGCCAAACTTGTGCGTCCAATTGGAAACGGATCGCGTACCTGCCCATCCCAAGCCACCCTGGTGACTCTGCTTGTTGATAAAGGCGAGAAACTTGAGGTCGTTCTCTGTCTTTGGTTCGAATTGTGGGACCACGTGCTGCACGCGTCGCTTGACGCTCACTTGAACGGCACGCTTCAGACCCACGTTGCTGCTGCGACTGTGATCCTCCAGCTCGGAGTCCGTGTCATCGGCACTGGCGCTAAACTTTGCCTTCGTCTTGGGTATATCGATGGTGTTCGCGCGTTTCATCAACTGCTTTTTGCCGTTTGCAAAGCGACCATTTGGCGTGGACGACTCTGGCTGAGTTTTCTGTGCGATGGCATAGTTTGAAAAGCTCACGGCATAATCACCAGAGAGTGGTCTTCGGGCAGGTGTATTGCTGCCGGGAGGCTTCAGTTGCGTCGGCTGCTGCTGCTGCTGTTGTTCCTCTTGCTGTTGCTGCTGTGTTTTGGGGACAAACTGATTGGGTCGATAGAGCCGGGTTGCGGGCGCACCGAGTATGGCACTCGAGCTGGCATTCTTCTCCAGCGGCAACATTGCTGACGGACGACTCTCGAGAATTTGCATGTCCTCGATGTAGCGACGGGCATCGGCGAGTTCTTCCCGACTAACACCCACCGTATGTCGACTGTTGCGTTGCCGACGTCTCGCGAAACGCTGACGGCTGCTCTGTTCGGGATCGGTGGTGTCCACTTCTGTTGCATCCTCGCCGCCGGCTAGCTTCTCGGGTGCACTCAGTCCGCACTGGAGACGAGCGATGAGTGCGAGTAACGCTTGTCGCTGACCACCATCAACGGCCAGCTCCTGGCCCTGCTTGAGGGAGCACTCCAGACGACTGAGGGCATCGGTGACCTCGTCAAGGAGTCCACGATTTGCATCGCTACGCTGCTGCAGCGTATCGCGTAATCCGGCCGCAAGCAACCGCAAATCCTCTCCGCTCTCCGTTCCGGAGTCCTCTTTTTGGGGTACACTCAACCGTTTCACTTGTGGCATTGTTGTCTGACTTGTCCTTGGTTCTTTAGTCGACGTTTTTACTGTGCTACTAACTTGTGGGGTGCTGTTATTGCTACTGCTATTGTTATTGATATTGCTATTGCTATTGCTGATTGTGGGTTTTCTACTCGCTACTTGGCTACTGCTACTACTCGTTGTCGCTGCTGCTGCAGTTGCTGCTGTTGCTGGCTGTGGCTTTTGCAGCGACTCACCCTGTTGACCGTCAATTTGAGTTTGTGGTAAAGTTGAAGTTGCTGTCCCAGTTACCACCTGTTTGGTGAGCTCTACTTTGGCCAGCTTTTTCTCCACCTGGGTGGTGCTGGTGCTAGTGCTAGTGCTAGTGCTAGAATTAGAGCTTGACTTTGGTTCCAGCTCTCTTTTAAGTTCCTGGTTCGCTTTTTTGATCACTTCCTTTTGCACGTCCTGTTTAGCCTCCTTTTGCGCCACTGGCTGTGGCGTCGGCTCCTCGTCGCTGGAGTCGTCGTCGGTTACCTCTTCAATTATTTCCTCATACTCACTGGCGCTGCTCTCTTCTTCGGCTTCTACCTGCTTGGCACCGGCCTTTGCACCGCCGGCCTGCAAATTCTTTTGCTCTAAAACACGCCCGACGCATTTAAATTTAAATATGTGTGATAGATGAGTTTGATCGAGAGAGAGAAAGATTGGAAATAGTAAAGAAAGATATATATATATATATATATACGGGTATAAGTGCGTAAATAAAAACCAATCAACAAAAGCACGGCAACAACAAGTCGAAAGGAGATGGGCAATAAGCACAAGGTGTTCAAACTCGGAGCAGGTCGTTCATTTGGGCTGCCCTGCATGTAGAGAGAACTCACCCATGACTACAGGAAACGAGTGGAATTTCGGAAGCGAGTCCAAAGACCCTTTTTGGCGAACCGATTAACGAGTAGCAAAAGGATCGAGTGACAGAATAACGATTGAGCGTTGAACGAGACAACGATTGATGGACAAAACGAGTGAAAGTATAACAAGTAACGAGTAAATAAGATAATAACCAAGTTTCATGTGAATATAAATATGTGTGAATAACGAGAGATATGAGTAAAATGATGAATGAACGAACGAGCAATACCTGTCCTGGATAATTCGCTCTAAGCTACTTTAGTCTAGCTACGAGTATGCGCTGTTTGCATATCCACAAGATACAAATACAGAACACATTCAGAAACTATAAGACACAGATAAAGATAGAGAGAGAGAGAGAGATCGATAGTGAGAGAAAGATATGTTAGAGAGAAAGTGAGAGAGCCTAAATGTATATATATAAAAATACTACATTTGAATCCACCTTTAAAGTCCGTTTGATTTTCCATATTCCCATTGGTTAGTGGCTGGCATATATGAGTGTTTTTTTCTGTTAGGTTAGGTTCAGACAATATTTAGCTTTTGTATAGCACTTACCTTCTCGTTCCGCCATAAGTTCGCGTAAACGTGCACGGATCTTACGACGCTCCTCGTATGTGGAGGCCTGTTCCAACTAAGGAAGAAGCAAGTGATTTTTAGATTTTTCAAAAACACTCCAAGTGAAAAGCGAATGAGTTCAGATTCATGGGCATGGCCAGGCAACGCCTAATTCAACTAGCTATTCAATTTATGTTTTCCATTCAATTAAAATGCACCCTTTAAAAATCAAATGCAATAAATTATGAAAATAGGTGAGTAAGCAATTAAAATGTGATACATTTGAAATATGCATTTCAAGTTAAATTTATTTTACTCTATGAATGTTTTGAATACAATTTACCATATGCAAATATCAAAAGTTGAAAAAGAAGTTCTTTGCATTACTTTAAATGTTTAATTTGTCAGAGTTGTGAATTGGCCTGCCTTGCCCTGCCCTGCCCTGCCCTGCCCTAGCCTACGCCCACAATTAAGTTAGCATACTTACCAATTGCCTAAGTAACTGTTCGTCCCAAATTTCCCCGATGTCACAAGTTGTGCGTGTAATTGGTGCTGAGGATGATATCTTCCTGGTGTTGCTGCTGCTGCTGGTGCTTCCGCTGATGTTGCCTGTATTGCTGTTGCTACTGTAGCTGCTGCTAATGCGTGTCGTTTTCACCTGAAACAGAAAAACACAAATTAACAATTTTATGTTTTGTTTTTTTTTTTTTGTTTATCAATCGGTAGAAATGATTCTAATCTAGATGGTCGCTGCGCCCACACGTCGGAGCTCTTACAGTGCGTGTCAAAAAGCAAACGCCAGCTGTTTTTTGGGATTTCCTCTTTTTTTCTGCGCCCATTTTTGCTCTTTTGGCTAAATAAAACTGATGAGCGCATTCGCAGGCAACGCCAGCTAAAGAAAATGAAATAAATATAGAGAAATCGAAAAAGAAACACGCAAAAAAGGTCAAAAGCAAAATACATTGAATATCCCCGCCCAGCCCAATGACTCCCCACCCCGTTGTCATAAGGCACAACTGAATAGAGAAACCAAAACAAAAATAACAACAACAAATTGATTTCGAAGCAATTTGTCGTCCTTAGCCATGGCCAGACGTTTCTTCCGGCTGTTCTTATCTTCATCTCATCTTCACTTGATTCTTGCCAATTGTAGCCATGAGCCAAAAAATAACAGCAAAAAAACGATCAGCGGCAGCAAAAACGTCAACAAAATGCGACTGTTGCCAGCATACCTGGCGTATGCGTAATGCCTCAACAATATTGCGCATACGCCGCACTGATGCGAACTAGAAAAACATATAACGTTTAGCAGATCGAATGTGCTCGAATCCGATAAATAAGTATTTTTGCCTAATGGTCAAATATTATTATTTATTTTGAAACATTCCGGAATTTTTTGAAATTATTTGATTATTAGAGTACCCGAAAATATGCGAAGCAATTGCCACTTTGAACTTCAACATATTTTATAAAATTTATGGGTCCATTGTACCCAAAGTACTTAAGATTTGCATATAGATGGAACCCATCAGGTGGCTAAAGACCCCGAAAAATGATGGACACAAATATGGAAATGTGCATGCACATGGTATAATATTCGTTAATTAAGTATTTGTGGCGATTGCCCGCAAAAAAAAAAATACATTTTTTGTCTTTGGGATGTTTATATCCATTTGACCAAATTTGGCCAGCACAATATTTCAAAAATAGCCATATCAACATATGTAAGATATTCTGAATTTTTTCGAACATATTTCGAGAGTTGCCAATGCTATTCATTTTGAGAGCGCCGCCAAGCACGCGTTGCTATTTTTAGCTCAGAGATTATTTAGGCGATACACACACACAGAGACTCACACACACAACACAAGCCGATAGAAAGAATGAGAGAGAAAGGAAGCGAGATAAAGAGAAAGAGAGAGAGAAATACAGATAGAGAGAAGGAGAGATAGAGAGAGAGATAGAGAGAAAGAGAGAGAGAGAAAAAGAGAGAGCAAGACAGATAAAGAGAGAGCAAGACAGATAAAGAGAAAGGGAAATAGAGAGAGGGAGATAGTGGAGGATAAAGAGCGAGCGGTATTCCTTAACATTTTAACCAAAATGTTCTTTTTACAACAACAATTTTAATACTTATATAGCCTACAAGAAAATGTCTTCAGTTTTCTAATATGTATATATGTATAAATATGGTATTATTTATATTCTATATTATTATTTTAGTTAAATGATAAAATGTCCTACAAAAATATTTATAAACTGGTGGGTATAAAAAGGTGGCTTGAAAACATTGAACAATTTAGTTCTAATTTTTTTTTTATTACTTTTTTTGTGTTTATTTGACATAGTTATAATTAATTTATTAACATTGATCTTTTGAAATCTTGAAAGGGTTTTTCAATTTCAAAGCTCTTTAATCTTATGTCTTTGCTGTTGTTTTTGGCCCTTAAGTAAAGATATCAAACAAAAAATCAATCAAAGCCAAAAAGAATAAAGAAAACTAAACTCAAAAACAACAACCGCAATAAAAACCACAAAGCTAATTTGCCAAACAAATTTTCTTTAATTTTCAGTCTGAGACAAACAACAAAAACGCCCAACACAATTAGAAATAAACAATATAAGAACAAAATTGATATTTAATTGAATTTGCATTGAATTTAGTTTACAGATATCGAAAATTATGTGTATTTGGAAAATAATGGCTTTCCAATTTTGTGTTGTGCATTTATTTTTATAATAATATTTAATTTATTTGTGGTCGCCTATGACGTGTGCTCTATTGCTATTATGTGTGTGTTGAAGTGATGTTGCTCTGATGGATGCTGTTCTTGTTGTTGTTGTTGCTGGCAAGAGGCTTGCCAAGTTATTTGGCGCAATTCCGCTAAAGCGTAACAAGCCCCACCAAAATTGCTGCTGCTGCTGTTGGTATCAAAAAGGGGTCGCTGCGCTACCGTGAAAGGGGTTGTTATAAGAGATAGGGTGTGGGTGGGGAAATGCATGCAACCAAGCATGGAAATCAAAATGGAAATTGCAGGCCCGGCAGGCACACAACAATTAAAAATCAAAAATAAAACAAAAAAGAGCTGTTGCACTATGGAGCAATATGTGGTTGTTATTGTTGTTTATTATTGCTGCTGCTGCTGTTGTTGTTGTTGTTGTTGTTGTTGCTGCTGCTTCTGCTCAGCTGACCAAAGCGAATGCTTTGCTGCAGATGCTATTATTGTTCAGCTAGCTCAACAAATTGGGCAACCATTTACACTGGCTTTGACACTGTCGATTGCATAAACAACAACAAAAATAATAAAAAAAAAACATATATGATTAATGCTTTTCAAAGTAAATAGTAAAGTACAAACTGAAATTGTTGTTAAATTTAGCAAAAGGTGAGAATCAACGTGTGCTTTCTCTGTTAGAAGAGACAGAGAGAAAGACAGATGGAAAAGAAGGCCAACAGTATTTGAATTTAAATGTTCAGTTGAAATTATAATTAGCGAAAACGTAAAATAACCAAAACTGAACTTGCCTTGGGCAGGCAAACAAGCAAACATTTAAAACACGCCCACTCGACAGCCTTCAATTTTCCAATTTTCCATGGAAAATACAATGAAAAGCGATTTTGGCATTTTACTGCATATTTTTAGCCACGTGAAGTGAAAACTTTTTGACATGCAAAATGTGAAGAGACGCACACAAAGCTGAACAGGCAAAATAAAACACAACGATTAAGAAATGGCAAAAAAAAGAAATAATAATAATGAACTGAAGTAAAGCAAAAGAAAAGCAAAAATTTGCCATGCTGGGAAAATGGCTCTTAACTAAACAGTTTACTCGAGTAGGGGCAGCTAGCAAAAAGAAAACCGGCTTTCAAGCCAAACCCAAATCAAATACAAAGCTGACGCTAAAACTGAAGACAAAGCTGAAGACGGGGCTCAAGCTGAAGCTGAAGCCAAACGACTTGGCTCTGGCTTCTTCTTCTTCTTCATTTGTTTTTCTAGAAAACAAGCGATGATGAGAGAAAGGAGGAAAAAGAGTGAAAAGGTGTAAAAGAGTCTAAAGAGGGAAAAGAGTGAAAAGGGGAAGGGAGAAAGGGGTGCGGGGAGAACTAGCGAGGATGCATACAGTAGCAGAAAAAATATTATAAGCACGTTCCACTCAAAGCGATTAATCAAAATTGCATTTTACACTCCCCATTGGAAAAGCAAAAATTAAGCAATACCTAATAATTGGAACAGTCAATTTTTCAGACACATACTGCAATTAAAATTAGACAATTTTTTAAAATGAGGCCATTTATACTGCAATCACATTTCAAATTATGCCGTGAAAAATATTTAATCAACTTATTGAAATAATTATTCCTAAGCGATTTGTTGCCATAATATGCTTGCAAAAATACATACTTATAGAAAGATAACTTCTACAAAAATCAACTAAAACTGTGTTAAATGTACAACGTCATAATTATAGCAAACTACAAAAATCAAGCAAAAAACCAGCATTTATTTATACAATATTTTGAAAACATTTCTTGAAAACTCTATTGCTCAAGAGCACCCAGCTGGTATTTCCAAAAAAAAAAAAAAACTACTTTGAAGCTAAAGTTTCTCTAAAAAAAAAAGCAAGATTTTAGTTTGAGCTTAATAGTTCTTCTCAACGTCTCAATTCTGGGAATAGGTTTTATTGTTCCACACAATAAAAGAGTGTTCATTCACTTTATGGCTTCCTCTTGAGCATTTATAAAATGCTGTACTTTGACAGTTGTCTAACATTTTTGTGTTGCTATTTTAAAATGACAAATATCTACTTTTTGTTCAAGTTAAGTTTTCTGGGCCAAGTGTCACGAACAAAAACATTTTCCCGTTGAAAATTGTGATTCTTATTTTTTATACATAATTCACTAAGCTATTTAATGAATCTCTGGCATTTAGCAGTGCAGAGCTGTGCTGTGCTATCAGCTTGCAGATTCTTAAAGTTCTGATAGTATCTATAATAAATTCGAGATAGTTTTGGGCTATATTGAGCATTGCGTTAGTCGGCTTATGGGAATTCTACTCTACATATAACGCATGGATGGTATTTGGTGCACAAGTTGAAAGCATGAAAAAAGAATAAAGAAAACAAAAAAATTAAAAAATGGGCAATGCACAACCCATTTGTATCTGTATCTATATCTACGTATCTATATATGAAGCTATATAGGCATGCTGCTGATGCTGTGTGTATCTTTAGCTCGATCTGTATCGTTAGCTGTATCTGGCCACTGGGCGCTCCAACAGAGACGAAGATGTTCCGTCCGTATAAATAGTGCTACGTTGCGCTATTTTTGTCGTACGCTTGCGCTCTTATTCATGCAGCTCCCCTCTTCCGACACAAACACGAACGCCCCTACCCCACACCAACCCCTACCACCCTACCCTCACGCCACCTGCTTCTGCTTTGAAATGTATTTATTTATTTTTATTTTATTTAGATTTTTGTCGTTTTTGTCACTCTGGGAAAATGCTAGGCTTTTGACTTTCTATCTGTGTCTCTTTAGATGTATCTGTAGGCTGTAGTTTTGTGTGTTCGAGTGTATGTGTGTGCATATGTATATTTATTTAGTCAACGCTTGTCTTTTACATTTTGATTTTTTCAGGTGCATTTTGAGATGACAGCGGAATTCTTACCACAAATTATGCGCACTAAAAATAATTGTGAAATAAAATAATGGAAAACAAAATATAGAAATACAGTTGAACAATTTTTCGTTGCGGCCACAGCTGCCAATTCCAATGAATCTGTGCGGACACGCCACCTCCCATCCCATCCCATCCACCCCACACTTCCAACACACTTACGCGCTGTTCAAGATGCCGCTGCTGCCACTTTTGTTGCTGCTCTGCCGTTAGGCGCTTTGACCAAAGTTGGTTAAAAACACTCGCGTTTCGACTGCAAACCGTTCACCGCTAAACAACAACAGCAACAATAATGATGATAATAGTCGCAACAAACGTTTTCAAAAAAAAAACAACAACAACTCAACTGCACTCAACAAAAACTACGACAAGTATCATAAATAACAACAAAAAAACAGAAAACTTGTCTTTTGTTGCCTTCTTTGGTTGTAACTTTTCTTTACTATTGATTTTCTTGTGTGTATTTTTTTTTTTGCACTTTGCCGTCTATGAAGATGTAAATTCGTCTCTAGCCTTGTCTCCTGTCGCCCCTCGTCTCGTCTTTTACTAATCAGGAACACAACAAGTCGCACAAGTGATCGATGACGCCTCTGAGTGTGTACTGAAATGGCCAACCGTCGATGGCGACGACGACGACGACGGCTCATTCCCGTTCCTGGCCAGAAGAAGAAGAAGAGACGCGCATCACATCACGCACAGCTGTGGCGCACACGGCACTAATAGAGAGAAAGAGAGAGGGAGAGAGAGAGAGCGAGACCAGCAGCAGCATTGAGAGATAGAGAGCGTACGCGAGAGAGAGAGAGAGAGAGCGAGAGCGAGACCAGCAGCAGCATTGAGAGATAGAGAGCGTACGAGAGAGAGAGAGAGAGAGAGAGAGCAAAAGTGAAAGAGAGTGAGGGGAGTGAGAGTGGCGCATAAAGACATTTGCTGATCGCACACGTGGGTTGGCTGTGGGTTGCTTCTGCTGTTGCTGCCGTTGCTATTGCTGTTCCTGCTGGTGGTTTTCTTTTGTTGGCTGTTCATCAAGCACAAAGCTCAAACTTCTTTTGAAGAACACCCTGTATTTTTAAAATGTTCTGCTTGGTTGTTTCGATTAAAAATTATTTTCGACAGATAATAAAAAAAAATAATCTGTCGGAAATAATTTTTTTACAAGTTTGTTTTTATAGAAAGAAATCAATACACAATTTTAATATTTGTTATAATCAAATTAAGAAACTAGGTAAGAGTTGGTATTGACTTAACCATCGGCATAGCAAGTTTCTACACAATTGGAAGTGAACTCAATTCAAAAAAATCTGATTTTGATCAAATTATATCTCTAACTTAATTCCACATTAAAATGTCCATTCGAAAATCCAAAGATTTGCATTAATTTTTGTTATGATTAAATATGTACAGGGTATCATTCAGACATGGCTAGAACATGTTGTTCTATTGTCATTTTTTTTTTTTTGTTTTGGGAACAGTGGTGTTTGATTCACTTACCCCTTGATTGCTGCTGTTCTTATTGTTGTTGTTGGCCCTGTGAAGCTGTTGCTGCTGTGGCTGTTGCGGTTGCTGTCGCTTACCCACCGGCAACATGCTTTCCACGCCCTGCATAATGACGCTGGCGCCGATGAATTTATTGAACAGAGCACGTGCCTCTCGATCCTCACTGCTGTCGCCTGGTTCTACCACTGCAAAGGTCAAATAGCATGATAAGAAGATATGGTTGCTGCTGCTGCTGCAGTTGTTGTTGTTGTTGGGTCTACTCACCATTGTCGGCATTGCGCATGCGCTCGAGAACATCATCGACGCCGCTGACATGTCGCTCCACGCCGCTTGTATTAAGAAATGAGCGTGTGCTGGAGCTGGTTCTGGTGGTGCTGCTCGATTTGTGGCGCAACTGTGGTGCCTCCATTTCTATGACACTGCACACATCATTCGACTCGCTGTCCTCCGTCTCATCCTGCTCGTCTCTCTGGCTCTGTGCCTGAGTGTGCGAGCTGTTGGAGTTCGTGGATTCCTTGCGTATGAAGCGTTCGCTCAATTCCTTTACCGAACCACGGCGGGAGGATGTTGTTGTGCTCCCGTAGTTGGGTTCGATGGCATCGATGCCATCTGGCATGCCGCCTTGCAAATCAATTAGTTTTAGTTCGCGGTGCAAGGTGCTATTCGAATCTGGATGAGATTCGCGCCCCAGCTGCTGCGATAGTGAGACTAGCTCGCCCGGATTGCTTGAATAGATGAGCTCCTTGCGTTCGTGACGAGGCGTCGATTTGTCATCCGAATAGAACTGCTCCTCGATAACATAGCCTGTGACCTCTGCAAGCAGAAAGACCAGCAAAAATGAGGGGAGAAAACACCAACCGAACTGCAAATATTTGCACAGCTTAATAATGGCCGATTTATGTGATCGACTATTAGATACCCTTGCTTTATTGCACAGCTGTAGAAAGCAATGTCTCTTGATCTAAAAGACGCAATAATTTATCGATAAAAAGGAAGAAGTTTGAACATGCGACGCAGAAAACACAAAGCCTCGCCTATAACAAATAAATTCACATTACAACACATGGAGTCGTAGTAGGCGACGCCATGTACTTAGATTTAAGAATTTAGTATAAATAAAGGAAAGCTCGTCAGAGCAAATTAGTTCGATTCTAAACGTCGTCTCATCGTGTTGACTACACCCTATACGTGTTTCACACAGAAGCAGATAGACGGACTTGAGCAATCGATACTTTTGGTAATGGATCAAGAATTGATGGGCTTTATGTTGCCCGATATAGTTCCTTCTTTCCTGCTTTTCACAAGCTCTGGGCTAACTTCATTTGCCCCTTTTTACCCCGAGTGGTGGTGCTTGGACTTACCCTGCTTTGTGTCACATGGCTCCGACGGCTGTGTCTTTTTCCTAAGCGCCCGAATACCAAAGAGGGGCAGTCCATTCTCATCGGTGGGTCCAACACCGTAGCTCGAGGTGATGGAGTCCTCCTCGCGTCGCTTGTTACTACTGCTGCTGCTGGTGGTGGTGGTGCTGCTGCTGTTGTTGGTGTTGGTGTTGATGCTGGTGGTCATGTTGTTGCTGCGCATCATCTTGCCGCTGGTGCTGGTGGTGCTGCCCTTGCGTGGCTTGGATAAGACTAAGTCGGTGGCACGCAACACCTTGGTGCGATCCGCCCAAATGGGACTGGTCTTGCCTGGCCCCTTACTGGGACGACGCTCGGACATCAGGTGCTCGTTGCTGCTAGAGCTGTTGGTGGTGCGCGTTGTTGTTGTTGTTTTGGATATGTTGGATTTACCAGTTGGGCTGCGACGCGGCGTCTGTGCTGGACTAATGCTACGCTCGCGTGGCTTAACTGGTGGCTTGCCATGTCCAGTGGTGCCAGTGGTGCTAATAGTGGTGCGTACATCTTTCAGCTGTGGACTCCGACTGCGTTCGCGTTCCGAATGCGGTTGCGGTTGCTCACGTCTAGGTGGCAATGGACTCCGATTCGGCGTGGAGTTCGTGCTCTTGATGGTGGTGCTGGTGACGCTGGTGGTGTGGCCACCATTCGCATTAATCATGTTCTTTTTGATTAAACGGATTTGGGCGCGAATGCGACGTCGTAATTCATAGCTACTGACCGTCTCCAGCAGTTGCTCGAGTGTGGTCAGCTCAAAGATCGCCTCAATGTCCATATCAAAGTCTTCGCTAATGCTGGTGGTGCGCAGCGTCGTCTCGTTGTTGCGTGTGGTGCGGCGTGGCACATCGAACTTGACAGCCGCATTGGGATTGCGCGGCTCCGGCTCACCATCCTCTACCGACGACTTCCGCGAGTAATGCGTCTTATTGAACTCAAGGGAGTCGCGTCGAATGTGCTCCAGGGAGCTCTTCGTATGATCCATGTAGGATGGCCGACGTCCAGCTGCGGTGTGGGGCTCAGTGGTTGAACTCGGCTTGGGACTGGTACTGGGACTGGGGCTGGGCGATTGCCGTTCAAAAATGTCACGACGTGAGGCAACAGTGCGTCCGGGCGTCGTCTGTGTTGTTGGGCGGCTGCGCTCTAAAAGTGGTTCAACGGGTGATTCAGTGTCAGGAGAGCTGCTGGCAAGGGTGGTGTTAGTTTCGGGACTATGGGTTCTTGTAGTTGTATGCTTGGTGGTGCTGTGCTCAGTGCTCCCATTAACTACGATGGAATTCGAATTGTTGGTGGTGATGGTGGAGAAGTCGCTGTGCTTAGTCGACGCGGTGCGTCTGCGTGGCTCGGGGCTGCCATTAGGACTGTGGCTTGGTGCATCCACGAAGCTTGGCAAGTACTGCTTAGAGCTGCTGGTGGTACTCAGATTATCGATTGGCTTGTGGCGCGGTTGCTCGAGTGAGGGCTTGCATGGTGCAGTGGTGTCTCGTGTGTTTGGCTTGGTGGTAATAGTGTGTCTGCCTGGTGACATGGATTGAGGACTCCCACTTTTGTGGGTGGGCAAAGATTCGTCAACATCCACTTCAATATCGCTGTGGTGCTTGGTGGTTTTGGTGGTGCTGCTGGTGATGCGACGCGTCACATTCTCTGTCAGGGTATCGCTTCGCCTATTGCGTGGTTGCTCGTGTGCGGGCTTGCGTGGTGCAGTGGTGCCCCGAGAGGTTGACTTTATAGTGGTGGTGTGACTGCCTCGTGACATAGGCTGTGGACTCCCACTTTTGGTGGTGGGCAAAGATTCTTCACAATCAACTTCAACATCACTGGTGGTGCTGGTGGTGGTTGTAATGCGACGCTCCACTGTCTCCATTAGATAGTCACTTGGCTCCTTGTTAGCTGACTTGCCGCGTGGTTGCTCCACAGATGGTTTGCGTGGTACAGTGGTGCTGCGTGTAGTTGTCTTTATTGTGGTGCGATTACCGGGAGACTGTAGCCGGGCGTTACGCTCCGTAGGCCTAGATTCCAACTCCTCGACATCCACATCGGTATCAGCACGTTTAGTGGTGCTGCTGGTGCGACGCGTCACTGTTTCAACTGAATAGTCGTTTGGATCTTTGCCAGTTGATTTGCCGTGTGGTTGTTCCAGGGATGGTTTGCGTGGTGCAGAGCTACTGCCTATAGTTGGCCTTATAGTGGTGCCTGTGGTGCGTTTGCTGGGCACCGTTGGATGTGAACTGACGTTATGAAAGGTGAGCGCTGGTCCAACCTGCACGACATCCACATCCACATCGCTGAGTACCCACTGCTGCTGGGTTATGTGCTTCCTGCGTTGGTTGGTGTCGCTAGTGGTGCTGATACGATCCGCATCACTTGGCTTACTACGTAGTGGCTCTAAAGATGGGTTGCGTGGTGCAGCGGTACTGCGTACAGGCGAGCCTAGACTGGGACTCAAACTTGAGGGCACGTTGCGATGCGACTGTTGGCTTTGACTGGACTTGCGCTCATTCGCTATGAGGGTGGTGCTTGGCCTGGCACTGGCACGTTGCTTAGTACCGTTGGGTGTGTGCTTGGGTGATGTGCGATGACCGAACACCGATGGACGATTGAGAATGTCCTTTTGGCGCTTCAGTTCAATGGCTGTGGTATGGTTCTTGGTCATTGGCAGCAGCTCATCGATTGATTCCGGCTGCTCGGGCTCTAAGTCGGACGGCTGTTCCGGTTCCGACTCCTGCTCCAGCTCCGGCTCGCTCTGGCGCGAGATATGACGCTCTATGCTAGCAACCAGGCCGGGTGACTTTTGTGGTGTGCTGGGCGCCAACTTCTCGGCAGTGTCGATGAACTTGTGCACTTTCTGCGACACGCTCAATGTGCAATCGTCCTGGCGCAACTTGTCGTCGATATCCTCGAAGCGGGGACGCTCGACTTCGCGAGTGGGCGTCGAGAGCGGCTGCTTGGTGATGTTCTCGGCTGTCTTGAGGAATCGATCCACCTTCTGATCGATGGTCAGCAGGCACTCATCGCTGGCCGAAACCTTGGCATGTTCATCGAACTGACGGCTGAAGGGTGTCGACGATTTGGGCCGCTTCACCTGCTCGGCGGAGTGGGTGAACTTGGAGACCTTCTCGTGCACACTCAGCAGACACTCATCCACATCGATGCCGGGCTGAACAGTCCTGGGCGTGTTGCTGCTGTAATCCAAGCTCCTGGGCGCCTCCACCATGGGATTGTCGTGAATGTCCGCCTCAATGCCATTGGGGTTACGTAGCTCAGAGATCTGGCAGCCCACATAGGCATTGGCCTCCTCCTCAAAGATGGGAATGTTGGTTGTAACCGGCATCTTAGGCGGCTCATCGTCCGGCTCCTGCACCACGTCCGGATAGCGTGCCTTGCCCGTGTCTACCGTGGTGTACACGGGAATAGGCACGATACGGTCGGGTGAGGGTTCCCGCGAACTCTTCGCATGCTGTATATCAATGATGACGTTCTCCATGTCCTCGCTGTTAATCAGATGCTCGCTCAGATTAATCGTCTTGGTGGTGAAGCATTTACTGGGACGACTGCGATCGGTGGGACGCTGTGCCGTGCTGGGATTTAGGGTGCTCATCTCGGGAGTCATAGTCTTCAGCTTGCCATTGACCACCTTGATGACATTCTCGCTGGTGGAGCGCGTTACCTTGTCCTTGTCACGGCGCGTAACACAAGGCACGGGTGCCGACTCCTTGCGCTCCGTTACCGGCATCTTTCGAAACGGACTGATCGGTATCCTGCGCTCCGTTTTGGGTGATTGCGTCTTTGGCGTCTTATGATCGATGATGATCTCCGTCGTCACAGATATATTACTCGAGCGGCGACACTCGCTGGGAATACGCGTTGGGCTCGTATCCGGCGAGGTGGACTGCCCATCCACATCATCCGACTGGTGTTTCTTTTTGCGCGGCGACGAGCGTAGTTGGTCCTTGATGATGGGTGAATTGTTTGACTCGTTTGGTTTTCTATCATTTTGGGTACTGTTGCGAGATGTCATCATTGAGGTTGTTGTTGTTGTTGTTGTGGACCGGATTTCATCCACCAGGCTGTCTCGCTTGGCAGGCTCACGCCTGGGCAAAGATGCTTTGCGTGGACTCTTGACGACATGTGGCTGCTTGTGACTGGTGGTGGTGCTAGTGCCTTTGGTGGTGCGCGAGTTGCGTCGCTCCGTTTCGCTTTTAGTGATAGAGGGCTTCTTAGTTTCGGACGTTTTGGGCTGTGTTTGCTCTAGTTCACTATCGATGGATTGCCTCTTCTTGGGTCCACTTGTTGTACGTTGTGTCTTGGGCTTATTCTCAGCCACCGTTTTGCCATTGCAATCGATGATCTTTTCGGTCACAAAATGCTTCGCTTCCGGTTCTTTGCGCGTGGGTGAGATTGACATGGATGGATGCCTTGTGATGCCAACCGTTGTCTCTTCGGTAACGTACTCGGCTTCGTCCTTGGGAAGCTTAGCCGGTGCCTTAGCCTTGAGCTGCCTGCCATCTGAAGGGTGTGGCCCTTTGCCATCCGTAGGCTGCCTACCAGTTGCAGGACGTGACAATGTCTCATCAGTCAGAGACTTGCCAGCCTTGGGACGCGATTGCTTAACCTGCTCTCGATTATCCTCATGATACAGCGAGGGCCCTTTGCGTGTGGGCGAGGGCGACTTTGATGGACACTGCGTTATGTGAAGGGTCGTCTCTTCACTCACATTAATGGTCTCCGTTAAGTCCACAGGACGCGGGTCTAACTCATCAATTGGTTCTTCCCCACATTCAGGGTACGACAAAGTAGCTTTTCGTGTCGGTGACGGCGACTTGGACGCAGGCTTTTTTGAGGTACGCTCAGTAGTGACTGTTGTCCTACCTTCTTCAATATAAACAAATCCTGCATCGGCAGGTGTAGGTCGTTGTGGTCTATTATCCTTCGCCTGTTTACTATTTGCAGGACGTGGTTGTACATCTTCCTTCGGCAAACTAGCAGGTGTTAGTGGCGCTACCTCATCCTTTGGCCATCTAGCGGTTGTCGGACGTGATTCTACCACATGCTTGGGGAATGCACCACTTGTCGGATATGGCTCCTCCTCGTCCTCTTGACCTTTAACAGGCCTGGGTTTAGCAATCGGTTTCTTTGTGCTGATAAACGTTTCGATATCTTGCGACTCAGTCACATCCACCGTAAGCTCGCTGCGCTGCGGCAACGGACCCTCTGGCTCTGATAGTGGCTCTTCCACTTTGATGTCAGGCTGTGTGCGGGTAATATGAATCTCGGATATTCGCTTGTGCGAATCATCGTCATCATTATCAGGACAATCCTCGATCTTAAACTCAAAGGTCTCTGTCTCTTTAACCAGAGTGGTTGTATTCCTTTCTTCCCTTTCATCATCATCATCACCATCAGAATTGTCTCGAGATTTGGGCGTATAGTTGCCCTGTGTATCCCCATCCTCTTCCATGCCCAAGATCTTCCGGCAGCGGTCTTCGAAAGTCTCCCGACGAGTCAAGCCCTTCTTGCGGAATGTGGGTTTCTGATCCTCATCCGGTTCAGGGCTCTTTGATATGAAACTACCATCGGGTGTCTCGGTTGTCTTGGGCTTATCGCTAGGTCTGTCAATCATATCTTGGGGCTTTGATCCTTTGGGCAAGTGATTGTCAGGATTTTCCGGTTCATTGTCGTTTATATCATTTGGCTTACGAGAGTGCTGCTGGGTTTGAGGCTGACTTTCGTTCGTTATGAATTCTTGGTTAAGATTCTTCGTTGTGTTTGTCGCAAGTTGGGTGACGGTGCACCTAAAGAGCGCATCTTCTCTGGACTGAGCCGGTTGCTGCTTTTCGGAAATAGCGTGTGGTAAGTCTCTGGGATAGGTCGCATCCCAAGGCTTCGCCGGCCCAGAAGCTGGCATCTGTCTCTCAGGACTTTGACGCGGTTTAGTATTGAGCTTACTGGGAAAAGCGTGTTCCTTTGTTGAGCTTGCCACCATCCTTTCAGGACTTGATTCTAAAGGCATCTGCTTTTGGGGCGTTCGACGGGCAGATTTCTGTGGAACTGTCCCAGGTAGTTGTTTCTCGGGAATCTGACGTGCCGAATCCCTGGGAACTGCAGCAGGCAATTGTTTCTCTGGACTCCTGCGTGGCGACTCTTTGGGTTGAACAGTGCCTGGTTGCGTTTCCTCAGGGCCACCCGTTAGCTCTTGCTTTTCGGGGCCACTTGAAGGTTGAGTATAACTGGGTAGCGACGCTGGCACAGTCTCGCGATTGCTGGAACGAGGCGACTCCGTTGGCTTCGTGGGAAGCTGCTTTTCGGGACTATGACGTGGGGACTCTTTGGGTCTCGAAGGATACGTTGCTGGTATATTCTCGGGACTCTGACGTGGCATTTCCCTCGGCTTATCTTTGCCCTTTGGCTGACTCTGCCCGAACTCCAAGCTGCTCTCATCGATGAATATTTGATCATCGAGGTGAGCCACATTTTCAGAAATAAAGTCGCGTTCAAATGTGGTCTCCCGCTGCAATTGGCGCCGCTCAACGCTGGGTGACTTGGAGCTGCGTCTGGCCGGACTTGGCTCACCGTCATCATCAACGTTGGGGCTTCCACTGGTGCTGTGGTTGGGTTTTCTGTGGCTGCTTGATGGGGTGCGATTAGGTGTCTCGCTGGTGGGTCTGTTGGTGGGTGCAAAAGGTCGGCTCTTGGGTGTGGCTGCTGCTGCTGAGAGGAGTCAAGGCATAAGCAAACAGGCCGCGCTCTACGAGATTTGAATCGTGTGTGCGTGTCTTGTGCTTGCTACATGTTGCATAGACGCTTCGTTAATAGAGGGATTAGTGACGACTACAACAACAGCTACAAACGTCGAGTGGGACACTCGGTTTTTTTTTTCGGGCGGTTAATTGTTCTACGGGGTTAGAGGCAGGCGAGAGGCAGCAGATTATATCAGGCAGGCAGGTAGGCAGGCAAACTGGTTAAGTAGGCAGGCGGTATTTCTTTTAGATACGCAGTTACACAGTTTGTGTACAAAATTGTTCTCTTTGTTAAATTAATGTTAGTGTTATTCTTTTATTCTTATTTCGAAACTTTCACTGATCGCTTAGCAAGTGACTCCCAAATAAATTAGAAGCTTATAGCTTGAGTTTATATGCAAAACTGTCAAGTGGAAATTTCAAATATGATAATCGTATTTATTTGTATTATTTCTTATTCTTATGAGAGAACATTAATTCTTCCAAGAGCGAAAATTGTGTTTCTGTGTAAAATGCGCTCTAAAAAAATACCGGTTAGTTAGCGTACTAGTTACATGGGTTGCCCCATCCCAAATATTTTCCGTGTGTTGTGTTGGTGTAGGCCATACATAGAACATATCACATTCGCATTTTTTGTTTGTATTTTGTATAACAGTTTTTATTAGCAAAGTTCAATAAAAAAAAAAGAATCAAGTATTACGTGTAGTAAAGATAGTTTCAAGGGGTTTTCCAATATTTTACAGGGTGTTGCTTGTTACTCTTGCTGTGTGTGTGTTTAATTTTATTTGTTTTTGAATGGGTTTGTGGTTTTCAAGCCTTACCAACGGTTTCAGTACTTGTCACCGCTCTACTGGCCGCTTGTTCTGCGCTTTTGGCGGTGGGGGTTTCAGCGGCAGCCACATCCGTATCGGACGGACCCAGCTTATAGTAGTGCCGGCGCACACAGGGTGCCTCATTGACGGCTGCAACGAAAGCGCCTGTTGTTGCTTCATTAGAGCTCAGCTTTGTTTTTGATATCATTTCGTGGCTGTTGTCATCAGTTTTTGGTTGCTTGTTCTGGTTCTGATTCTGGTTCTGGTTGGGTGTTGTTAGTGTTCTGGTTGTTGTTGTAGTTGTTGCATTGTTGCTGTTGTTGTTGTTGTTGTTAATAGTAGGTGTTGGAGGAGTAGTTGGCAAAGAGAATATATCGGCTGCCTTAGTAGTAGCATACGTATACTGTGATTGGTTATCTGAAGGATACATTCATATACATAGGATTTTCCGAGATAGATATATTTTGATTATGTGTGTACATATATATTTATTAGCTTAAGTATGTTTTGTGTGTGTGTGTGTGTTGGAGTGTGTTGGACTAATTCGTACCTGACACAGTTGGCGTCCTGCTGCTGGGACTAGCTGGAACACTGCGCGGACCTGAAGGACCTGACGGAGTTGTGGGAGCTTCTGCTGCTGTTGGCTTGTTGACAATCGTTTGAGTTGTTATTGTGGTTGTCGTCGTTTCCGTTCCGACTGCTGGCGATTGGGGAGAACGCTGCGGCATAAGATCAATTGTTTCGCTAGAACCTTGAACTTGACGGGTCTTTACAACAGTCTGCTGCGGCTGCTGCTTGGTGACTTGTGTTTTGGCCACACTCTTGCCAGCATGCACGCGACTGATGCGACTTGACTCCGATGGCGCATAGCTGTCGTGGGAGCCCTCGCGACCACCGCGCCGATAGGTGCGGCTCGAGGAAACGCTCGAGCGCGGCGTCATCCGCTGGCCGTGCGGTTCCGCCTGGCCGCTGTCACGACGTGGCTGATTATGCGAATGGGAGCCGGTTGAGCCGACACTTTCCGCCGGTGAGCTGCTGCGCAGCGAGGCGGCAAACGCGCGATGCGTTGCATCCACCTCGCGCTCCTTCTGCAGCTGGCGTCGCGTCACCGTTGTAGTGCTTGTTGTTGTTGTCTCCGCACTGTCCGTGGTCGGACGACGCGGCGGAGATTTGGCCAGTGGCGAGCGTGGCGTAAGACGTGTCGGCGAACGTGCTGATGGGAAACCCTGTGGCGAACGACGCAGACTCTCCGGTGCTTGGGCGTTGACCGGTTGCTGGCGCAGCACATGTTCCGGTTCCTGCTCCACTTGCGTCTCAATGATGCGCTCCGTATTTGATTTACGACTGCTGCTGCTCGTACTGCTGTGTTTGACCACTTCCTCAGCATCGGGCTGATCGGGACGTGGCCTAGACGATAGTGTGTCGCGCACCGATGGAAAACCATGCGAACTGTAATCATCGACAACAGATCGACGCGGACTAGCCGGCTGATCCAAGCTTGCCGTAGCCACTGGCAACGCTACATGGTGATGATGATGTTGATGATCATCATCGACAAATTCCGTTTCGATAGTGCGCTGCGAGGAACTGCTCTGTTTCACATTGCGACTCGAGGTCTGGGACTTGTGGACCACATATTCTGCATCGTCGGTTGTTGGCCGCTGACCGAGAAACTCCTGGGTGGGCTTATTGCCACGCACCGAGGGAAAACCGTGGGTGGAAAAATCATTTGACGGCTGCTTGGGCGTCAGAGGACGCTGATTGGGAAATTCCTGGACGGGTTTTGATGATTTCGTTGAAGGAAATCCTTGTGTGCCGTAATCCGGACGTGACGGCTCCTCGTACTGCTGCTCAACGGTTTCCGACGTGGTTTCCGTTGAGTAGCGACGACTGGACGATGATTTCTTTACCGTCGAAGAGCTTTCCTGCTTAATGAGCTCCTGAGCATGGCTGGGCCGATTCACTGGCTCCGACACATTATCAACCACATCACGTGGCTCACCACCGCGAGGGCGACTCTGCTGTTGGTGCTGGTGCTGCTCCTGCTGTTTGTTGGTTTGATCATAATGATGCACATCTTGGGTGCGTCGCTGATTGGTCAGCTGCGTTTGGTTTTGAGTCTGACGCACCGATTCCGTAGCCGGAGTGGACATCTGCTCGGTTTCGTAACGCTTGTTCTTGACTATGGTGCCATCGGGCAGACGCTTCACTGTGGTGATCATTTTGACATTGGGCTTTGGATACTCAACCATATTGGAGATGATCTCGCCCGGCTGTGACATTAGATGTTGCACATGTCGTTGGTATTCGGGTGATGCCTTGTCCATGTCTACATAGCGCTTGTTCTCCTCAAAGCGCTGCTGCGTCTCCACGTTGCGGGTACTGTTCGATTGTTCCCGCCTTTCCGAGTAGTGTTCCTCGCTCTCCCTCTGATCGCGCTGGTGGCGCTGCTCCTGAAAGCGCTGCTCCTGCACGCGCTGCTCCTCACGCTCACGCACCTCCCGCTGCTGGTGATCCCGTTGATGTTCCCGTTCCCGTTGCTGCTGTTGATGTTGCTGTTGCTGCTGCTGATTGTCGAGCAGATAACGCGGCTCATCGTCATTAATCTGCTTGCTCGACGAGGAGGACGACACAAATTTGGATGTTGATGATGAGCTTGTCGAGCTCATTTTCATTTCGCTACGTCCGTTATTCTCATCGCCGAACACCACCCTCTCTTGCAGATGCGTATTTGAGCTTTCCGCCGCCTGTTTCACATAGTTCTTGTCATCGCCCTGATGCGACGCGCTCGAGACTTGCTCGTTGCGACCTTTAAACTCAGCGACTCCGCCACCATTGATCTTCTCAACACCTGGTTGGATTGTGGTTGTTGTTGTGGGGTTGGTTGTGGTGGTGTTGTTGGCATTAGGAGGAAGGGTAGTAGGTGGTTTTTTTAATGGTTGGTCACGGCACAGAGACATACAAACAAACAGAGTTGGGGTTACACACAGATTTATATATATAACACATACCTTAACTACATTATAAAGTAAGTCGAGTCGAGAGTACCCGACTAGCTGATGCCCTGTACCCAGCTCCGGCTTTGATCAACAAACACAAAAACAAACACAGACAATTTACTGGATCTTCTCATTCCCGGATGGAGTCGGAGATTTAAGCTTTTAAGTTAATTTAACCATTCGATCACCATTTCCGAAAAGGGGTACAGGGTACAGGGTGAGAGTTGTGATAAGAAATTACCATCGGTTTTCGCCAGCGTTTCGGTGCGATAGGCACGGCCATCGGGAGACACCTCCGACGACGTCTGAACATCCCATCCAGTCGTATTCGGTTGAGTGAGAGTCATCGAATGGAACTTCAGCTCATGGGTGGGACTCATTGAATCGCGCACCTCCTTGGACTTTAGATTCTGGAAGTTCTGATCCAACAGAGCATCGCCATGGCTGGTGGCCAGCGGATCCTTGCCATAGCCAGACAGAGTATTGCCGTTTGGTTCGGACATAATGCTATCCGGTTCGTGCTGATAGAGGTTCCTTAGACGCGATTCGCGCAACTTGTAAAGATGCGAGCGGATTTGCTTCTTGCGTTCGCTATCCTCCGATTGCTGCCACTGTAAGCACACGAAACGTATCAAAATTAATCTATATATATTATATATATATATATATTATTTATAAATATATTACGATCAGAGTTATTAAGAGAAAAAGAGATAGGGAGGCAGGCGGAGCGGTGCGTTGCTGTCCTTGGCTAATTTAACCGGCTCAAGTGCGCTTAGCCAAGCCGCTTTCCAAACCCACGCGCGATCTTTTCAAAATCCGCCTTTTATGGACTCCATTCGACGCCTCGCACTGGCCGCCAATTAGCTGACAGTAAACACTCATAAACAACATACGACAATAACAACAAGTTAAGAGTTGGGTGGCTGAGTCAGCAGCAGCCGCAGCAGCAGCCGCAGCAGCACCACTGTTGCACAACAGCAACAACAACTATAGAGAGAGACAGAGAGAGATAGAGAGATTCGACGAATCTGTATTCTAAACAACAGCATCCACCAACTGACTGAAAACTATCTTTATTAGTTTTTACAGGTTATCAATTGTACTTAAGGGGAACCGAGATTTATAGTATATTTAATAACAAGCATTAAACAACTTTTCGACTTTCAGAACTGTTGGGCAACTTTATCTTGTTAATCATTTTATTATTATTGATGATTCAAATATTTAACCGGTTATGTATTTGGCTTTAACTGACGTCATTATTTTACCTCTCTATTATAGATCCCTTCAAAATTCTATATACAAGAACTTCCGAGGCCTATTTAATATATTTAGTGGCGATCATTCACTGTTGACGGTTCATCATTCACTGGAACCTGAGTCTGGGTCTGTATAGGTATATACTTAATGGGGATTGCTATCAGAAAGTGAGACGCAACGCTAATGGCGCTTTGTTGATAAATATAAATAAATAATAACAAGAGAGCAATTAGAAAAATGACTGCTTATCGATAAGTGAGAAGAGACTTTAAATTTGTAAATAAAATAAATAATTAAATAAAAATATATAATATTTAGAGCTAGTCAGCATATGTGGCGGAGATAATAGTCGAAAGTTAGCAGGTAGTACGGGCCAGGTTGAAACAGGACAGAATTTTTTTTTTTGTGGTGATATCATCAACAGCAACGAAAATCGAAAGCAGAAAACAAAAGCAATAAGCACAATAGAAAAAAACCAGCAACAATCAAAACAACAACAACAATCAAAAATGCTATGTTAACTGTTTTAAATTTAAATGCTTATAAACATGACCAAAGCTTAATTAAAATTTATAAAAACATTTCAAATATGCATTTATCAAATTTAGCATCATAAATCATATTAGCATAATCGACTGTCAGATTTCTGTACAACTTGAATGTTATTGATTAAATGTGCATATACTTTCCAGTGGAATCCGCTGCAAATTTCAAAGTAGTATTTTGTAATTTTTAGTAATGAAATATATTTATGTTTGCCATTCTTCATGTATTGTTTGCCTATGTTAAATAAACAACATTTGTGTGACAAGTAGACTTTGTATAAAACTACTTTTACTTACTATCAACTGAAAGTAAATTTAATTACAATACTCACTAATTGCAAGAGAAAATACCCAAATGATAATTACCATATGATAATTGAATGCTAAGTTTGACAGACATAATGGTAATAAATAGAGCCATTGTATTGATAATTTATTAGCTCATTTAAATATTATACTATGTGTAATTTATTTATTTTTTTATTCCATTTTTGGATGGTAATTTACAATTACTTTTCAGCCTCAGAAAGCAGAGAAATCAGAGAACAGCTTCCAATCGATCTCAAGTCAATAGATAAATCGACATCAACAAAAAAACAGCCTCAGAAAGCAGAGAAAT
The DNA here is from genome assembly GCA_035042345.1 of Drosophila fungiperda. Lineage (NCBI taxonomy): Eukaryota > Metazoa > Arthropoda > Insecta > Diptera > Drosophilidae > Drosophila > Drosophila fungiperda. The sequence continues at coordinate 226,523 of JAWNLM010000015.1, read as the reverse complement.
CAGAGAACAGCTTCCAATCGATCTCAAGTCAATAGATAAATCGACATCAACAAAAAAACTGCTAACTGGTCTAAAATGTAGTTACTGTTTTCGTTATTTGCGTTTAAACAAACTCACCAAATTGATATAAATTAAACGATAAATGGTTGAGCCGAAATGCGAGTGTTGAGAATTTTGTTTGTAAACTTAATTTCGATTTTAAAGTAAATTGAACTTGGGAAAGTTCGCGTTAGAGAATGGCGGACCGGAGACTAAGGGAGTTATCAGAATATCAAGTGCAGCAGAGTGCAAAAGCGACAAGCGAAAAACGAAACAAACAAAAACCCAGCCCTGGAACAAGTCGCGAGACTGCGACGTCTCTGTCAACGGTGGCGTCTAGACTGTAAAGCAGCGTTGTCTTGAGACTCGATGTGAAATGACGTAATTTCTAAAAAGTGGCTCGCGATAACCAGTTGAAGACGCTGTCGTCGCACCTCCGCTGCCAGCGGCAACCTGTGGACGTTGACGCCGACGCTAACGCTAACGCTGCGTTCGACTGCTTTCAGCTCCACCTTCACCATTGTTTCTTCTCTATTTCCAGCTGCTGCTGCTGATGATGAAAATGATGATGACGTGACGTGCGAGATTTTGTTGATGCGATACTGCCGCAAATGCTGATAAATTATTATTTTTTTGTATTTTATTTTTTTCGCCGCTCATTTTCAGTGCTGTCGTGTCAACTTTGGAGGTCAACAGTAATTTTTATATATTTCGTCTATGCATTTAATTGTTTTGGTTTGTTGTTATTGTTTCACAATTTTTTGGCAAAAGTAAAATATTAAAAAAGAAAACACGAAAAATAAATTGTATGTTACTACAATTAAAATTTATTAACATTTAATTGAGTCAGATCAGCGAATGAATGCTAAAAGACTACACCATACATTAGTCAACTGTTATTGTTCCATGGCCGGACTCTCTTGTCAAATCTTAAAGGTAACGAATGCCAATCGTATGAAAGAATAGCAAGCATACTACGTATGGTAAAAATTGTTGATAACAACGATAATAATAATAATGAGTGACAATGCAGCTATGATCGCTTGCAGCGACACCTGTTAGCGGTGTCAAGCACAAGTGCGCCATTTGGCAACTACAAACTGCTGCTGCTCTATTCACCACTTGCAAGTGCCATCTGTCATTTGTCATTTGACATTGACAATCAGTACAATTTGTAGAGGAAATCGTTTTTTGGCGTCAGCTTTTATTTATAACTATTTCATATTAATTTCAATTCAGTATTGCATGCATATATTTGCATATACACACATACACACACAAAAATGTAAATTAAAGTGGGCGACCTAATTGCAAGCCGAGAATCGCAATTCGCCATTTTTTTTTTTTTTTTTTTGCTGTTCAAATTGTCGGGCAGAGAGGGGAATTGTGTCGATTTCAAGCTGCAAGCTGTCCATTGCGACGCTAGCAGTGACGTTTACATTTATTTTCTTGTTCTTGTTCTTTTTAGCACCTGTGCAGCCGAAACTGAAATTGAACCTATTCAAAGCAGATAAAGTTTCTAAGTATACCCTGTATATATTTATTGGTCTGGCATATAAAGTATATAGTTCAGTTCAGGTCAGCAGAATGCATACACAAATATTTATATATGTTATGCCATAGAGCATAATCCTTATAAAGACATAATTTTACAAAAATAAATATGAAAATTTACATGGCATCTTTAAGTCGGCCACTATCTTTACTTGTCTAGTCGTTATTTGTTTTTCTGCGGAATATTTTAAGTATACAAGTGAATTTTTTTGGGTTCTAGGTTGTTTTCAATTTCAGTCTCAGTTTCATTTGTTTTCATTCTGACTTTTTTTCAATATGTTTATTTTCCTTGATTTTTTTGGATATGACATTGCCAAGTGAATTAAACATGCGGTGACTGTTCTTGAAATGTGGAGCGCTTTCGAGGTATTTACACCAAGCATATTAATCACATACATAAATTACATGACAAAGTTAACGATAATGTTTACCAAATGGGATGAGTTATTTTTTCTATGTATGTGTGTGGGAAACTTTGTTAAGTTGAGCGATGGAGCTGTCAACAAGCTTGAAATTCACATTGAAATACGGTGTATTTTAGGTCAACGGCGAAATCTCTTTTATTTAAATCGGAGAAATTCGACTTCTTTTAAAATGGAATATCCCACAATAAATTTAAAAAAAAATAACAACTAGTTAACTAGCGCATTTGAAATCGAAACTGATATATTTAAAAATCTTCGTAGCTTAAATGATGATTTCAATTTTTGCAATATTTAATATATGTAGAAAATACTTTCAAAAGAAAGAACTCCTAACTTTTAAACACTTCGAAGAAATGAGTTATAAAAAATGGTCTACCAATTGTAAAGATATTATTAAAATAGAACGAATAAGATATTGACGTCTTAAAATACAGCAAAAGTATAAGTATACAGTAAAGTATAATATATAAAAGAGTAAAACTTTACCTGCTGTTTTTTTATGTACTAAATTAAGCTAACTGACAAAACTAGCAAAAGTCATTAAAACAAGCCAACTTAATCGATTTGTGATCGATGCACAAAATAAGAGGAACCAAAGTTGAAAAACTTGTGTAAATAGCTAGCAAAGTTTCATTAGTACTTCTATAGTGGCGGGCATGACATTATAATTAGAATTGATCGGATACGAATCTTTTCTATGTCTAATTGTTTTTGTTTTTTGTATCACCTGTAAATACTAAACTAAACTAAGTTTCTTTTGGCTATGATCTTATCGCTGATAGAGAGAGAAAGAGAGAGCGAGATTCATGGCGTTTGGCAAGGTCAACTGGCTGTATTGCTGGCACTAGAAACAGGTTCCCCTGTGAGTAGATTCAATTCGAGATTAGCATAGAAACCACCTCCCCCATTTCACTTTTTCCATCCCCAAAATTTTATAGCGGTATTTGGAATGTTTGAACTAAAATATTTTGATAAAAAATGATGACACAATCACTAATAGTCGCCTATATCTATAAATATCTACACAATCGTAATCGTAATCATTTTCGCATTTGCAATCGTATTTCCAAGTCGGTAAAGCGCAGATAGGGCACTTTTTTGTTTACAACCGAAATAGCTGACATGGTCGTCTACCGCGACTGCGACAGCTATGCTAGCGTTGCTGACTAACGGAGCGTTATGCAAACAAAAAAATAAAAATATATATATGTATATATATATAAATATTCATTGCCACTCCGATAAGCAAATCAACTATCATATGTTTTCGCAAAGTGTGAAAGTTATTAAGAGGAATATAAAAGTATAAAAAGTTACCTCTGTAAATCGCAGTGTCTCCTTCAAATGACAGAAGCACGAAAAATAAAGCTTCTTTTATGATTCAGGCAGGTAAAAATGATCGTTGCGCCCTTTTTTCAAAATTCGTTGTTATTGTTGGGTTCGTTATGTTTATTTTCTGTTTTCTTTTTTACTGTTGTAGCTTGCACCGGCAAACACTTATGAAAAAAAACACAGGTGTGACTAAGCCTTTAGCGGGTTTCTGGCTTTTTTTGGGCTTATGTTCTTTAAGCTCGTTCGGCAAATATATCAAAAGTCGTCGAAGAAAGATATATACAAAATAAAAAAAAAACAAATTTTTGTTTGTGCGTTGTTGTTAATTATGTTTGCTTTTGCTGATACTTCTTATTGGGAGTTGAGTTCGTTAGTAACCGAGCGTCGGCACGTTGCAATCGATCGAGCATCAAAATCAGACTGAAGTTTGCCCATTCAGAATCAAAGCCGTAAAGTGGACGAAGCTTATACAGCAGCAGCAGCCAAAGCAGCGCAGCTGATGACGACAGGGCAGCGCAGTTAGCAGCAACAAGCTTCAAGTAACAGAGATATGACCGAATACGTCGACAACAACACCGCGAAGATGACAGCGCAAGCGACGACGACGCCGACGTCGATCGAGGTTTATTTTGTGTGTGCTTTTGATGCCTTGATTTGCGTGCGTGTGCATGCCTTGCCCACTATCAATGCAGAGGTCGCTGTCAACTGCGCTGCATAAAATTTGATGTTTTACTTAAGGTGCGCAAAGCATGCTTAAACTTTTTTCATCCATATTTCTAGGATTATAAAAATACTGCTATCAACCAGCTGTTCTTTTACACGAGAAAGTAAATAAAATAAAAGTAATTACCCACGAACTTATTTAATTGGGTAGATTAAGACTTACATATTTGTAATTTTAGAAATCAATTTGTAATCGATTGCAATTGATTAATAGCTGTTGTTTGTTGTAAGAATATTCGTTAATGTTCGTCATTCAGCAAAAACATAAAATAAAAGGCATCATTTACAGTTCGGTTCGTCGCTGAAGTCCCCTGATTGAATTTGCATAAGGTAGACAGAGGCAAGTTTCATGATGACATCGCCAGTGGGATTTGACTAACCGATCGTGCCAAAATAAAAAACTTCGAAAGTAAAGCAAAAAAAAAAAAAAACAGCAAACACAACAGCAACAATAACAAAATGAGCGAACGTGTTCAAGTGCACAGTTCAACTGCCCAATTATAAATCAATGGAAGCGCCAAATGCCGTAACATATATTATGTATGTATATATGCACAGTGGCTAAAAATGTCAAGCAGCAGAAATAAGACTGCTTTCAATTCTTCGACTTTCATCTGAAATTCTAAGTTTAGTGCAATTAAATAAAACCTACACAAGTCAAAAGAACACAGCTTACATAGATCCTTCATTAGAATTAACACCAACGACCACTATACGTGAGTTGAACTATAAATTGTCTTATAAATACATATATGAATGTATGTACATAAATCATTTAAATGACATTCGCGTATTGATCATGTTTTTAGTGGGTGTCATTGTTGCAGTTCCAATTTCAATTCGTAAACTTTTTGTCAACACGAATTCGGCCAAATGAGTCTACGAAGCGCCCGCACGCCACCAACTAAAAACTCGAAAAAAGAGAAGAAAAAAAAATGACTAATCGCAGACGACATGTCGTGGCTAGACGGCAGGCAGCCGATAGACGATTAACGATAGACGATAGGTACACAATAAGCGGTAACGTGACCAGTTTACTTGCTGTTTGCCTGTTTGGCCTGTTGCCACAGATATGGTCAGCAAACGGACGGACAGTTTGACAGATGGCCATAGCGGGTGTCTCTGTGCCAATTGTGGCTCAAGCTTTTATTGATTTACTTTTGCAGTTAGCGGCAAGCGTCAACATCACCATCAACATCGGCAGCAACATCAGCATCAACGCCAGCACCAGCAACCCACGCGGCATACTTCGCTTCAAATCATGGCCGAGAGATTGGCGCAATTGTAAAGCGGCCAACGCGCAAGAGCGCCAAACAACAACAAAACACTAGAAACAAACACACCACAAATAATATCACACACTTGGTCAATTTCCAATGTAGCTGACAAGATACATTCTCAGCTTCAGCCACATTTCAGCCTCAGCTGTGGCGTCATCGTCGCTTCCAAGGAGCTCAGGCCGGGCTAACTGGATTTGTGACTGTGGCCGTAAAGCGAGTTCAAATGCAGCTCGAAAATCGATTCATGTCGCATGAGTCATCCAATCCAACATTCAATATACCTAACACTAGAGATGGACGCATGTCGCCTTTTAAAAATTCAAAATACTGTTTAGACTTAAAGTATTCTTCTTTTTTGTTGACAACCTCTTCAAGTATATATATATATATATATATATATATATATATATATATATATATATATATATATATATATATATATTTATTTATTTATTTATTTAATTATATTAAAAAGGCTTAAAATATTAACACTTGAGTTGTGATTTGATGTGTCACGACACGATTCCAACTGTGACATCAGTAACAGGCAAACTTTATCAGGCAGCCCAATTGGCCACATTAAATAATGAGAGAGACAGAAAGAGAGACCAGCTCAAGCGCAGACGTCGCCGTCGCAGTCACAGCCAGCGTCGCAGACAGCAACGTTAACTGCGTAGGCTGATTAACGTCTGCTGCTATTTTTGTAAAATTTTCGTATATATTTTTCCATTATTAATATAAATGATTTTCTGATCAAGCCAGCTCGTACATCATTTGGCCAAGTTAAGCGACATCGTCATCATTTTTCTATTGAATTGTTTGTTTTTTAATGTAAATTTAACGATAATTGTATAAGCCAAGACAGACAAGCCAAGTCTGTCACAGCAGCCCACACATTTAACGATGAGAACAGATCAGGCCAACCCCGGGAATGACCCAATTTGGTCAGGTTGAACGTGCTAATGGATTACCGGAGACTGGATCGCAGCGCATCTGCAGCTAGCTCGAAATTCTACGAGTCGCAGCTTTAAAGGCAATGTGATTCACTGACTGACTGACTGAGTAAGAGGCAATGAACTTGCAACAGGTGGTCTTAACTAAAACAGAAGTAGCCCCAACAACAAGACTGTCGAGAGTGTTGAGACGGAGTCAGGCTAAGTACACTTAGAGAAATAACCTTCCTTATATTATAGGCAAAGTGGCAGCGCCTGCAAACCAATATATAAGAAACAAGCAAGAGTTCTATAATCGAGTGAGCTCTAACAAATTTTGTACTCTGTAAATGTAAGCAGCTCTGCAAGTGCACTCATTACTTTTAAAAAGCAGAGTACAAAAATTGAATGCAACGCATATTTGTATATATACATACATACAGAATACACACAAAAAAATATTGACGCTTGCGTCGATTGTAATGCCATGTACAAACACAAGGATGGAAATGAGATCAATATGAAAATATATATTATCGACTATAACTTGGGTGTTCTTATCCAAACATGATGAATTTTAGGTAGTTTATCCACAATATACATATGTAATTTACGTATGAAAAAGAAGATTCTTTGCTTGACAACGAACAATCGCCTATATCAAGAATATGTATACTTTATGCGGTCGAAGAAGCTTTTTTTCCACAAACCCAAAAATGACTGAGAGATACTTCAAAGTGAGTATTCAAATTGATATATAGGCAAAATATTTATCGAGAATGTCAATGGGTTGAAGTTTTGACAAACTTGTGGCATTGACAAATTGCGATCCACAATCGATTATTTAATAAAATTCGGTTCACTTACCATTTTTCTCAGCAATACCTCGCTTTGAATAGAACCCAAATCACATTCCAGTTCCATATCAAATCACACTACACACACAAACTTGCAACGTTCAACTGTGGCGACTCCTGTAAATAGACAATTTGATTTGGTAGAGATTATAATTTTGTCGTCAAGCTTGTAACGCATTGAAGGAGATATCTTCGACACCATAAGTCATATATATTCAGCATCGTTTGCCGAATTGGCGATGCTTCAGCTCGAAATGTATCGTTGGGAAACTTAGCCCGCAACCGGCAACAATAATAAATTCAATAAAATGTAACAAAAACTAAGTAAGAGTCCTCGTCTTACGTAAGATAGTCGATCTAACTTGCTTTGTTTGCTTGTAGGCTCTATCATAATACAGATACATTTGTTCTTTTTGAGGTGATAACTCTCAGGTAACCAAATTAAATGTTGTATCCAATATAAAATTAGCTATGATTAATAAACGTGTGATTAAAAGTGAAATATATATTATATATGGTAGTCAATGAAAGCCGGTCTTTAACAAATTATAACCCTAATTTTGCAATAAATCAAGCAACATAAAGCCTAGAAATTTTTTCTGCCACAGGTCGTTCAGTTAAGACTATCATACGCAGAGAGTTACTAGTTAGCACTACGATAAAATACATAGATTCAGTAATATTATTTTCAATTTATCATGATTCGTGTAAGTGTGTTTGTTTATTGCACTCCAGTGTAAGGCGACGAGGCGAACCAGATATGTGGATGCCCCCAAAGTCCATATCCCCAAGTGCTCCCCAAACAAGTTGTGACATTTCCCCCATAAATGGTTACAAATTAAACATAGCAATGACAAACAGAACATTGTTGTTGTTGTTGTTATTGTTTATTGCTGCAATTGTTGTTGCTCATTGGTTTGGCAGTTATTTTTGTTGAGATTTGTGATTGGTTGAAGCGGCCGCCAGCGTCGCATTTGGCTTTTCAGTGTTGGTTAAGATCAGCGATCAACGATGTTCGGTCAAAAGTAAAAACCACATTTCAAATCCACAGCACGATCTCCAGCAGATGGTGCAGGGTTACAGGGGACGGGACAGGACGGGCATGTCAGCCAAAAGCAACAATAATAACAACAACAAAATATAAAATACTTAATTGACCAAAAAGCCGACAGTCAATAAGTCAGTTGGCCAAGTTGGAATATAAACGTTTACTGTACTTAAAAACGAAGGTGAACAATGCGACAAATAAATCATTTCGTTGTCAAAACCCTTAATAAATGCTAAATTCAAGTCAGAAGACCGACTTACTATATTATATAAACTTTGATGGGTCATTGAAATGTTGATGTAAATCAAGTGATTCTGTCCAAAAAAAAAATCGATCATAATTCAAAGATTAGCATTTATATGCAGTGCCTACTAATTTGTGAGCTCTCTATTTTGATGGATATGTCGATTGATTCAAGTGAGAGGCGCGTAGGAAGGCGCGTGGCCAATGCACCAAATGAAACGATAAATATATACAAATGTATATAAATGGCGACGTCGCGCACTCATAAATAATTCGAATGCCCAAAAATGTGGTCGCTGCGCAAGCCAAATAAAAATCGTTTGGGGTTGTCTATCAGAAAGGTGAGACGAGATCGTTAAAATAAATAACCCAATATAAGGTAAGTGGGTATTAAAAATTCAATTTTTCGTGAGTTACATTTGATTTATGCGATGCAAAAGTAAAAATAAGAACTAACAATAAAAATTAGAATAATAGAGAGACAATTCGTAATGCGATATGCGAATCTGTTGATTGAATGCTTGGTTTGCCGCTAGATGGCGCCAAAGAGCCAACAGGAAACCGCAAAACCCTTAGAATTATGTGAAACTCAATTTACACATGTGCGCAAAAGTGTATGTGCTTAAGTGTTGACGATTTATTTTAACTCTTTGCTTTACAACTTTAATTACTTATAAGCTGAGCTGCAAAAATTTTAAAAAATGTTAATATTACATTGCTTGGTTCCCGATCGATTTCCATTTCATAGCTAATAGATGCTTCTTTCTCTCTGTTGCATACATTCGCTTTATTTTGAACCGATTAAACTATATAAGAGGGTATAATATGGAAATATTCAACAAATTACGTATACAACCTTAAAGCTAACAACCAAAATAAAATCAAGTTTACAGCCCTGATGTGAATGCAAGCGTATATTTTATTGTGTGTGTGTGTGCCTTACCTGCTGTTCTAACTGCTTATCGGAGATGTCGTCGACAACGGCGCGGCTTTGGTAACTGGAGACAAACACTATGACCGACGACAGCAAAAACAACAACAATAACTATTTAAATACACAACAACAAAAAATAAATAAGTAGACACAATTAGAAATAAAATATATCTCTGTGCAAATATTGAAATTGTAATTAAGTGCGGAAAAAGTTTGAATTACGCGACTGCGTTAATTTCCCAGAAAACGATCACGAAATAAAAAAGTGGTGGTGGGGGTGGGTGTGTAGAGTGCAGTTGGCAAGCAAGTAAGACTATTTTATTGTCAATCTTATTGATGTTATTTTTAACGGCACACGCGAATATTTAGCGAGTCAAAAAATTAAAACGCACGTTAGCAAAATTCACAAATAATTTCTATTTGATTTAGTTATTGTTGCTGCTGCTGTTGTTGTAACTTGAATGTACTGATGTTTGCGGTAACTGGGATGCAAAAAGATGCGCACAACCGTTTGGCACGAGCAGAGGCTCTAAACTGATTGTGCTACCTGCCTTTCTTTCTGCATTTAGGCTCCCCATCTGAGCAGAGAGAGACAAGGTAGGCGCCAAGCGGCAGCAGCAGCGCCACTATTGGCGAGCAGCAGCAACTATCTGAGGGCAGAGCTGTGGGCAGCGCGGTCGGCTCCCAGTTTCCACCAGTCCGGATGTGGATCGCCTCGTCGTGTAGTTGTCACAAGGAATCAGCAGCAACAACAACAACAATGCAATTCACAAATCACACATAACCTTCACAATGCACAACAGAGTTACATAACAGACGCTGATACAAGGACTTTTCTTCTGTTGCGCAAATAAAATTTTATTTACTTTTACTTTATATAAAACAAATAAGGAAAAACGATAAATAAATCTGCTGAAAGTGTATTTGATTCTAATTATTAAAGCATATATTTCGATTCTTCAATTCAGTACTCAACCTGTTTTCGTTTGTAGTTTACTAAGTTTCGTAACAACTATAAGAAAACCCTTTCGCTAATTTTGGCTTGTCCTGCTGGGCTTTGCTTTGTTTGCTGATGCATCAACAACAATTTGCAGTTATTTTTTCTGTTTTCTTTGTATTACCATATTAAGAAATCAATTACTGATAGTAAGTAAAAACACAATTTTAAAGATAAAAATAATTTTGTTCATCAATTAATTACGTTTAACAACTGGGTACAGCGTATCGGCTAGTCGAGCACTTGAAGCCGACGAATTCGATAGCATCGTTATCTAAAAACAAGTGATATACACAGATCCTAAGAAAGATTACAAGCTTTTAAAGAGAACACACCCTTATTATAAAAATATATATTCTTAATCCATCTGACTCTCTCGCAATTATTCGTATGAGTCTGTTTATTCAGAGATTCATCAGATATGCAAATAATATTTAATTAATTCATCATTTAAAATGAAAGTTGGGGAATTATGAATGAAAAAGAGGGAATTATGGGGGAATTGGAAACGTAGTTTTTTCAGTTTGGAATACTTGTTGTACCCATGTCTTTGTTGAGCTTAAGCTGGAACCAGAACAACATCTGCTTTGTTCTCTACGGCTTTTGGTCAACATTTGGTGGACATCATATTTGTAGCCAGCTCGAATTCACTTTAGCTCGATGTTGAACTGGATGGCTTAATACGCCTGTTGCTATAGTTGTTCGTCTCATCTATTTCGCTCTGTCTATCGTTGTCATCCATCTTCATCCAAGGTCATCAGTTTAGCATTCACCATAGGTGCAATTGAGGGCTCCTTTGGCTGCTGTTCATCGTCAAGCTGTTCATCGTCTTCATCCGTTATTATAGACAATCCAACTGAAACTTAAACGATTTAATATGAATGGAAATGAATTATGGGTCAGGAGAGAAGACTGAGAAATCGAAAATTATCTTACAGTTGTCAAATGGAAGCTGAAACCAACTAAGATCTGAGTGATGACCCTGAAACCAGAACTCTCGATAAGGCAGCTACGCCCTTGTGGCATGCAACATACCGAAATTGCGTAGCCTTATCGAAATGTAATGTGCAACGCCAAAAAAAACAACAAACAGAAAACGAAAATAAAAATCAGTAAAAAAAAACTACATGGCCAGTGGGTTGTGAGCACTTTTTTTGGCCAAAACCACAAGCTGGATATGTAGAAACCAGTGGATGAGTTCGATGATGTACGCATGATGTTGTGTGTGTGTGTGTGTGTGTATATGTGCACTGAATGTTAACGTCAACGCTCAGTGTCAATCAAATAAAATCGAATAAAATGCTGCAAAATTCTAGGAAAACATTTTCAACATGCAACTGGCACAAGGAGATCATGAACAACAACAACAAGTTGGGAGGTGGTCGACTAAAAGATGCGATCTAAATGTGTTATATAAGTGTCCCAATTCGTAAATTAATTGAGGAGGAGCAGAGTGAGGGAGCCTTGCAGCTTTTTTTTTAAATAATTTTCAATGAGGGTCTCAATTTTTGTATTGTGGCATCTCAAAGCCATTGGTGAGAAGTGGCAAAAAGTGGCAAATACGTGTCAAATGGTCGAGCAAAACAACAGGTGGCTGGGTGCAACAACAACAGTTGCTGATCAGCGAGTGGAAGTGACGCAACTGTGGCGAAGGTTAAACTGTCCTTGCCAGGGCAGCTGTGAGGGAGACCAGAGGGAGAAGGAGTCGGAGAGAGAGACACTGATTTCTGTAAGGCATAGGCGTAGGCAGACGATACCAGTGACAAAAACCGAAGAACAACAAAAACAGGCGGCACACATTCGCAAGTGGCTGCCACAAGTGCCATACAAGGACGGAGCAACTTTTATGGCCAATATGCAGCAGCAGGCAGCGAACAGAGCGAAAATATCACGCATGAAAAATGCAGAAAAATTGATTTTAATTTATTTTAAGTGATTCACAGGCAAAATCGCTAAATGTATGTAAACCTTGGACGCGCTAAATTTGTCGCCGACAACAACTGCAACAACAACAAATGAGCAATTAAAGTGCACTTGATTTGAATACCAATTTGTGTGAGAAATTTTGTGGGTGAATTCCAAAATAGAAATGCACTCGCGTGTCATGTGTGCTTGTTGTCGTGACACGAACTCAGACTCAGACTGGAGACCTTACCCTTACCGGCCGAAGTCCAGCGCATTACGTGTAATCTTTTAATTATTGTAAATAATTATTCGATTATAGTGGTTGGGTGGTGATACTTGTTTGCCAACAAGTGCTCATCTTTCCATATAGAAGATATATGTTTTCATTTAATTTGATTGAAGTGGACAACTGAATTTGAAAAGAACAAAACCAGAGACATTTAAAACATTTCTGTAGTTTTTTATTTAAACTAAATTTACAGTAAAGAATCAATTTGTATATAAACTTGTAAAGTTATTGCCTAATTAATGCCAAACTTAATGCAGTTAACTAACGACTAATCAGTGCTAAATACAACTTAGTTATATTATAAACGGGCATGCCCAATAGCTGTCTTTAGTATTAAAATCTATATGTATCGTATCGCATGATATCAATATGAAAGCAACAATTGGAAAAAACTACATGTATTAATGTGTGCGAATATAAAGTAGTATACATACATTTATATATGTATGTGAATGTGTGTGTTTGTGTGTTTTATAATGAATATGTAGTCTGCATGTAAACATAAAATATTAGTAATATTAGTACATGTAAACATAAATATAGTATTAGCTACTAATAGTTTATGAAGTTCAATAACATATTAATTCAAGAACGGATTCCAAATTTAATATTTTGAAATAGCCAGTGAAATAATCATTAAAAATAGCTGAATGGAAATTATAAAAATTTTAAATAATCTGATAAACATTAATCAAAAACGATTACCAATAAAATCACATGAAAATATGCGTGTTAGATATGAGCAACTAAGACAAATGGAAGGATTCACACAGGAGTAATAAAGATAAGTCGAATAAATGATCATTCGAATGATTTGTTTGATTAGCAAAGCCGCCTTTATCTAATACTCTGTAGTGCATTGCTATGATTATTAAAACACAAGACAAAAAATGTATACTGATATTGAACTGAGATATGATTATAAATTCGAGGCGACGAAATAATTATTTAACATTGGATAGTTTTGTCACAGCTTAACACTTAGCACTTAACGCTTAGATATACTGAATATAATACTAATCCTAATAGGTTCTGGAATTCCTAGCGTGGCAATACAGTGAGAAAAGATTGAATGGCCTTATAGACTATATGGTATAATTCGAATTATATAGGTATATATATCTATATACTTTTTATATACTACTTAAATACAATACACAATACAATACATGATATGTACGCATTACTCTTAACGACTACAAATTGGAAGAACAGATCGTGGGCATATTAAATGGAAAATTCAAAATGAATATTGCATTTTCATTTGCGGTTGTTTTTGCTTTTGTTTTATAGGGTTTTTAGGGTTCGAGCAGCTCGAACGCTGGCGGACACATACAATGTATACTCAAAAATATATAGAAATAATAGTAATACAATTAAATTAAAACAAAAACTCAAATAAAATTGCACACATCAAAATTGTAAAAAAAAAAAAAAAAAATTAATGGACATATGGAAGAGCGAGAACATTGAGATAAGGTGTTAGTGGCAACTAGATTAATCCGTAACGCCCAGATGTACGAGCTGTTGCATGGTGCGCTGTAAATAGGTGGGATCGGGAAACATGTTGAACTGTGTTTTGTGATCGACACTATTCCAAATGACGACATCCTCGCGACCGGTGGTCACCGATCGTCCAATTGAGAACAACAGCCGGCGGTCGAAGGCGATTTTAAGGAAGCGCAACACTTTCCGGCCAAGCGGGCAATCCGGCAAATAGCATATGCGCGGAAACCCAACGGCAAAGAAGGCGCGTCCCGGATGTGGATGCTCAGCAGTTTGCAGGCCCGACGCAATGCTTAAGACAAAAACAAGTTAGTTCGAGTGAAATGGAGATACTGATTGCTGTCTACTCACTCGTATACAATCTGTATGGTGTTCTGACCCTCGTGGCCGGGTAAACTCTTGCTGATGATGCTCCAGGACATGCTGCCAATGGGCTGATTGCCAACCTTCTCACCATAAACAATTCCACAAACGGGGCACTCAATGAACAAGTTCTGCTGCAGAACCAGACAAAGGGGAAGAGAGATAGAAAGATAGACAGGGAATGAGTGACTAGGAATGATGTAGAGCGAGTCAAATAGAAAGAAGTTGATTTATGAAAATCTAATTTATTTAGCCCTCGTAAAAAGTTTTATGAGTGACACTTTTACAAATTCAAATATGTGAAACTATTTTGAAAGTGCTTGCGATACTGCTCACCTTATTCAGTTCATTCTGTTGTGCTATGATCATGCCGTTGAGACACTGCAGATGCATCAAATGCTGGCATCGGCTCAACGATATGGCAGGATTCTGTGCTGAATGCACCAGCTCCTCCATGCACATGGGGCACGGCTGGGCATTCGGCCAGAGGGGCGGCTCAACGACCTTCACAAAACGCGATATCATATCGCTGGCCGGGTCCACGCCCACAATCGAACCAGCGATTGATTGCTGTTGATGCAGCTGCTGTTGTTGTTGTTGCTGCTGTTGTTGTTGCTGTTGACGATGCTGCTGCTGTTGTTGTTGCTGCTGTTGCTGTTGATGCGGCAGAGGCAACGGAGGCGGTACGGGCGCCCTTTCGCCCAGCGACGATAGCGGCAACGATGGCACAAACACCTCATCGCTTCCCAGCGAACAGTCGAGCAGATCATTCACTGATATGGCAAAATTGCGACTACGTAAACTCTCCTTGCTCTCATGACTGAGATACGTAGAGACGGTGTCAACGCTCGGTCGCCGTCGGTGCGATTTAACGCTATTGGTATCCGTATCGGAGGCACGCGTTCGCGATCTAGAACGATGCGAACCCATTCGGCTGCTTCGTTGCGACTGCAGTGATCCCTCCGAGCAGCGACTGTGATGGCTGTTCATCGAGGAGGTCAGCATGCTTTTGCCGCTGTGCGAGAAGTGCGCCTGCTGATGCTGATGATGGTGATGATGATGATGATGATGCTGCAGTAAATGCAGCGTCGAGCCGGCAACACTTGATCCACCTGACCCAGTTGCTGCTGCCAAGTGATTGCTGCTGTGGGCATTGCTGTTACCATTATTGCTATTGTTGCTGCTGCTGTGCTTGGTGCTGCTGCCGAAAATGTTAAGATTGTTGAGTATCTGGCGTAGATTTGTTGTCGAAAGTTCGCTATGTTTCTTGTGAGGTTTGCGTTGTTGCTGCTGCAATTGTTGTTGCTGCTGCTGCAATTGTTCTTGTTGTGGTGGTGGTGGTTGTTGTTGTTGTTGTAGTGGTGGTTGTGGTGGTTGTTGTTGTTGCTGTTGATGATGGTGGTTATGCGAATTGCTGCTCACAGACATGGGCAACGGATGCTGCTGTCGATGCATCGGTGGCAACATCATACCCATTTTGGGCAGTGTATTATTGCGCTGCTGTTGCTGCCCCTGGTGCTGATGATGATGATAGTCGTGACCATTGCCAGTGCTTGTCACCTTAAACTGGAGCGCCTGCTGCGGTGTCAGCTTGACCAGCGGATATGGCGCCTGCTGTGTGCGGCGTATGCCACGCAATGGTCCGCTCGGCTGACGCATTTGCGTCAAATTGCAAAAATTGATCGTGTATGGCAGGCTAATGTTCGTGTTGCACAGATCCAGTGTTTGTTCGCCCTGCAAACAGCACATATAATTTATATACAATGTTAAATAAAGCAGTTAAATAAGCATTAAATATTATGATGTTTGTTTAATGATATGTTGTTAAATATATAGCACTTAAATTATTATTAAACAATATTTAAAAATTAATTGGCTTTAATTTTTTTGGCAATATTCGACTTGCCAAATGGATTACAAATATAAATCAATATATTTATATATAATATTTTACATATATATATTTGTGTTGATACTTACACGGGCCCACGCATCCTCGATGATGCACTGGACATGCATATTGTATGGCCGCCAATCGCAGTTGCTGTCCGCACTGCCCGCCGACCACTCCCACTTGGTGCCCTTGCCGGCGGGACTGCTGGGGGCGTAGAGCATTCGACGCACTCCGATTGTGAGGAGGCCCGCCTCAGATTCGGTATCGGACTCTTGGGTCATGGTGCGCACATTAACGTAATACTGCTCTAAGCTGGGATCCGCATCGCTTAGCATAACGCGGGTCAATTTCTTAACATGGGCCCGTTCCAAGTGTTGAGAAACTGCCGGTGAATATGGCAGCCATTTGCCACCGCGCGACTCAAATTCCCAGACGCAGACGGCATGCGTGTGATTTATGGCACCACCAGCGACACCAGCAACAGCAGCACAGCCTCCGGCGTTGCCGGCGCCAGCAAGAGTGCCACCAGCCCCATTGCTGGCCATTTTGCATTGATTGGCGCACTCACTTCATTTTATGCCCACGATTTGTTTATGGCTATTTTGATTTCTGTTATTTTTCTCCAAATTGGTTTTGTTTATGTGTGTGGTTTTTGTTCTCGATTTTGTCGTCTGTATGCGCATTCAAATTCGGCTGCGACTTTGCGACGAAGATGGAACACAAAATAAACAAGGAAATTAAAAATGGTGGCCTGGTTTGGAACGGGGGGAGGGGAGTGCATCACAGCACTATATGTCCATGTACCTTTTACTGGGCTACGCGTTTCGTACAAAATTGCACAGCTTGCTTGTTGGACACATTAAACGCTACACATCCACTTTGTATAAATTTGATTTAATTGACGATGCAAAATTGTAAAACTTAAGCGCAAGCGCAAAAGTTAATGCAACAGGTAGGATAAATTATAGTTAATACAGTGATACCGCATTTTCAAGTGCATACTGCAATTATATTCAGTATTTTCTGCTGTTCTCTTTAGATTTTTTTTCGTGCGGATATCGAATACTATCGGATGTAACACTGCATGCGCCATCTATTGGCCGACAACGGCAAGCAGTTCAAAATACAACCCTACCATGGTCAAGTGTCAATTTTGACAAGCAAGCAACTTCCGCCGCTTTCGCCATTCCTTTACCTTTCTGACGGGCAGACGTAAAGCTGGTCTTTTAAACGACCCGCAAATAAATCTGATTTTTTTGTTAGCATCTTTGAATAAAACTGCGTGAAAATGGTTGTTAAGAAGGTAAACAAACCCAATCAACCAAATTAAATCCACATTTAATGTGCAAACGTGTCCTAAAGTGTTTTGTTTTTTTTTTTTTTTTGTGTTTGTGTTTGTGTTTATTGTGCTGTAATTAAAACTATCAAATTATATATGTTTTACAGCCCAGGCCAAAGAAGAAGCCAGTGACAAAGAAGGTGGCTCCAGCTCCATTGGCCGTGAAGAAACCAGTTGTCAAGAAAGTTGTGAACCAGCTCTTTGAGAAGCGTCCCAAGAACTTCGGCATTGGTGAGAATCTACTGCGTCAAGTTGTACAAATTGATCACTAAACCTAACATTGTTTCATGTTACATTTCAGGTCAGAATGTGCAGCCCAAACGAGATTTGTCGCGTTTCGTACGTTGGCCCAAATACATTCGCGTCCAGCGCCAAAAGGCTGTGCTCCAGAAGCGTCTGAAGGTCCCGCCACCAATCAATCAATTCACCCAGACCCTGGACAAGACGACTGCCGTCAAGTTGTTCAAGCTGCTTGAGAAATATCGTCCCGAATCGGTGTTGGCCAAGAAGCAGCGCTTGAAGAAGATCGCTGAGGCCAAGGTCCAGGGCAAGGAAGTGGAGCCCAAGAAGAAGCCCAGCTATGTTGCCGCTGGCACCAACACCGTCACCAAGCTCATCGAGCAGAAGAAAGCCCAGCTAGTCGTCATCGCTCACGATGTGGATCCCCTTGAGGTAATTGTTTTCTTTCGCTCCAATCTCTCAAAGAACCATACCTTATCATGCCCCCTCTCAATGATGTTAATTTGAATTTCTTCAACTGAAACGTTTCAAAAAATTTGCAACGTGAAACATGTGGTAATTTGACAGCTGAGATTTCCTTATGAGTGTGCGGTGTATGTTTATGTCTATGTGTGTGCTGCGTATCACTGTTGCCAAAAAAAAACTAGCTATGTTCTAGGACAAGCCGAAAAAAGCAAATACTTTGAAAGTCTTAACATATGTGCTAAATCTACTATTAGGTAATGTGTGTTTGCAGGTATTAGCAATATTTCCAAAGCAAAAACAATTTACAAAGAAGAAGAAAGTTATTATATCCTATACATTTTCTTAATTCATTTTTTATTACTTACCCGCCTCAATAATGATTCGAGCTACGATAATATTGGTATGCAATGAATGCTGCTGGCTTAAATATTCTTTATATACTTCAAATTATATGTTGATACTTTTTATTATATATTTTATTGATTTACATACTTTCTTCATCAATTCTTGTAAATAAGCTAAGATTGGCAACACTGGTGCACCCTGCACAACTCTCTCCTTGAGCCCACAAACAAATCAACAACGAGAAAAGCACGTGTTTAAATCTTGAGATATTAATTTGTTATTGTTTTCTATCTCCCTCTCTCGTTGCAGCTGGTGCTCTTCTTGCCCGCCTTGTGCCGCAAAATGGGCGTACCCTATTGCATTGTGAAGGGCAAGGCTCGTTTGGGGCGCCTCGTCCGCCGCAAGACGTGCACCACATTGGCGCTGACCACCGTTGAGAACAACGACAAGCCAAACTTTGGCAAGCTGCTGGAGGCTGTCAGGACTAACTTCAACGAGCGTCACGATGAGATCCGTCGTCACTGGGGCGGTGGCGTTCTTGGCTCGAAGAGTTTGGCTCGCATCGCCAAGCTGGAGCGTGCCAAGGCTCGCGAGTTGGCCCAGAAGCAGGGTTAATAAATCGGTTGCACTTGCAGTAGCACTAGCAACTATTGTATGCCTAATCAAATGGACAACAACAAACAACAACAATAAACATTTAAGTGTACAATTTACAACTTTTTTTTTTCTGTATGTATAAAGATGAGTAAGAGGCGCTTGAACGGGCTCAAGTCTAAGCTGGGCGTTCAATAAATTGATAAGCTATATACTCGTTGAATGTTTGTTTATGCCAAAATGAAGAAACTACAATTCACCGGCAAGTTGAGCATTTTTGTAGTTGTCTAGTCAAATTCGATGCCCATTATTTGTTTTTATAAAATAACGATTAATTTATCAAAAAATTGATACAATCGAAAATTACGATTAATCATCGATAGAAGCTGTTATTTAACGCCTGTCGAAATATACTTTTCTGAGCGCTGAAATTTGAATTTGCTGCGCTTATTAAAATGTATTTTGAGTAATTTTATTGAAATAAAGAAAAGGAATAAAGGAGTTGACAAGCATTATCATATTTTGGAGCGTTCGGTTTTAATTGCTCTCAACTTTATGCTCTGAATGGCTTCGTTTAAAATGCTGAGCACCATATCGACCTTTTCCAGTGTGGCATTCTCGCCCATCAGCCCAATTCGAAACACATGCTCCACTGTTGGACCCAGCCCACCACTAACTTCCAGATTGTATCTACAATTGATGGCATAGGGGAACGATGTGTAAACGGAATATGGAAAAATTATTCAATTTAATTTACACTCACTTGCGCATAGCATAATCGGCAACCTTTTTCCAATCGATGCCGAAGGGCACCTTAATTGTGTTCACTGTGGGCAAACGGTCCCTTTCCTCATGCACAAACATTTCCAAGCCTAGCTCATCGATGCCCAGCTGCAGCCGGGCAGAGCACTCCTGGTGCCGATGCACCACATTCCTCAAGCCCATGGCACAGAAATGAGCCAGCGCCTCCCTTAAACCATAGAGCAGTGTCGTGGCGATCGTGTGATGATAGATCCTTGGGGTGCCATAACAGCCCCAGTACTGTCCAAGGAGCAGCACATCAAAATAGTAGACCTTTGGCTTGGATTTGCGCTGCCTGATGTGGGTCATGGCGCGTTTGCTGAACGAGATGGGTGTGAGACCAGCCGGACCACCCAGCGACTTCTGGGATCCCGTATACGCCACATCCACCTTCCATTCGTCCATTAAAAAATTGGTACCGCCCAGTGAGGCAACCACATCCACAACCAAAAAACAATCATACTGCCTACACAGTTCACCAATCTCAGGAATATGTCGCTGCAATATCCCGGTCGACGAATCACCCTGGGCAACAAAGAAAACTCGCGGCTTGTGTGTATCGAATGCAAAGCGAATCTCCTCTAGGGTCAGGGCACGACCAAAACTCGCCTCCACATAGCGCACATCGGCGTTATAGCGTCGCGCCATATCCGCAGCCCGATGTCCCCAAACACCCGAGATGCCCATGAGCGCGACATCGCTGTCCTCAATCAGATTGCATAGAGCCGCCTCCATTCCACTGTGCCCCGAACCACTGATGCACATGGTCGCATCGTTCAACGTCTGGAATATGTACTTAATGCCCTCCTTCACCTCGTCCATGATCTGCAAAATTTAATTATCATATAGGCTGATATTTATTTCCTCTTCGTCTCGTGAGAAGAATATATATAATTTTCGGTCAGTGCTCTGTTTTTTTGTTTAATCATTGAAAACAGCAGCACTAATGAAAAAAAAACCTTTGATATTGATTTATGCAATATATATCCATATAGCATATAGTCTAACCTGTAGGCACTCTGGATGCATGTGTCCCAAGACCGGATTGCTCATCGCCTCGAGCACACGCTGTGAACAATTCGACGGACCAGGCCCCATCAGCGTCTTGCTGGGCACAAACAGCGGCCGCTTTAGGACTAGTGGCGGTGGCACCTCCATTTCAATATTCTTATTTCTCTATAGTCGATTTGCTAAAAAATATTTTCCACTACTCTGGAAATGTCACACAGTTGGGTTATTACAGAAAGCACGACAACAATTCGAATCAGTTCATCAAAATGATATGCTACTCGTAGAAATTCAAAGATCAAACTAAATCGTTTTAACTGCAGCTTGTGGGGCTTTATAGCTTCGAGAGCTTTTCTTATCACATATAGTAAAGGAATATTAAGCGTTAATGAACGCACTTGAACAACTGGCAGAATATGAGCACCGAACTCTCTCTCTCCTTCCATTTCTCTCCCTCTTTCTCTCTCTCTCTCTCTCTCTATGTCGATCTTTCTTTCTTGCAACCTTATCGAGATGGGATCGTTTTTCACCCATTACAATGCTTAGTCTTAATGCGTCGTTCTTCCTCCAATTCTTCAACTACATATATCAGTCATAGACTTCCAAAGGTTATAATTCGTCGAGGCTGTGCGAGATCTCTGAGCATCTAGACCCGTACAGTGGCTACCAGATCAAAGCAACGTTACCTGTTCTCATTTTGTTAGCTCGCTTCAACTGATAAGCGTCAAATGAAATACAGTCTAAACTGATATGAGTCGCTGATTGTTGTTTACATGTTATAAGCTCGTTTCAAATTAGATTACAATTGTATGCAAAATAAGTGATCCAAAATAAACAGCAAAAGTGGAGGTAAGACGGAACTGCGCACACTTTTAAGCGTTCCAGTAGCAAGATTTTTATTTTTATTTATAAAAATTACTGAATTGAAATCTATTCTTTTTACTTGTTTGAGTTTGGTTGGCAATTCAAGTACTTTCTTTGTAAATATTCTTGCCATCAACACTCTATCTCGGAGTAATAATTGATCTTATAGTATTGCTGCATATGCTGTACAAAATTTACCAACTTATAAAATATTAGTAAAAGTTAACCATACCTTGCCGCAGCAGCAGCATTTTGAAATTTTAATATATTAACCATAATAACAGAGTCATGCTAATGTCATTTGATTTGCTAACATAGCGCTGTTAATAGGCGCGCAATTCATATCCGATAGTCCGATAGTTGTCTGCAGCTTATCGCACTGTTTATTGAATCAAGTTGGCAGGCAATGCAACACGTGCGGTTCGCAATATGCATTTCTTGTAATGTCGCAGTAACATTGCCGAGTTTTAAAGTTCTAAAATGTCGCGTATTATAGTCAAGCAGCTGCCCAAGAATGTAAGTAAACAATGTAGGCGTTGACATAGCTTTAAACTGTGCTAACGATTATTGATTTCCTGCAGATCAATGAGGATAAACTGCGCAATATATTCGGCACCAGGGGAACAGTTACAGATCTGCAATTGAAATATACGTCCGATGGCAAATTCCGCCAATTCTGTTTTGTGGGCTACAGCAGCGAAGCGGAGGCACAGGCGGCCATCACCTACTTTAACAACACATGCATACAGACGAGCCGCGTCCTTGTCCAGGCATGTGCGTCTCTGGGCAGCGAGGAGAAGCCGCAATCTTGGAGCACACATGCCAAGGATAGCAAAAAGAATCTAGAGAAACTTAAGGTCGAACAGCCGCAGCTGGAAAGCAAGAGCAAAGAAAAGAAACCAAAGTCAAGCAAAGTTGACGAGATACTTGGCAAGCACAAAGATGATCCAGCCTTCCAGGAATTTCTGCAGGCACACGACAAGACCCGTTCGCTTTGGGCCAACGATGCAGGGATTAACGAGCAGGTCATGGAGCAGGGGTCCGATGACGAAACGACTGATCAGCAGCAAGCAGCAGATGATGTTGACAAGGAGGCTGATGAAGCTTTAGTGCTATCAGAGGATGATGGTAATGGTGATGGTAATGATGACGATGATGGTGAAAAGCTGGCGGAGCAGCCCATCAGCGATATGGAGTACATGAAATCCTTGATGGCTGGCAAAAGCGAGAGCAAACCAAAAACAAAGGAAAATAAAATTCAAACAAATGCAAAGGCCGATAAAATCAATCTGGAATTGTTTACCATAAAAATCCATAATGTGCCGTATACCACGAAGCGACAGGATATTATCAAGTTCTTCAAACCACAGAAACCGTATTCGGTGCGTTTGCCCAGCAAGGTGCATGGCTTCTGCTATGTGGGCTTCAAAACGGATCGCGAAATGGCCAAAGCGATGATCAAGAACAAGAGTTTCATCAAGGGCAAACAGGTGTTCTTTTCGGACTTCACAGAGAAGAACAAAGTGACCAAGGCGACTAAGAACGGATTGGATATACCGGATGTTACAACTGGTGGCGGCAATGCCAAGTGGCAGCAGCAGATGGATAGCTTGAAGAGCGAGGAGAACATTTCCGAATCGGGTCGCATATTCTTTCGAAATTTGGCCTATACGACAACCGAGGAGGAGCTGCAAAAGCTCTTTGAGAGATTTGGACCCGTTGTCGAGGTGAATCTGCCCGTGGATAAGGTGACGCGTCAGATCAAGGGATTTGGCACGGTGACATTTATGATACCGGAGAATGCAGTGAAGGCATTCAATGAGCTGGATGGCACTGATTTTCATGGTCGGCTGCTGCATCTATTGCCGGGCAAGGAGCTGGACAATGCAGCTGAGGAGAACGATTCACAGTCTGATGCGAATCTTTCCTTCAAGCAAAAGAAGGCGCTCAAGCTAAAGCAGAACGCCCAGAAACCCATTGGCTGGAATACGCTGTTCCTCGGTGGGAACGTTGTCGCCGATCTGCTGGCTAAGCAGTTCAAGACGAGCAAGGAGCGCATTTTGGACACCAACGACGGCGGTAGCAATGCCGCTGTGCGACTCGCTCTCGGCGAAACCCAAATCGTTATCGAAATGAAACGCTTTCTCGAGGAGCAGGGCGTTCGCCTCAGCGCCTTCGATGAGCCAAACCAAAAACGCTCGAGGACTGTGCTGCTGGCAAAGAATCTGCCAGCAGACACCGCTGTATCCGAACTCTCGCCATTCTTTAGCAAATTCGGTCCAATTGGACGCATCGTGCTGCCACCCAGCGGCGTCACGGGGCTCATCGAGTTCTGTGACCCGTCGGAGGCACGCAAAGCATTCAAGATGCTCGCCTACAAAAAATTTAAAAATGTGCCGCTCTACCTAGAGTGGGCGCCGGAGCTTACGTTCAACCAGACGCTAAGTGGCGAGCCGATTATACCCAAAAGTGAGCCTGAACGCAAACCCGAGGAGGCGCCCGTGCAGCAGCCGGAAATGGAGGCGAAACCAGAGCCGAAGCCGGTGCCAGAGGATGCTGAGGATGAGCCAGAACCAAATACGACCATCTTTTTGCGTAATCTTAATTTTAAGACAGTTATGGAAACGGTGCGTGCACATTTTGCACACTTGGGCTCCGTGCACACCGTGGAGATAGCCAAGCGCAAGGATCCGCAGAATCCGAGACAGTTGAATTCCCTCGGCTACGGTTTCATTCAATTCAAAAGGGCAGCTGTTGCATCGCATGCACTGAAGGATATGCAGCTGACCTCGATCGATGGCAATCTGGTCGAGCTGAAGCGCAGCGATCGTGTTCTCAAGTATGTAATCTTCTCAAGAAGCAATCCAATCATGTATATCTCTTACACCTTCTTTGTTTTTGGAAACAGAACTCAGGACGATGCAGTCCGACGTCGCCAGGTGTGGCAAAAGAAACAGACTGGCACCAAGATTCTGGTACGCAATATACCCTTCCAGGCGCAATATCGCGAGGTGCGCGAAATATTCAAGTAAGTCTAGAGCAATCCATCCACTATCAAGATTCGGCTAATAGTCATCATTCAATCTGTACTATTTGAAGGGCCTTTGGCGAATTGACATCGCTACGCATACCCAAGAAAATGGCGCCCGGCGAGGACGCGCATCGTGGCTTTGGATTTGTTGACTACACCACCAAGGCGGATGCGAAGGGTGCATTTGAAGCACTCAGCCCCAGTACCCATTTGTATGGCAGACGTCTGGTACTTGAGTGGGCGTCCATCGATGATCAACAGGATGTGGATGAGCTTCGCAAGCGCACCGCCGCCAAATTTGATAGCAGTGAAATGGCCGTTGAGGCCAAGCGAAGCAGGCGTGCCTATTTCGATATCGACAGCGTTGTTCAGCAAGCGCCCGACGAAGAGGATGAATAAGTAATGGTACTAACTATATTTTAAGTTTTACATGATTAAGTTAAGTACAAAAAATGTATAAAATTATTTACATAAGTTCAGCCAATTGAGTTTGATTTCATAAAATAGATATCTGTGTCGTATCCATATGGATCACGAAAGATCCTACATAATTCAAATATCAATAATTTTCAGAATTTGCAATAAAGATGCCATAACTCAGTCCTCATTTCCTTGCGTGATAGGCACAGTCATTTATCTAACGAATCTTACTAGCGCTATAAACTGGTCAAAGGACCCCCAACAACTTGTTTGTGTTTTTTGAGATATCGAGAATTGTTCATTTTTGGACCGCTGCACGCTCTCATGCGGATAATATTGCGATCGTCTTCAGAGGAATGTACCCTCAAACTTCGGGCAGGTTTTGTGGGTTAAGTGTAAACCCAGCCAAAACAGAGCTAGTTCTCTTCTCAATCAAGTATACAGTTCCAACTCTCAACTAAACAGCACAAACCTTTCAGTAACAGTGGCTACTTCTTAGGGCTGACACTGGCTATGAAATTAGACTGTAATATCAATACCCATCTAAGGGTTAAGAAATAAATCTGTAGGAAATCTATTGGACTTAAGTTACCCAACTTGTCCTCTAATATTGTTCGATCAATAAATCATGAGACCCATCCGTTTATATGGGGTAATAGTATGATGCCCGGCAAACTGCTCTGAAACAAGTTAACAAGGCTTAGCGTATGGCTGAATTATGCATATCAGAGGCTCTTCACACCATACCAAATGAGACACTAAACGCCATCGATATCTACAATCAGAAGACACAGAACAGACAATACTCACGGGCATAAGACTGACAGAATCCACAGCATGGGTTTCCATTTCTCTACACTAGTGCGAAACGCAACGATTCCCCCAACAATGAACTATTGTGTGCCAGTAGTACAAGTCAATATATCCTTAAGTACATACTTGCTCTTAAGGAAGGAATGGACTCGTGCAATGCCCGGGCGACCTACATATATGGCTCAAAGCTCGAAAGCAGAAGAAATAGTCAAAAATAAGCACTTAATTGCCTAAAGAGATCCAAAATTAGTCCTTGTAACCTAAATATACCTTTTGATAGCCAAGCGGCAATCAAGTTTATCAGTGAGATGTCGTTTAACTGGTTATCCATAGCAAGCTGTCGCAAATCTCAACACGAAATTTGCTAATCTGGGTGCCTGGGCACTAGAATATGAAAGGCAACTGTATAGCTGATGCGATACCTTGAAAGGTCACAGTGTTACCATCCTCTTGGAAAATAAGGTAAGTTAAAAATAAAAAGAATAGACACAAGTCGAATGAGAAATGACTTATTACCGTGGTCGAATAGCATGCCAAACCTGGCCCAAATTAAACAGTTAACGCAGTAAAGAAGTGTGCTGTTTAAGTATCACAAATTGATATGTAGTAAATACCCTTTGCAAAAGCTGTTAAGCCGAAGAGGAGGTGGAATCAACAGAATACTTCCTCTACAGCTGCACAGCACTGGCGAAGAAAAAATTTGCCTTTTTGGGGAGGGAGTCACTTCCTATCCAGCCTAACACAGTTAGAGCATATGGGATCATAAAATGCAAAGTTCATGTAACTGTCTGGTTTAGCACATGATTCACGCTCACACGAGTGAAGGAGAAATGAAATAAAATAATAGTGACCTAGTCGGCAACTGGTTAACCTAACCTAATTTTGGTTATTAGATGATCAAATAATCCTTTCATGCAGCTCGATAGGGTTGTTCGAATCATGTACAAGTTCCTGTAAGCATATGGCTAAGCTAAGCATTTTTTTGTAATAAGAAGCTGTCCTTTCCATTGCACTTTTAAAGTATATTCTAAAACTATTGATTTTCAAAAAATAGTATACAGTACTTTTCTGCAAATCGCACTGCATTTATTTTATTAGTGATATTGTTACAGAAGTATTGTCCTGTATTTGTGCACAACGAAGTCAGATTATACAATCCTACAGATACTTTCGATTTTTCAGTTCCGGTTATGAAATAAAGAAGGCACGAAAACATTTCTAAATAGAATATATTTTATTTTACGTTTGTTTTTTATATAAAACCTAGATATTTAATACAAAACAAGACAAAAAAAACATAATTTTCGAAGCATACTCATACAAATATAATCATCTTTTCTTCTTCAACATTTATCAGCGTTCTTTCTCATTACCACAATTTAGCTGCAAACGGACAAATTCCACTTCCTTTTTTTATTAATGATTAAAGTACTAATTAGTAATATATATATATATATATATATATATATATATATATGTATGTGTGTGTACTCGTTATATTGAAAATATTTGACATTTTCCTCTCATATCCATATTCATATGTAAATCCATATCTATATCTTTTTTATCGCATAATGCTGCAATAGTTGCAATAAGCGAGTGCATCGCATGGACACATATATGAATATGTATAATATTTGTTTGTATTTGTATTTGTATGGGTAAAGCATATAGTTCTTTTCTATAAATACGTATTTAGTATACGAGCAAAGCAGCTAAAAGCCTTTAAAGGGGGTGGGGCAGGAGCAAGAGGATTCGGCTGGACTAACACCAGCAAAACAGCATCAGTGTTGAACACTCGTATCTACGCATGCCTACATCTTGTGTGTGTGTGTGTGTTAATATGTGTTAGTGTGTGTATGTGTCTGCGTGTGTGTTTTGATTTGTTTGGCCCGCAATTGAGCACTTTGTTCTTTTACTTAGTTTCGGCTAACAAATCGCCCGTTGCTCCTAAGTTTGTGTTTCTGGTTTCGTGTGCGCTGGATTTTGGGATTATGCGGGAGCGTTTCAAGCATAGGCCATAGTTATATTTATGGTTGTTCTTTTTTTGTTTGTTTGATATTTTGTAAATATTTGTATTGTTGGAAAAAAAAGAAACGCCTAGCATTTTAATCCTTTTTGATGCGTGCCTGCAGGAAACAATAGAGTATACCCGCCTGTGCCATTACATCGACAGTGCTTGCGGCAAGTGGATCCTTTTGCTTCACCTGCGTCTGTCCCGGTCGCAGGAGTGTGGGACCAAACACCATCGCCAGATTGTGCAGCGACATCTTGTTGTCCCCCTCCTTTTCGTGCACTCTGCAAATGAATATCATCATTATCGATTACATCCAAAGCTTTGCTTATACCACACACATACCTGATTAGATGATCGAGTATCATATTGATAGAGGCCTTGTTGGCCGGAGGCAGCTCCTCGTAAACCTTGAGTAGCTCGTTGGTGCGTGTTGCTTCATTGTTGTTGCTAAATGCGCTGAATGTCTCAAAGAAGCGCGGATACAGCAGATCCGAGAATAGCGCCTCTGGTAGCTCACGCAAAAATGTTTTCAGTATGCCCGTCACGGAATGGATGTCCACCTCGCGCAGCAGCTGCTCCGCCTCGTATGCATCTAGAGAAAATTAATAGAGGAGAGTTGGTTATATTTAAGGACCGGTATAAACATAGTTGCTTGCTGTGTCTCACCCGATTCGAATGCCTTTTTGAGCTTGGCCAGGTCGGAGGCAGAGCCACTGACCCGATAGCAGCCAACCTCGAGCATACCACGCCGCTCCACTTCGCGTATGCAGGCACTGATGATGAACGGAATGTCACGTTTCTCGCGCCTTCAAATTGACAAGATTTTGCAAATTATGTAGAAAACTGGTAGAAATTTTGATGTTGGTTTAAAACTCACTTTAATACTTGACTCATTTTGGCACCAAAGAGCGCGCCTGGTTTGGTGGTGGCGCGACACAGCTCGCCAGGCACAAAACGGAAACTTGCGCTCAGCTCGAGCGTTTCGCTCAGCTTAATGCTTCGCGTTTGTGTTGTCTCCGTTAGCCAGCTGCGGCTCAGCTGCGAATGCAAACAGAACAGAAACCGAAAGAAGTTTATACTGGATATAACTAAGTTCACATTTGCTGATTATGTGGTGCTCACTTTGAGTATGTGTTTGGCACGACACAGCGGTCTTTCCTTGGCCTCGTACAGCAGAATGCGCACATTTTGGCTGCCCTCCAGTTCGAGCATGAAACTCTCATTCCACAGTGGGCTCTGGCTGCGACAGATCAATTTTGTTGTAGCCTTGCGGAAATAATGGCCATACGAGTCGACCTCAATGCATATATACAAATCGGCCTGCTGTTCCAATCCCTGCAGTCCCTGCACCCCGACATGCAGATCCCCAACGAGCAGACTCTCATCGTTCGTGTTGCGCATCAGATACGAGCCCATTTCAGTCTTCATGCCCTTCTGCATGGCTACTATGAAAGCGGTGACCTCCAGCGAATTTATCGTATTCGCCCCTGACAGATTACAATTTTGCTGTGCAGAAAAAACACAAGAATCGAACGAAGTTTAAAGCATGATTATTCTTACTAGTAAATATACTATATACCTTGAGCGACATAATCGAGTCCATCCATTGTGTGCGCTCAAAATCGGAGCTGAGGAAAAAGGTCATGGTCTTATTGTTGGCCTTGTTGCCGAGCCGCAGAACAAGATTGGGCGTGGCCAGCACCAGCTGTGACTCCAGATCGGCCAGCTTGCGACGATACTTGTCGCCGGTGCGTACGCCGTTTGCCTCGAGTATCAGCTGATCGCGCACCGAGCGCAGATTGCGCTTCACTTGCGATATATTCGCGGGACTAGATTCCTTGAGGTCCGCACTCGTATCGGACTCTTCGAAGACGTTGACATCCTTCAGTGGTATGAACCATTTGAGCTCGTAATCGATGCGATCTCGGCCAAGGGCCTTATATTTGGCACACGCAATTACATCATTGAAGAGGAACAAATGGCGAAGCTTGCGATGACCATCGACCAGCTCCACAATAAACGAGTTGCGCACCATGCGACGCAGATTACGATTCGAATCTTGCGTCAATCTCTGATTGACCACATTGAACTGATTGAGGAACATTTGTATGATCTTCTGTGCTTGCCGCAAAGGCTGATGATCCGGATGATTTGGTGGCGTCTCGCGCAATAGATCGTTAAACACCAAAGCATTTATTTGCACTCGCGCCACCGGCTTGTGCAACAGATCCTCCAACGTTAGTGACTGCTCCGTTTGCAGATTGACCACAATCGTCGACACGATCTTCTTGAATTGCGGATTATTCGCACTACACTTTTTCACCGTATCGATTGCCTGGCAGTAGTTGTGCAGAAAGGCGCTGTACAGATCAAACATATCTGCCAGTCGCTTGAATGGCTCCCCAATCAGCACATCGCCGCCCTCGTGCGACACAATTGTCTTCAGATCACCCAGAAAAGCAGTGTGCACCTTGTGCAGCTCATCGATTTTGAAGAAAATTGTATTCTCCTCCTCCTCCTTGATCACAGGCTGTGATGTGCCCAACGTTGCATGAATAGCACGCTTGTACTACAAAATAGAAGTGTACAAAATATAATCTCTATTTTTTTTTTTCTACATTTTTTTGTAGTCAAGAAATCAGTTACCTGTAACATTTTATTTAGGCATTCCACGTAGATAGTCTCACTATGTATTATTGAGCTCAGAATGGAACGTATTTTTGCACCGCGCGCATTGCCAGAGACCTATGTGTAGAGATGGAGGTATGTTAATCGCTTGAAACCCAACCCGGAGAACAGAATGCTCGCAAGATGTATTGTGTAATCTACACATGGTTTCGATGTACGGCATTATATACTTTACATGGTATATACAACGCTTGCACCGTTTCCAGTACGCATATGTATGTAAACATAAAAAGCCAGTCATTTATTTATGGGATGTATTTAAATATTTAAATATATATATATATATGTATATATATATATATATATATATCTACATAACGAAACTCTGGAACAGAATGGGATTTACAATAGACATAGGAATGATATAAACATTTGTACAACAAGGGAATTATGTGTGCCAAATCCGGACACACTTTAGACACATTTGGCTATGAATAAATTTTGATGTACATAGAAAGAACAGAGAAATATATATATATATATATAGAGAGAGAAGAAAGACGACATACGAATTCACAAGGCAATTGTTTTCATCGGCATATGATTTTAATTCTACTTTCTCAAGATAATTCATAAACAAAAATACTACATTTTAAAGAATTTTTATATTTGACGCAGCATTCTGCGCTTACATAAAAATAAATATACTGTTATAAGAAATGATAATACTGTTATAACCTTATTTCTTTAATCTATTTACATTTTGTTGCATAGTGCAAAATAAAGGAACACATATGTGGGTGGGTGAGCTGAGATATATATATATATATATATGTGTATGTATGTGTGAATGTGTGTGTAGTGTGGTAGTGGAAATGGTTGACAACTATAAACAGAGAACTGGATAACATAGAATATGACAAAAAGCCAATCACATTTAACATAGAACAAGCACATTCAGGTGAAGCTATATACACATATATCATGATATATACAAGATGCGTATATAAGCATATATATACGACATACAACACAGATAAATATAGGCTGAGAGAAGGCTGGGACTTGAGAAGTCTGTTCGGTACTCACGAGTAGCGCTGAAACTAAGTTCTGTTGAGAAAAAGAAAACGGAGATCATCATAGAGCAAAAAGGAAAAATTAAAGATAGGAAAAAAAATCGAAAAATATGTGTTAGTAAATATTCAAATACTCGTTTGCTATAATTCTTATTAGATATATTATATGAACTAAATATTACATTAAATATCAAAATACATTTTTCAATTTTTAAATGTTAATTTAGCATTAGGAGAGCCACCGAGTTAACTCTATTTTTTCAGTTTGGTTTTGCAAGCCCTTTATATTTAGAGAAGTTAATTATTCCTATTTCAAAATCAACTTTTCCTATCGGAATTCCAGAATTTTTGATGAGGCGCACCAGGCAAGGCCAATTTGCTGCTGACACAAATACAAATAGCAAATACAAAAAATAAGAGAGATGGGAGCAAAGAGGTGCAGGTAGGAAGGGAAGGCCAAAATAAAATAAAGTTATGCGCGTTATCTAAATACACACGGCTGACGCATGCACTTTGAAATCAATTAGACAAGTTAGCACATGCTAAAGCCAATGGCGCTTAGTCATTAAAAGTGTAATAGTTGCTGGCTTGCATCATCATCATCAACATCATCAATATTGCCAGCTAACTTGTTAACGGCAACTGCAAGTGGGATATGAGTGAAGCGCATTAGATCAACAAGTATTGACCAATTAGGTGGAAGCTTTTTCAAGATGCAACATCAGTTTTCACAACAACAACACCAACCGCTTAGAGAATTTATCATCGGTTTGTAAGTGCATGAATAGCATAACAGACAACATTTGGTATATATTCTTCACCTTGACCATAAAACTTTAATACAGCGACTTTGATCAAACGTTTCTATTCTGATATAGATTGATATCGATAGGTTTTTTTTAATGTGTCTAATGTGAATTAAGCATCGAATGTGTGCATGTTGATCAAGAATATATATATACTGCCTGAAACCGAAGATGCCTACCACGATGCATGCCCTCTGCTGAGGTATACTAAAAACGGCTGGTCTTATTCAAAATCAGAGCCATTGAATATGAGTACTAAATATGTTTCAATACACTGTAATATAGATATATATATATATATGACTAATTGGTACACGAACCTTGCGTAATACGCCTGGCGTCTGTGAGGTGGATGTTGATTGCTGTTCATCATGGGAAATGGTGCGCAATATTGCCGGACCCTCATATTCGCCATCGCTGTCCAGTGAACTCGAGCGCGTCTCATTGTTCTGCCTACAGATATTACAGAGAGCGGGAAAAAGAGACGAAGAGAGAGAGAGAGAGATAGATTGCTTAGCTGGGTGGTTTATCATTTATACATATTGCATGTCATGCGCTCTTACAGAAAATAATCAATATTCACATAGTTGGAGGTACGGCCAGGAGATTCGGGATCCGTTACGCTCGCCTGACTGCTTAAGTGGGCCATGGGCAGCGTGCTGCCCGGCGTGGACAGATCATCGCGACTGGACGAGGAGCCGGTGCGGCCGGGCTTTATGAATACATACTCCCCATCGCCATTGTCCAGCGGCACGCTATCATAATACGGCTCATTATCCGCCTGCTGTGCCGCTTTGGCGCTATCCGAGCTAAGCGATGACACCGACTCGTAGCTCTTGATCTGCAAAGCAAGAGAGGCATCCGATTCGATATATATTCGTTATTGTTATGTGGTTGTTGTTCACTTACAACCTCCGATCTGCCCTGCGATGCGAGGGACTCCTTGGAGCCGATGCTGCGTTGGGCTGCCGCTGGGGTCTCAGCGTCGCTGACCTGCAATGAAGTACGCGACCTTTTCTCTAGACTGGAGGTCGAGCTGCTGTCAGCGGCGGTCAGTTTGGCCGTCTTATTAAGGCTGCCAGTGGGTGATGCGCCCACAGTGCCTACTCCTGCTCCCGCTGCCGCACCCACTGCCTGGCTACGGCCGGCTGGCGTTACTGTTCGCCCCTGTGTAGATGCAGTGCGTCCCAGACTGCCACCATTCGTGCTACCACCGCCGCCGTCATTGCGTTTCGCATGCTCCAGGCTGTCCGTTTTGCCAACCATTTTACGGCCCAGCTCCTCAATTAACTCGGGCGTATTGGCCAACTTGCTCAGCTCTGGCGTTGTCTTTCTGTTCGCGGCATACTTTGATTCCAGATTCTCCGATGACTTCTGTCGCAGTATATCCGATGGCCTTATGTTGCGCTCCAGTGAACTGGCCGGACTATCGCCCGAACCGGAACTACTGCCCGGCAGCGGCATAGTGCTGCCCACATAGGGTGTTTCTCGCTTCGGCGACGACGACAGCTGATGCTGCTGGCTAGGAATGGTGGGCGGTTCCACACGTCTTATATTCTTTGGAGGCGGTCTGCAGAAAGCCAAAAATTAAAAATAAGCCAATATTGCAATTGTTAAATGTACGCAAAAATTTCAAAGTCTCTCGAGTCGAATATTGGCATCGGCCAAGCCAGCCTCCGCCGCCCATAAATATTTTTGCCGTGGAGACATTTTGAAGATTTTGAAGGTATATTACATTTGACGCCCACACCTACCCACCAAACGCCGAAAACGATATTTTTGGAAGTGTATATCGATAAAGCCGCATATATCGCAGATAGAAGGTAACCTTCTTCAAAGATCGACCACCCCTCCCACCTCTGCCCCTAACTTTATAATATGTTCCTGTTAACTTTATAAACAAGTAAACACAATAAATATAATAAAATGTTTGATTTTTAGATGTTTTAGATTCCAAAGAACCTCATCTAAGGATGTTCCGCCTCGTCTCAAAAGCCCATATATCGCAAAAATGCAAAAGCAAAAGTCAGCTAGCTTGGAATGCAGATTAATAGGATTTTATTTCGAGGATATCTCACACTTGTTCTGTTATCACCCAGAATTACTTATTGTTATCACGGTATTTCACTGTCGATTACGCCCGACTTTGTACATTTTCTCTTCTACACAGGAAAATTTGACATTTTCAAGTATCCCAATTCTTGAGAGCTCTGCATAAATTGAGACGTATTTTGCCAAAACAATTTCTACTTGGTCACGTCAAGCGTGAGAAATGAATATTTAAATTTGTAAATAAGACACTTTAATCGGACAAAGTCGAATAATAATAATTTGGTGCTTCTTAATGTGTCGCATCTTAAATGCCACTCACCTGGGTGGCATTTTCTTTTTGGCCTCCAGATACGCGGCATACGATGAGGCGGACATGGCGGGCGATGTCATCGTTGGCGATAGCGGGGGCGCTGTTGCATCCCTGCTGCGCTCCGTATAGCGTCCAAATGTCGATGGAGGTGTCGACGTCAATGTTGTATTTGTTGCTGTCGGCATCGCCGTGTCATTCAACCCCGTCGCCGACGTTGCTGACGTCCCTGCATCATCGATGTCTTTGTCTTTGGCTTCTTTGACCTCAATGACGGTAACAAAGTGCGATGTCGAAGGCCCCCCGGCAGCACTGCCCACAGTTTCCTGCTGCTGCTGCTGCTGTTGCAGCTTATTGCTGCTGCTGCTGGTGTGGCTATCATTGTCGTTTGTTGCTGGTGTTTGCCGTTGCTCGTTATTCGGTTTGAGCGCCCCGCTGCCAATGGAGGCCGCCAGCTCGGTGATGCACTGCTGAAGCGCTCCATTTGAGTCCTTCTCTTTGCCACTGTCTTTTTTATCCTCTCGCTCGAAGCTGTGCTCCGTAATGCTACGTTTTCCAGTGACTGGCGCTGAGCTCAACCCACCACCACCTCCGCCACACCCATCGTTCGGTTTGTGTGTGTATTTGTTGTCGGTGCTGAGGGACAGCCTGTCCTTGTCCTTGCTGCTGGCTGATGATGCAGATGATGCCTCACGCAGATTCAAACTAGATTTCTGCAAGCAGAAAACACCGGAAAAATTAATTTTAATGCAATTTATTAAAGCTTTCGTTGCATTGTGGGGCAGAAATTCAAATTACTTAATTTCAATTAATATAATGGGCTCACTATAAGACCTGGATTTATTGAACATTGCTATAAATATGTTTAAGTAATTTCTAAGCGGAAATATATGAAGTGAAGCTAAAAACAATATAAAAAAAACAATTAAAAGCAAATAAAACGACAAGTATATCCGAGAGAGAGAGAGAGAGATAGAGTGAGACATCAACAACAATATATTATACTTTTCATAAACAATTAAATATATATTGTAAATCAGATTTTGCGGTCTTTGAATTATTTTCGTATATATTTTGCAACGAGTATTGACTTAACTACCTCTGCCGCTACTATTTAAAATATAAAGTTCAAAGAACCTGTCGAATGGCATGATGAACCCAAGCAATATTTATTTATAGAATATGGAATATTTATTATGTATTTATATATTTACATATATATATATATTTATATAAATCAGAGCTTTTTAGCAGAAAGCAGCGTTTCTCCCCCTTGCCGGGTGTTCACTTTGCTCATGCATAGCACGTAACGCATTTCTCTAACATGTTGAGCAGTTCCATTGAAATGACAACAGCAGCAACAACAACATCGGGTAAAAGCCAAAGCAAACAACAACAAAAACAGACAAATAAGCCAATCTTGGCGTGGAGCGTGTGCGTGTGTTTAAGTATTTTTTCATTACTTTTTACGCCTTCATTTTTTTTGGCCACGAAAAAAGTGAAAACTACAAAATAAGAAAAACAACAAAAATCGAGAGCAAACTTTTTAATTTGTTGTATTTATTTTTTAAAAAAAGTAAAGAAATTTTCCAGCAAATATGAACATTTTTGTTCGAGCAATTTATTTGCGAGAGTGTGCATGTGTGTGTTTGAACTAAGGCGTTGGTTACTGGTTGGGGTTGGGGGTGGTATTGGCATTGAGCCAAGCAGTAGCAATAGCAGCCGGCAACAATTGTATGTGCGGAAGTAAGTGTGTGTGTGTTTTTAATGTGTCCAAGCGAAGCGGAGAAGAAAGCGTGGAATAAAAAGTTGACGGCGAAGGTCGTACACACACACTCACACTACACTCACACACACACGCACTTGGGGCCAGGCCAGACAAACGTATGTAGATGTAGATAAAAATACCCGTGCAAGATGTCGGAGAGCTGAGCTCAGCATTTGGGCAGCCTGACAATTTCGTGTTCTCTCACTCCCTCTAGGAATGTCGATACAATTATTTAGCATATTTTCAATCAGCATACACACATCATCTCATCAATAATGGAGTGAATGAGAATCATGAAACAATAATAACAGTAAGCATCGAATTATTGTTAAATTGTTCCGATTATTTCATTGTCATGATTATTTGAACTGTATTTTCAAGGGTCATTGTTATTACCAAGAATATTGATAGTAAGAAACAGCTTGCTATTTACTTAGCAAATTGTCAATAACTATTGCTAAATATTGCTTTTCATAAATAACAAACATCTCGAATTAAATAAAGGCACTTCAATAATAGACACGAAAACCATTTATTTGAACATTTTATATGTTTTTCTTTCATTCTTTGAATTTAGCAATATATAATTTATGAAAAGGTTTAGATATATTTCTTAAGTTATAATAAAGGAAACATCAAAATACGATTATAATGATTGAATGCTTTGAAAAAAAGATTCTTTACTTTATTTATGTATGTTTAGACTTTCATAGAACCTTTTGTTGCTCTCTCCCTCTCTCTCTCTTTCTGTCATTGGCCACTTACTCTCTCACCTCAGCAATCTAGATTATTAATTGCCACACGAACTGACAATAAATAGAAACCACTAATCAAACCTTGTTAATCAAAAATTGTTCATTTGGCTCAAATAACAAGCACTATATAAGAAGTAAAAATGTATTATATGTAGTAAAAATACAGCCCACTACAAAACCCAACATCTCTCTAGCTCTCTAGCTCGCTCTCTCTCTCTCTCTCTCTCAGTTCTGCTCTGTTGAGTAGCCGCTGCTGGCTTGGTTCAGGCGGGTTCTACTGATAGCAGGGCCCGCCACATACTTAATAATGGAGAGAATGGAGCAGAGATTTGGTTTTGTCGTCGCCGTCTAAGGAGGTCTACAAAGAGGGGCGCTATAAGTAGATACAGTAATGGATAGAAAACGAGAGCGCTACGCAATTTTCAATTGTCCAGGAATTAGATATATTTATTTTCTTCTGATAAATGGAGAGACAAAAATTAATGACTCAAAAAATAATACTTTTTATATTATTAGAAAAACAATACAGTTTTAATTATTTACAAATAGATATCAGTTCTATTATAAACAGCGATCACTGTAAGATTATGTAGGTATGTATGTGTGTGTGCGAGCTTTAGTTACTTAGCTCTTTTTTTGGGGAGTGCTTTGGTTTCTCCTTAATTTTTATTTTTTGCTCCTACATATGTATGTAAGTGTATGTTTGTGTGTGTGTGTACGCTTGCGATAAGTTTATTGATTTCGACTTGTGATAAATACAACGGCCATTATTTTTTTATTTTTTTTTGTGTTACAGCTATTGCACAAACACACAGACACATACACAGTGGGGCATTTGCATATACAAATGGTCAACAAAGACACTGATTACGCACCCCTCTGGTCCATAATTTGAATTTCTCTTTGAAGGAAGACATATTCCTTCCAGTAGCAGCAGCGCCACTGTTGTTGTTATTTTTCTTGTTGGTGTTTTTTTTTTGTGTTGTTCTCACTGCTCTCTCTCTTTCTTTCTCCCACTCTTACAGACACACAGACGCAGCTCTCCCTTTAAAGAGCTTGGTGCTCTCTGTTATTGTTCTTGTTGTTGGCGTGAGACACCACAAAGAGACACCAGGAAACGCAACTGATAGCTGAGCACCGCCCTACGGCTGCAAGAGCAACAACTAAGAACTTAAGGCAAAAAGCGACTGCGTCGGCGACGTTGACTGTGACGGCGACAGCGACGCAGACTTTGACCACGAAATTTTTGTCAACCGAACACGTTAAAAAAAATCAAATAATAAAAAACAGACACTCACACAAAAGCCAAAAATTACGGTTTTGGCTATAAAATAACACGCACTTTAATATTGCTTTTACTCTTATTTTCTCTTGTATTATTTACGTAATTTGCAATTTAATCTTTGGCTTTGAATTTTGCTTCCTTGCATTACTCATTTATCATGATTATGCAAAATGCAACGGGAGTGGGAGCAGGAGCAAGAACAAGAACTCGCGGAGGCAGGGGAGAAGGGACTTTCTTTCGATGAGTTTAGTTTGTTCGTTGTTGCTGCAATGCGTAGCCAGTAGCAGGATGGGTGGTGGAGGAAAGTAGCTGGGTTTCTGGGTGCCCACCTGCTGGGCATACTAAATAGAAAGAAAATAGAGCGCGGTTAACTTTTGACAATCCCGCTGTTGGATGTTGTTATTTATCGAAACTAGTGACTACTGCCGATTGCCGACTAGTGACGAAGGCGGCAAATCGAGGCATCGGCAGCGCTGCTGCTGCTACTCCGGGTGTTAGCAGAGTCAGTCGGAGTCAACGACGTCGACACGCAAAAGACCGAAAGAAACACAGACACAACAATATGAATAGAATTAAAGTGTATTTGTGTGCGTGCGGAGATAACAGAATTAAAGATATCGAAGTGGTGGCACAGACGGAGCGCAATGAACGGACGGGCGGTCGGAGAACGTACGCACACATAAAGAATTAACCAGTGGGTGGAAATTAAGTCGTGGAAGGGGGTGGGAGGTGAGTGGGAGTAAATCGTCGTGGGAGGCAACTGTTGAACGTAATCCGAATTTGTGTATTTGTCTAAAATAAACGAACTAGTTCGCAAAGACTTCAAAACCGTTCAACCTTAAGAACCGTAAGAAGAACTAACTAGATTAAATAACGGATGAGTCAAAACATCGCTAAAAGTACGTATAACGTAATGACTGTAAAACAGTTTTTTACTGCGCTTTTATTTTCTCAAATATAACTCTTAAAACCAAATAAAAATTATGCCAATTTTCAATAAGTACAGGGGGTTTCGTGACTGTTTAAAAAAAAAAACGTCGACGTCGACGCCGAGGTCGACGTTGACGCAAAAGCAGCAACGTTTTGTGTGCGACTGTGCCGTTGTCTGTTTGCGTACGCCCCCCATTTCTGAAATGCTGCACGCCTGCTATAAGTGCTAATGGTTAGCGCAATCAGTGGCAGCAGCAAAGACAAAACTTCTTGCAGCACAACAATTGATAATGACAACAATGGACAATAAATACTTAAAAACTTATTTGAATCAAAGGGAACAAAATACTTACAAAGTCTTTGTCGACGACGCCAGCATTCGTAGTCGACGTCGCACCAGTTGAACCATTAGCAGCGACACAGCTGTTGCTGCTGGTCGTGGGCGATTGCTGCTGAGTTGCATGATGGGATGCTGCCGGACTGTTGGTGGCTGCCTCGAACAGTGTTGTCGGATCGCCGCCAGATTCGCGGTATTTCTCCACATCAGATAACAAACGTTCAAGATATTCAACATAAAGCGTCTCCTGTTCGAGCTCTTTACTTAATTCACCAATTTTGAGCTTATGTCGCTCGAGACTGGCGCGCACGTCCTGCTCCCAGGCGTTGGAGAGTGAGCTTTGTGGAAAGCGCTGCATCCACAAGCGTTGAAAGTCATCAAATACGCTCATTGTAGCAGCAGCGACGCCGGCAGCAGCAGCTGCAGCACACCAGCTGCTCTCTCACCTTTATTTTTCTATGTTCTTGTTACGTTGCTGCTGCTGCTGCTGCGCCGATGGGTTGCTTCCCTGAGAGCGAAATCTTTGAGTACGGCTTCGATTTGAGCTTTTATGCAAGTGCGTTCGTTGTGCGTCGAGCGTCGCCCTGGGCTCCCTGTAAAGGTGTGTGCGTGTGAGTAATACAGTAGTAAGTCTCTGTGTATGTGTGTGCGTGTGTGTATGTGTGCGTGTGTGTGTGTGTTAGTGTGCGTGTGTGTGTGTGTTAGTGTGTATGTGTTAGTGTGTATGTGTGTGTGTGTGTTAGTGTGTATGTGTGTGTGTGTTAGTGTGTGTGTGTGTGTTAGTGTGTATGTGTGTGTGTGTTAGTGTGTGTGTGTGTGTTAGAGTGTGTGTGTGTGTTAGTGTGTGTTTTAGTGTGTGAGTGTGTGTGTCTGTGTGTGTGCATGCAGGAGAGCAAATGCTGACTACATCCTGGATCAACAACAATACCAACAACAACATGCAAAACAAAAAACTTGAACAACAAGAGTAGCACTATTGAGCGCATCACAGACTTTTGAGAGGTTTTCAATTTCTGTTTTGTGTTTCTGTTTTGTTCTTATGCTTTGCGTTGATGCACTTGTGTGTGTATGTGTGTGTGAATTGCTGCTGCGCTGCCCTTTCTCACTCGTTGTGAGTGTGCCTGTGTGTGCATGGGTGCAACTGCAACGAGATGCTTTCTGATTTTTTTTTTTCATTTTCAAATTATATTGGTTTTAGTATTAGCCAAGGCTAAAGAAATTGTTGGTGCCTCTCCAGCAGCAGCAAAAGACGCATTCATTATGTTCAGTTTTCACTCATGCACACAAACACACATACATGCAGTGTGAGTGGCAGTGCCGCTCCTGCTGCTGCTGTTGTTGTTGTTGCCGTTGTTGCTGTGTTGTGACTGCTACCCTGCCAATGCCACAAGCGCACTTACATATGCAGATCCTTTCCGAGGATCGATCGACTCGCGATTTTATATATATTTTGTTTTGTTTCCCATTTCACTTTATGTGTTATTTAATTCCAATTAGATTTTGCTTCGCTTAAAAAAAATCACTTCGCACACATATACATCCGACAACACATACGAGCAGATGAGAAGACATTTGCATATACATATGTATGTATATGTATTAGGGATGTTAAAAGTTCATCGATGTGTCTATTATATCGATAAGTAAGCGCGACGCTTTAGATAATTATCCGACAGTAATTTAACAAACTATCGATATTTAAACCTATCGAGTACAATTTTTAAAACTAGATAGCGCTAGAGCGTCAGATATATGTTATGTTTTCGTATAACTTAATTGTATTAAAACAAAAGTGTTTGGTCAAATCATTACTATTAAAGCAAGCATTACTATTGAGCTGATTAACTGATCTGCGGTATAGATTCCTATCATTCACTAAAGCTGACTTATCGGCATATCAGTGTCAGGAAACAGTGTTTTTGCAATGTTGAGCAATACCCGCCAAATTTTAAATGAACGGTTTTTATTGTAAACGCTATTTTTACTAACCGGCCAATATTTAACAATAAGTGTTTGTCATAGATCGATAGAGGTTGAACCATTTTGCATTAAAATTACCGTAGAAATCACTTAAATAGTTTTAGTTTTTAAATTTATATATGATTTTAAATTTCATTTAATTTAATTTAGCTGACATTAAAAAAAATTAATTCATAAATAATGTTAGTATGACGTTCAGCAATATGAGCTAAGTACGCCTCAATCAAATTAGCACCTGTCCTCAATAATTTTTTTTATCAAAATACAAAAATAAGTGAGCGAAATGATGAGCCCAAAAATAAACAGTTAACTAATTAATTTGCGACAGCACCTGCTTTAATGAAATAACAAGACAAGACCCCCACAAATACAAATTAGTAAAATATGAAAGATATTTGTAGAGTTGATTTGTAATACTAATGAAATGTTGGTATGTATTATTTAAACTTCTGTTAGGTGATTAATGCATAATTTCAATTATTATATACACTTCGTCCCTAACTTATTAGAGATTGAAGCCATTATCTACGAACAGATAATACCCATACGTACTTATAATCAACAGTCTTTTGCATTTGATTACAAATATCCGCATATTACGTATTTGTCGGCCAAGCCTTTTATCATTGGGACCC
Source organism: Drosophila fungiperda (assembly GCA_035042345.1). Taxonomy (NCBI): domain Eukaryota; kingdom Metazoa; phylum Arthropoda; class Insecta; order Diptera; family Drosophilidae; genus Drosophila; species Drosophila fungiperda. The sequence continues at coordinate 183,706 of JAWNLM010000015.1, read as the reverse complement.
GAACAAACGTCAACCATCAGCTAAGAACTTTTTTAACTAAAGCTAAAATGCTAATAGTCATATAGCCTATAAACAGACCACGGTTAATTCACCAGCCGTTTGTATAAAAAAATATTTATTATCTTCAATGGTCTTATCCGGTTAAGCTGAGTTTTTTTTGCTCGCATATTAAAATGGATTTTGTTAAACGGCATATAAAAACAGATACTGTTGGTCAAATTCGTCACATACGAATAGTATACGGCTCGCGTTGCAAACGCAAAATTTAATTTATTTTTTTCACCTAATTTAAGCAATAACTTTTAAAGAGACTCACAACCCAAAATGTCGTAAGTGAAAAAAATGCTTCAAATGTGATACGATACACCCAAATACAAAAGATAATGTGGCGAAATTTAGAAAAATTTCTCTAACACAGAAGAGTGAATTGTGATAAAAACCCAAGCAATGAAAAATCGAATCTTTGTTGTTTTAGGGATAGAAAAAGCGTCCCTTATCGGGTTAAGTTTTGTAGTGAAAATTAAATTAAATGTTCAATTATATATATATTTTTTTTTAATCGAAAAACTAATTTTTCAAATGCAAAATTTAAATTTGAATGTGTGACGATGTGTTTATTTCCAATCTGTCCCATCACACTTAGCTTACCTATGCAATATATATATATATATATGTTTATTTATCTCTATTTCCTTCCGCCGCAAATAGTTGCTTCAAGAAATATTTAGCCGTTTGGATAGTTCTCGTTTTGGCCGTTGTGGGGATAACTTTGGGCCTGATATTTGGCCTGGCCAGGGGAAATAAACCTCGTCGCATTGGCGCCGTGGCCTCCAATGGCGTCGGATGTGCAGAGATTGGTGGAAATATATTAGATGAGGAAGGATCTGCTGCGGATGCGGCGATTGCCACAATGCTCTGCGAGGGCGTTGTCCTGCCCCATAGCTTGGGCGTTGGCGGTGGCTTCATGGCCACTATATACTCGAAGGAGACAGGCCAGATGGAGTCGCTGATTGCACGTGAAACAGCTCCATCTGCGTCCACACCGGACATGTTTATGGACCATGATCGTATCACGGGCGCCCTGTCGTGTGCGGTTCCCAGTGAGATCTATGGCTATTGGCGATTGCACGAAAAATATGGCAAGCTACCATGGTCACGCCTCTTTCGGCCCACAATAGAATTGTGTCGTCAGGGAATTATAGTGTCCAGGTATTTAGCTAATGTTCTGGCCAGCAACGAGGAGGTGATACGCAATGAGGACACCATGTCGGAGATATTCATAAATCCCGCCACAAACAATCCCTACAAGCAGGGCGAGATCATGTTCCGTCGCGTCCTAGCAGATACCCTAGAGATTATCGCTAGCGAGGGGCCGGAGGTCATCTATCGGGGTGGACGAATTGGACGCATGCTTGTCCAGGATATTCAGTCGATGGGTGGTATTGTGACCGAACAGGATCTAAAGGATTATGAGTAAGTTAGCAAAAACGTATTTCCATTAACTTTCTTCAAACTTGATAATGATCTTCGTTAGAACTAAAATCAAATATTTGGAAAGAAAAAAAAAACATAAAAACAATATTTTCCGATAAAAGATTAAATACTTTATTATTATGTTTTGACTAAGTCTTTCTTTGCATCGCGTGAAGTGATATACTCGCATCTTGATTAGCATACCTGAATGGTTTTACTACTCTCCTTTTCTCAATCTCACTTTATATCTCGGTCTCTTTCTTTGTCGGTGTGCCATTCTTTGATTGAAGTGTGCGTTGGGAGCGTCCGCTGCGAGCTCGATTTGATAATGGACACACTCTGTACACATCGCCGTTACCGAGCAGTGGAGCTGTACTGACATTTATGCTGAACGTCATGGAGCCCTTATATACGAGCAGCAGGGATAAGTATTATCATCGACTGATGGAGACGTTTAAGCATGCGTATGGACATCGAACCAATTTGGGTGACATGCACTATGAGCCATCGGTGATGGAAACCTATGAGAATTTGATTGATTTAGATTTTGCGGCTGAGATACGTAAACTTATACTGGATGATCGCACGTTTGAGGATATGTCGTATTATGGTGCAAATTTCAGCAATGTAGAGGATCATGGCACGGCTCACATCTCGGTTCTGGCTCCCAATGGTGATGCCATTTCGGTAACCAGCACCATCAATGGGCATCTTGGGGCGAAGGTAAGATCTCGCCGGACTGGCATCATATTGAACGATCAGATGGATGATTTCTCCACGCCGGGAAAGGTTAATACTTATGGCATACCGGCCAGTCCGGCTAATTACATTCGGCCCGGAAAGCGTCCGATGTCATCGACATGTCCGAGCATCATTCTTGATGATGCGGGCAATGTGGCCTTAGTTATCGGCGGTGCTGGTGGCTCACGCATCACCACATCCGTGGCACAATCCATTCTACGGTATTTCGTGCTTCGCGAACCCATTCAGGAAGCTGTCAACAGTGGGCGGTTGCATCATCAGTTGGCCCCTATGTATGTCGATTCGGAGCCGGAGGTGCCAAACCATACAATTAACCATCTGGAGAGCGTCGGCCACAAGGTCGAATTTCTGCCGAAGAACAGGGCATACTCGGCTCTAACGGCCATTGGGTATATGGATACAGAGCCGCAACCTGTCTGCGACCATCGACGCATCGGTAGCGCCGTTGTCGTAGAGCTAACCGACGACTAATTCATGTTGTTCCCAATATAGTTATATGCAAAAAATCTATAAATTATTACCTTTGAGATCGTTATTCAAAATTTATACTTTTATGGATGAAATTTTGCCTATAATGTCAAATCTTCTGATTATAAATTTCGCTTGTAGTGCACGGATGATAAGAACATCAACCATAACAAAATAAATAATACCAATCTTCTGATTTACAAAAAAAATTGTTTTCTATACTTGTAAGATTTTGAAATTAAGTCTCTTGGCTCTTCTTAAATTTAGATTTTTTAGTATTATCCCCGCCGTATTTGCCGATTCGATATATATGGTAACAAGAAGTCATTAAGAGTCGATGGTATAATAAAATATTTAATATGGCCCTTGACATATTGAATTGATAAATTTTCATAATTGCATACACATATGCAATTATATATGTAAATAGTAATATAACATATGTTATTGACATTTCGTGAAGTACCAAAAATAGGGAACAATTTTTATTTTCGAAATAGAAACAGTTTAGAACATATTTTCATCTATATGCCAAATTCGACAAGGTTCTATCATCTTAACACAGTTTAGATTAGAATTTTATTAAACGTTCGGAAATTTTAAACGGGTAACAAAAATTTTAATATGCTAATACCATATATAGGCTTAATCTTTTACAAAATCATGGAAACAAATTAAAGTATCAAAAATAAGTAAAAACAAGAGAGAACTTTGCAGTCTGATGTAACCGACAGCGAAATACTTTGACACCATAGGTAATACCAGCTAATAACAGGGCGGGTGTAGCCAAGAAATACTGTACAAGTCACATTGCGGTAAATATAGACTATTGTGAATCTTCAGAATGGGCGTGGGGTGAAAAAGAAATGTTGATGGTGTATCTGTTTAGGGAGTTATTTAATTAAGTAACATACTTTCAAATGCCGAGATGGAGAAGAACCTATCAACTAAATTTTGGTGACTGTAGTATTTAAATTGTGGCAGATATGTGGCTTTAATGATTTTGATCGATTTTCTAGTGGACTAGTAGCACTCCAAATTTTACACTTTGTCTAACGTGGGTACAGACCAGTATCTTTCATATCTTTAAGGATGTTAAGTTTCGTTTATACATACCAACAGACAGACGGACAGGCAGGCAGACGAACAGACAGACAAACGGACAGATATATTATGATGTGATATGGTATCAAAGTATAAAAGGTACTTAGGTATCAAAGTATTAAAAAAGACACTACTCTAGTAAGTAACAAACTAACAAAAAGCAGCGCCACAAATATAAACATTTTGTCTAAGCTATAATTAATTCAGATTTCTCAGCTTCTTTCTGGAGGTAAAAGAACGATCAAAAAGCATTTGTCGCTGCGTAAAAAAATCGGAGATGTGTGGAAAATAACGATAGTTGGCTTAAGCTATTGGTTTAGTCGCCGATTCTGGCTGATCGCTTTTTAAACATTTTGCGCTTTTTATGCATCGCCTCCATGCGCATATCCTCCAAATCCTCTTGTATACCTACAAAAGAGAGTCCAGATTAGATTTTTGGCAAATTGAAAGGTGGATTATTTTAGAGGCTTACCTATTTTTTTACTAATATACTCTTCCCGTTGCGTTTGAGCGAAACTGGATTCCATATCAGAATCGCCGTCGTCGATATCTCGATACCGTCGCTTATCATAGCCAAATATGTCGCGTATATGTGAAGAAATATCCTCCTCGCAGTCTCCATCATCGATGAAGTCGTCCAACTCAGAGTCATACTCGGAATCATCGTCATAAATGCGTCCTGATAAAACAACATTTGGGAATCTTGATTGATTGTGGCTGATTATAAAAAAAACCTTAAGTAATTATTGCATAGATGACACCGTTAGTAATAATTAGTCTAATACTAATTCTAAATAGCGGTCAGTATTTGAGTGAAAATAAAGGAACATTCAATTAGTGCACTTAAACTATTTGCAACTTAATTATTTAATAAGCGAAAGTAAAATTAATATTACGATTGATTACCAAAGCACCAAGTACACAATTTTTAAAGTGGAGCCCGCTTATTATTATTAATTATATTTGTGTTCATCAAATTTATTTTGTTGTTAGTAATTAGAAAATAAACGTTAAAATTGTTAGAAATTTAATTATCAGTCTTACAAAAACAATGTAAAGTAATTAATTAATGGCATCCAAAATCTTGAGACGCAACTCACGTTTGCTGGCCAGATCGATCGACTTACGTCCTCCTCCCGGCTGCACACCACTGCCTCCTCTACGGGCACGCGTCTCGCTTGGATGCGTTTTACGGTTTCGCTGCACATCCTCAGGTGGAAATGAACGCACCTTGGATACTTCACGTGGTGGAAAACTACGTGTGCCGCCTTCCCTATTGGCAGCCTCATAGGGATTACGTTGTGCTGCTGCTTTGGAGGTGGCCGCGCCAGATGGAGCTGCTGCCGGCGATTTTGTTGAGCTGCTGTTGCTGCTGTCAACTGGTGGCCGTTTGAACGCCGTCTGGCTGGTAGCCGACTTTGCTGGTAATGCCTGCTGTTTGGTGCTTGAGCAGGTGCTCGGCGGTAAACTGGACGCTGGGCGTTTGAGGTTATCACTTATTGGCTTCGATTTGGCTTGACTGAGCAGCGCTGCAGGAGTTGAGGCTGAAGCTGAGGATGGAACTGAGACTGGAGCTGCAGTTGGTGTTTTGACGACTGCGGTTACCTTATTCAGCTTGGGTATGCGTCCGACAGGGCCCATGCGTGGCGCCTCCACTTTGGACTTTGCATCAATTTCACGCTGGCGATCGCGTTGAGCGCGCTGCTCTTTCCAGCGCTTGCGCTCCTCCTCTTCTTTCTTCTCGCGTGCCGACATCAAACGTTCCGGCTCCTTTTTCTTCTCAGTGACTGGCATGGCCAGCGGTTCGTGTTGCTTCTTCTCGGCTAGACGCAATAGGGCTTGGAAATCCATCGGTGGCGGCTGCGTAGCCCGCTTGGCTTTTATCTTCTTTTGTTCCTCATCGCGTCGTTTGCGCTCCTCTTCACGTCGCTCCGCATCCGGATCGTAGAGAGTTTTCGACGGTGTTGTGTTGTAGGCGCGAGCCACTTGCGTCTCCCTATCTTTGCCTGTGCTTGAGGTTGATGCATGACTGATGCGCTGCCGCGTGTGGGATCTGGCCTCTTCCCTTTCGCGCGTAATGGCCGCCTTGACGCGCTCTTTGGTGCTGCATAGATCGCGCACTGATTGCGGTCGGCTGGGCGCAAAGCTCTTGTCCTCCTTCACATCCTTGACCTTCTCAATGTATTTTTGATAAAAGGCATTCGCCTCAGTCGACACATAGCCATAGTCATCGCCATCCGGCTGTTCATTGCCATCCAGCACCGTATTATCAGCACTCTTAGCGTCCTCCAGCACCGATTTATTCGCCGATTTTGTTACTTTTAACATTTTGCGAATCTTGTTCTTGGACTTCTCATCCCGCATCGCCAGCAGATTGTTGAGTTTCTCTCGCTCCGCTCGCTTGCGCTCCAGCTCATCCGCCTCACGATTCTTGAGGAATTTTTGTATGTTGTTGGACAGTTGTTTGCTCTCCTTGGTTTCCTTTTTCGGCGGCGCATACTTGGTGCTGTAGTATTTTCCCTGATTGGAAAGGAGAACAAAGTTTAACACTTGTGGACATTGACAACATTATCCGCCCAAAATCCCCAGCAGTGGAACCGCATCAGCGTGTTTCCCCGCTCACTGTCTGACCCAATTGGCGATCTTTTTCAATACTATTGATTCCCATATGGTAGCAGCTCGATTTTGTTTACCATCCATCCACAACTTGTTGTCCAGTGGCCAACAAAAACATTCAGCAGTGTTTAAAATGTAAACCAACCTCGTCTTTAGATGCAGCATCGTTTTTCTTTTTTGCATAATGCAACAAGGCACCGAAATCCATTTTGGTTGCGAGTGTCTTTCAAATTAATAGCTTTTGTTTAGCTGCTTTGTTTTTTTTTCCAAAATATTCAAACAATTTTCAGATTTTTTTTCTTTGTTTTAGAGGACAACGTATAATGGTGACAAAAACCATGGAAATACTAATATTTAGTGATGGGATACTAGTGATGATCTACTTGCCGATACATTTCTATCAATTATTTTCCAGTATCTAATCGATTAAGTAAAATACTCTTCGCTCTATATAGTTACAATTTTTAAAGGCATGATAATGTGAAAAATACTGACTTGACGTCTAAAATCATATCATTTGTACAATGTGCAATGTGCCAATGTGGCATACTATCGAAAACGCAGGTGCGATATTTCTTAAATCATTCATACTTTACTGTTGTATAGCAAACTATCGATTAATGGTTATCGAATTCCACTATTCAAAGCAAGCAACGATCCAATTTGAAAATATGTATTTATTTATTGTACACAAAAGAAAAAAATTCGTAAATGGAGATATTGAGTCAAAATAAAAACCATATGTATGGCGAGCTTTCTATGGGTGTGCGGAGCTCAAATCTCAGGATATGCGCTACCAATGAGGCTCTTGCCCCTGTAGCGCCACGAGTAGGTGACAATGCCAAACTTGGCGTTACCCAGAGAGACGGGACAGGTGCGATCGGGTCGCAGCTGGAAGCAGACGGTGTATAGCGCCAGCTCCAATTCCGGTGAGGTGCCGATAAACATCGTATCCACTGGTTTATTCAAGCCGTCATGGCTGAAACGAACCTTGACCACTTTGCCCTTCTGCAAGGAGTATAAAATAGTTTGGATTTTATTTGATGTATGCTTGCTAGCTATTTACCGTGCCAATGTCTTGTTCCTTCATGTAGCCCTTGTAGTCAAAGCGACCGGCCTTCTCCTCCTCGTTGACATAGACCCAGTTGTGGAAACCAATGATGGTGCCGTTCTTCACCTCATGGACGAATACATGCTCGAAACCAGAGCTGCCAATCTTGCCCTGGCCGCGTGAGTATTGTGTAAACCATAGTTCCTTGACGAGGTCTCGATGCGTCTTTGGATCGGGCGAAACCAGGCCCTTCTGTTGCAGGAACAACATTGCCTGCCGCATAACACTCGTCGCCATTACGGCATCCAGGAAATCATTCTCCTCCTTACGCTCATTGGCCGTCACATGCTCATTGACCAGTGTATCCTGCTCGTAGTTGTTGAACAGTAATCGCATCTTCGCAATCGTCAACGGTTCTAAGGCCTTCGCATCCACAGTCAGCAATCTGTCAATAGAAATCATTGTTTAGCATTCAGGATCAACACCAAGAAACACGAAAGTCTAGTGGATAGTTTAAGTTTAGATAGTCTAAAGTTGTTATATATAACCTATGTATAATCGGCGAAACAACAGAAAGATCGTTTTGGATATATAACTTCGCTAAGGTAAATAGAAAATGTGATTTATGAATTTGATGTGATTTATGGTAAATCATTTTTTGGATAGGTTTTAAACTGTATATTTCGACATATTTTCAAAGCTCTGCTTATAAAATGATGGTACCTAATGTAAAACGTGCTAGTCAGCTAGGTTATTTCTAGGAGTTCTTATTTTTTTATTGTACTTACGGCTGTGGCGCTTCATCGGCGCTATCAATTGATCGAGTGCGTCCTTGGAGGTTCACATTGATCAGGCTTAGCTGACTGTTGGTCTCCTTCGTGTAGAGCTGTTCGGTTAGCTGGCGTAACTCATCATCGCTGGCCAGAGAGTTTCCCGACGAACCAAAGCCTGGACGCACTGTGGTTGAAGTCAAGCCACCAGTGTGGGGCACAAATGAGACACCCGATGAGCCACCCGATGAGCCACCCGATGAGCCACCCGATGTGCCACCCGATGAGCCGCCCGTAGTGGCAGCAGGTGTAGTTGCTGCTGCTGGTTTGACAACTGGCGTTGGCAGCGGTACCTGCCACGCTGATGGTGATGTGGGTGTGCGGGGTGTGGGTATGCCGGTTGCACCTGGTGATTTGGGAGTCGGTAGCAGCGGATAATCCTCTGCAATTGAAGGACGACGCGGCACGGGCAGCGTGGGGAACTGATCCTTGTGTTGTGGCGCATGCGGCTTCACTGTCGATGTTGTCGTTGTGCTGCTGCCAAAGCGCAAATCAATGCCACCCGGCTGCATATCGATGCGTGGTCGCTGCGTGGTGGTAGTTGTGCTACTTGTCATGGGCGCCAAGCCAGAATTGGGTCGTGGTCCATTGTTGGTGTTTGTGCCTCCGCCTGAGTAGCTTAAATCAAAGCCGCTGGGCTGAGGCTTCTGCGGTCGATAAGGTGCAAACCCTGGCGGCAAATTTGCGGCGGTGGAGACATCACCTTTTTGTTGACCCTGCTGCCATGTTGAAGTTGCCGTTGACGTTGAAGTAGCAACATTATTTGTCTGATGATTACCAGGTCCTCCGTGCGCTGCTGCTGCGGCTCCACCTGGTGCTGCTGGCCATTGTGGGCCATGCGAAGCTGAACCCGATCCGCCAAAGGGTGAGGAGCTTGGCGTATCGGGACGCGGTCCCAGTGGCATCAGTGGTGCATGTGAAATAACCAATGGCGGTGGCTTTTGCGCAATTGCCGGCATCACTGGTTTGGGTGTAATTGTTTTTGTTGTAGTAGTCGTGGGTGTTGTTGTTGTAGACTCAGCCTCTTTGCTGCTGCTACCAAAAAATTTCTTGAAGCCACCAAGCCATCCGGATTTTTTGGTCGTTGTCTCTACATCGGGCTCGGGAGTTATCTCAATTTCGCTCCTATAGCCAGCTGTTAAGCAGGTGGGTAAAGATCTCTACAATTTGTAACAGGTAAAAAGAGTTGGTTTTGCTTACCTGTAAGTTGGCTTTGCCCAGCAATAACAATAATGCAAACAAGCAACGCGCTCAATGCCAAGCACCGCATTTTGTTGCTGTTTTTTTTTTACGATTTCTTTTTGATTAACACTTTTTTGTATTTGTTTTTGTTCAACTTGAACAGCACACAACCAACTTGTCGGAGATTCAGCGCACGACTGAGAGACCTGAGACAGTTCTACAGTTGCCAAGCTTCATCCGCCTCATCTTTGTGTTTCTTGTTTGTTGTTTTTATTTTTATTTTCATTTTTATTAATAAGCAGATTTAGTCGCATTTAGTGTTGATTTGGGCGGCCGATCGTCGATCGTCATTGTTGCGCTACTTTGTTGCCCGTCGGGCATTTCAGCTCTGGCTATTTGTTGGGCTGTGCTGTGTTGCCTTCTCACTCTTATTCTTATTCAGTATTTAAGTGTATTTAAGCTTTTATAAATCAATAAAAAATCATTCACGTTACATAACATTTTCAATTTATAATCACTTAAATATTTCTGTTTCTGAAACCATTTACAAAACATTAATAGTAAAATAAGAAATTGTTATGCTGAGATAAGTTTATTCAACATCTTCAATAAATATTTTGCTATATTTCAAGTCAGATGATTATTGAAAAGTTAGTAAATTTCATTAGCGTCTCAAGTTGCAAAGCAAAAAATTAAAACCAGTATATCAAGTAATAAAAGCAAGCCCTTTTGCTAGAAAATAAAATGTAGCTTAAGTAATACGTTTTTATTGCAATTTGATGTAATTAAACTTAATAGTTTGGCAAATACTCCAGAAGGCGACTTAAGGAGTTTCATCATATATACAGAACAGAATTGTAGCGCATTGAGAAGCCATTGAATTTTTCTTTTAATTGCTGGTTACATAAATTCATTTGGTTTTCCCAGCTGTTCAGGGTTGTGGGCTGTAACTGAACATAACTGCTATATAATGTACGGATGTTCACGATTGTACGATTGTACTTATTCGCTTTAATTGCAAAACAAAAATAAAATTTTCTGCATTTGATTTGATTTGATTGTGTTTGATTCGACTTACATAAAATGCTACAAAACGTAGTTTTTGATTATGTTTTTTGTAGGTTTTTTTTTTGCTAAAAGCTTACTACTCGCATCTCTTTCACTCTACCTCTCATCTATGGGAATATCTGGGGGATTGGGCGACCTAAATTGCGCTGCATTTGTCGATTCGAGTACTGAACATTTATAAATTGCACTTGTTGGTGTAGTTAGATGAGTCTTGTTGTAGATGTTGTTTGCATTGAGCTAATTTCTATCAAAAATATTAAAACTGAATACTTGAAACTGTGGAACGCTTATCAATTTAATACACAAAAAGGTCATTGGGAAAGGTTGCGCACTCAGTGTTTGTGTGTATATTGTCGATAATGTACATAAGAAATTCTTAAATAATTACATACCTACCTATCTTTTATGTACACATTAAAAGAGATAATACAGCTTTCTATATAATAGAGTAATTAAGCAAAGAAATTTGTACATATATTTTATTTCTAAATATTTTATAGTTCACTCACTAATTTGTGCCGATATTTTAATAGTTTTTAAAAAATAATTTTTAATTTTTTTTTTAATTTATAAAGATAAATAATATTAATAAAAAAAAGAATATTATTAAATAACTCAGTAAGCTACAGAAATTAAAATAAAATGATAGATTTTAGTCAGTGTTTTGGTGTCTTTGGCTGATGTTCCCCCGGTCTGATCGTACATTTTGTATGCTATTTTTCAGTAGAGAGTAAATATGTGAGTACTTGCGGAAATCTTGATTCAAATCAATTATTCAGTTGAGTGTTTTGAAATATGTAGCTTACACTCAAGCTTTTCAGCAAGAGGCAAAATTAATTATTTAGTGTATAACACTATTCGGTTTTATATGTACATCAAATAGTAGGAACCAATATTAATAAAGAGACACTGCTATTTACGTTATTGATGAATGGCAATAACTATTTTTTTAACTGCTAGAGATACCTGTGCCCTAATTACCTTATAACTTGCATGCCCATATATTTTTGATATGCATTTAAGCTTATAATAATTAGGAAATGGCTTAAAGGTCATTACTATAGATTTAGTATTGTATTTTTTTTTTTTTCTTTAACAATAATTTACTGAATATTAAAATATTTTAAATTCATATATTAAAGAGGTTGTTAAATCATTTATTTTATTTTATATAATGGTTAATTCATCTTTTTTCTGGTAAAATGCTAATTAAGAACAATTTGATTTATAGCCATTATTATTAAAAGCAGTGTGTTTTTTAAAGCTTACATTTTTTTTTTAAAGCGAAGTGTTAAATGAATACATTCCACATAGAGTTCATAACGGGCTTTATTTGAGAAAACGTTATCTGTTAAGTCTTAAGGCAATTTATCTTTTCATATAAATCAAAATTTTGTATAAATAAACTTGTTAGTGAATTAGTTTCTGGCGTATGCTTTCATCCAGGGGCGGAATGGCTTCACGAGGTATCAGAAACGTGGAAAGATTGAACAGATCGAGGAAAACTTTATACCGATCGCTGAAAACGTGAAGATCAGTGATTAATGTTAAGCTCGGGTAACAGGTGTATGAGAGAAACAGAGAGAGGGAGAGAAAAAGTAAAAGCGATTTACCTGAGTGTAGAGCGTAGATATTGATAGCCGGATGAGCCACCAGTGCCTAGCTGCTGTGATCCAATCATGCGTTGCACCATGATGACATGGTTGTCTAACAGATAAAAGTGAATTGAATGAGGCAATGAACTCAGATGGAATGGGAAGTGCCACTCTACTTACACCGCCACTTGGTGATCAGTGAGTCAATGTCCATAAGCAGGGTCAATAGCTGATGGGGCTGACTGAAGCGAGGCTCGTCGCGGTAAAATGTAATCATAATAGCGCCCTGGAGAGCGCCATGACTAAATCGGCGATCGCCCCGCTTCACCAGCGCCTCATGCAGCGCCGGATCGAAGATGGAGCGATAGACTTCGCGACGCTTCTCAATGTCCATCAGTCGATAGTTCTTGGCCTGCTCCACCGGCTCCAACAGAGCACTCTGCACCTGCGCAGCGAGAAACTGTTCGACACTGTGCTGGAATTTCTCCCAGAAATTGAATCCATCCGATTCCAGGCCGGGTGTGCGCTCCAGCCAACGCTGCACCAGCTCCAGCAGTGAGGGATCATCCTCGGAGCTGCGTATCGCATTCAGCGCGTTCTCATCATTCCCAAACACTTCCGTGTATTTCTGATTGTACTTCACCCGCTGATCGGTGAGCACTCCCAGCTTATTCTCAATCAATCGAAACTGCATCGATTGAAAACCGGAGGCGGGCGCCAGATACATGCGAAAGTCCATGAAATCTAGTGGCGTCATTGTCTCCAATATGGGCACCTGATCCAGAAGTAACTGTGCCAAGCATAAATATAGGTTTAGAAGATTTCAAAGATTGATTAATACATTTTGAGTCTCTTCTCATATTAAAAAGACTTCATAACTTAAATTTTTATAATATTCAAAGTCTCCAATGTTGTATATAGAAGTAATAAAATACAAAATAATAGTTTAATATCGATAGAAAATCAAAAACATAACCAGTCATTAGGTTAAAAAGAAATATTTATAATCTTAATAAATAAAAGCTTGCTGTTAAAATTGATATCATGTCGTAAACAGGGCATTTATTCAGAAGGATTACAGGTCATTGAGTTTATTAGAATAAAAAGAGAAAATGTTGTTAGATTGAAAATAGTGATTAGCATAAGAGTGAAAACATTTTGCAAGTAATCATTTAAAACGTTATCTCTTACAAAGTCTCTGACTTTTCTAGTACTTTGAAAGCATGACTAAAATGCATATTCCCATCATGAGCTTGAATAATATTGCAACATAAGAATATTATGTAATGCCATTGAGCATCTTAAGTATTTTTGGCCTTGGACTTACCTTAAGAATGAGAACAACCCGATTTAATCGCTTGACAATTTCCAGTGTTTTTGTCTCATCGATGACCTCCGCATCGAGCATGTCGCGTATCGAGTCGAATTCAAAGATGATTTGTTTAAACCACAGTTCATAGGCTGCAGATAGAGATACACGTTGGTCGGGGTGTAAGATAGATAGATGTGGGCTTAACATACCCTGGTGCGTTATGATAAACAGATGCTCATCATGCACCGGTCTCTTGTCCTCCTTGGAGAGCATACATTGTGCACCGAGCAGTTTATCCAGCATCAAATATTCGCCATATATTTTGCCCACTCCGTTGGACAGTGGAACGGCGGCGTCATCGTTTTCATAGCTGTGGTTTGAAGTACGGTTGCCAGTATAGCTTGTGTATGGCTGCTTGGGGTGCTTACCTGTTGCCAGCATAAGGACAGCTCATGATTTGAATTTGATTTGCAAGCGGTATACAAATTTGATGTGACTCGAATCAAGTGAAGCGTCGAACTAAATCACAAATCACAAAAAACAATACAAAATCCACGGTCCCAATGTCGAATAGTAGACAGTTCCAAGTGATTGCACAGTACCCAACTCTCTCTTTCTCTCTCACTCTCTCGCTCTCCCTCTCTCTCTCTCCCTCACTTTTCTCTCTCTCTATGTGTCTCTCTCGCTTAATTTTGAGATTTTGTTAAGATACCCTATTCTCGGATGCACAAAAGAGCAGCATGATCATTCTTGACCAGCATTCACATTAATCTAGCCATGTCAGCTTACATAATTTATTGAAAGTCTAAATTGTTTGTGTATCTGAACGATTGGCAGTCTTGACTTGGTTTCTTATCTCTATGCGGCGGTGTCACGACGTTGGACGTGTTATTGACGAAGGGCTTGTTATGGTCCCCCAATCACCACATAAGATCAGCATAAATCACGCCCCCTCTCCATGTCGACAGATAGTAAATTTAAATAATTCTAATAATATAAAAAACAACTATTTTGTTTAGCTTTTTCATATAATTGTTTTTCGTTTAAAATTTATTTTTGAGTCATTGGCTCAGTCATATTTTTTTATTTGTTATATAACTTGTTAATTTAATGTTACCGTTTTCTTCGGCTTCTGCCACCTTGCTGTTATTCTGGTTGTTTGATCTATAGTTTGTTTTTCTTTTTCCCATAATTGTATATACTATATATATATATAGATTTTTTTGTTGCTTATTTCATAAATGAATACATATTTTCACATTTTTGTGTGTGCTTTCCTTTTGTTGTCTACATTTTTTTGTTTGTTCTTCTTTTTGTTTTTGTTCTTGTTTGTTTTCTATTTTGCATGCCACAAAAAAATCATCATAACCGTTTAATAGAATAGTATATATTTTTGATTATATAAATATACATATGTATATTTGTTTTTATAAATATACATACACATAATTTATATAATTTGTCAACTACATATGCAAAGAAAAATTAGTTGTAACTGATATTTATCATTCAGAAGAGCAAAAACACAGATTTTGAAAGTGTTGATTTGTTTTCATTTTGAAATTCTTATGCTTTTTTCTGTTTTTTGTTACTTATGCATTTTTCATTTACGTATTACATAAATCTTATATATATATATATATATGTATATATATATAAATATATATATATATATATATAGATAGATATATATATATATATTTCTATGCAAATCGCTCGGCTTTGTCAATTCAGTAATATAACTTTTTGTATTTCTGGGCTGGGCTAATTAAAATAAATTATTGGAATTTTTTTTTTTTCATATTTTGTAATGCGCCCAAAAATGTGCTTTGGTTTATTTTATTCAATTTAAACCCCGTACATACACACATAGGTATGTATCCATACCTAGCTTTATGCACACATATTTAAGTATATATAGTTAGTGATTCATGATTAGTTTTATGTAACTAAGTTCTGTTCCGCACTTTCTCTATAAACTATAGAACTATATACGTATTATATGTATTTGCAGCGATTTCTAAGTCGGCTCACTTCTATGTGTTTTCTTGTTCTTATTATTTCATTACATAATATGTGTCAATAAGTGATAAAAAAAAATTGTAATTGGATTTGACTCGTTCTTGCTTTTGCGTATTATTTTAATTCATATATATATATATGTATATATGTGTGTGTGTGTGTGTGTATTATTAATACTTATGAGGTATTGTATATATTTTTCAATTTCAATATACATATATAGATTTTATATGATTTTATATTTCTTTATTTACCTGTTTCAAGTTCAAGATTTATAACAAGTTTTTTTGCGTGCAACTTTTGGCACTGTCACTTAGATATTAGATTTTCGGATGATACAATAGATACGATAGATATACATATGCAGTAGATACATAAACATGCACACACATACGTATTCATGAAACCCAAACAAACTGCAGCTCACAAAACATGTAATATGCACATACAAATATTGAAGCTGGGTTCTGGTACCGAAAAAATACCACCCAAGTATATTTGCATACTATAAATGTAGCGAATTAAAGTCGTATTTAATTAAGAAATCAGTTCAACTCATATATTGAAGCGCTGTATTCGGCAAGCCGAATTCTGAACAACATTGCAGACTTGAAACGATAAGCGATAAAATAAGAAGTAAATTAATAACTTATGTAGCTATATTGATCATCTCTGGCTTCTTCAACACATATATTTTTATCTTAAGAACACTCGGTTTTTCGTTGTTTCTGTTACACATTTTAGTTTACACTATATAATCCAATAACTGAAAGCTAATATCGCATAGAAGCAGACAGATTATTCTTGACATATAAATTATACAAAAATTAAAAAAAGATACCCTCTGCAGGGGCATTAAAAGTATATTGCATATTTATTATACAGTAAAAAAAAAACGTAATTAAAAAAAGAGTATATATAACTTTAAATATATATATTAATATAATTAAATAATATCTAAACGCTTAGGAATACTCGCTAGTTCTAAAATATTTTTCTTTCGTTTTCAAATATGGTATTAAGTAAGGCGAGAAAAAATACATTTAGTTTTTATAGTTTTGTTTTGGTTTACTTATGATATACATTTTTGAGTTTTTGGTTTTGATTTTTGTTCTAGGTTTGTGCCAAATGCGAGTGAGGGAGACCGCAATAGCAGCAAATTGCACTACATTCCAATACATATGCATTTATATATGCATACATAGATGATGTATATATATATATATATAATAATGTAATATAATATAATTTATATATATTTTTACTTTAAATCAAATACAATTCTTTTCATTGAGCAAACACGTTCGTTAATGCAAATAAACTAAGCGATCAAAAGTAAACAAATTAATTATTTTGGTATTGTTAGTTGTTAAATATGTTTAATTTTTTGTGTTTTATTTTTGTTACATTTCTAGCACCCAGCATATAATAAATAAATTCATATTCCTAATTAATTTGGTTTTTCTTCTCACGTTTGGTCTATGCATTTTAAAATAAACTTAAAAGTAACATTTAACGTAAATTCTCTCAGTTTTTGAATTGAATTTAATGTATAATTTTTGTTCACTTCTTTTGAGACGTTTATCATACAATTTCATAAGTTATTGTTTTATTTTATATGTAGTTGCTTGCAATTTGTTTAAGTGGAATTTTTCATGCACAAATACTGTTGCAAATATGCCTGGTAGATAAATTTCAAGAGGCAAACACACACACATGCACACACACATACGAAAAAAGATCGAGATCAAGATAGAGATAGAGGATTGTGAAAGTAAGAGAGAGACAGAGCAACTTAAACACTCGCTAGAATCAACGCGAAATTGGTTTCAATTTTTTAACTCAATTTGATGCAAAAACATTTTTCATCCGCACACTCAGAAAAAAACCATTCGAATTTACTACTCAACTCAAGTACACAGGTTGTCAACTCTTACTTAAAGGAAAATTTCAAAGTGTATTACCTTTTTTTATGTAATAACTTAAGCTTAATTTGATTATTTGGAATAAGATATTTAGTTCTTACTTTAAGTAGTATTTAACTTCTTCACTTAATCCTGATATCGATAAAATACTATCAAATCAGATTGAACCAAGAATTGAAGTACTCAAATTTTGAGCTGCATCTATTTAGTCGTTCTTAACGCACAAACATATATTGAAAAGGGTATTTTTGTGCTTGTTCATATTCAAAAGTTAATTCAATTTATACTTTTTTTTCTTTTAGAATATTTAGAAACAAATTTGTATTCAATTGAATAAATTCAATAACAAAACGATAGGAATTCTAACCCGGCTGTACTTGAAATTAGAGCAGGATTTTTCTCTGAGGGTATGTATACTTTGGGCTGGGTGGTTTTTGGCTTATGAGTTTTAGGGGCGTGGCTTGAAGTTTCGCTCATCTGTTGCCGATGCCGCCACCGCCGCCCAAATGCACTGAGGTCGCTGAAAACTCGACGCGTTGACACTGGCGGCGCTCGACAATGACCGCCGCTGGCAGCGACTATTCCAGCCCGGGTCATACGTTCATTGCATAATAAATGGATCCTTGAGCCGCAGCAGCAGCAGCTGCTCCAGCCTGTTGCTGTTGCTGCTGTTGTTGTTGCTGTTGTTGTTGTTGCTGTTGTTGTTGCTGTTGTTGTTGCTGCTGCTGTTGTTGGGCGATGTTGGTAGGTGAGACCATTGCATTGCAATCGCTATGCGAGACAGCTGCTGCGCCCTCAGGCACGCCCCTCTCACTAAAGCCCGGCATACCGCCTTCTGCCCCGTATTGGTAGTGTTGCGACAGCAGACGTTGTTGTTGTTGTGGTTGTTGTTGATGTTGCTGATGTTGGTGTTGCTGGTGCTGCTGCTGCTGCTGCTGCTGCTGCTGCTGCTGGGCTGCTGTGTGCGGATGTTCTCCATAGTGGGCGGCATGACCTCGTTCACTTACCACATGCAACTGCATGCCAGGCAGCGCATATCCAATCGGCACGCGAATCGTTTGCTGTGTCACCTGCAAAGCCAAAAAGCAAACAATCAAAAATTATAATTAAATATATTTCAGAATTTATGTATTGTTTACTTGCTTAAGTAATTAAGCAAATCTAAAAGAGCTTAAAAAATGTTTATTATATTTCGAACTTTCAAGTGAAACCTAATTTGAGTCGCATTTTGAACAGCAATACTGAAATTTGGTGCCAAAGACCAACCAAATAAATTGATTTTTTCTAAAATGTTCGCAAAGTAAAATTTGTTCTTTTGGTAATAATCCAATTAACTGTCGCTGCTATTGGATGCACTGCATCCCTTTTACAATATGCACTTCTAACCTGAAATTTAGCCAAAACTAGCAAACTGCTTACCTGCTGATACTCCAAAATATTCTGTCGCTGCATGTGAGCAAGTTTTGGATCGACGCTGCTGCTGGTGGCGAATTGTGAATAGGTCTCCGCATTGTAGGGTATGAGGACCATGGTCTGATGATAGTTGCGCAATGGCGGCGGCGACTCTGGCCGCCTTGTTGGACTCCTGGCAAAGTGGCTACTGTAGCTGCTGCTGTGCTTGCTCTGCTCGATGGCATTCGCCGTTGCCGTCGCGTTGGCCGCCACACTCTGGCAATTCTGGGCAGCGGCGGCGGCATAGAGCAGCGCTGCCTCATCGGCCGAGGTGCCGCCGCCCTGCTGCTGCTGGATCATCGTTTGGCGGAACATGGCGCCCGCCGGCAACGTTTGATAGTAGGTCTGTTGTATCGCTGCCGCAGCTGTTGCATCCATGGGGAAACGCTGCTGTTCCCCGCTCTCGCTATAGAAGCTCCACGTGCGCTGTTCCGTCTTCTGCTGGGCAATCGTGTTTGCCTGCAGTGCAGCTGCCATTTGTTGCTGCAATTGCGCTTGCGCCTGCTGCTGTTGCATTTGCTGTTGCTGTTGCTGTTGCTGTTGATGTTGTTGTTGCTGCTGCTGTTGTGGCAAGTTTTGTGGCGAGGGATTCTGGGTGAGCTGCTTGGTGTAGCATTTAATGGCCTGCGGCACCGGTTGACTGCTGATCACCGTTGTGGGTATCTGTTGTGTAAGCTGCTCCTGCATCTGTGCCAGAATCTCATTGGTTGAGCTAAACTTGGGCTTGATTCCACGCACAGATGGACGCTTATTGAAGCCATAATCATTCTGTTCGTCATCATCGCTGCTCGCCTGGCTGGCGCTCTCGATGCCCGTATAGCGTTTTTTTAGCTGCTCCGTACGCTTCGCCTCCGCCTGGGCGAAGGCAGCCAGTTCGTCCTGTTGCGTCGTCTCCTGACCGGGCGTCCCGGCAATCACATCCGGTGCCACCTTGCGCGCCTCGTCGCCACCACCACCTAAGGCCAGGCCCTGAGCCATTGCAACCACTGCTGCCTGCTGTGCGGCGGTTCCTCCCTCGCCCGCTGCGGCACCCAGCAGCTGACTCATATTTAAGTCGGCGGCAGCAGCAGCAGCAGCAGATGCATAATGATGCGCATGATGCGCATGATGCGCATGCGTCCCGTGTCCATGGTGATGAGCGGCAGCGGCGGCGGCCAGCGTATAATATGAGGACAAATCATCCTTGTTGCCAGCGACGCAGGCGGTGAGTGGTGCCAGCGTCGAGAGGAACTGACGCTTCGGTTCATTCTGGCGCGGCGGTGTTCGATGGATTTGCGTATGCACCACTGGCACCTGTATGCCCATGCCCAAATCCGGTGCGGCGGGACAGCGGCACTCCTGAAAAGGCAAAACAAAACAGTTATATTATATATATATATATATATATAAATATTTTCAAGCCAGACCACACCAAGTTATTGTATTTTTCAACTAAGCAATATTTTTATTTATATTGTTGTTTTTTTTTACTATTATAAGTAATACAATAGATGTGAGCTCACCTGCGGTACGATGACAATGGGATTCTCCTCGAGCTCCATGATCTTCTCCTGCTTTTTGTCGCGACTGAAGATATCGGCGATCTTTTTGTATGCCGACGATCCGCTCGAAGAGCTGGAGACGGAGCTGCTCGGCGAGAAGCTCTTCTCACCATTCATGAATTTGGGTGCCAGCGTATTGGGATTCTCCTCGCCGGCAGGACTATTGCGCTGCGCCAGCTCGGAGCAATCGCGTTCGCTGGCCTGATCCTGATCCTGATCAGAATCACCAACGCTGCGTGCCAGCGACAGCTCCTCGGCGAGGTCATCGTCAATGTCGCAGGTGAGCTGCTTGATGCGCTCCTCCAGCGATATATCTGACTTCACGGCCTTTTTTCTGCAAAACACAAAACACAAAAACAAAATCAAAATTAGTTAAAAATGATCAATTGATCTGAATCAATATTGGTTGAAGGATTTCGTTGGTTGGTGTGCTTGGAGTAAAGATACATTCCATGATGAAACGCCAGGGGTCGTCTTAAGTTTGCAGCTCAACTTACTTGATGAGGGAACGCCTGAGTATGTTGCGCTCCATGCTGCGTCGCAAGGTGTCCGAGTCTCCACAGCTGCCGGGCAAATGGGTGACGAGGCAACCGGCACGCTTCGATTCATCAAAAGCCCGCAACGCCTCCGAGGTGAGAACGGGTGCCTGTTGCGCCGAGACGCTGGGGAAGAGTTGACGGACTGCCGAATTGGGACGCAACGCATTGTTAAAAAGCGTCGAATGCTTCTTGATCGGAATCAGCTCATTAATCTGATTATCGCTGTCGTCCATCTCGCCGGACAACGACTGGCCATCGCCATCTGTGACGGCATTCGCCTGATCCTCGGTCACAAAGCGCACCGAACGCTTCGTGGCGCCGCTCTCATCCTCTGAGGTGGTGTTGTTCTGATCATCCGATTGCTGTTAATGCAAATAATTAATTTTTTATATTTTTTATCAGAGTTCAAAAAACATTGTTGCTAATCTTGTTGCCAGAATTCCACATCAAATCCAAACCAAGTTTGGAAAATTTTAAGTTCCAAATTATTAAAGCTCAATAAAAGAAGTTCGGCATTCTTTAATCTAGAATAAATGGATTCAGTGCAAGAATTTTTTAGTGGCTCTTTTGAATCAACAATAAAATTTATTTTTACATATTTTAGGCTGAACTTTTCTTTGTGCATTTCGTCAGAGATATTTGGAAAGAGCTGCTGCTACGCACCTGCGAAATGGAGTCCTGTTTCCATAGTTTGCCGCCTTTCAGTATGCCGCTGATCTGTGTGGTCGTTGTTAGTTCCTTGGGCGGTATGGGCGGTGGCTTCTGCTCATCGTATTGCTCCGTGGCGGCAGCGGCCGCAGCGGCGGCGGCAGCAACTGCCGCTGCCTTAGCTGGCAGCGCTGGTGGCATCATCTCGGCACCAGTTGCGGCGACAGTTGCAGTTGCTGGTTGTGCGCCGGCTGCTGAAACAATATCGTCGTGCGATTCACGGATAATGCGTCGCTCGGTCACTGTGGTCATAGTGGTAATAGTTTCAACAACAAATCGTTTTTTCTCGGCTGCGCTACTGCTGATGCTGGTGGCTGGCACCAGGCTGCTGCTGCTGCTGCAGCTGCTGCTTATATAACCGGAACCGGAAACGGCAACAGAACTAGAGCCGGCCGCAGGACCTGGACCAGTACCAGGACCTGAACCAGAACCAGTTACCGTGCCAATCACCGTGCCAGTGGGCTTGCTACTGCTACTCCTTGAATCCTTTCTAACTTTGACTGTCATACACACTCAACATACGGATACGAAAAAATTGTGGCGAGCGGCATTTGATGAATTATTTGTAATTGTGGTAATTGTTATACGTTAAGTCAGACGAAAGAGAGCATTGTACATTACTTTTGCATTGCGAGTGAAAGGAGATTGAGTAAAAAGCGAGACAAAGAATTACAGAGTGAGAGAGCGAGAGGAAGTGCGATAGCGAGAGGGCAAACGAAAGCGAGAGGGAAAACGAGCGTGCGAATGATAGAGCGAAATCGAGCGATTTAATTGGAAGCTTTGTCGAGTGTGCAGCATTCTGATACCGTTCTGTTATTTACAAGTTTATAGGCCTTATACAATAGTTATATAACAGCATTGCACATATATGAAACTGTTATATAACAATTGTGTATTAGGAAAATAACTGTGATAGGTTTTGCTGTACAAGTTCCCAGCAAAACTGTTCTTTCGCTGCAGTAAAACAGACATTGAATAGCTGTAATTCATTCCTTATACACAAATATAAAAGTTTTCTGTTGATTGCGTTGCACAAGTTTTTATATGTGGTGAGCACAGTTATAAAACTCTGTTTCAACATTTGTATTACAAAGGGGTAAACAGCTCTTAAAATAGTATAAGCCAATAGTTTTATTATGCGAAGTAAATTATTTGTAGCAATTTATTAGAACAGAATACAACATATTGATATACATTATATTAATCTTCCATTGTTATGAAAAGTCATATAACAGTCGTTGAACAGCTGCACAAATCGTTGCAATTGAAATGCGAATCGTGCAAAATTTAGTGTCTATTTATTTTTGAATGTTGCAAGTGAAACCTCGACTTGAGTTTTAAAATTTATGTGAATGCATAATGTACGATGCTCGGGGTTATAATCAAAATCAAATACATACACAAAAGCATATATGTAACGGTATGCTATATACGCATGTAGGTGTAGATGATAAGTTGGAACAATCCTAAGCACAATAGATCTATTAGGTCGCAGTGCACAAGACCAGAATAAATAATAATGACCGCTTGATTGCCAGTGAGAGAGTCTCAATTTATTTGTTGTTGCTTATCGAATTGAGAGGTGGTCTTCTTTGCATATATATATATATACATAATTATAAATATATATATATATGCATTGTTATGCATTCAGCTAGGCATGATATAATGTACGATGTATATACAAGGGCTAATAATGACTGCATTTTGAGGGGGTACTTTTTGTTGTTGTAGTAAATGATTTTACTCAGTTTAGTTTAGTTTACCTGCAGATGCCGCAGTGGGCTTATATTGTGACTGGAGCACATATTTGGGCCGCTCTTCTCCAGCGATGATCTCCTTCTGTGTGATTCTTCGCTCTGGTGAGCTCGTGTGTAACGGTAAAATGGCTACGGCTGGCACCCCAATCGGCGTCAACTCCTCTGCGCACTGCGAAGAGCCGCACTCTGTTGCAAGAAATAGAAAGAAGTGAATCAACTCTGCATTATCGATAAGAAGTAAAAAAAAAATTAAAAAATTAAATGTGCGTAGGGTATAAGCATGAGTAAAATGAAAATGAAAAATGTTCAGTTATGATCAATTTATAAAGAGCTTGTTTTGCCTGTTGCTTTTGCAACGGAAGCGCGCTTGAAGGATTACTGCTGGTAGGGCAGGGCAGCTGCGAGCAGGGCTGGGTTGGGCACAAACTAAATCGGTGGCACCCACTCGGGTCACAATAATTCCGCTTCGTTAGGCGCACCAATTAATGTGAAAAGTCAGCTCGGAAACAAGGGGCCGACATGTATGTTAGGCTGCCAGTTTGATAATTATTTTATTTGCATTACTACTTTGCTCCCTTTGCTTGTCGCCCGTTAAACAATGAAGCGTGACCGATATTAATGCAAATGTATGCCCCTTCCCCCTGGCCTACCTGTGGAAAGTGCCGTAAGAGCAGCATGTCCTTCTATGGAGGTTCGCTTGAGAGTCAGCAAAACAAAATAAATTACCAAACCTAACCACTAACAACGACAAGCTACAAACTTGCGTTTGTTTACCGATTTTGTTAAGTTCCCATAAATCACTCATAAACCCAAACTAGCTAAATGCAAAAGTACCACAATGTTTTTACCACATATATAATAAAGAGAGAGAGAGAGAGCGAGAAAGAGAGAGAGAGAGAGAGAGAGAAATAGAGATGGAGAGAGACGGGGAAGAGAGAAAAAAAGAGATATGTTCTGAAGACTGCTTCAATATACAAGATAGTTGCTGAAACTTTGTCATTAAAAGTTAATGATTGAAAACACAAGCACAGTTGAGCATAAATTGGCCTCCAGATTTCTTTGGCATTTTAATTTAAACTCGTATCTTGCTGTTTTTCCAATCGTTGCAAAAAGTTTGAGATGCCTTTGAGTGCAACATCATTTCTGAAACAGTTTGTTGCCTTCAAATGTTTGACAGCTGTCAAACTGTATTTCTTGGCTTTCATTTCATTGAAATTGTATGGCAAGCTTTCATCTCACATCGGGAACAGATGTACGAAATTAAATTTAATTTACTGTACATTTCCCCCTACCCCTATCCACTCCCCATCACTCTCCTTCTCCCTCCCTGTCTTTGCACTGCGACAAAAATCGAAATCAAAATGGCGTCGAATAACCGACACCCAATAGTCTAGACCCCAGCCAGCTTATGGCTGATGACTGCTGTGCCTAGGCATAAATGCTTGCATAAATATTAACTCATAATTGCGTTTGACAAAGGAGAACGAAAACGTTTTGCAAAAAAGAACCGGACTCCGATTCCCCACCCAAGGGGATACTCGCTAATTGCATTGCAGTTTTGTATTAAACGAGTACAACTAAAGGCTTACACTGCAGAAAACAGATGTAGTGCTTAAAAATTGAAATCCGTTTCAAAAACACAGAATTAATTTGTGTTCTTTTTTTTTGTTTTGATCAAAATACAAACAATAAAAGTGGAATCCAATTCATATTTTACGCTAAAAGTTGCAATTATATTTGCTTTAAACTTATATTTTTTTTAAGTGTACGCCGTTTATATATAAATATAAGTATATATATAAATATGTATATATATATATATATTACTGTGGAGTGATGGCGCAATTTACCTGCATCCTGCAGTTGCTTTGCGGCACATTCAGCACACTCGGCACACTCGGTGCAAACGCCCTGGAGCTCCTCATCAGTTGGCTGTAATTGTTGTTGCTGCTGTTGTTGCTGTTGTTGCTGCTGTTGCTGCTGTTGTTGTTGCTGTTGTTGTTGTTGTTGCTGCTGCTGCTGCTGTTGTTGCTGTTGCTGGGCACTGCCAGGTGGGGGTGGCGATATTTGAGTGTTGCCATTGCCCGTGCCATTGGAATTAACATTCCCAGTGGCTGTGGCACTCGCGTTGCCGTTACCGTTACGTGCCGCCAACATTGCTGCCCGCTGCTGCTGCAGGCGCTGTATCACCTGCAACTGTTGCAGATGCTGTGCGCCAAAGATGTGGCCGCTAAGCGCACCGCCCAACGTATTCTTCAGGCTGTTGTCCTTGTAACCATCGGGCGGACTGAGAGCCGCATCGTCCACAAACTCAATTGGCGGCTGAAATTTGGGGCTCTGTGCAAATGCAAATGGAAAATGTTAAAAGAGTTAAAAGAGTTATGCAGTACCAGATGACGAGATGACGGTGGCAATCGCTTAGTCGCTTAGAGAGACCTACTTAATTCTAGTTAACCAACTAAGTTACATACATACTTAGGTATGCTATACATACACATGCATAAGACTTAAGCTTCTGGCAGTATACGTGTAAAGGTGCACCCTGCCGCAAATTAAGCTAATTGGGTTTCATAGCCAGACGAACTAGGGGAGAACTAGCATGTGTGTGTTAGGTTGGTTGTCTGGTTTGATGAACTATGCGCTCATAGGTCTGTACCTGCTGCTCAGGCTGTGGCTTCTATCTATCTAATAACAACTCAAGATTCAGCTTTTGTGCGTATGACACTTGCACTTGTACACACTAATCACACTTCGCATAACTATCTAAAACCCTTGAATCTTCTTGTATCATATTATGAGTAAGCCTTGTGCACAATGGCATAGAATATCAATCGATATTTTATTTTAGATGGTGTATAACAGCAGTATAACCGTTGTTAGCCTTTGAAACAGTCGTTAGTGCGCAATATAAGTTAATTTTAATTGTTAACTTTTTTATATGCCTTTTTGGCATGTGTATAACAGAACCTAGGACGTTTTCCGAAATATACTTTTTTTTTTTCAATATCTAGAGGAATTGTGATTCGTAATGGTTGTATAACAGTCAATAAATGTTTCAAATATATATCAAACATTGGCTTAACTTTTATATAAGTGACACAAAGTTTATATATATTGATATAACTTTATTACAGATTGTGTATAACAGAAATTACAGTTGAAAAAGTTGTGCAGCATCAAAGTATAACATTTAAAACGGTTTGCACAGTTATGCAGCAGTCGTGAAACACTTGTATACCACTTGTTTTACCGTTGAGCACAGGTTAATCCCATTGCTAGGGTTACGTAAGCGGGTCATTAGTGGAAATGAATCAAAAGTTTTCAACACTTACACAACCACAAGGCGCAGAGAGAATCAAGGCCATGACACATGCACACATGTGTTAATGCACATATAGGTGTGCATGTGTGTAAGTGTGTGTGTGTGTGTGTGTGAGTCTGTGTGTGTGTGTGTGTGAGTCTGTGTGTGTGTGTGTGTGAAAGCATTCGACATCAAATTATAATTGGAAGTAAAGACAAATGTGAACGTCTACACGAATACAGCCATTTAAGAATGAATTTTCAATTGCAAGAAGACGCCGGCAACAAAGTCTAGGCCAAAAGTTCGCTGCGGTTTTGGCGGCAGAGAGAATCAACTTGCCAAAACTTTTGTTTTCTGCTTATTGTTCGATTGTTTGGGTAAGTTAGGTTGAAGAAGTGCCACCTAAAGCAAAACTCAACACAAACAGACATAACGCTAGGGATGTGGAGGTAGTCGAATGACAATTGCAAATGTAAAATGTGAAATGGAAAATGGAAATGTCGACGGAAAAACTTTTAGCATACGACATGCCAACATTTTTCTGTCGTCTTTCCAATTTTTTATTTTTTTTTTTTTTAATTAACATTCGCTAATTTTTTTGCCTGGGAATGCGGGTCTTTTGGCGGGAGGGTGTGGGCAAGGATTCAGGGATTATGCAACGCGTTTTGTAAACTTGTTACATCCACTAAATGCATATTAAACTCTTCACACACAGACGCAGAAGCGAGAACTAGATAGAGGGGTAGGGACAGGGACAGGGGACTCCATCTTGGTGAATGGTTGAGGTACAGAAGCACAAGAAAAAGAGGAGACCCGAGACTTTAGCCACTTGCTTGAGCAGCGCCAAGTCAAGTGCATGGGGCAACCACCCACTTGGCCAGGACACTCAGACAGATAGGACGTAGACATTGGCATATGCCAAGGGCTGACGGCGAAGGAGAAAGGGAGAGGAACGAAGATAGGCAAAAAGCGGCGCACTCAAGTGACGCTCATGTGTCAGAAAATTGAAATTTAAACGCTGCTTGAGGGCCGCTTAGGTTCGATGCAAGGGCAAAAAGTAAGCAAAGAAAAGGGAGATTCCAAGTAGGGGATGCCAAGAAAGCAGAGAGCCTAATATCCATTGACACACAGAAATACAGACAATCAGTGACGACAGCAACTTAGACCATGTCCACACACTCAGCAAAAAATATGCTCAAAACTGTTTTGTGTACAAAACTAAAAGGAATTTGAAAATAAATATGCACGAAAAAAATGAATTCAGTGAAACCTTATAGCGAGTAGAAAGAGAATTGCATTTGAATTTGCTGTGAAAAGTTTAGTTCATTAAAAGTACCCGAGTGCAAATCACAATTAGAATAAAGTTTCTGCTTCAGATTCTCAGAAGAGCATGGATAAAATATTATAGAAATTACTCAAACTTGTGGAGGTCTAAACAGAAGCTACTATAGCTGAGAGTGAAGATTAAAAAACAATTTTTCCTAACCAGTTCCAATTTCAGTTTGTTACTTGCAAACGCAGTTTTTTCTAGCTGCAGCGAGAGAAAAGGATTGAATAAAAGCGTTGCAGAGGGAGAGAGACACAGCTAGTCGGGACACAGTGACGGGAACTTTCCCAGTGTGTACTTAGAATATGAAACGCGAGCATCACGATAAAGGGCATACTTCAAGGCACATTTTCATAAAACAATATATCTGCTGAACTTACGTACATATTTGGCACATAATATACACACACAGACTGACGCCCACTCACACACACAACAACAAAAACAATGTTGCTGAAGATTCGGGTTGCATTTTGTGTAAAAGTTTTTAAGTGATTTATACAGCGAATGGAGCATAGTGGTTGGCAATGGGGGTTCCATAAAGTGGCTGGGGGAGAGGGACTGGTTACGTGAGTGGCAAGCACGCTACAAACTTGTAGCTGTAGCGCACAATGCACTTGCAACTTGAATCGCCTTAACTGCCACTTGAAGGATGCAGAATATGCAGAAAACCGAATATACTAGCATCGAATAGCATAGAGAGAGAGAGTGAGAGAAAGAGAAAAGAAGACATATATACAGAGTGAGATTCAAGAGAGAGATTCAAGCGACAAATAACAAGAACAATCTAAATTCAAGTGTACCCATTTTGCAGTATTGTTTACAAAAGGACACTTTGTTTAAATGTATGTATTAGCTGCCACTGTTAGTCGCATAGTGAGGCAAGGTGATAAAGGAAAGAATTCAAAGAATTCACCTGTTAGGTATATGAAACTATGTGTGAAACAATGAGACTAAATGACCACAAAGTAAAGTAATAAGTGAAATAATACATTTCATCGGCGAGCACTTGGATGCAATTTAAAAAGAAAAATTCAATTTATTAGAGTCAAGAGCAATCATTTAGCGAAATCTCAGCTTACGAAAGCGACGGAAAAAAACTTGCAAGAACGAAAAAAAAAAACCGAAAACATAAAAGGTTCTCCATTGCAAAAACATATACTGAAATACAAAAAAAAATGTGTAGAAAAGATCTTAAAGTGTTGGGCAACAAACTACAAGAAAAAAAGCTAGCAATGAGCAATTTTTAGCTTGAAATAACTGTAGGTTTTCAAACTCAAACAGACTGATCTAGAATATATATAAACACTCATATATGTGTATGTGTGTGGTTTTGAAGGTGATAAGAATGTTTTTGCCACAATTAGAGGGGGGTATTCAAACGCAGGAGGCTTAAGGACTCTGAATAATGTCGTTGGAAGCACATGACAAACAGCCCACATGAAGGTGTTCGTGAATGTTATTTAAGTCGAAGAAAAAATGTTCACAGCTGAATGGGTAAGTGTGGGTGTTTAAAGGAAAAAAAGGCAGCTGCGAATGATGAGTCAACCGTTCTGGAAATGAATGAATGGCAAATTCAATAATCAATAAAGGTAGTTGGCTACAATAATGATACTATAAAATGTGACCTTAAGAACTAAAATACCAATAATATTGTCTGAATGCACGCAAAACAAAACTAAGCGAGTAATGCAGAAAAATGATTTTAGCCCTTCAATTCATAATTCACAATTTAAACTAACTGATTTGATAAAAATTTAAAAAGTAATATATTCAAGACCAGACAGGGAAAAGAGAGAGAGAGAGAGAGAGAGAGAGATAGAGAAAGGGGAGGAGAATTATTGCCACCTGTCAGCAATAATCAATGTTTGTAAACAAACAGATTAATGTTAAACACATGATGCCTTCATCAAGAGTTGGATAACATTATCGATCCGCAAGCGTTGACAACTTATGGACAACATTCCAGAAGAGGTTAAAGATTTTGTGGCAGCAAATGGCTTAAGGAGTATTAGCTGTCAATTTGGTCGACGCAAGTCTGCTGTTGCACGTGCAACTCACATGACACACACAAGCTACACTTGCAGCAAAACTTGTATGAGAATCACAATTTTTGCAAACTTTTATCGTTTGTAAATTACAAAATGCAATTGTAGAAATTGTACAAGTTGCTTAACTAATGAAATAGTTTTGGAATTGTTGACTTTAGCAATTCTTTGTAATTGGTTAATTTATCCACAATATAAGGCATACAATTGGTTCCAAGTGTAATCACTCTCATCCACACACACTCAAACACACTCGCACATGCAGGGAACGTGTGAGAGAAAAAAAGAGTGGAGAAAGACGCTTAGGCTGACTAAGCACTTCAACTTTGAGCACTTGCAGCAGGAAGTTATATCCAATATGACACCCCCCCCCCCCCCTTCCCCAGCATTATATATATATATATATAGTTGTAAATGTATTCTACTCGTTCACTCACCTGTGGCGTTCGTCCGTCGGCTGTCTCAGCGGCATTGACCGCATAGTTGCATTGACAACCTTCCTCGCAGCAGAGGCGCACCAACTCGTGCTCGCCGCATGTGCAGGGCTCCTCATCCTCCTCGTCGTAGGCACAATCCTCGCGTATCAATATTATATAGTCGGCCTCGAAGAACTCGTTGCGTGTCTCGTCGAAAACAACACGATTCTTGCGCACCGGCGGCGGTCGATTGGGTTTCTTGAGCAGACCACGCAGCTGGCCATTGACTTCACGCATTGTGA
This sequence comes from Drosophila fungiperda, assembly GCA_035042345.1. NCBI lineage: Eukaryota > Metazoa > Arthropoda > Insecta > Diptera > Drosophilidae > Drosophila > Drosophila fungiperda. Next base: position 152,904 of record JAWNLM010000015.1, on the reverse strand, counting down.
ATACTGATTCGGTTTCCGTTGCAATTGTTGGTATTTTTGTGGTGTGAGTAGTAATGAGTGCACTCGTTATATGCTTTTTCCTTTTCTTGTTGTTGTCGTACTCTCCCTGGATGTTGTGGCTGCTGCTTGTCAGATTGGTGTATTCTGCATATGCTAAGCACTCATCGCACTGGCACTCGTTGCAATTGCTATCGCTTTCGTTTTGCGTTTCCTTCTGGTTGCTGTTCCCGTTCTCGTTCTCGTTGTCGTTGTCCTGTTGCTCGCTAACAAATTCAGCGAGTAACTCGTCGTAGCACTGAAAGCCGCGCCGCTGTTTAATACCCACTGGTACTATTGGCGCTTGACTTTGACTTTGATTATTGTGATTAATGTCGAGGAGTTGAAGCTGTCGTGCCGCTTTCAAATATTCGCCAAATCGCTGCACATCAAACTCGCTGAGTGTGGTCACAAAATTGGCGGCGTCAACCGTAGCAGCGTCCGTCAACAAATCACTGCAATTGTTGCCACAACAGCTATCTGTCGGCACAAAGGCACTTCGTAAGCCAGTTGTTGCAAGGCTTGCTGTTGCTCTTGCTGTAGCTGTTGCCGTTGCTTTGACAGTCTCGTGCACCTGCTCGCCAAGTGCTTCAATTTCAATCAGCACCTGGTCGCTGTCAATGCGATGACAACTGTCAGCGACAGCAGATTCAATTGCGCTCACGCTCAAGCTTTCGCTCCCGCTTACACGCTCACCACTCACGCGCAGTGACGATAAGTCTGGCAGCTGAGTATTCAGCAATTGCTGCTGCTGCCTGCTCCCAATGCTCCCAATGCTCCCACTGCTGCTGCTGCTGCTGCTACTGCTGCTGCTGCTCGAATTGCTGGCAATTTTATCATTTCCAATGCCTTGAATATAATTTGCATTTAATTGTATTGCACTTGAGCCATTCAATAAACTATTATTGTTGGCAATTTCTGTGAAAGAAGTGGGTGTTGTTGTTGTTATTATTGTTGCTGTTGGGCAATTTTCTATTGCTCCTGCTAATGCCAGCAGCGAGGGAAGTTTCTTTGTTGTGTTCTCAACTGACGAGGTGTAGGCATTTAGTTGTAGTTCTTCTTCTTTTTCTTGTTGTTGCTGTCTCAAGGATGCCTTTACACAATCAACTTCAACAGCAACACTACAGCTGTTGTTGCTGACACTGTTAACGCGTCCCTGAAAATTGTGCTGTAAACGTTTCAGACGCTGACTGGCCACAAAATCATCGACCAAATCCTGGTCAAAATCAATAAGATCGTAATCGTTGTAGATTATTGCTGTCGATGGATTGTTGTTGTTGTTGCACTCGTTGTTACTCGATGTTATTATTGTTGTTATTATTGTGGCGTGCTTTAATTGCTGCTGATCGTTTGCGTCGCAGTCGATAAGCGTGTAGTTACTCGTTACTCGTTCTTTCTGCTCGCTATTCGCTGCAAGTGAGTTTTTTGCCAATTGATTTAAAGTGCACTCGTCGCCTTGTTGTTGTTGTGGTTGTTGCTCGACTGCCTTGTTGTCTGCAACACTTTTCACGTAATCCACGTAATCGTCAGCAGCAACAACATCAACATTTGCTGGCACACTCTGCGATTGTGGGTTCTGCTGGACAATCGTAGTACCAGCAGCAACACCAACGGCATTATAATCACCAACAGCAACGGGCTCGTGCCATAAATTTGTCTCTGCCAACTTCAAAAATGGCAATGGCAATGGCGTCGCGTTCGCCTCCTGCTCCTGCTCCTGCTCCTGCTCTTGCTCTTGCTGCTTGTGCTTCTTATCTTCCTCCTCCTTCTGGTTCCACTCTGTCTGGTGCCGTTTTACAATTTCATTTGTCTGGCTTACAAATGCTGTTCTTATTGTTGCTGCTTCATCTGCTGCTACTGATTTTGCTACGTCACTTTGCACATTTTCACTTGAATATTGAAAAAAAAAATTCACATTTAACGCATTTTGATTGCCATTATTTTCTTGCTTCTTTTGCACAAATTTTTCTGTACGTTGCGCGTCGTCGTCAGCTGCGCTGTCAGCGTCGTTGCTGACGCCTGTATACAAATTTTGCGCTGCTGCTACTGCTGCGGCTGCTTCTTCTTCTACTGGCTGGTGTTTTTGGTCAATACTTGTATTGTTATTTGTGCAAATTTTTAACAATTGTTTCTCAATTTTTGGTATATTTTGTAAAAAATTTGTTATTAACTGCTGCTGCTGCTGCTGTTTGTCAGCTGCGCTTGCTGCGACGACTGCTGGAGCTGTTGGAGCTGCTGCTGATTTGAGTTTGGCTTTGAAAAGCTCACTCTGAATTTTAGGTATTGAGCAGGCGCTGTTGTCGTTGTTGGTTTTGTTGCCTGTTGTCACATTGCTGCTTGGTGGTGGTTGCTTCTGCTGCTGTTCTTGTTGTTGTTGTTCTTGTTGTTGTTGTTGTTGTTGGCCATGGTTAGCAGTATTGCCTGCGTTTGCACTTCCTCTTACGCTCTCACGCTCGACTTGCGCGCTCTCCAATTTTGTGGCAACTTCCGCTCCTGTGTTGATGTTGTTGCCGCTGTATTCAGCACGCGCCTGCGCCTGCCTTTGCATGCCATTCAATTTGTTGTCTGGTGCTGGTTGGCACGCCTGCCAGCCGCCGCCCCTCGTCGCCCCTCGCGGCTGCCACGCACAATGCGCCTTGTATTGTTTTTGATGTTGTTGCTGTTGTTGTTGCACGCCAGCTAGCTGAACACTAATGCTGCGTGCCTCGCATGCCAAACCAACGTCATCATCATCGACAGTAACAACATTTAAGACTCGGCCAACGTTAGCTGTGTTGCCCACTGCTGCTGTTGTTGTTGTTGTTGTTGTTGCTATTGTTGCATTAGTTGCAGTTGCCTCAATTCCAACGGCTATACGTTGATTAGTGTCGCTACTGCTATTGCACACATAATTTGCATCTTCATCACATTGTTGCCACTCCTTTTCCTTCTCCTTCAGCACGCTCTGTCCATTTGTTAATGCCAGTGTTAGCATGTCCACAATCAGCATAGTTGCCGCGGGATTGGGTTAACATACAATATCCAACTGCATACAAGCTGCGAATTACAAATCACAATTAGTTCAAGTCTGTGCCAGCAAAATTAGCACATAATCATAAATATAATCATAATCATAGTCATAATCATGACAAGAAATACTGATTGCTTGCATCGAATACTTTCTACAACCGTTAGCCCCATTAACTAGTTGCTAGTTTATATTTCAATTGTAAGAGCAATTATTAGTTTTCAATATTACATTAGCTTGCAATAGATCTAAAGTTGGAGCAATATCTATAAAAAATTAGGTTCTTAATGAATGATCGAATAAATAGGGATTAAAAAGTACATCAGATTTTTCATATATTAATATTTAAAATTAATAACAAAGATAATACTCTATTTTAACTTCTCTCAGATTTGAAAAACTACACAAGATTAAAAATCTTTTACAGTCAAAGGAACTTTGTATGAAAAAAGTGAGCTAAAACATTTTTTTTTAAATTAATTAGTAACTGTATTGCAAAAAAAAATGCTTTGAAATCCAAGAAATCTAATGAGTTTTAACACAAGAATATTAATTAAAACTGCGAAATTCTGATCTACCCCTTTGAAGTAAAAAAAGAGGTTAAGTCAAAAAACATGTAGAAAATTTGTATTCAATTTACAAAAAATTACGAAAACCGCTAAAGGTCTCAAAATGTACTAGATATGGGTTATCAGATTCTAAAATTTATATGTTGGGATGGACATTTTCTATTTATTATGTTCCCTGGCCAGTCGTAACCAACAAATATCCAGCGCCTAAAAGGAATTTAAGACAAGTTCCGGTTGTTACCACGAAATTTGCATATTCAAATATGTGGATTTAAAGTAGGTTCAATTTGATATGGTGACAAAATGTGGGGGTTATTCTTATCGGAAACTCTCACACAACTCTGGCATAACACAACAACAAATATTTACCAACAGGTTCTCTGCCAACCAGTTGAATTTTCCGCCTAACTAGCATATCTTGAAATGAATGTTTTTTTTTATATATATTTTTCTACTTTTTGCATAAATTATATATTTACCAAAACAAATTTCGACACAAAACTTTTGTTTGGAATTATACGCGCGACTTGTTGTTGACGACTGGATTTCGTTGTTGCTATTGTTGTTGGTACTGTTACTGCACTGACACCGAAATAACAGGTGCTCGAATTCAGTGAAGCGCATCCTGTGCCCAGGATACCCCGTGAGACAATATAGTGGCAGAGTGAGGATAGAACGGGAGAGAGAGCAAGCAAGCAAGAACTTTAGGGGGTTAGTGCAAAGCTGCTCGTTACGCACCAATGCAGACTGAAAGACACCACCACAAAACAAACACACACACAACACGGAAATAAAAACGTAAACAAAAATATATTCGTGAAATTCTCGAGTTTTTTTTGTCTCTTATTCGGTTAGCCGGCTTGCGATCACCTTTCAAGACCCACGTCCGACCGCGTTTCGTGACTGAAGTTAACTGAGCAAACGCAAATGAAAATGCGACTCGAAACGCTTTCGGCTCTTCGGCTTTCTACGCGTCTTAGGACTCGGCTCTGCGACAGCGCAAAAAACTCAAAATGTGCTCGGCGCTCAGAAATGAAGACGAAGACGAGGGCGACGACGACAACAAAAGATATGAATTGAGGTGGTGTTCGCATGTAACCCGAGTGAGTAACTAGAAAAATCTTCTGCATGACATTATGTGTTCGTTGTTAGTGAACGCGGCTTGATGTTACCTTAAGATCAATTACGAGCGACAAATTTAATATACAAAAGCGTACATAAATATTGATTAAATATTGGCATAAGCTATGATTTTTTCTTGACTTAAACTTGTTTAGTTGCTTGGTGCATATTGTGTGTACGACAACAGCGTATCAACATTTTCATTGACTACAGGGTATAATAGCTTGCAGCTCTGCTGAAGATCGCATGCCAAATCTCTGTACCCAGACAAGGCTGTGGTGGAGGGGCTGCTACATAAATACATAGCTTACGTACTTGTGCGTGTTGTCAGCGGCAAATTTGCGCTGCACTTGCGACTTTTATGACCAACTCTTATACCACCCATCCCCATCTCTTCGTCTCTTCAGAATAACTATACCACAATTGCACCCTAAGCGATCATTGGCTACGGTGACAAGCGACGATTTAAATGGGTTTTTTTTATGTTTGAACGTGTTTGCCTCGCGATCGTGTGTGCTCAATATGGGTATATAGGAAGTAATTCTACTAACCATTCGAAAAAAAAAGAAGATTGAAAGAATGGAAACATATAGTTCTTCAAAGTATTCTGAAAATTACAAAGAAAAATTGGAAGTCTTTTGTATTCATCATTAACTGTTGGAATTGCATCGATTTATTGCATGACTGGTATTGAGAACTATCAAACTATCAAATTGTATGTCTATTTAGAGTTTGCAAAGATCATATCTAAGTTTATGCACAAAAACAGACAGACGAATCCACTCTTGTAATGATGCTAGTAATGATTAACATATATATATCGAATAAATAATATTAATCTACCAACAAAGTTATGAACTGAAACAAGTTTTGTTGGAGACTATAAAGAATGGAAGTCTTAAATGTTAAAACGGTATTTTCTTCAAATAAAAAAACAAGGATAATGATAATTGAGATAGTATCAAGTATAAATTTCTTGTATAGAATATACCTGAAACTAAAAGATCAATGAATTAAGTTAAAGCATCACCCACGATATAACCAGAATAAAAAAATATGTGCTTAATACTTACAACATGACATTATGCAAGAAGGGAACATTGATGTAAAAAGAAATGGGAGAGAGCAAGAGGAAGACTATATAATAGGTACTTTTAAGTAGTAAGTATGTGCTCAGTAACCCCATATATAATGTGGTAGAAGAAGAAGATGAAAACGATGGATGAAGACGACGACGACAGCTAGTGGCCAAAATGACAAACCAGAGACAGGCCACAAGATGCAAAAGAAAAATATGCTGAAAAGGGGAGTTCCGTGGAAAATTGTGTGTGTGTGTAATTTTTTCCGGGGCAAAACTTATAACAAAATAGGAACAGAAGTAAGCAAACTGAAGCGAGTGAATGGAAAATTGTGGGAACAATGGAAACGCAGAGCGTGTGAATTCGCCAACTGGTATTGGTGCTGCTGGTGGTGCTTCATCTTTCAGATTCAGACAGTGGCTTGATGGTGGATGGCGTCTTAAGTCTCTACTTGCTGTTTAGCACACAATGGCACCATTAAAGGTCGCTCTCTCAGGCACCTCCAACTTCTCATATAAAAACATACACACGCACACATATATAAAAGTATATATATATGATATGATTCTCAGCTGTTCCATCGAAATTGCCCGGTCTTTAATTTATAATAATTTTCATTTAAGCTGCGTTGGCATTTTATATATATATATATATATGTAATTATGTTGATATGCACATATTTTAAGTGCAATTTTAAACGTATGTGCGAAATATTTCCACCGAATTAATGCGAAAACATTTGAAAATGGAAATGGATTTGTTGTAGGATCGTTGGATAGTCGGATCGTGGCGTGTAGCAAGTTCATAATTACAAAACTCGCTTTATGACAATGCATACCCATGACTTTGGATTTTAAATGATGTTAAATTCGTTTTGCTGAAGGTCAATGTTTGAGGTTAGGGACCCTTTAGTAATAGCTTAGATAATTATTGTTAAAGAAATGGAAATTATTATATATGAATGATAGATGTTTGATAAATGAACCGTTTACGTGTTTCCTTATTTAAAATATAGAACTGTTTGAGGCTTTTTTGAACTTATAGTCTTTTAGTTTCGCGTGTTCATATAGGCTGACGATCATACCCTATGGGAATGGATATGCTTCCTTCTGCCCGTAACATACATTTGCATAAAATAATTATACCCTTTTTACACATTTTGAATGGTTTCAGGGTATAAAATGGGATTGTTCCTTATTTCAGATTGACACTTACAACTTAATATATATTCTTAATCTAAGATTTTCTTTGATAAATTCTTGAAACAAATATGACAATTTCGCTATTACAAACAATTTTTTCGGTGTATTTGTTATTCTCTAAATGCCTCAACATAAATGCTCCTTAACTATAAACGAGATACAATTAACATTTCCTGCCACTTGTCAAACGAATCTCCAAATTAAAGTTAAGCTAAACAATCTCTATTCGCACTTCCAATTCCCCCCAAAAAAAGAACCCCAAACTAAAGTTCTCTTTAATTTTGGGGCCATAAAAAGCTGGTGTATTGTCCACAAAACATTTAGTTGTAAAAATGGTCATTAAAGGGAAATCGCTTACAACGATTTAAGATAAGGAAGAATAAGTGGAAGAAGAAAAATGGGAGTAAAGACTCTCCACCACTACTCCAATCATGCTATTATTTAACACCTCACTTCTGTGCATATCTTGTAGATATGATCCAAGTTGGATCAGAGGAACAAACAAAAAACCGACAAGCGACGACCAGCGGGGTTTTCTCTTGTTTCTGTTTGTTTTGTTGAGATTGAGTTTGAGTTTCGAGTTTGTCTCATTGTTTTTGTTTGTTGTTTGTGTCATTTTGCTTTGCTAACTTGTTCGTTTGTATCACATTCAGCTAACTGAGTTTTAATTGTGTGTTGAAGCCGTGGCTACCCCAGAAACCCCGCCTCGTCGTAGATACGGTGACTAAAGGTAGGCTGAAACCGAAACTGAAATTGAAATGGAGTCCGATTTAGTTGTGGCCTGTAACTCAATTTATGTCTGTGAAGTGTGGCCCGCAATCGCTTCTCACTGCTGGCTTTTTTTGAGAGATATCATCTTCGGGCTCCTTCTTTTCGACTGGGAAACGCAACGTCTATTTGAATGCCCTCGGCTTGAGCAATGTCATATGCAACACTGGGTTTACCAACCCGAGTAACTTCTTGTCGTCACTTTGATATATCCTTCTATACCTGATATATATTCTTATCCACAAGTCGCAAAATAAGAAAATGTTGGAGCGAATGCGAATGCCTAGATAAGATAATAAAACTGAGTCCCACCAGCGTTGTGTACTTAATCAAGGTTTATTCAAGACTAGAAAATTAACATTATAACTATCGATAAAAAGAGACTTAACATATATATCTTACTGATGCACTGTTGCATTGAATGTAAAATAACATTATTTTCTACACCCTTCCACAATCCAATCATGCTTACAATTCAATTTATATTTCGCCTTTTTTAGCAGCAACAAGCTTCAAGCTGTAGACCCATTTGCAACCAATTACACGATGAGCTTTCGGTAAACCTGCCAGCTGCCAGGTTTGATTCGTAATCAAAGCCTCATACTCCTTTTGCATCCCTTCTTGCCAAAACGAAGCATGCGAACCGCTTAAAGCCTCCTTGTAGGTTGGTGGAATGGGTACCTCACTTGTAACCTAGCGCTGAGTATATTATATTGCTTCCTTGGGCGTCCAGGTTTGCCCGTCCTAAGCAATTTCGGTCTACCAGGTCCAACTCGTGGGATTTGCTCTTCCTCCAGCTTTACGTCATCTTTAGCACTTTCAAAGGTTTCATCCGCATTACTTTGATCCGTAGTATGTTATTGCTTCGCCCTTTGCCTTCTCCAGATAGCTGGCCTCATCAAAGAGAACATCTCTTTTATCGACAACTGTCTTGGATTCTGCATCGTAGAGCCGATAGCCTTTTGCCTGCACTGAGTAGCCAACCATGCGGTATTCTTTCCCATTGGGCTGAAATTTGCCCTTATGACGACCCTTGTCCAGTGCCACTGCAATGGAACCAAAAACTTTTAGGTGACTTATCGATGGTTTCTTGCCAGTCCACGCTTCCATTGGAGTCATCCCGATCAGTGCCTATGTGGCTGCACGATTGCGTAAATACACCGCTGTGTTTACTGCCTCTGCCCACAGTGACTGAACCATACCTGATTGATCCAATAAGCATCTAGCCATCTCCACAAGCGTACGATTAGCTCGTTCAGCAACACCATTTTGTTCCGGAGTGTACGCCACCGTCAATTGCCGTGCAATTCCATTGGTTTTCACAAACCCATTGAACGTTTTGTTCACATATTCGCGTCCATTGTCGCTGCGAATACACTTGATCATCCTTCCTGTTTGACGCTTTACCAGATTTTTGTACTCCACGAACTTTTGAAATACCTCGTCCTTTCCTTTCAGGAAATATACAAAAATCCTCCTTGACTTGTCATCAATAAATGTGAGGAAATACTTAGAGCCGCCAAGAGACTTCGTTTCGAAAGGGCCACACACATCAGTGTGCACCAGTTCTAGAAGTTCCTCCGCTCGGCTTTCTGTTGATCCCGGAAATGGCTGCACGTGAACCTTGTTCAGCATGCACGTCTTGCACGACACCCGTTGCTACACGTCAACATTTTCCATTCCTCGCACCAGCGTCTTGTTTGCCATTTCACGCAAACTATCATAATTGAGATGACCATATCTGTTATGCCACAACTCGCCGTCCGAGCTGCATAACATCTGTTACGATGACTTTCCTACTCGCTTGGCCTCGAGTATACAATCGCCGCCTTGGAATACTCGTGCACTTCTTGCATCGAAATATACCTTGCACTTCTTTGCTACGGCTTGTCCCACAGACATGAAATTGCTCGTCAACTTTGGCAGTTTCACTTCACCTTTGCCTTCTGCTTGCAAGGTGTCGGCGTCCGCCAAACAGATCGTTTCGGTATGCGCCTCAAACTTTGAAAACATTTGCTTATCACAACACATATGACTTGTCGCTCCACTGTCCAAGCACCAGCCGAGTTTCTTAGAACTGCTTTCATCCAATGCGTTCAATAAGCTGCAATTCCCTTGTCCGGTCGCTATTACATCATTTCTGGCAATTGATCTGCGACAATTCGCTTTAATATGCCCTGTTTCACCACATTCGTAACAGGCGATCTTTTTCAATTTTTCTTTGCTGTGACCTTCGCAGTAGCGTTATGCCGTTGTCTAACTGTAAAGTCCTGCGCGATATCACTCTGCTTCTCTGCGCCATCTTTCCTCTCGCCTTCTTTCTTAAATTTTATACACAGAATTTCAAACGCTGGCAGACTGTCGCGCGTCTCGATGGTGACAACGAAATTCTCATAATTGTCTGGAAGGCTGGAAAGCAAAATAATGACTTTGAGCTCGTCAACTATTTCTATTCCAACTTCGGCAAGCTGATCCACGCTTTCGTTAAATGTGATCAAATAGCTAGCCATGCTTTGCCCCTCCGCCATACGAGAATTGAGCAACTTTTTGTAAAGCGAGACTTTACGAACCGGCCCCCTTGGTTGATGGACTTCGCGCAACTTAATCCATGCCTCCTGCGACGTTGTGCAATTCTTCATGTATCCCAACTGCGATGTCTTAACGATGCCTTACGATCCAACGCACTCCAGTTAATATTTTCGCCCACATCAGACTTCTGTAAATCCCCCGAAGCAACATCCCATAGATCCGTACGCACCAACACGCTTCGCATCTGTATGCTCCAAGAATCATAATTCTTTTCTTCAAGCTTCTCAACTTGGTACAGCCCACGTAACTGCCGATTTGTCTTTTATTTCATCCGAATTCGTAACTCTGGATATCAAATAAACCGTAAACAATCTTATCAGGCCACGCTGCCTGGGCCCATAACCTGTTGGAGCGAGATCCTTTCCCCGCGTCAGGGAATGCCTAGATAAGATAATAAAACTGAGTCCCACAAGCGTTGTGTACTTAATCAAGGTTTATTCAAGACTAGAAAATTAACATTATAACTATCGATAATAAGAGACTTAACATACATATGTTACTGATGCACTGTTGCATTGAATGTAAAATAACATTATTTTCTACAGAAAATATCTTTAATAAGAATTTTTTAAATTCAATTTAGCCGTAGCACGGACTAATTTATTATTTTTAACTACTCCATGTATACTCGGTATCTATAAATATATTATATCTATATAGAAATGATGAATTTCAAATATTGTTATGTTAATCATAATATAAAGAGACCTATGGCCAAACAAAAAAAATCATTATATGTTGTTAAACTCTTATCTTACTGAGACATTTCCAGAGTTGGTTCAGAGTATGGTTTGCCGTCTGTTCCTTCCATATCTTGGCAATCCCAGCGGGCGATGCGCTCCGTAACTCAATGGTTCGTACTTTGCTTTCACTTTTCACGTGCACACCCCCATTCATGAGGTATCTGCATAATGGCAAATAATTGCTGATATTTCTATATTTATACAAAAACGCAGATGTGGCAAATCATGTAACAGGCAGAAAAAAGCTCCTTCAACCCATAATGTTCACATGTATACTAATATGACACGTAAATTTTAAAGATGTATCTTTCGAAACGAGAACGTAGACATCTAGACACAATCTGAATCATAATTCAATATCTGACAACGCCTAAAAGCCTGCCACACCAAATTGATGTAGGTTGCGCGTTTGCTTGCCGATGACTAATGCATGGCCTTAGCGGAGTGCACCAAGGGACAGGGACAAGTGGCACGGCAAAGCAAGGGCGAGCAGCGAGCAGCGGCGACAACAATAAACAATATCAGTAACAAGAACAACAACAACTCACGTGGCTGATTTGCGTGACTCTCAGTGTGTATAGACTGAGGCACATTTTTGCTGAATTTAACGTGCTGCACAACCAAACCCTCCTCCTCTCTCTCCTCTCCCGAACCCTTTCTTGCCAGTAAGGTGAAACCATGGACTATTCAAACAGCGTGGTAGCAGTCAACTTCTCGATAACTAGCAGCGTTCATTTAATAACTGTTGCCACTACTATTGCTTCTTACGTAGTTTTGATTACGTTCATCGACAAACATTAGCCCCAAACCGGACCTAACGGGTCTATATTCGTACAGTGTCTCTGGACATACAGCAGGTTAATATATTAATAATACATATGAATATATCATTGTCTGATAGTAATACCTTAAAGTAAGCATTACAAAATAATTTCGAATTTTTTTGTAATCGTTTTTGCGTACATTATTTTAGCTACAAAGCTTATTGCGCCGCCATTTGCCAGTCACTTTTATATTCACAGACCCAGCAATGGGTTAAGCGAGAGCAACACAAAGTATGTCAAAGCGAACAATGCCGAGTCCTCCACGAGCGATTGGAAATGCCGAAGAAGAACGCACGTTGTGGCTACTGGTGTTGCAGCTTGTCGTGTTTCTGTGTATGTGAAATGCTTGTGTGTGTTTGGGTGTGTGGGCAAATATTGCAAAGCTTGGCAGTGCGCTTCTCGTCTCCGAGCTATCAAGAGTCTATCAGTATTCGGACAAGTTTTCAACAAGTAGGTCTCGATTGAGCGGAAAGAACGCGAAACTTTTTCGAGTTAAAACCTTAATACGCGCATTTTGCTTATAATTTTTGTAAAAGTGGAGTTCAAGTACCTCAAATACGTAAATTATATTAAAAACGAAATAAAAAAATTAGATTGAAATATATACTAATTTAGTATACAACAAGATACATGTTCGAAACTGCATTTGCAATTCGTTGATCGAGAGAGAGAGAGAGAGATAAAAACAGAGCTAAAGAGAGTGCGAGTAAGTGTATATGAATGAATTTAAACGCGTAGCTTTGAAGAGTGCGCAGCTGAGGAATTAAGCAACAAACACAATTGCAAGCTGACAGCAATCGGTTTTGGATCGATCAAATATGTATCGGTGTCGCTGTGTGAGTGCTGTGTAAGAGACAGCGAGAGAAATAGAGAGAGCTTTAAACGGCACAAAATTGCACTCATCTGCACCGGCTTAACGTAGTAAAAAGCTACGTGTTTATGAATATCTGAGCTAAATTTTAATTGCGATAGTCCCCTCAGCAATATATATATTCTATTTTTGCAATTACATTTTTTTTATTTTAATTTGATACATAATTAAATAATATTACAGATTGAAAGTGGAATACAATTTATGATTAAGAATTGTGTATTTTCCGTACAACTAAAGGTTGACGTCCTCTTGCAAGCCATTTTTCGATTGCTGTCAGTTTTACAACAAATTGATTTGTTCAGCTATCATAATGAATGAATCCAACTAAGTGCGAGTATCAATGATTGATACTGATAAGGTATTATGAAGTTGTCTCAAATTATGTAACAGAAGACAAAAGGAAATATCATAATGTATATGTATATATTCTTGATCAGGATGAACACACGAATCGATATCTTTGTGATGATATATTTATAAATAGACACAAATATCGCGAATATCGATAAAAATGGTTTAAGCTCAGATAACAAAACCCAAAGATGTATTTTCACTTACATAGGAGTGGTAATAATGTGCCCTTCCTTGCTAACTCATAAACCTTGCAGTTGCCTTCAATATTTTAGTGAATCCACATTATGCTGATAACATGCTGCTCGGCCATCGAATATCAGAGTATTCCGACCGCCTGTTACAGATATCGAATTTAAAGATATCACACTAATGTATTTGATACAAGCGTATATCAATATGCTGTCAATACATATATAAACTGGACCGAAATTATGTCTCTTTACGAAGTTTAATGCTACCTTTAGGGCGAGTACTTCTGTCTGAAAAACACCACAATGTTTCGGAAGTCTGAAAGTTAGCTATACATTAGATAGCCTCCGCCTGCGCAGTTGTAGGACTTTTGTGATACGAAGCTTGACCGGAGGCTTGATTTCGGTACCACGTGTAATCAGGAGGCCGCCGAACGTCCTGGTTTTGGTCGCGGCCCTTCGGGGAGTATCGTGGTGGCTGTGGTTTGATACCCAAATGCGGGTAGAGTACTGAACTCGACGTGATATGAGGTAAAACAGGGTGCCGTGATCCCAAAGATCGGAAGTCGTTTGGATGGGCGGCGCTCCAAGCCAGGGAGGAAATTGACGCCCAAACAGAAGTGACTTTAAATTGGAACCTTCCGAATACTGGTTTAATTGACGCGCTCTTAGAGCGTACGGCTGGAAAGCTATTCAGTAGTGCTTCGGACTACTCGACGCAATCCAAGGGGCTTAAGGTTTGGCTAATAGCGGAAAATGTGTTTATTTGACAGTTGACTCTACCAGTCGAGACCTTGTCCTTGGTTTTGCGTATTCATGGCTGAAGTCTCCCGACAGAAAGAAGAGAGAGTGAGTAGGCAGATGTCGGATCGGCAATTTGGTTATAGGCACGGACGGTGTGTGGATGATGCCTGAAATTTCGTTATGGAGTCCGTTGAGTCCAGCAACTCCATGTGGCGCTTGATTACCTAAGTTGGCCGAATGTGTTGGGGAAGTTGCGTGAATGTTGTTCGAGGCTGCGCACAGCATACCATCTGTGGTCCATTTACATGGAACTACATAACAGGATCCGCGCACCTGAGTGCCAATAATAGCTATTCGATTCTCTTATTTAAATGCAAGCTGTTAAATATTTATAATTTTGTTGGGAAATTTTCCTTTGAAAAGCGCCCAAATTTGAGTAGTCTATGTCATTTCTTATAGAAAACACGGACCCTGAAGACATACACATAAATACATACACGCATCGATTATCATGCCATTTCTTTTTCACATATGCGCTCGCATATTTGTGCATATAATGCATATTTATGCAGATAACATAAAGCAAACTTGATCTTCGGTGAATATACGATAGCCTATGTTCTTCTGTCTGTTCCATACAGTTGCTCAAAACCATTATACCCTTTTTACCCATTTTTAATGGGTTCAGGGTATAAAAACAAAAAACTCATATTATGTATAAAATAGAAGATATTCTCTTCTTCTCTGCTGATTGTACTTGATTCAAAATAGCTACACCAAATTAACATAAAACTCTACGCAAAATATTAGAAGGCGGTTAAAATAGCAAATCAAAAATCTAATAATGATATCTGTGCACGCATATATAATAGATGTGATTCTCTTTAGTTGATAATATAAATTGTGAGCGACCACAACAATAACTATTTAAAATGAAATAAAACTGATACATACTTGTCCAACTTTATCATTATCTTTTATCTTAGTATAATATTGAGACCTTATCAATTGATTCAACGAGTACATAACTTTGAAAATATATAGAAAAAGATTTTTTGTTAAGCGCAAATATTCTAAGCAAACACAAATTAAAAATGGAGGGAGAATCATCGGAGTCAACACACAATACAAAGGTAGACGACTCGGCCTATTCGAACAGCTGCAGCAACAGTCAATCACAGCGCAGGTAAGAGTTCCAGACATAATATCATCTATGGTCACCATATATGTATTCTTAATTTGCGCTGTAGTGGCAGCTCGAAGTCCCGGCTAAGCGGCAGTCATTCGTCCGGAAGTAGTGGCTATGGGGGCAAGCCATCCACTCAGGCCAGCAGCAGCGACCTGCTCCCCAAGCGCAACAAGGATAAGTCCCGAAAGAAAAAGAAGTCCAAAGGCTTGGGGCAAATGACGACAACACCAAACGCATCGCACATCGATATTGCCGAGGAGCAACAGATGCTCCTGCTGACCAAATCGAGCAGCACCAGCTGCGAACAGCCCCAGGATGTGCAGGACACACAATCGCAGAGCGATCAACCGGCCAGCAATCAACAACAGATGAGCGAACAGCTCGACTCGGAGCTAAGCGAGTCGACCAACAATCAATTGGAGCAGGTCAAACAATTGCTCTCAACCAACTCGATAAATGGCCTGGCATTGCCGTCAGCTGGATTATCCATCTGTTCAAACGTTGGCGGCAGTAACAAGGCCGACAAGTCTTGGGAAGCGACACTGGGAAAACTGGAAACAGTTACTGCTGGCGCTAACAAACAGCATCCAAATTCGCATCAGGAGCGGGCCAAGGAGGATAGCTTCTGTTGTGTGATCTCCATGCACGATGGCATGGTGCTCTATACGACACCCAGCATTACCGATGTCCTTGGCTATCCGCGCGATATGTGGCTGGGTCGATCGTTTATCGATTTTGTGCATGTCAAGGATCGCTCGACATTCGCCAGTCAAATCACCATAGGCATCCCAATTGCCGAAACTCGCGGCAGCCTCCCTAAGGATGCCCGAAGCACATTTTGTGTGATGCTCCGACGCTATCGAGGATTAGCCGCCGGCGGTTTTGGCGTCACTGGACGTTCCGTAAACTATGAACCCTTCCGCTTGGGACTGACGTTCAGGGAGGCGCCCGAGGAAGCGCGTCCGGACAACTATGTGGTATCCAATGGCACCAATATGCTGCTGGTCATCACCGCCACGCCCATCAAGAGTAGCTACAAAGGTGAGTGTTTTTTTATCAGCAATGAGTTCCAATCAAGATATCAAGTTATGGTTCGACTAAAGTCATCTTTCCAGAGGAACTTGGAGTATTATGAGTGCATATAAATGGCAATAATATAATTTTATATAATATTATATTTACCACTCTCAAAGGTTTGAGAAATGTTTGCAATATCGTAAGTGGAATTAAGAGATATACGTTTCTGGATTTGTAAAAACATTATTCATCATCATTAATCACTAATCTCATAGTTAGGAAGACTCTATTTTCCTTCTTTTTTTCGTCTTTCTTTCTCGCATTTTAGTTGCGTGCAACTACAGAAATGGAGAAAAAATAAAATAGAATAAACAGAATGTACCAAAATTACGCCTTTGCAGTTTCATAAAAATATAAACTCGTAAAAAAAGTACACTAAATTATAGAAATTAACCATTCGTTTGGGGCGAAGGCTTGCTCACCTATATTGAGAAAGTAGATCTGAAAATTGTAAAGTTGTTGCTTTATGAAAGTCTTTATTTGCATTACTTAATTTCCGTATGGATTTTTCTAATTAATATTAAATTTATTTTGCAGTTAGCGATGAGATTCTGTCGCCGAAGAGTCCCAAGTTTGCCATACGCCACACGGCTGCTGCAGTCATATCGCATGTGGATAGCGCATCGGTTAGTGCTCTAGGATATTTGCCGCAGGATCTGATTGGAAGGTCCATTATGGATTTCTACCATCACGAGGATTTGCCGATTATTAAGGAGACGTACGAAATGGTCATGAAGAAGGGACAAACGGCTGGCGTCTCCTTTTGCAGTAAGCCCTATCGCTTTCTCATTCAGAATGGATGCTACATCCTCCTCGAGACGGAGTGGACCAGCTTCGTGAATCCTTGGTCGCGCAAGCTTGAGTTTGTTGTCGGACATCATCGTGTGTTTCAAGGTAAGCGAAATCGTTCAGAATCGTACAGAAATGCGGTTAAAGGTTTCAAAAACGTAGAATCTCAATTTTACAAAATATACTAGTATTTATTAATTAAAGAGAAACTCCCAAAAAAAAAGGTTTTTGATTTAAGATCTAGAATATTATGCATAATATTGTGCATAAGGTCTCCTGTATAACATGAGATACTTTTTTTAATGATTTTGGTAAGTTATTTAGCTGAATTTAGAATTTATCTTTAAATGCTACAACATAATTTAACTAAATTTAGAAGAAAGTTTTTTTTGCTGGTTTTCCAAAAGTTGTTAACTACCTTAACAAAATCGAGGAGAACAACCAATCAATCAATCATGCCATCTCTCTCTCTCCCTTTTTAGGTCCCAATCAAGTCAATGTTTTTGAGGCAGCGCCGACTGTGAAATTGAAAATACCGGACGATATGCAGACTCGTAATAATCACATCAAAGAGGATATTGTGAAGCTACTCGCGGAGACAGTTTCCCGGCCATCGGACACCGTTAAGCAGGAGGTATCGCGACGATGCCAGGCACTCGCCAGCTTCATGGAAACACTGATGGATGAGGTGACGCGAACGGATCTGAAACTGGAGCTGCCGCATGAGAGCGAGCTGACGGTGTCAGAGCGTGATAGCGTTATGCTTGGCGAAATCTCGCCGCATCACGACTACTATGACAGTAAGAGCTCCACAGAGACGCCGCCGAGCTACAATCAGCTCAACTACAAAGAGAATCTGCAGCGCTTTTTCAACAGCAAGCCAGTCACGGCGCCGACCGAACTCGATCCGCTTAAGGGCGACTCCTCCTACGCGAGCAGATCCCGTGAGGATGAGCGCAGTGCGGTTAGTCCGGACCATGGTGGCGAATGTAGCGGTGGCAGCGGTTCCTCCGGCAATTGCACTACCAACAGCAATATTCGCATGAGCAGCGTCACAAATACCAGCAATACCGGCACAGGCACCTCCGGCTGTGGCAATTCCGGTGGTAACTTTAGCGGATCTTGTGCGGGCGCAGGTGCGGGTGCAGGTGCTGGTGCTGCTGCTGCTGGTCCTGCTGGTGGTGCTGCTGCTGCTAGTGCCGGTGCTGGTGTTGTTGCTGGTCTTGGTGCTGATCAAAGTATACCGCCAGTTAGTGTCACTCTAACCGAATCGCTGCTCAGCAAGCACAACGATGAGATGGAGAAACGAATGCTGAAGAAACATCGCGAGTCACGCGGACGCAACGGTGAGAAGAACAAGAAGACGGCGAACGAGAAAATGTTGGAGTACAGTGGACCCGGCCATGGCATGCATGGCATCAAGCGGGGTGGCTCCCATTCCTGGGAGAGTGAGGCGAACAAGCCGAAGCAGCAGCTCACACTTACCATGCCATTGGTTAGCACCAGCGATGCCAAGTGTCCGACACCGAATCCCTCATCGCATGCCAGCAACCATATTCAGGCTGTACCAGCTGGTATCAACTGTACTCAGAATCTCTGGCCGCCATTCTCCATTGGCATACCGACGCCATCGGTGCCTACGCCAGCCGTAGCCCAGAGCAACTTCTCGCCAAGCCTCTTTCCCGCGTTTTACTATATACCCGCCCAATTGCCAAGCACTTCGAAAGCTGTGTCCACCCCCACTCACCATGTGCCGCACCGCTCGCAGAAGACCTGCGAGGAGCCGACAACCTCCCAAAAGGCAGCAGCTGCGGCGGCGGCAGCAGCAACGGCAGCGATTCCCCTCCAATATATGGCTGGCGTCATGTATCCGCATCCATCGCTCTTCTACACACATCCAGCGGCTGCGGCCGCTACAGCGATGATGTATCAGCCCCTGCCGTTCTCCAGCGTTGCCAGCAACCTCCTCCAACTTCCGGTCAAATTCAACAGCTCGCATGCCAGCTACAACAAGACTGTCTACTCTGTATGTCATGATTTTAATTTCCCATTTTATTTTTTTATACTTTTGTAATTGTATTTTAAAAATTAAGTTTTTTGATAAAAGGAAAAAAATGCTTGCCTGTTTCTTGTGCTTAATCTGAATCTAATCCCTGCAGGCGCAAATGGCTAGGGTAGCACCCATGTCAACAACAACGGCGAAGGCGCCGGGCGCCTTCTTTTCGATAACACCCAACCAGCTGCAGATATCCTCGTCAGTGAAGGCCGAGCCCGGCTCGAATGTGGCACCTTCCGATTCATCGAAAAAGGAAATGTTGGAGCAGCCGATTGAATCGATTAACGTTGAGCCAGACGGATATACGTCCGATCCAACAAGCAATCCATCTAATCACAATACAAAACCAGTAAGATAAAAAGGTTTTATAAATACCATATTATTCATGATCATATTAATATTCCAATCATCATTTTTTAGCCGATCGTCCTAATAGATTTGGTACATGGTTTAGTAGTCCATTGTTTCTAATTTTATTAATTTTTAATTACATTTGTGAAATCATGCAAGGCCGAAAAGTATTGAGCAATTGTAAGGAAATTAATGAAACCTGGACTCCTAAAACTTATACAAAATAGTTTACTGCGCATATAGAAATGTTTATCGTTTTCATATCTTCTCACACAGAAGTACACGGACAGTAATGGCAACAGCGATGATATGGATGGCTCCAGTTTTTCCTCCTTCTACTCGTCGTTCATCAAAACAACCGACGGCTCGGATAGTCCACAGGATAATGAAAAGGAATCGAAACATCGCAAGCCAATGGTAAATTTAAGTGAAACAGAAAAGGCAGGCAAAATCAAAGCCAACATTGCAATTGCCTTTCCACAGGATCTTTTGCAAACGGCGAGCAAGATTGTGGAGCATCCGGAGGAGGATCAAACGCAGCACGGCGATGGATAGCATGTGGCATTCCTGCTACGCTGTTCGCAATGGTTCAACTGCTTGCAGCGAGCAGTCGGTCAATCAATTATCAAAATTTACACATCCAATATTTGAAATTGCATTACTTAGGTAAGAAGAATCATGCTGCAATCCCCTAAAATACTCAGAACTTATTCGCCTCAATCTCTCTCTCTCTCTCTCTCCCTTTTCTCTCTCTTTCAGAGTTATACACATAATGTGTACAACACATTTAAATAACCAGTTGTGCCAATAGAACAGCGATAAAAATATCTTTGATTTAATTGAAAATCTTCATTAAAATAAACGCTGCAGTGGCGAAAAAAAACAGCAAATATACAAATCTTTTATATATTGTATTTCTTATGGTTTAAAATAACATATACACATAATCCATAACCGTAAAATAGATCAGAGAAGACCCAGCGCATTAACCTTATCTGTATTTACGCAGTTGTCGGATTTAATTTTGAAAGAATTCCTCAAATGGTATTGTTTCCCAGAATTGTTGCACCACTTTCTTAAAAAAACGATCAGTGGCTTTCATTATCTGGGGATGCACGTCCTTCGCTAAGACATCATACTGATCGTTGAGTACCTTCAGTGTGCTCTCGCGGAGTTCCTCATTACCGTTGAACAAATTGGTCATATCAATGTGACCGCTGCGAAAAGAGATTATAATTTTTAGATTTTGAATTGAGGTTATATCATAATTATTTTATATCGATCCAAATTGTGAGCAATCTCCAAATTATAAGCCATTAAGGTCTTCATATTTCATAAACATTCAACTTACGAGCCCACTTTCACAACTGATTTATAGTCGGTGATCTTGAGATAGGTTTTTCCATCGCCTCGTTTCTCCGGCACGGCAGTTACGCGTGTCTTTCCCTGCAGTTGTTTGAGCCTGACGGTAATTTGACCCTGACTAACGATGGGCAGCAGCAGTATCTTGCCATCGACGTCATAGTTGGCATGCACTCCGCAGTCTGCTGTGCTGAACGTCCACGAGAGCGTCATTGGCTTAGTCAGGTCCTTGGTGAAACCCTTCACTGTTTTCACCCGCATTGTGTCGGCAAAGTTATGCAATGTGGTATTGGACATGACCAGATTGAAGTGCATCGAACTTCCCGGATCGCCACTAGTAATGCGAAGGGTGCCCAATTCTATGGTCCCTATGGGTGCCACATTTCGCTCCGGTATGCCATGTTTGAAGGCATCAACAAAGGCCTGCGCCTGCTTCACGTGACACGCCTCATCCTCCATAAGGCAGAGTTTCAATGGTGCAGCTAAACAGTTTTTGTTTTTTTAGTTTTTATGCAGTTTTGTGTGGCATGTTGGATGTGAACTTACGGAAAGTATTGGCCCACACAACAGGGCTGCCCATCAACAGGATGAGGCCACCCGCCACAAATATCCAATCGCCGCTAACCATTTTCACTGACTAACGTGACGCGAGGGCATCAAGTGCGTTTTTATGCCAACGTTTTTTTCAGTTAGGTAATTAGGTAGTAGAGGTAGCAGAACCTGGTTCACAGTTCGAAAGTCAGTTTATAGTGTGTGTACTTTGGATACCCTGTAAACACGAAGGGTTACATTGCGAGAAGTTCAGCTAGAGAGCCATATTTGGAATATGACTGTCAGAAATTTGATATTGATACCAACAAAAAATAATACAAGACTAAGATGTTATTAGCCACAAAGTAACGTAGAAAGACCAAATGGATAAATATTAATTTATATAGATTTTTAATGTATATCGATCAGCGTAACTGCTAGTCAGACACCCGTGTCCGTTATTGTTAGTAGAGGCCTTCCGCAGGTGAATTAACATGACACCTAGACAACAAATAAAACTAAAATTGCCTACGTTTTTTTTATAAAAAGTTCCAAAATAAATGTATAATTATAATTATAGGTAATAAGGAAACTAGACTTTATCGGTTTGTTTTTCTCTGCCTATCGCATTTGTACTGGGTGTCTTCCTTTGTACATCGTGTCAATTTAAAGTATATAATATTATTTGAAGTATAGTTCTTCTTAATATGCCTTTCGCAATAATGATATTACTATATTACAGGGCATTCTTTAGTACTTTCCCTCGCATCTTAAGGTGTATGTGAGTTATGGTTGTCAACAATGTCACAGTAAACTCAATTGGACAGTATTAATTTAAGTATTTAAATAAAGCTTATCATTAATCAAAGATTTCAATCTAGCCACCTCATTCAAAATTAAGTATTTTTGTAATTTAGCAATTAACTAAACCTATGCATTTTGTTTAAGTTTAGTTGACTTTTCTTATTTTAATATTAGATGCCAAGTTAAAATTGTTAAAAAAAAAGTTTAGCTTAGGCTTAAAGTTAAATTTAAAAAAATTTAAGCCAAGTTCAAAACTCTCTCTCTCTCTCTCTCTCTTACTGTCTGTCTATTTCTCTCTTTCTCTCACTGCGTGTGTATAGATAGCTGTCCAAATGGGTTGTAGGGTGTAGGCTTCACAACAGTAAGTTTGTAATAAATAAAGTAATTAATATTTCCTGTGCACTTAAGGGGATGGGCGAAAACACCAAACTAAGCATTTTACTGCACTTTTTGCAATTGTATGCCAAATGGAAAAATGCAAATTGTGAGACGTTCGTCACTATTGAATTGACTAATCAGTTATGGATTTTATATGATTGTTTACACATATATATATGTTTTCAACAGCAACAAAAAAAAGGAATGCGGCTTTGTCTAAACACTTTACGCAATGCTTCAAAAAGGTAAACAACTTTATTTACATTTATTAAACACGAACCGGCTGTGTAAATGTAAGAGTGCAAGTGGGAAAGATGTGAAGGGTCACAGCTGGAGCCATTATGTTGTCAGTTCAGTTGGCGGTTGTCAGGCTTGTGGCTTAGTGGTGCCCAGATTCTTCAGCGACTCCTCAAAGTCTACTGAGTCCACCTTTCGCTTGGTTGGGTTAAACGGTGGTGGTCCAATCAAGTCGCACACCTCATCATAATCCAGTGTTTCTTTGTCCAGCAGCGCCTCCGCCAGCTGCAAAGCAAGTTAAAGACAAATTATTATTATACATATATATGATATCGACATATTTACCTTCTCCAGCTTGTCGCGATGCTTTGTGAGCAGATCCTCGGTTTTGCGATATGCATCCAACACCATATTGCGCACTTCGTGATCAATGATGGTTTCCATGGCCCGGGAAAAAGGTTTTGTGCCACCGCCACCGCCGGAAGATTCATCTGCATCGCGCACATATATCGGACCTATGCTCTCGTTCATGCCAAACTTCTTGACCTGTGAATAGGCAATTTGGGTGACCTTCTCCAAATCGTTTTGGGCGCCAGTAGTGATCTGTTTGAAGATCAAATTCTCGGCTGCACGTCCACCGAGTGCCATGCACATCTTATCGAACAGCTCCTCCTTGGTGTACAAATGCTGTTCACTGGGTGTATATTGGGCAAAACCCAACGCCAAGCTCGTACGCGGCACAATTGTGACCTTGAGCAATATATCCGAATGCGGTAGCATCCAGCCGACCAGTGCATGCCCAGACTCATGATACGCAATCACCTTGCGTTCGGTCAGCGAAAGAGCATGCGAACGTTTCTCGGTGCCACCTGAAACCAGAGGGAGGATATTCATTTAGTTTTAAATTAAACGCACAGAATATAAATATTTTATAAACTATTAAAGTTACTAGGGAAATTTAAAGAAATTTTATTTATAATATACATATATTTGCAAGAGAGACACTCACCCACTAAACGCTCGACAGCATACTCCAGATCCTTGCTGGTGACCTCGGTTTGGACATGGCGTGCTGCATGCAACGCCGCTTCATTGCACACGTTTGCAATGTCGGCGCCGGAGAATCCGGGCGTCAGTCGGGCCAAACGCTGGGAATAGCTGTCGGGCTCCTCGGCCAGCTTGACGGATGACAAATGCTTTTCGAAGATCTCCTTGCGCTCCTGCAGCGTCGGCAAATCAATAAGTATGTGACGATCAAAGCGACCGGGTCGAAGTAATGCCTGCATACACAAACACATTATAAAGAAATTGATTAACAATTGAGCAAGTTTAGAGATTCAGATTGTGTACCTTATCGAGTATATCGGCACGATTGGTGCTCGCTAGCATGAGGACGCCTTCTTTCGTAGCCATTCCGTCCATTTCGACGAGGAGCTGATTGAGAGTCTGCTCAGATTCACCGGAACTGCCCTGACCCATGCCCTCGGTGCCGGAGCGTTGTCGTCCAATGGCATCGATTTCATCTATATAGATAATACAGGGCGCCCGCTTCTTGCCCTCCTTGAAGAGATCACGCACACGTGCGGCACCGAGGCCACCAATCATTTCAATAAACTCCGACCCATTCATACTGAGAAACGGCACCTGAGCCTCTGTGGCCACCGCCTTTGCCAGCAACGTTTTGCCACAACCAGGTGGGCCCAAGAGCAAGGCGCCGCGTGGTACTTTGGCGCCCAAGCGCTGATACTTGTCCGGTGTCTTTAGATAGTCGACAAACTCCTTGACCTCCTGTTTAGCCTCCTTAAGACCAGCCACATCGCGAAACAGCACGCCACGTCCACCTTCAAATGGATCCACAAGTGTAAACTTCGCCCGACCCATTTGATTCTAAAAACAAAATTGAAAATGTGAAATATAAATGGGACAATCAACGCACAAATATACTCACAAATGAGTCAATGCTGATTGGACTCTTCATGCTCTTCATGCGTGTCGCTATGGAGATGAGGAGAGCGCAAAATAGCAACAGCATCAGGAGGCGTCCAGTGGTATCGTGACGATCGTAAGTTACTGGAACGCCATCTCTGATGCCCAAACGTTTCTCGACCATACGCAGCTTCTCCTCAAACTTGTTGGCATCCGCGACAGCCATATGGAATATGGTGGATGACACTTTGCGTCCCTTGATGACGGCGCCATCATGCAGGATAATCGTAACCATTTCCATGTCGGGTCGAATGATCAGCTCCTTGACCTCACCGACGGCCAGCATATGATGCACAAATTCATTCCACGAGACGTATCGTGTGGAACCCTCGGGTCGCTCTGTGCGCGGTGTTATTAGCAATGATATAAAGGCAACAAACATGTAAATGGTGAATAGCCAAAGAACCGCTTTAGTCAAAACTGATCGTATTTTCTCATCGTTTTCATTTTTGTTGTTGTTGTTGTCTCCGCTGGAGCTGGGGCCGGCATTGCTGCTGGAACTGGAGCTGGAAGCTTGTGTTGATTTTTGACCACCATCTGACGTGCTTTCGCTGTCTGATTTAGCTTCCTTCGTTGGCTTATCCTTATTTCTGCTGCTGCTCAACTTGCTGCTTTGATTGTCCGCATCTGTTCCTGTATTGCGGGAGCATAGGCATCGCAGATGTAATTGCTGCACCTCGCGCGGCGTTATTTGCAGGGAGCGCGCAATAACTCCCACAATCGCTTTATACTCCAATCGCAGCGTTCGCATCTGCGTGAGGAAATTCGACATGGCTATTTTTGATACCAGGTGCAATCTCCAATCTGCATTCAAACTCACTCACCTGACGAAAACTTAGCGACTGCACAGAAGACGCAATAGGTGGCCGCTTTGGGTTGCCTGTATGCGTCACGTAGGCTTGACAGCGCGCCAGATTGTAGTGTCCACGTTGCAGCACATTTCGTAGATGTCGCAAGCCCTTAAACATAATTTAAAGACGCTTTAATTATCTTTAGACTTGTGGCTGCCGGTTTGAATACGTAACTTGATGTTGTTCGGTTGAAATAACATGAGATAGTGTTGCCACCCCGGCGAAAAACGGCTGGCCAATCAGCTGTTCGATGTTGTTTGGGGCGCTGTAAGAAACTATAAATTTATAAATAAATTTGTCATTTTAAGACATATTTTTTGGGATTAGTTTTCGAAAAAGAAAACGGAAAACACAATTTGAACGCTGATGACAAAAAAAATAAGTTTATATATTTATAATCGATATAGATATCATTGATCATTAGCCCCCTATACGTTGTCCCCATATCGATTGAGAAAACTATCGTTATTCAACACGTTAATTTCACTGTTTTATACAGAATTTTTATTTTCGGCTCTAAAATGTATTGTTGGGCTGCTCAAATTGAAAAACAATCAAAAGGACCTATTCTTTAAAATAAAAAAAAAGTATATATTAATAATTATAATAATAATGCTATACAAATGTTACTTCGTACTACACAATAATAATGTCACTGAATTGAGTAACTAATTTGTAAAATGTTTTTGTTTTGTTCTTCATATGGCATTTGCTCGCTCCTATCAAAAATTGCTATTTACTGAGCCATCGAACGGACCCATGCCATCGCCATAGTCCTGCAGCTCTTCTTCGATTTCATCATCTCCCGCATCTTTCGAGTCCGGACAGTGTCGACAACGACTCTCATTTACTCCATAATTAATGCACGTTGATCCTACGCACTCACAGCATCCATCATGGAACCACCTACATTTAAAAAACCAAAAATCATTGAGTTAAATATAATGGAAACAAATTAATGAATTTATTTAGGTACCTGTAGCTGCTAGCACCCATTGATTGACAGCTTTGCCGGCATTTATTTAACGATGTGCATGGTTCCAAATATATTACCGTACAATTCATTGTCGTCGTATTATCACGTTCCTCACGTGCTTCATCCAGATTCTTGTCATTGAATTCTATTTTATTGAGAATGATAAATGTATCTTTAGATACATTTTTATATTTACCAAATTGCACATCACTTACTCAGATAGTATTTCTCGTCTTTATCCAGTTTTGGTTTGCCCCTGGACCAGTCCACTTGAAAAGTGAAGACATCCCAATCATCAGTTTCACTATCCTCATGTGTTGCCAGCACATTGAATAACTCAGGCACACCCTCGAAATCCTCAACGTGTGATTTTTTGGACAGTGAATTTCGTGTATCATTGGGTTTAGGGCAGAGTTCTACGAGTGATTGAAAATGATAATACTTTTATTAATGAATATTGATGAGATTCAATAAATAATAATAAATCGACATAAATCGAACAGACATGCGTCAAGTTCTAAGAGAATAAACATTACATTTATAAATTAATAAAAATAAATAAATGTTTTACCATCGAATATAAAAATGGTCATAACATATGTGTTATATTTTACTATGTGCACTGTAGCAATCGGGATTCTATCGGCGGCTCACAGTTATCGATAGGTGAGACACGCACGAAATCTATGGTTACACATCACAAATATCCCGCACGCATACATTTGCAATCAATTACTATAAAAACAACAGACATGAAAAAAAAAATCACAAAAAAACAAGAATGAAAAATGATAATGTCACATCACCTCATCGATCCCATATACATATATAATTTTTGACTTACCCACACAACTACAGCACTCCTCGTAGTACTTTTTGCCCAGACACTTGAGGCACTCTTTGCAGCAGGAGCAATTCTTAAGTTCGCATTTGCAACTTTGCGTTAACATGCACTTGGAGACTATCGAGGCACAGACGACTTCATTGCATGATTCCACCATGCCATAGAAGCACACGAAGCCCATTGCTAGAAATGCGCCAACCGTTAGCGATCGCCAGACCTCCATTGTGATTGTTGATGTATATTTTTTTATTTCAAATATTGAGTGTTTTTTAATGATAAAGGCGGATGCAGTTGTTTTTTTGCGAGTGTGGTGGGGGTTTGGCGGTGTATTTAAATTGCACACAACAATCGGTGAGTGAGAGGCAAATAGAGAGAGAGGGATGCAGGGACAGGAGACGAAACGAAACAAGACGACGGTTTCGGATTTGATTTGTACAATTATTTCAACATATAACGATATAAAAAAAAAGTAAAACTCAACCAACACAGAAAACTATTGTTAACAACTACCTCACATATAAGGAATTACAAATATATATATTATTTATATATATTCAATATTTTTATAGATTCATAGAAATTGTGAATTTCCGCAGCGCGTTATAAATTTTGTATTTGCAGCAGGCACAAGAACAAGTTTTGGAATGAGCTATGAATATTTTTTCTAAATCATGGAACAAGTCAGTCACAGCGCATAACAACAACAGTAGCAGCAGCAGCAGCAACAATAAACGACACCAAGACGACATACACTACTAACAACACGATCCGATCCAAAAGACAAACACACAACGATCTCATCGACAGATAAGCGAGAGAGCGAGGCGAAACTACGACGGCGACAGCGACGACGACAACAACGAAAACGACGACGACAACGAGACGGCGTCAGCTTTGTGGCTTGTTTTTGTTGTTTCCGCGCCGCAGCAGGGCATAACTGTCTTTTTCCCAGACAGGCCCAGAGGCTAGCCAGCCAGCCGAGTTAGTTAGCTAGATACAGTGCGCGAATTAAGCGCGCACACACAACACAAACAAGCGACACACGCATATGAGACGTACACACACACACAGACACAACTGATTGGCTTAGAGAAACGGAAACACGTTACGAAGCACTGTGATGCGTGCGGGGGCGAGTTTGCGCTAGTTGTCGGTAATGGGAGCGGGGACGCAGCTGTAAGCTGAGTGATGGACTACCGCAACGAGATGCGAGCAAACACAAATCCACAATGATCAATAAGGTATTTGATCGGAATGCTCTATAGCAGTGTTTGGGTGTGTGTGTGTGATATTTGTAACAGGGGTGTCATGCACAATGTGGCCAATTGTCGATTACAAGAATCCGACAGATTCACAAGAAATAAAAATTAACAACAAAATATATGAAGATCGTCAAAAATAGGATCGTTTCTAAAATAAAGTTCGGAAATATGCGGATGGGAATAAACCTTTATTATTACAAATCAAGCACAGCAGCAATTGACTGAATTTAATTTATAGTAATATTAGAGCTAAAAACAAGCACAAATAGGTAAAAAAAAAAATGTTTCTAAAATTGTAAAAAAAAAAAACAAGTTTTTAATTTAAAAAAGGCTCATCTGCCTGATAAATGGCCAAGTCAGCAACACTGTTCACGTGTGTCGGATAAAGCCGAACTATCGTTGTCGATAGCTTTCGAGCCGCGTTATCGATATCGAAT
The DNA here is from genome assembly GCA_035042345.1 of Drosophila fungiperda. Classification (NCBI taxonomy): domain Eukaryota; kingdom Metazoa; phylum Arthropoda; class Insecta; order Diptera; family Drosophilidae; genus Drosophila; species Drosophila fungiperda. Next base: position 123,675 of record JAWNLM010000015.1, on the reverse strand, counting down.
TGGGCCGTACTGATTTACAATTAGGCAGAGTGTTAAATCAATTTTAATCACTTTTGGTATCAAACGCTGTTTGTACATGTTGCATTAACTTACACGATATACGCACATCACTATGAGATGCATTTCGAAAAACTGGCAACGCTTTGGCAGTTAGACAGGTGCGAGCGAGCGGAGCATAAATAATAACTTAAAATCGATCTTAAGCGCAAATGATTGCGTTCCGAAATTGTGCCGTGCTGGTGATATTAGCTTCAATATGCAGCTTCCTTTACGGCATTTTTCACATACACGTCGAGGTGGAGCCAAACGCCTGTCGCATGACATACATGTTTGGTCAACCGCAATTTTCCGTAAGTTGACACAAGATATTTGTCCAATTATCCTTCGAGTATAGATAAAAATGTTTTTATTGACAGCGGGTGCGATTTGATGCGAATAAACAGTTTCCCAATTATGGTCTGTACTACTACTATGAGGGTGTCCGTCAGCCACTTGATCCGCACAAGATGCGCATGACGGGCGCTCCTGTTATCTTTGTGCCGGGAAATGCCGGCTCCTACAAACAGGTGCGTTCGCTGGCCTCTGTCGCGTTGCGCAAGGCGCGAGATACTCCCGAGTCGACAATTCATCTGGACTACTATACCATTGACTATAATGAGGAGTTGTCGGCGCTCTATGGTGGCTATATGTATCAGCAGCGTTCGTTCCTGACGCATTGCATTCACACAATTCTGTCGCTGTACAAGCATCGAAGTCACATTGTACTCATTGGTCACTCCATGGGCGGCAAGCTGGCGCAGTCGGTGCTGACAGATGCCCAGATTGGTCATTACATCAATTCAATTATAAGCATATCGACGCCGCTCGATCAGCCAGTGCTCAATTTGGATTCTCATCTCAGCCAGTTCTATACCGAGACGGATGAGTTGCTTAGTCGCACACGAACCGCCACGCAGCCAACAAGCACGACGAATGTATGCCAAAGCGTCCATCAGAAGGCGCCCAGTGAGCAGCGGATTACTAACCGAGAACTATCGGCCAGTCTAGACAATGTGCTGCTTATCTCAACAGGCGGCGGCAATCGAGATTTGCTTGTTCCCGCCGGTTTGACCACATCGCAGTTTAACGATCTGCATGCGATGGTAAAATCTCAATTTGTTAATCTACTGTAAAATCTTTGCTCAACTATCAATCTATTTTCATGTCTTATTAGACCTCGGCCATTCCTGGTGTGAGTCTCAGCTGCGATCATTTGTCTGCCGTCTGGTGTCTTCAATTCATGCAGGTCATCAATCGCTTCCTCTTCAGTATTGCTCAGCAACGCGATGACTCCACCATCATCTTCAACAGCAACAAACAGCGCAATATGAATGCCGCCCTGTCGCATTTTGTGGTAAGCGAGCAAACAATAATATTTCAGTAGACGCATTAGAATTATGTAGACATTTTTATTTTATTTATTATACGCTGATTAAAAGAAAACAAAATATTGTTATAAACAAATCTTAAATTTCTATCGATTTAGAAACAACGAACTCGCCAGCAGAGCATTGTCAGCTTTCAAATGCACAGCAATTGGCATGAGGAACGTCACATGGTCATCAACAAATTGTTTACCAATGGCCTGAAGAGTCACTACCATGATCTGATTGGCATACATCGACCGGAACGTTTTAAGGTGCATACCTTCGGCTATCATCTTTTTTATTCATACCTTTTTGTTGTGACAACTTCATGTACAGAAACTTGCTATTGAGGCTTTAAACGTTGAGAGCGATGAGAATTGGCTATTTGGTTGCGAATCGCATAAGGACAACGAAACGGGCATAAACTTCTGGTGAGAAAGCTCGTACACATCCCTATACATGCTAACAAACCCTATTCATTTCGGATTGCAGCGACAAGGCGACACCGCTGACGCATCTTGTCCAGCGTTTGACTAATGGTGACAATGCACAACGCAGCGTTGTCCTGCTCGATTTGCACAATTTGCGGAACACGTATAGGCAGTGGACGCACGTCATGGTGCGACTACCTGCTGTCAGTCAACGCACTGGCTACAATCTGGACATTTACGATCCCAAGGATCGCATACTGGACATACGCATGCCGCGCTGGTACGCCTATGGACGCCGAACAATTGTAAATGAGACGCTGCAGGGCACTTTGCACTATCGTCTGCGCATCTCGGAACTAGTTGAACCCTATCAGAGTTTGCGCATTGTAATTGAGCCGTTCCAGTGTGTGCACCCCAATTACCGCATCACAGCCAAATTGTGTGTTCCGTGGGCCGCAGGCTTTGACCGATATCAGACACTTACGTACGTTGATTGGACCTTGGCTTTCATCGTAAATCGTTGCTAATTTGATTGCTCGTAATTGCAGTTCCCCGGTTCAAAAGCCAGGATTGTATATCAATGTGCCCACTCTGATGCCCAAGACCTATAATACCACATTGAATCCCGTCACGTTCGATTTGTATTTGGACCCCATTTGTCGTTATCGCATTAGGTAGGATTATTTTAATAACAGCATTAAGTTTTTGTAGTTTTAGAAAGTTGTATACTCTTTATTTTCCGAACGTTTCTAATTCATATATTCATTGAAACCATTTTGAAGCTTATCGGTTGGACAAGTTAATTATTTTTGTCACAGCGTTTTCATACATTACATATCCTTGTGAATGGAATTTGAAAATACCCATATTTTATTTACATTGCCTTAATGATGAGTTTTCTATACTTATCCATATGCACTGTTTTTATCTTACTCATTATCTCTCTGTCTCTCTAATCTGCTCATCTCGCTCTTAGTTATGAGTATTCATATGCAAACGCCCTGTCACGTTTGGTGCTGGAGTTTTACGGCTGGTTCCCGGCACATTTGGTTTGTGTGCTGTTTATTGTGCTCCGCAAACAGTTAGATAAGTTTCAGCCCGCTGGTAGCTTCAAGAGCCTTAAGCCCTACGTTGGTTACCTGCAGTATACATCGCTATTTGTTGTCACAGGTGGGTTATGCTAAATATCAAAATGGGTAAACCTATACAATTATCTCTTCTTCGCTTGTACAGGTTGTCGCTTGCTCAAGAAGCTAATATTAAACATGAAGGTATTTCCAACACCGGAGCCACTGGACTATAGCATCAATATTTCAATAATCATACAATGCACGGCCATTGGAGTGTCAATAGTTTCCGTCTTGGGCGTCTGGCTATCACTGACCTTGTACGGGAATGCATTTCATCGCTTGGCGCTGCGCCTAACACGGCTCTCCCCATCTGGTTCGAATATAATGATCTCGATAATGACACATCTGCCGATTACGTTAGGCATCTTGACTATTGCCATCGCTTTCGGGACCTGTAGTGGATTGGCGTTACTTTTGGCCTTTGTTTTTTACTTTCTGATGCTATCGAATGCCTATAAGGATTATCTGGAGGATTATCTGTGGCAAAAGGCAGCCAATCTTGTACATATTGCCACAGGCAAGGGTGGAACACAATCACCAAGAAATGATTCAAGAACCACCAATGCGGAAAATGAGTGTAATAGAGAGCTGGAGCGGAAGCAAGATCAGGAGCTGGAGACTAGTGATGATAGCGATGCCATCGAGAACGAAGCAACTGAAGATCAGCAGCAGCAACAACAGCACGATCAGCAGCAACGGGAACAGCAACAGCAGCTTGAATCGGGAGAGCAGGAAGTGTGCTGTGTGGGATTGCAGAACTTTCCATATCATATAACGCTTTTGCTAATGCTGCTCATCCTGCTGCTCCTAAGCGCTCCCACCAGCTTGGCCTGGCTGCGCAGTCGTCGGTGCGTGATGTGACTCCATGTTTAAATTTCAACTACCTTTAATTTTGCGTTTTGGTTCTTTGCAGACATGGAATTGTTCTGCCCGATCCGAGCTTACAACCCAGCATTGTGGTGCTGGGCTCATTAAGTCTGCTTCTTCAGCTCCGCGCTCCACAAAAATTGTAAGTGCCACATATTATTTAAAAAGCAATATTGGAAAATCGTGTTTCCCAATTGAAATGCAGCTTAAATTTTGGTTTTTTGTTTAAATGTACCATCAATCTAGAGACCAAAAATTGCTTGATTTTTGACAAAGTTGTGACCGTGGGAACATTTAACCCAAGACGTTTTCCTTACTTTGGTAGCTATATGTTATAGCAATAAAAACCGATTTATTTTCTGCCTACATATAAAAGACGAATATGTAGCGAGTTCCAAAAAGATAATTTTCATACGGAGAAACTTTTATACATAAATGAGGACTCGGCTAGTGAATCAATATAGGTTCGTAGACACCTCCTTCAATGCGTTATACACGACAAAGGGTGTTATAATATTCAAGGGAAGACATTTGTCATCATATACTGTAGTAGAAACAGTTAAAAAAAGAAAATTATTTAAAAACTGTATCAGTTGCTAGTTTTACTTATTAATTGCTGACGCTGTTTCTAATATTTTGAATAATTTTCCAATTTATCACTTGCAATATTTGTATCTTTAAAATGTGACAAATGTAATTTTTAACTTCTAAATTTCGTATGATTGTCAATATATTATGCATAATATATACTATATTTCCACTAACATCTGATAATATGAAAAAAAAAATTGTAGCTTATATTTTTTATTATAACTACCATATTTTGCAGGCGGTTCTATTGGGTGTTGTCTATCATATTGTATTTTTTGGCGGGCATTGTGCTGCTTTATTGCCAGGCGGCCATTTACCGTCTGAACTATGTGATTGCTGGCGCCTTTGTAATGCTGGCCGTTCATCAATGTCTGGCGAGGCTAATCCAAAAATGCAGCACTTACTCCTAAGAACTAAATAGCTGAAAAAAGAGAGAGGCAAACTTCGTTGCCATGCAGCTAATTTTAACTATAATTTGTATTATTCGTCTTTTTGATTTGTTATTTAGTGATTTCATGATTTTGTATGCCCAGCTTTGTATTATGTTTATTTTGTTTTATATTTTACCAAATATGTAAACTAGCTATAAATGCGTTAGTAACTTAACTACATGTCTGATGTAATAAGTATTTGGCTCTACAAATGACATGACATGTTTTTCTGCATGTGGTGCGGGAAGCCCATAATAATCTGGGCGTCGACACCATCGATCGATCGATCGTTCGATTGCAACATCTGTGACTAAAATGTTAACAAATCCATTTATATAAAATGCAAAAAAATTACACACAACAACACGAACGAGATTCGTTTGTGAGATTAATGCGAGTTGCGATTCAATAATTAGTAACTATTTTTAACAGAGAGCCTAAACAAAATTGTTGTTATAAACAATTCTAAAAAATATTAAATGCACAAATTGATGTCTAATTGTAAATTATTTAAATTGAAATGTCTAAATTAAATAAATCTCGTATGTGTGAAATCTTATCAAAAAATATTTAAATAAAAACTGAACATTAGAAGTCAAGCAAAATGCTATCGAAAATATTAAAATGTTTATTTTTTCTCAATTTATATTCTTTAGCTCAGAATGCATTTGAGCTCTCAGATAAAATTTAAGTTGTGGTAGGGAAATGCAAGTTGAGTTTATTAACTAAATATAAGCATAACTAATGAATGCTTTTGAAGACCATTGATGATAGGTCAAAATGCTGTTGTATAGTGTAAAATGCGATAAATCCCAATCAAATTTAAATGGTGAATCGGTGACATACTACTTTTTATGTGTCGATTTGTCAACGTGTCGTCCTCAGGCAAATGACAGGTGGGCTGTTCAAGTGACAGGCCCATCAATGGAGCTGGAACAAGTACAGGCACTTATATTGATAGTCGATTTCAAACTGGAATTGGTCCCCTAGCACGGGAACCGCCATGAAACATTGGTACATTGGAGTGGTACAACAGGCATAACAACGTCGATCAAATGCATTGGATGTGTAAATCAGGCAACAGTGTAAAAAATGATCCAATTAAGGTCGATTAGTTTAAGATGGCGCACAAAATTGTAGAATGTGTGTTGAAATTTAGCGAGTAGTCCCATAAATTATATATGAAAGATTTATGTGTGTGTTTAGCGCGACTTGAATTTCTGCATGCAAACTGGTTGCATTAATGTGCTCCTGGTAATTTGTTGATTGATCCGCTGTGGTCACTTTGCAGGCAGTTATGGAGTGCGAATTTGGTAACTAGTGTATTCAGCGGCATTTTAGATATGATAATTACTAATTACTGTAGCTAGAGATTTGCTCACTTTGAGCCTGAAGGCGACGAATTGCAAACCAACTAATGGTGCAAGCCAAAAGCAAAATGACGAAACAATTTTAATTAGGGTCATAACTAAGCCGACTTCTGTTTAATCTAAAATCTGCAGATAATTTTTTTTAGTTATTTTCACCATCGCTGAGTAAAACAACATAATTATCAGATTAATAAATTCTAAATAAGAGATTCAGGTAGATGGGAGAAAGAGAGAGAGACAAAGACGTGTTGATCATATATAGATGTTACTATTTTGTAAATTGTTTATGAATGCGACAAAAAGGATCTAAGGATTTGCATTATCTATAAGAAAATTGCTTGAATATATATATATATATATATATATGTTAATATATAAATGCTGTGCAGTACCAAAAGGAATTGTGAATCTATATGGGTAAAAATGCTTATGGTGCGGTTTTCTTTTGTATATATATCTTTAGTATTAACTTTTATTTATATATTGCAACAAGGTTAACAAAAAAAAAAAAACAAAACAGATTTATAAAATCATGTCATCTTGTTAAACATTAAGCTATTTACAGTTATCACTTAGATGCCACATATATAAGGCAGATAAGCACGATTATATAGTTGTTTATATAGAAGTCCGTAGTCGACATATATATGGGTTATTTTCACTGCCAATTGCTGGGCACAAATTGAACCGGATTGCCAAGGAAAGGCGGCGGCGGCAGGACATCAATGCTGTGTGCGAAATAAAATTAAATACGATGAGAGGACAGAGACGGGGCATTGTTATACGTGTACACTCACCTCATTGGCTGACCGGTCTCCGAGCCGATGGTGCGGTAGACACGTGGTCGAGGCGCTACATAGTTGGCGGATGCAAAACTCCTCGGATTGGCAACGGGAAAGCGAATGTTGGTGTTGACGCGACGCTGAACGGGGCGTCCTAAACGTGACTGGGCAGCGGCAGCACCAGCAGCAGCCGTTCCAGGACCAACAGCAGCCGCTCCTGCTCCTGCTGCGGCTCCTCCACCTATTGCACCGCCGAAACCGAAGGCGCCCAGACCAGCGCCGGGCACAGGAATCGGAGCGGTATACATTGCCGACAGTTGAATGGGCACAAAGGCGGGTAGCGAGACAGTCAAGGGAACAGCGGGTCCTGGGCCGGCAGGTACCTCAGGCGCTGGTGCTGGCTCTGGTGCCTCCGGCTCTGGTGCGGGTGCCTCTGGCTCTGGCTCTGGTTCTGGCTCGGGCTCCGGCGCTGGCGCTGGCGTTGGCTTTGCCTCCACTGCCTTCCAGGCGGCTAGCAGTGAGAGAACCTCATCTCTGGTTATGTGATTTGAATGCGATGGCGGCAACTCAATGCTGGGACCATTCCACCCACTGCTCCAGCCACTGCTAATTGGGGGTGGACCGTACAGACCACGTGGTCCCCGGCCATGGCTGTGGCCAGGAAACAAAAACTGTGCGCTGGCCAAAGTCAGACAGCTGACCATCAGGATCAGCGATAGACAAGGATTCTTGGATGCGAACATTGTTGTCGTTGCCGTTGCTGCTTGCTTGTGTCTTTGTCTGCTAGTTGTACCGTTTGATTCACTTGGATGAGCGTTGATTGTCTGCGCGTTAGTGGACTAAAAGCCGTCTTATATATGCCGCAGTCTCTGGTTCAGCTTCAACTGCAACTGCAACGGCAACAGCAACTGCAAATTTCGAATTGGGTTAGACCGGCCGGAAGCAACGACGACGACAACGACAACACCGCAGGCCTGGTCCAATTGGCATTGGCATTTGGTCAACTGGTTCAAATTCGCTGGCCGCGCATTTTCGCATGATTAGGAAACCAAATGCAACATTCAACAGAGGCACATTCACATGCACATGCACATGCACATTTGCACCATTTAAGGCCGCATTGCATCACAATCAGACGAGCCGAACTGGTTCATTCCAAATCTTCAATCCCAGCCCCAACCACAGCTCAGCCACAGCTCCAGCTCCCCAGCTCAAATTGTAGTGACAGCTTCAGCTGTAGACAGACGACATGTTCCTGTAGCGCAGTGTAGGCAGGCTATTTATTGACCAATATCGAAAACATATATATATATGTATACATTATGTATATTTATATACTCTATTTATTTATTATCTTCATTATATATATATTCATATATATTCAAACAATAAATTAATTCAATAGATATATATATATATATATATATATATTACTAGTTGTAATGGACACTTTGGGTAGATATGCAATAGCATTTGCAGTAGTTGGTGAAGGCAGTCGCAAAACTTGGTATCCTCGTAAAACTGGATGAGCACCAACTCATAAGTAACAATGCTGCCAGCCATATGCACACAGAAAAGAAGGAAAAAACTAAACCAAACAAAACAAAACGAACACATTTTCAATTAATGTCATCATTCAGCTGTTGACCGGTTGCCACAAAATTGAATTGCGTTGCAAGTTGCAATCGTACACACTGGCGGAATGAGCTTCCTGGTGACGCTGGAAATACCGAGGCCGCTGAGTGCAACAGTATCGTTGGACAGCTCGCTAAGTAGACGTGACACCTCCGACCGATCGTGCACTCGAGAGCTGGACAGGAGAGTCCCAGCCGAGCGAGCGATCAGAGAGAGCGGCAGAGAGAGAGAGTGAGTTAGATCATATAAAATATAATTTTGAATGTCACCACAAAAGGTGTATTGATAAACGGATACTCTCAATCTCAAAATAAGAATTATCATCGGGAAATTAAAAACATTTTAGTTGGTTATGAAAATAAATAAGAACAATCTATGATGAGTAAATATATTCTTTCTTTTTCAGTTTCTAGTTGAATCAATTTTTGTCATGCCACTCAACTGAGCGAGAGCTCGAACGCAGGGAATCCTTTTGCTCAGACGCATCTGAGCTGACCACTGCCGGGCCGGCAGCAGGAAGCAATACAATCCACACAAAATGCTCGCACAAAACACAATTGACTCTGTGGCAAAAAAAAGAGGTAATAATAATGATTATTACAGGATGCCATTATAAATGTTAGTAGTTCAATTATCTACCCACACTGCGTACATCGAGCAAATTATGCCTCAGCAAATTGTGGTATAACAGCATATGCACTATGGTGCAACAAATATAGTTTGCGGCTAGCAGTTACCCCTGCTGAAACACAATTCTTCAGAGCAGGCTGCCTGAATCCCGCCCACGGGCATTAAATTAAAGCATTGAAACAACGACATCAATATGTGGCACTAATACCGTTGGCTATTTCAGTTTTAAAATATTATGTTTTGTTTTTTTGCGAAGCATATTCAATTAATAGTGGAGGTATATGTAGAGATCAACGCACAGGCTGAATTTAACTAGTCCCATGATTTGGGGGCATGCGGGTGAGTCTGCAGCGAGTTGCATTTGTGCCATTAAGATTTTGCCATGCTAGTGCAGCTGGTGCCTCATGTGGCGACAATGCTGATGCATTGACAACATGCACAAGTCTGCTTGTCAGCTGCTGTCAATCCTGGATTTTATTTTCAAATCATAACAGGCAACACTTCTTCCCTTGTTGATTATTATCACTGCAAATGTCATCAAACAACTTAGTCCCTAACGAGCATTTAATCGCGACGAATATTCGGTGGTAAGCCAGAAGGCTGCAGGACCGGTTTTGGTGATATTCAAAGAGCTGTTTTTTAATCGGACATTTTGTACTTCAAATTACATAGAGTTTTTTTTAAAGAAGCGCTTGTCTTAATTAAAATCGACATACTTTATTTTGTTTCGTTAATATGAGACATGTAGCTTGGATTTTCTTTTTTGTAATCGAAAAAAGGATATTGCCACGAACGTGATTTGTGCCACATTTAAATTCAATAATTAATTTAAGAATAATTATTTAAAACGCTCATAGAGAGTAGAAGTAACCCGTATCCGATTTGCAATCGGTTATTAAGCACATATTATATTTAAATGTTGTTTACGAAATTACGGATTTATCGTATAGCATTTAAATGGTAAGTTGAAAGAAACTTTTTTGCTTACCACATTCTCCTTAAAAAAAATTCATTCAAAATGAAATTTATCGGCATCGGATGGATATGAAAACTTCTTCGTACCTAAGAAAACCGATCTCCCTAATAGCGAAATTGTTTTAAATTATACCCTGAACAATTAAAAATGGGTAAAAAGGGTATAATTTTTTTTGTGGAAACGTATGTAACAGGTATCTCCGTCCCCATAAAATAAATAAATTCTTGATCATGATCAACGGCCGAGTCGATATAGCTATGTCCGTCTGTCAAGCTGTCGGAATGAACACCTGGATTTCAGAAACGTTAAGTATCTAAAATTTAAAGTATATCCGGCGAAGATGAAGTTTGTTTTATTTTATTGATATTAATCTAATATAAATACATTTCCAATAAACACATAATATTCATATGCATATTTTTGATTGATCAAGATCGGATAAGAAACACCCAAGCTACAGTCGAATATATATTCGATTGAGTGTATGTAAAATGCACTTGCAGACCTGCTCACATTTGGGTGCAAAACTTTTAATAGAGAAATTTGCCAACAAAAAAACCGAATAAAACCGAACTGTATATCGTAGTCGAGCTAACCAGGCTACAGAATTCTTACTTTTTTGTGTGCTGCAAATGTTTTCTAATTAAATAAGGCAGAACAACTTTTAACAAATGAGTGGATTCTAAATCAAATCAAATGAAATCACAATTGTCAAACTGTGTTTTTGATTTGATTAAATTATCATGTCCATATAATATATAGATATAAATAATTAGATAGGATAATATGTAGTGCATGTCAGATGTTACTGTAATAGTGTTACAGCAAAATTAAAAAGTTGTAGTTGGTCGTATAATGATTATTGTTTGGATTCCGGGTTTCACTTTTTGAAAATCTTGATGTTGTCGCATATATAATGTTGAATAGTCAATTGAGATCTCGAGGCGGATGTTAGTTGGCTTAAATACCAAAAAAAATTAAACTAAAGTAAACAGATGAGAGCCGACTGGTTACATCGTGTTTTAAATGGCGGCGATTAGTGAAACGTGTTTTAATCTCAACACACGTAAATTCATAAATTTTATTTGTAAATAAAGAGTTTGGCATTTAAGCTTTTAAATTTTAAATAACGAAATTAATTAACAAATATAATAAAACGTAAACCAAAAAAAGAAAAGTAGATTGTGAAAATAGATCATTTTCACAATTATTTTTCGACATAATTTTGATGAAAGGAATGTTAAATTGGATTGGGTAATAGGCAGTCGGTTTTGGATCACACACTTCGTCAAATGGTTTTGATCCAGATTTCGCAAAATGAGAACTTGTTTTCATTGCAGGATGATGTGGAGGAGAAATCAGGTTGTTGCATGGTTTTACATCATTGATACGTTTATAGCATTGTAATAAAAAATGTAATCACATTTCGCTTAAAATATCAAAATATACACAATATACATTTACTAATGCATTATAATATATTTGCAACAAGTTGACTTCAGTTTCCACTCACATTTTCGTTTCAGCTTGACTTTATCTGTAGGCTGTCTAATTAATTAGATTTGTTTGTATCATTTGCATAGAGTTAATTGTTGTTGGCTGTTAATAATTGCCATTATCAGCTTACTCAAAATGGCACTAAATAATACCATTTATGAAACGACTGGTCACCTCTTAGTTATCGATCCCACACTTGTCAGTCGAGAGCAACAGCGGCTTAACATTAACATAACTCGGACATCATTTGTTGTTGTTTCGTCGCTAGTTTCGGACGCATATTCTTCTTTTATGCACTAAATTTCAAAGATTCGTTAGTTTTTCTTGCCAAAGAGCTGCCAGTGCAAGCAACCGTTATTTATTTTATTTTTTAAGCCAACACTTGCCACAAACAAGAGTCATTCCTTAAAATACAATGTCAGATCAAAATTTCCAATATATTTCAAATAACATTTGAAATAATTGTTTTTTTTTTTGTTTTGTGATTTAAGCTGTGAATGTGAAAATGTGAAACAAAGATGTGTTTGCGTACATCATACAAAAATGCAATTACAATACAATAATATGTATCGTGGCGCGTTCTAAAAATCCTGTCAACTAATTTCACAGCTGCCTCCTAACAAAAAGTAGCAGCAACAATAACAACAAAAACATCAGCGGGTAAGCGTAACTTGACAAGTTACTAATATGTAATAGCTACTGTTATGGCTTTGCATGAATATGTATGTTTGTGTTTCATATGTTACTTTATTATGAGTTTCTTTGCGTACGTGTGTGTGTGCTTATGTGGCTTCGAAATATAATTTGAAACATTGCGCATGCAGTCATAGTGGTTGTTGTTTTTGATTCTGCCATGAAAAGAACAAACGTATGCTTGCCTTCTGCATTACAAAAAGATTCGTATGCACTTTTCTACCCTCTCTCTCTTTTGCTCTCTGGCAGATCAGCAGCAGCCGCGCTCATACGCACGCAGAGAGAAACCACTTTATTCGTGCTCAACCAAAATGAATTCACATTCATCTGTTTCACATAATTGTTGCTTTTTTTATTTTCCCCCAAATTTTCTTGCTTATTTACTTTGGTTTCTTTGTGTGCAGGCTGCTGAAAGTGAGTTGCATAGCCTGCAGCTTGTGTCTGTTTTATCCAAACAAATAAACAGAGCAGCTAATGATGATTCATCCGCGACAACAGCAACAAATGCAAGCTTGACTTATGCTCAATATGAAAAAACCCAATATTCATACAATTACCTGTTCCGGCCTGAATTGCATATGCATAATAATTTAATAATTAGAATATTAATACAGTATTCGCTCCCAAAGTGTGAGTGCTTTTCAAAATTTTAATTGTAAATTCATCCAACAACAAAGCAACATCATAGAAAATGTGCTAATTTTTTGTTGTTTTTGTGAATGTTTTACGAAATATCAATTCTTGAAAGAGATGTTGAATAAAAATTCAAGGCTTGATTACCATTATCAAGCGTCCACTGTAATAATTATAATAATGTTAAATATATATTAATAATAAGCTAATCGCCGAAGTGCATCTGCAGCTACATTTGTATACAGCAGCGATTCGGATTTAAGTTTCGATTACTTAACAAAAGTTTCCGTTTTGTTTGGAATACAACAAATAAAATAAACAAAAAGCAAAGCAAAGGATAAGACCCACAATGTTTGACAGAACTTTATGATTTAAAGCTTAATCAGTTTTGCTTTGATCGCTGGCTCAAGTCTCAAGTCATTGCGGGCTTTAATTTTAATACAAGAATCAATTGAGCTGAGATAAGACAACCCGATAAACACAAAATCGATGTCAACAGAAAATGTTTGGACCATGGGTGGTTCCAAATATAGTACATGAACTTCATTGAACTTTGGTGCAGTGATCCAAAGAAAACCTTTGAAGCATAAGATATTATCGTAAATATTGTAAGCCATCTGGTTTTTATAGATTGCCGCTGATTTTGTTTGTCGCGAATAATCCATCATTATAAGAATCTTCTGTACCCAGCATCATAGTTAAAGCTTTGCTTATAAACTAGTTCATGCTAGGCAGAGAGCACAAATATACTCATCTGGCAATATCTGATATCGCGCTTACAAACTGAGCAACCCTCGATGCGTAAGAGTCAAGAGTTTTGCTCCAGCACAATCCTGACCCTTTCTGTTGTAATGTTCTTATGCTCAATATATATATATATATAATTATATTTTATATATATATATATATATATATATATATATATGTATATCGAGCATAAATGTGCCACCTTATCTCTAATATGACTGGCCCAATATTTTTAAAATGGGGGAATAAATTGTTGTGGGAGGGGGGAGAAGACGCACTCATTTTGTGCACATTCAGATTGAAATTATGGTATCATACCCAAACCAATTTAAAATAAAACATCAGTAAATGAATAATTGACTGTTTGATACCCTATACATACATCGTAAGTAGTAGTCTAGGAGAGCAGATATTTTTACTTTGTAATTAAAATATAATATATACATATGTAACTATACTTAAGTGATATCTGTTGTAACTAGCAATTACAATCATTGATGTCTATTGAATGAAATACATGTTTTTATGTTATGGATAAGACTTTGTCTTTGGTTATATAGGGTATTAAAAAGAAAGACAACAATAAGAAGAAGAGCAAAAACACACACGCAAATAACAAAAACACAACGCACATGTTGATCATGCATGAAAGCGGGCCGCTCATTTACCCCCAAGAATTCAAACAGAGCCCAAAAAAAAAAATCTCGCTGATGGAAGCCGAAAGAGAGAAAGAGGAGTGTGGTGGGGGAAGCAGCGGCAGCCCCTTCATTTGAAGAACGATCCACACAGTGGTGCTGCTTGATAGGGTTTGTTGTTTGCTCTGCTTGGTGGTGGTGGTGGTGTTTAATAGTTGATGGTGGGAAAAGCCACCGGAAATCGTTGTTAAATGCGTAACAAGGCGCTTTTTAATTCAGGCGATCCAAATATAAATAAAGAGCATGAAGCATATTAAATAAATAAAATTGTGTGGCATGCAAAACAGTTGAAACGCTGTCAGATCGACCGACCTGCCAGTTAGCTATCTTGTTATCTTTCAGCTGCACAAAAACGTACAACACAATAACAACAACAACTACAAATAGTGTCAAACATGGAAAGAAAAAATACAAACAAACTAAAAATCAGAGCTTAATTGAAAATTTCAGTTTTCATTACTCTACTTTTTGTCGTTCATTGTGCTTGCTACCACATTTCGTTACTGAGTCTCGCGTCGCAAAGTTCAGTTACTTCGGTTCTTGCAACATGTGTTAGACCAAGAGCTACAAAAAAAAAAAAAAAAACAATTTGATGCTACATTGGTTTTTCTTTTTTATTTTGTAAAAGGTATAATTGTTATTAGTTTTAACTAAATATCGATTATTTATTATTCATGTTTATAAGTTGTGTTTACGTTGTTTTGCATTTTGTTGTATTTTCTGATATTTTTTCTTATTTTCATTTTCGATCAAACTTTTAAAGCGCTTTTTCATTTTAAAGTGTTTCTTATAAATCATTGATTCATTATAGAATCTGATGGCTTTATCAGATTTCAATATGAAATCAAGTGCTTTTTTATTTATTGAATGATTATCTGTTGCTAATTTGAATCATAATCGTTGTAAAGGATCTGAATTATCTCATAACATACACACTTATGTTTCTTTTGTTTCCTCCGCATGCGTTGATCAATTTTTACTGCTTGTCAGTTGTTCTTTTCTTTTTTTTGGAAAACAATTTGAATTGGTCATAAAAATACATACGAGAAGAGCCATTAAAATGAGCGTATGTGCAGCTGATAGCGCTTATATGTTGCATGATTTCACAAACAAATTTGAACGCACAACGAAAATGTTTTCAATGATAGCAATTTACGAAACGCAACAAAACGAGTGCATTAAAAAAGTCAAGAAACGTTTTGTGTTTCCTGAAGGAGCAAATTAAATGCTCTGTAATAATATATTATACGGGGCCTTATAGTTTTGTCATTCATGATTGAATGAAAGAATGCTTGCAAAGCATTATTATTCATTTAGAATTATTTCCGAATTATAACTGGCTATCCTTAAACCAATGTACGACTTAACGTTATTTAAATATATGTTGACTGCATTTTAATGAATCATTTGAATAGTTTGTAACTTTTATTCATTATTATTTGCCCCAAATATAGCATGGATGTCCCAACACAGTCTATTTATCCGCATTCCGCAACGCTTTTCGCTGCCATCAGTGCCTGTGTTTTTGTGATCGTCGGCGTGTTTGGTAAGTAGAATTATATATATATATATATTTATATACAGATGTAACCAAAGTATTCGTATAATTGCAGGCAATCTGATAACATTGCTGGCGTTGTTAAAGAGCCCAACGATACGCGAGCATGCAACAACTGCCTTTGTTATATCCCTGAGCATATCGGATTTATTATTTTGCTCCTTCAGCCTGCCACTGACAGCTGTGCGTTTCTTTCAGGAGGTACTTGAAATTGCGTGTAAACTTTATGCATAACTTGTTCACATTTTTCATTTTACTATTCCCAATTTTTCATTTCACAGAGCTGGACATTTGGCAGCACTTTATGTAAGATATTTCCTGTTATCTTTTATGGCAATGTCGCCGTCTCACTGCTTAGCATGGTGGGCATTACACTAAATAGGTAGGATTTGTAACAGAAGCCAAGTCAACTACCATTAAGAAATTACAAATATATGTGTTATATTTTCAGATATATACTCATTGCCTGTCATAGCCGATACTCACAGATCTATAAGCCCAAGTTGATAACACTTCAGCTGGTGTTCGTTTGGGCTGTATCCTTTCTACTGCTGGTAAGCAGTGCTGTGCACAATGCACACACACAGATCTTTTTCAAAGTTGAATTATAATATATGTTTATTTTCTTTTCTCGTAGCTGCCACCTATTTTGGGTATATGGGGTGAGATGGGTCTGGACGAGGCGACCTTCTCGTGCACGATACTCAAAAAGGGGGGCAAATCGATTAAGAAGACGCTCTTCCTGATTGGATTTCTGTTGCCCTGTCTGGTTATCATCATATCGTATTCCTGTATTTATATAACCGTGCTTCATCAGAAGAAAAAGATACGCAGTCATGATAATTTTCAAATTGGCGCCGCCGGTGCTCCTAAAACAGCCTCAGCATCTGGTTCCTATGTGACGACGACGAGTACGCGAAAGGCGCGCGAGGATAATCGCTTGACGGTGATGATGGTCACTATATTTTTGTGTTTCCTCATCTCTTTCCTGCCGCTAATGCTGGCCAATGTTGTCGATGATGAGCGCAACACCTCCTATCCCTGGCTGCACATCATTGCCTCAGTGATGGCCTGGGCCTCCAGCGTCATCAATCCGATTATCTATGCGGCCAGCAATCGCAACTACAGGTGCGACCATAGCGTTGTGAAAGATTAATTTATGCTGATTTATCTAAACTAAAAATTTTTCTTCACGTTATAGAGTTGCCTATTACAAGATATTCGCACTGCTGAAGTTCTGGGGACAGCCGCTGTCACCGATGCCGAGTAGAAACTATCACCAAAGCAAAAACTCAAAGGAATTATCGGGCGTCATTCGCAGCACGCCATTGTTTCATGCTGTTCAGAAGAATAATATTAACCAAAAGTGCCAAACATATTCAGTATGAGTCTTTTGTATTCGAATTTGCAATACACGACAATTAACTACTTATTTATATAATATACACATATACAATATTTTTGTATGTATATATTTATATATATATATATGGTATATATAAAATTTTCTTAATTTATATATATTAATTACTATATTTGAGAGTGCATAAGTGAAACAAATTAAAGAAATATATTATAATATATTTAATGCAGAGCTGTTGTATTTAGCGTGCAATGCTGTCGCAATGACATCGTACGTCTTCTTAATTAAATCGACAAGCTGAAGCTTGGTCTCGGACATTTAGCGTTCCCGTTTAATGTTGGGCAGGAGCTCGAAATTTTCTTTGTAGCGACCCTGGACCAGACGATATCGTCCTCGATATCTCCTTGCGCAGCTACTTCTTTGCAAAGCTATTCTGCTGCAGCTTAAAGCACTCCTTATTGTTCTAAAACTTGATGCGACAAATTTGCATCGAATCAGGGAATAGCTTGCCTAATTAAGGTAGAAAACTCGTAAAACCAACGATTTTTGTGTTTTATTTTTGGATTTTCATGATTTTTGGCTCCATTTTTTCATTTATCCAGGTGAGCACCTCGTGGCACGAGAACATCTTCGACAATACATTCCTTAAATTCATATAAATGGGATTCATTTATTCTTTTATCT
Source organism: Drosophila fungiperda (assembly GCA_035042345.1). Lineage (NCBI taxonomy): Eukaryota > Metazoa > Arthropoda > Insecta > Diptera > Drosophilidae > Drosophila > Drosophila fungiperda. The sequence continues at coordinate 105,556 of JAWNLM010000015.1, read as the reverse complement.
TTTATATCTATAGATTTACTTAGTTATTAAGACTTGGGTGCAGTTGTTTCAAGTTTTTACTGAACGTACAGAACCTACTATTAAAAATATATATATTTGGTTGTAGCCACAGGTTTTGTTTCATCAAATCACAGGTCGCCAGTTTGCGTATTGTTTAAAAAAATAAAAAAAATAAACACTTCTCTGTAGTGAAATAGGGAATGACAGCTTATTACCGAATGAATACAAATCATTTCATAGTAATACGCCTGTATTAAGAGTTGTATGCAAGAGCTTCTAAGTGAAGCACAAACTTGCCTTAGCGATAGTTTCTGCAACAAAAGCTGTGCGAGCCTGTAAAGCAAACAAAAATGTTACTGCTAACGAAAAATTTCTGCACAGAAAAGTGATTACTTACGCTTACGAAAAGCTATACGGTTTTAGTATGGATTTAATCCGTTTACCGTTTACACCGTTTACAATGTATTTATTACGAATCTAAATCTCCTGCAGGATGTTTATTTCTTTCTACTCTTCTCTTAAGTGCGTGATTTTGCCTGACAACAGAATGCTAAATGCTAAACTGTTTAAAGAGAGCACACTTTCACGCACACACACACACAAACGCACACGTCTTTTATATAAAAAAAAAAATACACACAATATTCAAATCACATCTAAAAAAAATGGTTTTATTCTTATTCCTTTCGCATTGGTAATTGCTAGCGCACACTAACAGGAATTAGATAGTAACAAGAACACTGCATTTTTTTTTTGTGTTTTATGCCTTGACGGCGAATTTACGCTGCGGGAAGATGGAACGCTTTCGGATCTCCTTCAGCGTCTTGCGGTTGGCGTCGCGCGAAGAGAGAGCCTTACGCATGGAGCGGGTCTTCTTCTTGCGCAGATCCAGTGGCTTGTACTTCTTGTTCTTGAACACCTTGCGCAGATTCTCCTTTTGCTTCTGGTGCATCACAATGTAGACGCGTGCGATGGCCTTGCGTACAACGCGACTGTCCAATTAAAATATAAATAAACAATCAAATTATTCCCATGTTGTTGTTTTTCGTTTGCCGAGCAAAACTTACATTTTGGAGAGCTTGGATGGAGGTCCGCCGGTGACTTTGGCCACACGCAAATTGAGCAGCTCATTCTTGAGCTCATCCAATTGCTTGGTGAGCTCCTTTTTGTCCTTGGTTCTCAATTCGGAGCACTTGATTTTACCCTGTGCATATAATACAGAACAATATTATTAGTAATTCGTTTGGTAAACATACAAAATAATAATTCACACACTAAATATGCACAAGTTGTATGGTGTTTTATACATTTTCTAGTTATTTTAGCTACGGATGTGCTTTAATTTTTTCGAATTAAAATTCGTAGAGATTTATGCACGAACCATTTTTCTCGCTGGTCACGTCAAAAAAGAAAGAACTAGGGCTGAGTGCAACAGAACGAGGGCTGCTTCAACGCAAACAAAAGCCGATTTTTTGACATTTGACAGTAGATTAGTCATGTTTTACAACACTACTACGGTTGCTCAGAACTGCACTGCCACATTTTAATATTGCAATTGTGGAGAAATATTGATAAATGTGACAGGGTGGCAACATCAGCATATCTAACCCAGAGCCCCCTCAAAGCTTAGTCAAATCCGCAATTTGTTTAAAGCTAGGCGTGTATATAAACAAATTGTAAATAAAAATTTAAGTCGCAACAAATAAATATATAGCAGACAGCAAATGGCTGACAGAGCAATAAAGCTTCTCATAATAGGAGAAAGTGGCGTTGGCAAATCCAGGCAAGCAACTAGCTAAATTCCAAATTTATTCTATTTTTATTGCGTATGTACACACACAAGCACAAACTCACGCACACGCAAATATGTCAAATCAGGCGAATAAGACTAATAAACGGAGAATGGCTCTATAATAACTGACTGAGTCATTTGTGAGCTTTGTCTTGTTTATTTTGCATATGATCGTAAGCATTTTTGTTTCTTTCATTTTGCAGTCTGATTCGTCGATTCGTTGAGAATAAATTCGATGACAATCATGACGTCACAATTGGCATGGACTTTAAGAGCGCCGTGATGGATGTGGATGGCATCGACTACAAGGTGGCACTGTGGGACACAGCTGGCGCCGAACGGTTTAGAAGCTTGACGCCCAGTTTCTATCGCAAGGCGCAGGGCGCTATTCTCGTCTACGACATCACCAGTCGCGAGTCTCTCGTCAAACTGGAGGCTTGGCTCGCCGAACTGGACAGTTATAGCGACAATCCAAACATTGCCATCATTGTCGTTGGCAACAAAATCGATCGTGATCGTGTTGTGGATCGTGAGGAGGGCCGCAAATTGGCACGCAAACATCGAGCTCTCTTCATCGAGACATCGGCCAAATGCGATCAGTTTGTCAGCGATGTGTTCAAGGATATTGTCGAAAAGGTGCCCAATTTTTTAATAGTACTCTTATTGTAAGTTGTCTAAAATATTTTGTTTTAATTTTTTAGATTGTTTCGTCGGAATATTTAAGCATCGGAAATTCCTCCGACGCGCTGATTTTAGATAATGAGCAAGACATCGATTCAAGTCCTTCGACTTGTTATTGTTGAGCGTTCTTTCAAATTACTAATTTTATGTAAAATGCCTAGTGTATATTTATTTAAAACAAAAAACAAACCGATTCGATTGTAAATATATAATTATCCCATTCAAATTTGACAATTACAGTTTACCCTCGCTGTTAAAGATTGCTAAATATTTGAAGCTTGTGACGCGATCCTTTTACTCTCGCTCTCTGGATTTGTTGTACTTCTATTAATATCATAGTTCTACATTTTGTTCCGTTTTTATTTATTATTTATTTATATGAAGGCATTTCTGCATTCAAGTCAAGAACTTCACTTAATTTAATGTGAAAAAAAAAACTAGATATACATTCATTGTACATTGTTTACCGAAAAGTAGAGAAAGGAATATAAGTAACGATAAATGACAAATGAGAAGAATCGATTGTAGATAGAAATATACAAGGAGCACGATTGTTGTTATTCATTTTATCGTTTTGGTTGGTGTTTTCCTTTTTTGTTGTTACATTTTGTTCCGTGTGTTTGGTGTGTTGTGTTGTGAGAGTGTATTTACATTATAGATGAATTTGCTTGTTTGATGCAATTGATCGCTATCGCTACCGAAATCATTGACGCTGTGAAGAAATAGCAATTCCTGCCGTACGCCCTCCTTTTATGTACAGATTATATATTCATAGTGTGGTTGAATTTATCTTTTTTTTTTCTTTTTTAGGGTTTGAATAGTGTCTAGGCAAATTACAAATGTTACTTAAACTTAAAGCAATGTCTCTCTGCTGTTTTGGTCACTATTTGCCATCGATGCCACTCTTTTTAGCATCCAATTCGTAGATCAGCAACCGCCACATTTTTACAACAAACACCTCAGCCTCCTCATCCAGCACCTGAGAGTAAGAGAGATTTAGTTATCGATATATTTATAGAGGTGAATTTGATTTGGTTTGTATTTAATTACCATTTGGACATCGTCCAGTATGCTTTGAGGCGGACTGCCGGCCAATACTTTGGAGCATATGAAGTCGACTAACGTCGGCTCCGGCTCACCAATATATTCAATGATCTTCTTGTTGATCCACGGACGGATTTTGCGTTCCATTAGACTGCTGTCGACCTCGTTGCGATCGAGTTTATAATTGAAGAGGTCCTCCTTCTGTGTGGGTATCCGGTCAATGATGCTCTTAATGTGGCGCCGTTTCTCATCCTGCACCTTAGCACCATTCTCATCTTTTTTGGTGTTTGTTGTTGCTGTGCCAGCGGTGCCACCTGTGCCATTGCCGCTCCCCGCAGATGCTGATGCAGTCTCGTTTTTAGTGTGCTTGTTGTTGCCGCTGCCACCGCCGCCGCCATGCTTGCCAGCATTTTGTCCGCTCGCTTTAACACTGGCACTTCCGGCAGAAGTGGCGGAGGCTGAACCAGTTCCGGCACCAGCCGCACCACTGGCATTGGCTATCTTTTGGCTAACGGCGGCGGCAGCAGCTGTCGCCGCTGATACAGCAGAACTTTGTCGCTCCGCAGCCGTTTGTGGTGCACTAACGGTTGTTGTGCTATTGCTCAAATTGTCATCGTAATCTACAATAAAAAAAAATCACACAAATCCGCAACATTATTTAAAGTTCTCTTAACACACAGAGCGCGAGAGAGAGAGTGTTGACATATTTGAAAAATTAATTTGCCGTTTTAGGCGACTTGAGAGCGCTGGGAGCAACTGAAAGTAACCGTCTACATTTATTGGCTTGAACATCTATTTAACACAATACACATTTGACAATTTCTAAAAAAAAATTTGCAGCTGATGCAAAGGATTATCAAAGAAAGGCAACATTTTAAAGTTGACTTTTACGCTTGGATTTGGCAAAGAGCGCTCTGCGTGCTAAGAGCTATGAAAGTGTAAAATAGGAATTAAATATCGTAACGAAGAAATTGTAATTGGTTGCTATCCGGTTCTAAGCAAAGCGCTCAGGAATTGTAAATGATGTGTACTAGTGTAATCTTAATCTCTACCTCTCTCTCTCTCTTTTGATATCCATCTCTGTCTCTCTCTCTCTCTCTCTTTCTCTCTACTGTACAGTACTCACCCAAGGGAACCAATTTACGCTTCTTGGGATTAATGGTGTCGTCGTTGTCATCGTCGTTGACAAACACGCCCGTCGTTTCGATCATTTTCTTCTTGAGATTGTTGCCTAGCGTGAGCGAGATGACCGGCATGCTTACTGCGGACGCAGCAGCCGCCGACGCAGAGGCAGAGGAAGCGTGCTCATTGTCCATGGCATTCATTGTGGGTGTGTGGATGTTGGAGAGTGAATCTCTCGACTCGCTATTCTGCCGACTGACACTTTCTCTAGCCTGATTGTTGTTGTTGCTGGTGGTGTTGTTGTTGTTGCTGGTGTTAGTGCTGGTTTTGGGATGGGAGGAATAGCCACTCGCATTGGATGCGGTGTCCGCCATTGAGGCGTGATCATCGATTGTCGACATGGAATCCTCGGATGGCGGCACCTTATGCAGCACACCCGATCCGCTCGGCCCAGCGGCTATTGCACCACTGTTCAAGTCATTATCATCATCATGCAGGGCATCACCCATTTCCTGCTGATGATGCTGTTGATGCTTAAGTTGCTGCTGCAGTTGCTCCTTCTGATTTGTATGCTGTGTGTGTGCCGCGTCCTGTTTGCGTCGCTGCGACGCCGCCGTTGCCTCCAAATTGACATTGATGAGGATCCGCGGCTTGTAAAGTTTTTCGATTTCGCGACGCCTCTTCTCAAATTCCAGCGATGGATTCTCAAAGTCCCCACTGAATATCTTATTCTTCAGTTCGGACAGTTCGGCGGCCTCCTTTTCGCGATCCTTGGAATCGGCATCAGCTTCGCGGACACGATCCGCCAGACGCTGCTGAAGTTCCCGTCCACGGTAATACATCATGTCGTCGCGCTCATCATCGTAATCCTCGACGAATACCTTCAGCTGCTTTGCGTCCTTTTCGCGCTCATCCTGTCGCATTAGATCCTTCAAGCGAAACTGCAATGTCAAATAAAAAACATTTTTTTGACATTTCTTAGTTTTTCAATATGCGTTATGCAAATTGGGAAAATTCCAAAATCTCTTATTAGTAAGGTTTATATGCGTCTCTTACTTTCTTCTGTTACTCTCTCTCTCTCTCTCTTTCACACATAATTATAGCTCATAAGTCGGATATATTATTATCATATTATTATCTTCTTCTGTTTTTTCATTTTTCGTAATTTTTATTTCTGGTTAAGAGTATGATAATAATAATATGATTAATATTGTATTAAATAATCTTTTTGCATACCTTTTCGTTCTCCTTGGTCTTGCGTTTCTCGCGTACCTCCCAGTTGGAGAGGCGATTCTGGTAGGCCGATTCCTTTTCCCTGGCCTTCTTGTCGGCCTTTTTGCGCTCGCGCTGCTCCTCCTCGATTTCCTTATCGCGACGCGCATCGCGCACTGGCTTCACGACCTTCTCATCACGCTCCCGTTCGCGCTCCCTCTCCCGCTGCTCTCTATCGCGTTCCCGCATCTCGATGCGTTCCCTGTCACGATCGCGTTCCCGTTCTCGATCTCGATCCCGATCGCGTTCCCGTTCGCGCTCCTTGTCGCGCAGCTCGCGCATCTCGCGCTCTCGCATCATCTCCCGCTCCCGGTCCCGTTCGCGTTCACGCTCACGATCACGCTCCTTGTTGCGAGATTTCGAGCGACGGCGGCGACTGTCTTTGTTGTTGTTGTCGCTGCGCTCCTTGTGTGTGTCCTTGTGATCTTTGCGCACAGGCGACACATCGATGGTGACTATGGACGTCTTGCGTCTGCGACTGCTGACCGCCGGCTCCTTGCTCGGCTCCTTGTCATTGATGACAACTACTTCGTCAACCTCGCTGCCGGCATTGTTACTGTTGTTATTGCTATTGTTGTTATTGTTGTTGCTGTTGGTGGTGCTGCCCGAGCTCAAGGAGGGAACGTCACCAACACCAGCACCAGCGCCAGGAGCAGCAGCCGCGGTGGCGGCGACGACTGCGCCGGTGGAGGATTTGACATCGCTTCTGCTGCTGCTACTGCTGGTTTTGCGTTCAGCTTCACGCTGCTTTTTGCGCTCGCGTTCCCGTTCGCGCTCCTTCTCTTTCTCTTTGGAGGCCAGCTGCTTCTCCTTTTCCTTCTCTTTTTCGAGCTCCTTGCGATGCTCATCGGCCTCGGCACGCTTCCGGAATTTGCCAATTTCGCTACTTATCAAATTGCGTTTCTCCTCCTCCAGTGCATTATCGTTGAGAGACTTGATCTTCAGATCCTCCTCGCCGCGTCGGGTCTTCTTGCGATTGCTGTTGCTGCTGCTGTAGAGATCACCACGACTTGTGCCATCGAATCCCTCGAACTCGTGCTTGTGCTCCTCGAGCAGATCGTGCATCTGATTGGTCGCATACTCATCCTCAGTCTTTTCATCCATCATGGCATTGCGGCCGCCTTCGCCGCCATTTTTGCACTCCTTCTCCTTGTAATCCTCAATGAGCACTTTATTCTTTGCATCTACCTTGGCGACCAGTTTCTTGCCATCAATCTCTAGTTCGCTCAGCAAGCGCACAGCACGCATCGCCGCAATAGGTCCACTGCAACAACAACAAAAATCAATATTATTACCATACAAAAAAATAAATGTCTACATGCAAGCCAAGTTTAATCTTGGCAATAAGTCAACTTCATTTTGGGAGTTGAGTTAAGCTTACTCGAATTCACAGAATCCGAATGTGCAGACACGCTTCCAGTTGATGACGACACCACATGCAGCAAGGATGCGTTTGAGCAGCGATTCAGGCACTCGTTCGCTAATGTTGCCAACAAAGACGGTGATGACGGGACCACGGAATTGTGGCTGCGGCTCCGGCGGTCTATGGTAAACTGTTGGCTGCGAGCTGATCGTCGCTGAGTTGCGGTAACTGCGTGGCGGGGGAATCAGCTGCAAATTACAAACAAATTTAATATAAATTTATTTTGCTTAAAATTAAGACATCGAGAGTTTGAAATAAAAAAAAAGTAGATAAATATAAAAACCAAAAACTCACATGCGGCGGTGGAATCGATGCATTCATATATGGCATCGGTGCACGCGGTGGATATGACATCTTGTTGCTGTTGTTCCTTTTTGTTTTCCGCCTTTAAGACTAATTTTTGTTGTTTTGTTGTTGACGAGCGTGGAAATTGAAGCCGACACAATTGCACACACACACACATACACAAACACACTCACACAAATACACACACACAAGCACAACTCTTGGAGTGAATGTGGAATCGTGTACGATATTTGTGGACTGGATATGTGGGTGCAGGGGTAGGGAAGGGGAAATATATGTGATCGCGTCGCTATCCAGAAGTGCCTGTGCGCGTTCAAGTACTTTCGCATGCGTGTGTGGGTGTTGAATCCTTGGCGTATCGATATGCAAGTTTTACATGCATATGCAATTAAAAAACTACACGTAAAAAGGACGTTGCTAAATTTTTCACCACTGCGGCCGCTGCTGCATAGGGATGAGAAAGCGTGTAAGTGCTGCTGTTATCGTCACTCGTGCGATACACTCCCAGTGCAGTCGTCGTGGGCAACATCGATCACGGTTTTTTATCGATGTCAATTAGCAGTTGTCAGTGATGCAAAATGACCTAGGATTAACGCTCAGCTGTTTATTAAAATACAAACAACAAACACAAAAACACTTTACTTAGATTTTATAACAATGCGCTATTATTAAAATATTTGCTTTCGAGCTAAAGGAAAATTTGAAAAAAAAATAGTCAAAAAGTATTAAAAAGTTATTTTTATTGTTTAGGTAAAAAAATATATATTGCTTGTGCTTAAAGCAAAACTTATACAATGCGATTGGGAGGCGTTCTTCGATGTCGCAGCGTTCTCCGGCAGCAATATGTGCCGCAGCACAAGCCAGTGCTGGAGGACGACATAAAACGTTTGGAGGATTTTCTGCTCTCGAAACCAAATATATTGGTTTTAACGGGCGCTGGCATCTCAACAGAATCAGGTAAGACTCGTTAATTTCTTTACAAATAAATATATGTAGTTAGCAATAATTGTTTTGGCAGGCATACCCGATTATCGTTCAGCTGGCGTTGGGCTTTATGCGCGCACCAATCACAAACCGATTCAGCACAGCGAGTTTCTAAAGTCAGCCAATGTACGTAAACGATATTGGGCCCGCAATTTTGTTGGTTGGCCAAATTTTTCGAGCACCCTGCCAAATAGCTCACATCATGCGTTGGCCCGTTTCGAACGTGAGATCCGCCTGCAATCTGTGATCACCCAAAACGTGGATCGACTGCACACAAAAGCGGGCTCCAAGAGCATCGTCGAGGTTCACGGCAGTGGCTATGTGGTGAAGTGTCTGAGCTGCGACTATCGCTGCGACCGTCATGAGTTCCAAAGCATACTCACCACACTGAATCCGATGTTTGAGGATGCATCAGATATGACACGACCTGATGGCGATGTTGAGATTCCCCTTGAATATGTTGAGAATTTTCATATACCACCGTGTCCGCAATGCGGCGGCTATCTTAAGCCGGAAATTGTATTCTTTGGCGATAGTGTGCCAAAGGATCGTCTCGAGACAATAGCCCGAATGGTGTACACTAGCGATGGTTTGCTGGTTCTCGGCTCCAGTCTTTTAGTCTTCTCAGGCTATCGCATAGTGCTGCAGACCAAGGATCTCAAGCTGCCGGTGGCCATTGTGAATATCGGTAAGACGCGAGCGGATCATTTGGCCGACATCAAAATCTCGGCGAAATGTGGCGATGTGATACCCAAACTATTTGATTTTAGCCACAGCCCAGCAGAGCAGAGATTTGTCTAAATGTAATTTTGTTTTAAAATAAAATAAAAAACTTGTTGACATTTAACTATCCAGTGAACAGACTGAAGCTTATATATATAAATAGTTATTTTCTGACGCTATATTTATCGATTCCATCGTAATGGCCACGATTGGTGTCTCTATACCAAATATCCGCTTCAGTCAACTGCAGCTGCAAAAGCGCTTCCTCCGTGCGATCCTTTAGTCGCTCGTCGTCCTGAGCGAAGCGCAATGTGCAAGTGCCCGTGCATGGATCGGACAGCTGCTCATTGTACTCGTAGACAACCAGATAGAAGTGATCGCCGCTGGTGAAGGACTCATGCAGCAGCAGAGGCCTCTGCAGAGCGCACCTTAGCTGCTGTGAGGCATGCGGCTGGGAATCAGAGAGCTCAATTACGCTAGTTTCTGACTGATCTAGCCTTTGACTCGCTAGTGTTTGTGGCTGTTGTTGCAATGACGGGTGTGGGATGGGAAGCATCTGATTTTGTGAGGCAATTACTGTTATATTTTTGTCATTTAATGATACGTCGTCATCGGTTAGGTCTGCCGAATCATAGTCGGTGGCAATGCTCTGATCTCCGCATGATTTGATTATAAAAAAGGAAGTATCAATATGATCTGCCGTCTGTGGCGTACGCACAATATGGGATTGATATAGCTTGTGCTCCACCTCAATGCAGGAGCTGCACTTGTAATCGTAGGCCCCCGAGTTTAGGGCACGGGGCATTTGCATTGCACCGATAAGGCAATTCAGATGAGTTCCCGACGCCGCACAATTTATGCAAAGTTGAATAGTCCATCCAGTCTTTCGGAAATTTCGTCCTTTTGGACAAAGGCACTCCGCCTGTTCGCAGCTTAAAATTCTTGTGTGAAGCTCAATGTACGCATTAGCTTGAAGCTCCCAAGTTGCATCGCGATCGGGTACAAATACCGACTGCAATCGGATCGTGACACGGAACTTCTTATCGCGACACCACAGACATCGCAAATAGTAGCCGGAGGCGAGCGCATAGGCACGCATGCAGCTGCGATGCGCGAATCCTTTGTGACAGCAATTCCCATATGAGACATTGTTGAGCACAAAAGGAAAGATCGCGCGAAAGCAAATACCGCAATGAACATTCTTCGGAGGATGTGCGATCAGATGCCGCTTGTAGGCATCGAGTGGCGCACAATGTTGGCAGTAGCTGCGAAAGTCATTGCAGAATTGAAAAACGCAACGGTTTTCCATACCACATGCTATGTGGAAAACAGTGTCACACTTGCAGCAAATCACACTGGCACCTCTCTCCTTGCAGAATGCACATTTCCGTTGCTGTGCTGCTGCCGCCTCCTGTCGGATATCGCCCACCAGAAAGCCCAAAATTCCAACAGAGTTTTTTCCGCGTTGGGGCAAATTTGTCGAAAGCAGCTGGGGAAAAAACAGAATTACCTTAATATGACGGTAATCGATTACCGGAGCTGTGCAAAACTACCAGACAATAATAGTGCACAACCAAATTTCGTTTTCTCATCCACTCGCCGTACAAAAGCGCATCATGTTCATTGTCATTATAATTATTGCTACTTTGCCTATTACAAATATCACACTTGTTCATGACGCTCTAAGTTTCAAACTGTCACAGTGTGACCGCGCGCACTTATATCGACAGCACGAACCGCATTATGCATTTTGCAGCACTACTTGTCAGTGTAGAAAAGTGGGCAGCAACAACAATTGCAAAAACAACACACAGCCGCTACAGCAACATAACATCCAGAGAAGCATCGACAAAACTAGCTGTTGTATTTTATTTTTGTACATAAAATAGTTCAACAAAAACACAATGGCCTACGACCTAAAAAAGGAGTCTGACGTTAAGGAGTATGTAGATAAGATGGGCATTGAATATCAATTTGGCTGCTATTCGGAAAAAAAACCGGAAGGTAAATAGCAACAACAACAGGCGGCCAGTGTGCGAGTGGCTGCAACAACAACAACAACCTAACCTATGTTTTTTCTTTTTTGGTAACGTAATTTAATTATAAAACAAACGAACTTTTTTCATTTCGATTTTTACTTACAAAACAAAATTAAATTGCAGAAAGAAAAAGAAAAGTTTAAAACTAAAATATATATTCACAGTTTGCCATCTGCTCGGTGATTAAGGACTGAGAAGGCATCCAAAGGTTATGCAAAATCCTGTTACAAGTACGGCAACTATAGTTTTGGCAAGGGCATGTCCACAATGCGGCGGCTATCTCAAGCCGGAAATTGTATTCTTTGGCGATAGTGTGCCAAAGGATCGTCTGGAGACAATAGCCCGAATGGTGTACACTGGCGATGGTTTGCTGGTTCTCGGCTCCAGCCTTTTAGTCTTCTCAGGCTATCGCATAGTGCTGCAGACCAAGGATCTCAAGCTGCCGGTGGCCATTGTGAATATCGGTAAGACGCGAGCGGATCATTTGGCCGACATCAAAATCTCGGCGAAATGTGGCGATGTGATACCCAAACTATTTGATTTTAGCCACAGCCCAGCAGTGCAGAGATTTGTCTAAATATACTTTTGTTTTAAAATAAAATAAAAAACTTGTTGACATTTAACTGCTGACTATCCAAATTTTTAATCTGAAAATGGGTTAATGGTTTTACATTGTAATTTTCACTCTTCAAGTGACAACTGATTGATTGCAAATATGTTGACCAGAAATCAAACAAAAGTTCTCAGTGAACAGACTGAAGCTTATATATATAAATAGTTATTTTCTGACGCTATATTTATCGATTCCATCGTAATGGCCACGATTGGTGTCTCTATACCAAATATCCGCTTCAGTCAACTGCAGCTGCAAAAGCGCTTCCTCCGTGCGATCCTTTAGTCGCTCGTCGTCCTGAGCGAAGCGCAATGTGCAAGTGCCCGTGCATGGATCGGACAGCTGCTCATTGTACTCGTAGACAACCAGATAGAAGTGATCGCCGCTGGTGAAGGACTCATGCAGCAGCAGAGGCCTCTGCAGAGCGCACCTTAGCTGCTGTGAGGCATGCGGCTGGGAATCAGAGAGCTCAATTACGCTAGTTTCTGACTGATCTAGCCTTTGACTCGCTAGTGTTTGTGGCTGTTGTTGCAATGACGGGTGTGGGATGGGAAGCATCTGATTTTGTGAGGCAATTACTGTTATATTGTTATCATTTAATGATACGTCGTCATCGGTTAGGCCTGCCGAATCATAGTCGGTGGCAATGCTCTGATCTCCGCATGATTTGATTATAAAAAAGGAAGTATCAATATGATCTGCCGTCTGTGGCGTACGCACAATATGGGATTGATATAGCTTGTGCTCCACCTCAATGCAGGAGCTGCACTTGTAATCGTAGGCCCCCGAGTTTAGGGCACGGGGCATTTGCATTGCACCGATAAGGCAATTCAGATGAGTTCCCGACGCCGCACAATTTATGCAAAGTTGAATAGTCCATCCAGTCTTTCGGAAATTTCGTCCTTTTGGACAAAGGCACTCCGCCTGTTCGCAGCTTAAAATTCTTGTGTGAAGCTCAATGTACGCATTAGCTTGAAGCTCCCAAGTTGCATCGCGATCGGGTACAAATACCGACTGCAATCGGATCGTGTCACGGAACTTCTTATCGCGACACCACAGACATCGCAAATAGTAGCCGGAGGCGAGCGCATAGGCACGCATGCAGCTGCGATGCGCGAATCCTTTGTGACAGCAATCCCCATATGAGACATTGTTGAGCACAAAAGGAAAGATCGCGCGAAAGCAAATACCGCAATGAACATTCTTCGGAGGATGTGCGATCAGATGCCGCTTGTAGGCATCGAGTGGCGCACAATGTTGGCAGTAACTGCGAAAGTCATTGCAGAATTGAAAAACGCAACGGTTTTCCATACCACATGCTATGTGGAAAACAGTGTCACACTTGCAGCAAATCACACTGGCACCTCTCTCCTTGCAGAATGCACATTTCCGTTGCTGTGCTGCTGCCGCCTCCTGTCGGATATCGCCCACCAGAAAGCCCAAAATTCCAACAGAGTTTTTTCCGCGTTGGGGCAAATTTGGCGAAAGCAGCTGAGGAAAAAACAGAATTACCTTAATATGACGGTAATCGATTACCGGAGCTGTGCAAATCTACCAGACAATAATAGTGCACAGCCAAATTTGGTTTTCTCATCCACTCGCCGTACAAAAGCGCATCATGTTCATTGTCATTATAATTATTGCTACTTTGCCTATTACAAATATCACACTTGTTCATGACGCTCTAAGTTTCAAACTGTCACAGTGTGACCGCGCGCACTTATATCGATAGCACGAATCGCATTCTGCCTTTTGTAGCACTACTTATCAGTGTAGAAAAGTGGGCAGCAACAACAACTGCAAAAACAACAACACAGCCGCTACAGCAACATAACATCCAGAGAAGCATCGACAAAACTAGCTGTTGTATTTTATTTTTGTACATATAATAGTTAAACAAAAACACAATGGCCTACGACCTAAAAAAGGAGTCTGACGTCAAGGAGTATGTAGATAAGCTGGGCGTTGAATATCGATTTGGCTGCTATTCGGAAAAGAAACCGGAAGGTAAATAGCAACAACAACAGGCGGCCAGTGTGCGAGTGGCTGCAACAACAACAACAACCTAACCTAGGTTTTTTTTTTTCTTTTTTGGTAACGTAATTTAATTACAAAACAAACGATCTTTTTTCATTTTGTTTTTTGCTTACAAAACAAAATAAAATTGCAGAAAGAAAAAGAAAAGTTTAAAACTAAAATATTTATCCACAGTTTGCCATCTGCTTGGTGATTATTTGGAGGGCATTAAGAAGGACTTTGAGAAGGCATCGAAAGTATACAAATCGACATGTGACGATTATGGTTATGCAAAATCCTGTTATAAGTATGGCAACTATAGTTTTCTGGGCAAGGGAAAAAGTGGCAGCAAAGGCGAACCCCGCGTCGCTTATCAATACTATGAGAAGGGCTGCAATCTAAATGATTCGGATGCCTGTTTGCATTCCGGCCTGTTGCTCGTTTCGCGCTCAATGCCCAAGGAAATTGACAGAAATGTGCCCAAGGTATGCGCAGTCACAACAACAACAACTTGGGAATTAGAACATTTTTAATAATTTCTATTTTTATGATTATTATTTAAGGGCCTGCAGTTTTTAACAAAGAGTTGTGACATGAACAATGCCACCGCCTGCTTCTATTTATCCGGCATGCACATTTCGGGCGTGCAAAAGAAGCCCGAAGATGTGGCGGGCGGCGGCAGCGTTTTGCCGTCGAGCACAACTAAAGCACCGATAAAGGATACCGATTACATTGTGCTCAAAGACATGAAGAAGGCATTTCAGTTTGCCTACAAGGCGTGCGAGTTGCGTAACATGTACGCCTGTGCAAACCTCAGTCAAATGTATGCGCGTGGCGATGGCATCGAGAAGAACGAAAAGGAGGCGGAAAAATACAAAAAGCTTGCTCTCGAAATGCAGGAGGAGGTTAAGAAGCAACAGGAGACGCTCAGCTTTCAGCAAGGCGTCGGCATGCCAAACTGATTAACAACAAGAACAAACTACAAAAACAACAATACGTGCATCAAATAGATGTGTTTTCTTCATTTTTTATTTCTGAACTTCATCATACTGTTGCCTACCCTCATACCCATACCCCAACTCCCCTTCAATATTGAGTTTTTCAAAATCATTTAAATTGGCCGATCTTCGTTAAAACTTGTGTGACACGCGTTTAGTCAAATTAATTTTTTTTTTGTTTAATATATATTATGTTCGGTTGCTAATATCTTATTATCTTATATATATAAATATATCTCTTTCTTCGGTGTACATAGGCAGCATTTGCGTTTTCGGCATGTGCGTGTATAAGAGAAAATTCCTAGTTGTAATTGTTAAAGATAAAAATTAGCGCAAAGCAAGCAATGCGAGTATTTCCCTATATATTCCCCCGTTGATACCTTATGTTAACATTAATATAAAATATAAAAACAAACAACAACTCATGCACAATCTAAGGCGTTTCACATAACTTGTTCACAAGAAGCACATACGGATACATAAATCCATATACGTATATGGGTACAGATAGGTAATAAAATAATACATAAATCTGAATTGAAAGCATACATATATATGCTTTTAATTAATTTGTTTTACCGTTTAAAAAGAACAAATGCAAAATTGAAATTTTTATTATTTCTTTTATATCATTTGCTGCCTTTACAATATGTATAATGTAAGTTGTTAAATTTTGAAGTATTAAGAAATAGAAAAACATGAAATTTTTTTTGTAGAAATGGTTCTGATTAACTTATATAAAAAGGCAATGTCATTTTTTGTAGAAGCTGCCCCCGACATACCCGTATTTAGCATATAAAACCAATATTAGAGGAGCTTAAAATTGGAGTCGATACTATATAGATAATCATCATGATATATCTTTGTGTCTTTTCTATGAACACCCATCCTAAATATGTTTTACAAGTTGATTCCAATTAGAAATATGTATTATTTTAAACTTATTTAAAAAACATGCAATAATAATTAAGAGGCACAAGTAATGAATACATATACTTAAATATGTTTGTTTGGGTGACTTTAAGAGCGAGTCGTGCCATCTGTTGTTATGATGACAATGCATGACCATTTAAAAATCTAACAGGTTGAACGTAAACTCAGATTACTTTATTTTTGAGTATATGTATGTAGTAGTAATTTATGGCCTGATTGTTGTTGTGGTCGTCTAGCTAACTATTTCATTTTCGTGCCTAATGAGAAACGATTCGATTCAATTAGTTGGACAGGCACACTCACATAGACAGACGATGAGATGGAGAGACGGATACAGAAAGAGATTGTTGACAAGGGGCTTCCTAATGTGTCTCTTATTATGTATTCGTATTTTTCATCATGTCTAAAGTCTCGCATGACTGTATTATTTATGTCTGTCCAGACAATTGTCGGCCTTTTTTATCACCTGAGTGAAACCGAGATAAGCCCTAAAAATGATGTCACCTATTATTTTCTTCTCATTTTATATGTTGTTTTCGAATCTATCCTGTTTCTTGTCTGATTTTTATTTACTTTTCTATATGCTGCTAGACGGTTAAGATAGTTAATTGTCTTTAACCCCACATCTAGAGATGGCTTATTGTTTGTTGGCATCACTGACAGTTCTTTGTGGAATCAAAACATGTCACTCTGATAAGGCGAATAAATAATTAATGAATAGGGCATACATCAACTAAAACTAATGAGATGAGATTTTTTTTTTTTTTAATTTTTGTTTGTTTTTCTATCTTTTTGCTTATTCTTAAGGAATGCGTTTTCAGTCATGCCTTAATATTTATATTAATGTTAATGCATAAGTTGTTTAAGACACAAGTTAATTAAATATATTTTTTAATTTGATTTTTGGCGTAAAATAATCAGATTAGTATGTATTGCAGCTGCTGTGGCTAGCTGTTGTTATTGTTGTTGCTGTTGCCGTTGCTGTTGGTCGAGCCAAGCCCAAGTCCGAAAATATATACTTTCTTTGATGGCACGAGCTGTTTGTATAGATCATTATTAGTTGGTCGCTGTACCATGACATGACCTTTGTCGCATTGCAATATCTATATATGTGTGTGTGTCGGTATGTAGAAATACTATTCAATCCATGTGGGGTAACTGGAGACTGGCCGACGACAATAACAACCAACAAGAGCAGTAAGCTCCCGATAAATTGGAATTTACATAAATGCTTTGAAGTCAAAAACGTTGCCCGATATGCATCCAAGTTGGACAATCCTAGGCTAGAAAATCAGTTTAGGATATATAAGCATTGTATTCTGTTGTTAGATGTGCCCAAAAATTTTTAAATCATTACAGGTATCAAGATTAATTTTAACTAAATAATTTTCAATTTGTTAATTAAATAAAAGGAATTTAAAAATGTTTACACTAATTTTTGCTGATGAAAAGCTGTTCAGTGGTTTTCATACTTGAGTTAAGCATATTTATTTGATTATTTTTTTGTCTCTCAAATGGTGATTCCAGAAAATTAATTGATTAGTCGGGATGTTTTAATATCCAAGCGAACACTGTAATATGTGTACACTCACACACACATGCATATACAGTGATGGAAAGTGGGTGTGCGTGTGTATCTGTGTGTGGCGAGCATGCAATCCGTGTTTTTTGTGTATGTGCAAGTAGATACATACATACGTAGTCTATAGTTATTTAAACTGACGGACCGAATGATGCCTCAATAAAACAAATTTTCAAGCTCGGCAAAAAAAAATGTCAATGCTCAGTTTCGACTAAAGCGCTATCCGAAACATCGAATCAGTTTAATGTCAACGTCGGCGGCATCGAGACAATATATAGAATAAAAGCATAGCAAATGCTGAGCTAAATCTAAATCTGAAAAGCAAAACCGAAGCCAAAAAAACTAAAGCTTTGAATATAAATACACACATACTCGCACGCACACACATGAATACACATGTGTACACTTATGCACATAGCCACACATACAGACAGATGAGAGCATAAAGAAATGTAAAAGATGCGCGCCGTCAAGTGAGCAACGGTATTCTGGATTGACATTTCTTTTTTATTGTCATATTGTTGTTGTTTTGTTTTTGTTCATGTTGTTGTTCGCGTAAGCTAAAGTGTGATAGAGATAAAAGACAAGCGATAGTGGACTTTGCACAAAACGCGAAAGCGAGATCGCAGAACACATAAGACAGCGCCAACTGTCAACTGTCTGACTGTCGAAGAAAAAGATCAGTGAGCAGAAAAAGAGGAAGAAAACAACGACAACGTAAACGACGACGACTGCGGACACTGGCAGTGGCGGCGTTTATTTTCTGATTGCCCCTTGATTTATGCCTTTTAGTGTGTTGCCTTTTGGCATTTGCCTCAAAACGCGAAATGCATTAAGTGAGACACAAACACACATACTAATAATGCCTGTGTGTGGGAGTGTATGATAGTCGCGCCACGCCGCGCCTTGTGCTTTAAATTATCAAAGATCCCCTCCCACCGCATCATCGCACGCCGATTTACCACCACCCCCCACCACCAGCCCCTTCAGTACATGCGCGCTTTGAACGTTGCAAGAGATCTTCACGACAATTGAAAATAAGCGCGCGCGTTTATATAGAGGCTTAAAGCCTGCTACATGCATTTGTGTGCGTACTTCTCGTATATGTGTGGGTGTGCGCGTCTGTGAGCGCTTACTAAGGCTAAGCCGCTGAGGACAGATTGAGGGAAAGAGCGATAGAGACGGCAACGACGACGGGGCCACCAAGTCAGCAAATCAACACCATTGAAGTGGAAGCGACGACAGAGATTGAGATTGAGATTGCGTTTCATATAGCGGCCGCAGCGCAGTTTACGAGTGTCCATCACCACTACAACACCGTGCAGCAATGGAAGACTATTGGGGTCTTAGCAGCACTACGGGTACGGGCAAAAAAATTACATATATAAAACCTCTAAAAATAAAAAAACAACTAAAGTAAAACAATTAATTTAAAATTTAAAAAGTTAAAAAAAAAAAAAAAATTAAAGGGAAGAAATAATTTTTTCAAAATTAGCAGTGTCATCAAAAATTATTAATTAAAAAATGAAATAAATACTATTAATAATAAATGTACTAAAACAAAACCAATTAAAACAAAAAAAAAATATTTTTTTTGTCCTTTTTGTTATGCGGCAAATATTAAAGAAAATTAAACAATGCGCTGTGTGCGTGTGTGTGTTTTCAGTGACGTCACATTTGTCATATATTACATTTCATATTCATACATATATACATAAATTTTATCTAATATATTTAACTTAAAATATCGTCGTCGGTTGGAATTGGATTTCGTTTCAGCACATTTGTCGGCGCGCTTTCCTCCCGTTTCTTCATCCATATACACACACATACACCCACTAACACACATCATCTATTTATATGTATGTATGTATGTGTATCGCGTAAACCAAAGCATATGGATCAATTGTCTAAATTGGCTCATTAAGTGAAACTTAATGACATTTACTATGCACAAAAAAAGCATCCAACAATAAAGAAAGAAACAACAACAATAAAAAAGAAACAAAAAAATTAGAACAAAATGAAAAGACTGTTGTTGTTGTTGTGGCTATTGTTTAGCTCGTTTTTTTTTCTTTTGGTTTTTTTTTGTTGCGAAAAACTTAATTTTCATAGATGACTTCATTTGAATTTGGTTTGCTGTATAATGCGGCGTATGCGCAACGTGATAAGCTTTAGGCGAGTGCAAAGGCACTCAACAAGAATAATGATTAAATTTATACATTAATAAAATTACTGCAATTTATATATTAACTTAACCAAAACAGAAAAATATATAAAATCGATAATATTTAAACTAATGAAATGATCGTGACAAATGGAAATCGAAATGAATCATACAACGGTTTTGTTTGTTCAAACGCATTCAAGCATCACATTCAAAACAATATTATTAGGCCTACCACTGAGTTAAAAACGTATTTGTCAACATGCAACCGATTTATTCGATAAATATTATAACTACAAAACGTTACTTATTTTCATTTTTTATTTTTACTAACTGGCAATTTTATAATATCTGTAGCAAATTAATAAGAAAAAATAAAAATGAATAACGACTTTGCGCCATTTTAGTTTCCTTCTGTGTAGCAATATTTTTAATAAAACAATGAAGAAAAAAAGGTATAAAAGCAGCCCAAAAGCATTTTAATATTGCTGTCAAAGTTCATGTCAATTGATAAGAAGTCGCAATTCGTTATGTAACAAAGTTGTATGTTTTATGTGTGCAACATTTTATTTGTACTGATTCCTTTTCTTGGCTAATTCCTGGCTAAATATTTAATAGGCAGCTGAAGTATAAGTGATGATAAATGTCAAATGCTTTGAAATATAGTAATCTGAAATCTTGCAGTTGAACATGATTAATTTGGACGAGTCTTAAATTGTTCACTGAGTGCACGTCAGCTTGCGCAAGATACAACAACACATACAGATACAGATACGGATACAGTAACTAACTAAAAACGAACAAGATACACACACATAAATATATATAAATATATATTTATACATAAATAAATATGTACATATGTTTATAGATTGCCACATTGGCAGACCCTAGTGCTGAGATGATCTGAGGCATATCTTGGGTGCTCTCAAAGAGACTTAAACGGTACACAAAAGACATATTAAAACGCATTGTGGCGTTGATTTTACTTACTTATGTACAAAAAAACTTACAAAAACACATACACATACACAAACACATTCACGTACACAAGTACACATTCCTCCATTAACACACATATCTATCCAACTATTTGTCAGTGAGTGCCTCTTAAGTCTCTTGTAAAACAATAGCCTATTGTGGCACAGAGACATATACGTAATATGCTATGGGACACAGTAACCTTTTTTCATTCCCGTGGCGTACAGTTGTTCCGTTTATACAGATAACAAATATTGAACTTCACTTCACTTCCTCAGTGTGAAAAATATTGAGAAACACTATATAGTTTTAACTTACTTGCACATCTATTTAATTCATTTTCTCTCCCTTTCTCTCTCTCTCTCTCTCTCTGTCTGAGATCGAATGGTAATTTTCAACGATTATATAGTAATAATAATGCTCTCTGTTCTTGTTCCTTTACCTTTTATCTTGAGCAATACTGGAATTGGCATGAAATACGTGTGTTAAATATTTGAATGGCTTAAAGTGCTACTCGATAATATCAGTTACTGAGATATGTGTTTGTTTTGTAGATCACCGAATGGTTAACTTGAAGTGTCGCAAATCGGTCAATTGGACAAATTAACTTGTATTACATACTTGATCTAATGGCATATGCAAATGTGATGCCAACTGTTAGTATCCTCTGTGGTATGTGAATTTAAATGCTACTACAGTACTCTAGAGCTATTTTCGTTCTTTAATCAAAAGATGTTTGTTCACATGCAACCTAACTGATAGTTAAATTTTATTTTCAACTCTGTATTCCACTTTAGGTTGTTGTTGTTGGATCGCTTTCACTACTGCTTATGCTGCTCTTATTCAATTAGAGTGAACTTAATTTACTGTGATTGAACGTTTTCGCTGATTGTTATCCATGTTAAATTTATTATCATTAACACCACCCAACCAACGCACCACTGCCCACTGTTGTTGTTGTAGTAGCTGTAAATGCTGATTAAGCATTATTGCATTATGCGGGCCGCTGCGGTTACAAAACGCGTTTGGTTCAATTGACCCCGAAGACGTAGTCGTCGTCGTACCGTAAGCTGAACTGGGTACAAAAAAAAAACAAAATAATAATAACAATAAAAAAAGAAATAAGAAAAACCCGGGTGCGTTCTGTTGTCCACTCTCCGGCACGCAAAGTGTCGATCTGTAGTGGCCCCAAGTCACAACCACATTTGTCGGTTTTGTCTTCCAGTTTATGAGTGGGTATAATGATGTTGCACTTGTTGTTGTTGTTGATGATGATGATGGTGCAAGTCCGAGTCGCACTTGATATTATGATGTTGTCCGCTGCTGTCTTTCCTTGATTTTTTTTGGTTTGTTTTGTGTGTCGAAAAATTGTCTTCAATTATTTATCGAAATTTATGCAAATTGCCCTCAAGTTTTGTACAAATATATATAATATATATGCATAAATTTATATATAAAGAAAAAAAATATTTGTTTCTAGAGTGGATCTTAAAAAAGATTAAGAAGAATATATTTTAGAATTGTTCTGCGTAGTTGTTGATATTGATTAATACTCTCCTATTAAGAAAGTATTTCATTAATATATCTTTCATGAATTATCTAGAAACTAGAAAGTATTTCTCTAACTGTTCAAAATCATCTGTTCTTAAATACTTTGCAGAATATTTGAACTTTTTTCTATAAAATTTCAGCTTTAGCTTTTGGATGGCTGGCAATCTAGTTATTAAAATATATATATAATGTAAATGAATTCTTTGATCTAGAAATATATTTATGCGAAAAACTGAAAATGTCGGCCAAGAATCGACTGTTATAATTTGGTGTTGTGCTTGGACAGCATTTTACTATTGCAAATTTCTCAGTCAACTATAGGAGGAGGCCTTAGGGCAATGGGTGGTATGGGGAGGTGCTTCTGTTTTTAGATCGCCGACATGCGTCGGTTTTTATTATTCAATTTGGTGACATCGAGAGATCAAAGCGTTTCTCGTATTTATTGTTTCCGTTGCAGCCCCAAACAAACTAAGCCAAGCACAACCTACAAAAGAAAAGAAAAACACTATCCACTCAACTCAACGCAACGTAACTAAACTCAACTCAACCCATTTGATCGATAATCAAGTCGGCGACTCGGAATTGGAATCGGAATTGGACACGACTTGAAACTGGCGGCTAGCTTCGGCTTTTTGTACGTTTTCGTCTTCTTCTTCTTGTTTGTCTTTCTGTTTGTTTTTGTTGTCATTTGTTGGGATTGTTGTTGCTGTTGTTCCTTAGGTGGGATCTGTCTGGTCAGTCTTGTGGTTTTTCTTGCTGCCTCGGCGGTTTAGTTCTTTACCGGCGCTTGAGAGAAAGAAGCGACAAGTTGACAAAAAAAAGAAGAAAATTAGCTAAAAATAAACAACAACGCAGAGGAAAAACAACAACGCAGAAAACGTAAAATGAAATGTGCGCATTACGACTTATTATTAACTACAACTGCAACGAGCACTGGCTTTGCATGCAGCTCATTCAAGCTAGGAGTGAATCGATGCGACGTTGATCTTATAATTTGGTCTTACAGAGATCAATTAAATTGCGATCAATCAAGCGATGACAATAACTCACACTTGTCATGTGTTATGCATTTTTATCGACACGTGATTTCGTTTAAATACTAGCTTATGCTCATTATAAATAGTTTATATTTTCTTTTGGTTCTTGTTTTATATTTTTTATTGTTAATATTAAAATCATTGATTGATTTAGTATTTTTGTTTGGAAACAAACATGAACTCAGCGCACCTTCAAAAAGCAAAGCAAAGAAAATTTCAGCAAACATACTAAAATAATCATAATAATTTCGGGGCTCTCAAAAGTAGGCAATAAATCTGGTTATGAAAATTAATGTGAATATTAGTGTGAATATTATAAAAATCTGAATTTCAATGTGCACACGATTTTGAAAACAAACAAACAAATGTGTATAAAGTGAATATTAATGAGAACTTTTGCATCTCTGTTTTTTTTGTGTTAATTTAATTATAGATATAAATTGCACTCAGCCCGCCATTGATGATTTCCCCAGAGATCTATTCACGGAGGCGCAAAGACAGTCCGGTGCTGTTGTACTTCATGTTATAGCCAGTTTATATTTATTTGTAGCGTTAGCAGTAGTATGTGATGAGTACTTTGTGCCAGCTGTTGAGAAAATATGTGCAGGTAAGAAATTGAGAACACAACCATGCTTACACATAAACAGCGAATACGCTACAACACAACAATTTCTAAAAATTCTAAACATTTGCCTTTTGTGATTAGCCTTAAACATGTCCAATGATGTGGCGGGTGCCACTTTCATGGCCGCTGCCACATCGGCACCGGAGCTCTTTGTGAATGTGATAGGTACATTCATTACGGAGGGCGATATTGGTGTTGGCACCATTGTCGGATCAGCGGTGTTCAACATACTCGCCGTTGCCGCCTGTTGCGGCATCGGTGCTGGCATGGTAAGTACACTGCGACAAACGAATGTACACCATTAAAAATAAAAAAAATATTCTGATAAATGCCTAAGGTGGCTAAGCTCAGAATAAACGGATTGTGTCTAATACTTTTCTTACATATGATACAAATATAAATTTTCTTACATATTTTCTTGTTATTTAACAACAATCGCAATCCTAGCCTCAAACTAAATATATATATTTTAGACTATACCGCTGGACTGGTGGCCACTGACGCGGGATAGCATCGCCTATGGTGTTACGGTCGCCATACTAATCTGTGTGATGCACGACGAGCGTGTCGAGTGGTATGAGGCCCTCATCTTGGTCTCCCTCTATGCGGTCTATTTGGCTGTAATGTATTTCGACAAATCCTTTCAAAAGTGCGCCAAAGGTGAGTCGCAGTCATCAAACTTAATAATTTTTAGCAGACAATTAACTACACTAAAACAACACTAAAGCGTAAAATGTGATTTTCTGTGATATACGTTTAATTGGCTATTAGATCTTATATAAAGATAGAAATTATAATTGTATTTTACAAGATTTCGTCGGTCGGTCAAAAGAATAATATTAGCGTAATTGTTCTAACGTAAGTTCAAGCACGCGAAGCTAGAGAAAGAGAGAGATATATACATATGTATATTTATATATATATATATATATATATATATATATAGAACAGACACACACATACACAGGAAACAATACATACTACCAAATCTTACATACAGGTGGCGTTAGGCAGGCGCGCTCGCGCAGCCGCTCCTCAAACTGCAGCATACACACAAAGAACAGCAATGAGAAGGAAACAGGTACACAAAAACAAAAAAGAACACTAAAAAAAAAAAACTATAAGTGCAAGTCTCAAAGTGCAAAAGTTGCCACATTTCACACTGCATGTTTTTGTCAACTTATCCACAGAGCTCGTGGAAAATCGCATTTGTCAAAATATGGCCAGCATTCAGTTGAATGGCGGCTTAAGCAATGATCAGGCAAAGACCAGCAATACAACAACTACTACAACAACTACATCAATAACAATAACAACAACAACAACTGGGTTAGGTGGTGCTAACGTTGTAGCTGTTGGTGCCCCAGCTGCTGGAGCAATCACATCGGTTGCAATTGTTGATAATGCAGATGCTGAGGCACAATTATCGGTGGCTGTTGCAGCGGCAGCTGCTACTGCTGCTGCTGCTGCTGCTGAGGAGGTGGAGCAGGAGGGATACTCGCTGTTGACATACCCCAAGGGAACCAGCTGCTTTGCCCAGTTTACCTGGATTATCATCTGGCCAATCCATTTGCTATTTCGTATCGCGATACCCGATTGTAAAAAGGCAAAAAATAACAAGATCTTCCCATTGACCTTCATCATGTGCATTGTCTGGATTGGCTCGCTGTCGTATGTGGTGGCGTGGATGATAACCATAATTGGTGAGATGTTCAAAATTTACTAAATAATGTTCAGTGTTATTCAACATCGTTCAATGTTTCTGTTGCTTGTTTTTCCCTTAACCAGGCGATACACTTAAGATACCCGATTCGGTGATGGGCATAACGTTTCTGGCCGCTGGCACCAGTGTACCCGAGGCCGTATCCAGTGTGATTGTGGCAAAGCGCGGTGAGTTTTGATTGTTGATACTAAAGATGGATGATTTATGGTGATGTATTCATGTGTATGTTGGTTGGAAATTGTTCTGTTCTGCTCTGTTCTATTCTATTCGCTACTCTCTGGCCAGGTCATGGATCGATGGGCATATGCAATTCAATTGGTTCGAACACGTTCGATATCTTGCTGTGCCTGGGCGTACCCTGGCTGATAAAGGCGGTATTCTTTCCCATACAGCCCGGTCAGAATTATGTTGCCATTAACTCGGCCGGTTTGGAGTATTCGGCCATAACACTGCTGTCCACGCTGTTTCTGCTCTATTTGACATTCTCGATGAATAAGTTCAAGCTGGACACCAAGGTGGGCATCGCCTGTCTGGTTATCTATTTGGTGTTTATGGTATTCGCCTCGCTCATCGAGCTCAATGTGTTCTTTCGCGTCAATCTGCCAACCTGCGGACGATCATGAGCTGGAGCTGGAGCTTAAGCTGGAGCTGGAACTGGAGCTGGTAATGCAACTGCAATCTGGAACTGGAACTGGTACTGGAGCTGGGCGGGGCAACTCTGCAGTGCAGTCGTTTTAATTAATATGTATTTTTCCTGTTCTATTCTATCTACCTTGATAGTTCGAGTTACCTTTATGCTACTACGTTATGCTGTTATTGTAATACTTTTTTTTTTTATTATTATTATTAAAGTAGAGGAAGAATCTCTCTTCACGACATTTGGAGAAATGAAATGAAACAAGACAAAGGGATAAAACCTAAAAAAACGAAACCAAAACCAAACAACAAATTCAATAATGTATTTATACGATTAATAATATATGAGATTTAACAATGAAATCAGCTTACTGCTTATTCATTTTGAGAGTGAAATTATTTTACAGTTAAATATGTCAGTACAAGCATTGAAAAATTCATTTACATTTTCCAAAAAATTTTAAAATTTGTGCACATTGTTGAACTATATACATATTTTTTTTTAAATGTATTTTAATTTTGATAGAGCTGTGAGGTTACTTATTAATGAGAACAATTATTGTACGTATCCAAGTACAAAGGTGTTACAAAAGATAATAAAGAACCCACAACCAAACAGAGGGAGCCGATCCTATTTTAATGCGCAACCATAAGAATGAAGGACTGAACTGTTCCGTTTGATCGATAGTGGAATTTTCCAATTTCATGCGAACTAAGAGTATATTTGATTCAGTTATCTGTCTGCTCGCCAGCATAAATATGTTCATAATACTAACGATTGTGTGTGACGATTATCTGATACGAGCAGTGAAGCGACTTTGCTTTTGTAGGTGTCCCCTCCATAACTGAAACTGTAGCAACTGCAACTGTAGCTGAGAAGTAATATACCATGCCACATGCAGCCCTGCGTATCCCTATGATGTTGCTGGTGCGACGTTCCTTGCTGCCGCCACCTCAGCCCCGGGGCTTTTTGTCTCGATGGTGGGCACGTTTCAGACGAAAAGGGATGTCGGTATTGGAACTATTTTCGGTAACTATAACTATAACTATAACTATAACTATAACTATAACTATAACTATAACTATAACTATAACTATAACTATAACTATAACTATAACTATAACTATAACTATAACTATAACTATAACTATAACTATAACTATAACTATAACTATAACTATAACTATAACTATAACTATAACTATAACTATAACTATAACTATAACTATAACTATAACTATAACTATAACTATAACTATAACTATAACTATAACTATAACTATAACTATAACTATAACTATAACTATAACTATAACTATAACTATAACTATAACTATAACTATAACTATAACTATAACTATAACTATAACTATAACTATAACTATAACTATAACTATAACTATAACTATAACTATAACTATAACTATAACTATAACTATAACTATAACTATAACTATAACTATAACTATAACTATAACTATAACTATAACTATAACTATAACTATAACTATAACTATAACTATAACTATAACTATAACTATAACTATAACTATAACTATAACTATAACTATAACTATAACTATAACTATAACTATAACTATAACTATAACTATAACTATAACTATAACTATAACTATAACTATAACTATAACTATAACTATAACTATAACTATAACTATAACTATAACTATAACTATAACTATAACTATAACTATAACTATAACTATAACTATAACTATAACTCTATAACTATAACTATAACTATAACTATAACTATAACTATAACTATAACTATAACTATAACTATAACTATAACTATAACTATAACTATAACTATAACTATAACTATAACTATAACTATAACTATAACTATAACTATAACTATAACTATAACTATAACTATAACTATAACTATAACTATAACTATAACTATAACTATAACTATAACTATAACTATAACTATAACTATAACTATAACTATAACTATAACTATAACTATAACTATAACTATAACTATAACTATAACTATAACTATAACTATAACTATAACTATAACTATAACTATAACTATAACTATAACTATAACTATAACTATAACTATAACTATAACTATAACTATAACTATAACTATAACTATAACTATAACTATAACTATAACTATAACTATAACTATAACTATAACTATAACTATAACTATAACTATAACTATAACTATAACTATAACTATAACTATAACTATAACTATAACTATAACTATAACTATAACTATAACTATAACTATAACTATAACTATAACTATAACTATAACTATAACTATAACTATAACTATAACTATAACTATAACTATAACTATAACTATAACTATAATCATAACTATAACTATAATTATAACTATAACTATAATTATAACTATAACTATAACTATAACTATAATTATAACTATAACTATAATTATATCTATGTCTCGAGATACTTTCTGGTATGTCATATTATTGGGTGTCTTTTCGTTGATCTGATTGGAGTGCTATTTGATCGCAGGATACAGAGTTTGTTTAGAAGTAATTTAAACTAGTAAAATTTATTTGCATAAATATATATACATTTTTGTGTTAATCAAAATGCGCTTATAGCTGTCGACATGATGACCGATAATCCCCTTGAGCGTCAGGAAGAACAGCTGAAGACCTTCAAGCTGACGGTGTGCGAGACTCCAGAGGAGGTTTCCAACTATCTCAAGAAGATGTGCAGGGTCATCAAAAACCCTGCCGTCCTGTTGCTGGCCATAACCACGCCGAGTGACTGTTCCATATTATTTCTGAGCCTGCTGGCTGTGGTATGGATATTTACTATATCGTACTATGTTACGCGCTTCCTCACTGTCGTAGGCTATAACGTAGGCGTCTTTGTTGAGATAATAATGCTAGGGAAGGTATGCGACATCGAATCTGACGAATTCGCACATCTGAACAAGGCAACCGAAAATTATTGTCTGGAAAAAATTTTATCTACAAGAAATACAAATCTTAGATAAAATTCCTTCCTTTGTCAGCAGTTTAGATGCAATTGCAGGCACTATCCCAATGCGATTACGATAACGATAACTATTATTATTACACATTTTCTCTAACCACCTTAATTGATTTAGATTTAAATGATCGCCAACAAATTGAAGCATAAAGTAATAACAATACAAACTTGATCCATGTTTAAATGCCTCGATATAGATATATCTTAATATATTAAGGATATCGAACGTAAGCTCGAGATTCAACTGATTAATGTAGGAATACCAAAATTATTGTCCTCAAAAAAGAATAAAAATGGACAAATTACTATTAATTTTTCTGATTTATTATTCATATATTATATAATCAATCTAATGGAATATGGAACCACCTTGTTATAATTTGGATTGACACATCTATTTGCAAAGTATACAAATATTTATGACGGTAATGACGTCAATTCGAGGTGTCGACATGACATTAACACAGATATGCACCTGCATTTGTAGAATCGGTACCAAGCATACATACTTTTTAAGTGGAACGATAAGAGCTGCATCCATGTGTATTATTGGTATTATCGATAAACAGTAGCCTAAACGCATTATTTGAAAATCAAAACAGATGCACATACTCTGTTCAAGTATGAACATGAGACGCTGCAAAGCTCAGCTAATTCAAACGCTGCATAGCTGAGCTGTTATGTATAAACATCACATTCGTAGAAGAATAAACCTCACATGGAGTCGCCCTACAAATGCTGAATAGCTGAGCTATTAAGTATAAACATCACATGGTGTCGCCCTACAAGCGACGCCGATAATATAAACAAACATAACATGAAGTCGCCTTACAAGCGGCTTCATATGTACTTAGGTTAAAGATTTTTGTATAAAATAAAGAAATGCTCATCAGAGCAATCAGTTCGATTCTAAACGTCGTCTCATCGTGTTGACTACACCCTATACGTGTTTCATACATACTCCATACATATGCATATATATATTAATTTAAGCATTGGACAATGCCATAAATGTTTTCCGTTTCAGATTTTGAGCTCAGCTGCATCGATTGATTTTTGAGTGTGCGTTGGTAATTCAATTATGATCTAAGCCCTTCAGCTGATTGAGTATTACCTAAATAGGCGGATTGGATGATAAATGCTAGCTGACATATTGACTCAGAAAGAAAGTGGAATAAAATATTTTCATAAAGTTTGCCTGATTTCAAACTGTTTGAACTCTATAGAAAACATAGAGCCATTGTATCCATATCAAGTCATAGCACCTCAGCATAAGTCGATAATTATGTGTATGGCTCAGTGTAGGACAGGGTGCTTCAGCGTCTAGCTGTCTCTATTGAAGAATTCCTAATGGTATTAATCAGATCAAAAAACAACGATCGTTTGGAACAAAACAATCAATTGATATGGATACTGGCAAAACTTTATGACAAGTCATAAAATGATAAGCTTGTGACCATAATCAATAATTGGAAAAAGTATGTGGGTGTATTATTAAATGGTATTGCTTTAATCAAGTTTTTGACATAAAATCCTAAAGATGGCATTGTAAATGAATTCTAATTCAGATTAAAGCACACTGCAAGCCACTTATTATCAAGTTGCACCCACACACAATTTTCAAATTATGATTATGGTCATATTTTTACTTATCATAAGCGTTAAAAAAAATAACAGCAGCAGTGAAAAAAATAATTTCACAATAAGTTAAAGCCGTAAATAAATTCTTCGTTACAAAAAACACAAACAGGATAAAATTTGATTATGCAAAAGAGACATGCAGTGAGAAGAAGATCGATAAAAGTGTAACTCGATAGTTAAAAGTGTATCGATCAATCTCACCCCGCAGCGCGAAGAAACGAAACTGGATAAAAACAACTTGAAGAAGAAGGTGCAGTTGGCGGTTGTTCAATCAAAATGTCGGAAAATAAAAATTTTGCCAATAAAATAGCTGTTAAAGTATGAACATGAGACGAGGCAAGACTAAGCTATTTTTTAATATCCAAAAGGATTACTTAAATAACAAAATAACACATAGTGTCGCCTTTGAAGTGGCTGAAGTTAAATAACGAAACAAGAATACATCACATGGAGTCGCCTTACAAGTGGCTCTATATATAATATAAGAACACATAAAATGAGGTCGCCTTACAAGCGGTTGCATAGGTATTTAGGTTTAAGATTTTTCTATAAAATAGGGAAATGCTCGTCAGAGCAGACCAATTCGATTCTAAACGTCGTCCATTGTGTTGATGTAGTCACGTGTTTTACACAATAGCTGTAAAATATTTACTTAAAAAAAGATTGTTTCGCAGTATCCCTGATGGACGACAGCAAAGTTTTTATTGTAATGCATTCTTCCTGACGACCCGATAGAGAAGTCCAGTTGAAATTACAAAGCATTTGTGAGCAGATAAGGACTATTTGATTATGTGCATCTCGCCCGCTTCCTTCGTCCGCTATGTAAATTACATTTTCGAAGATTTGATCGCCCGAGATATCATGCAGCTGTACATTGACGATATATTTGTTTACGCGCAGATGGATAACGATTGTGGTTTCAAGTTGAAAGCGGTTCTGACAGGAGCTGCTAATTATAAGTTGCGGATCGATTGGATGAAATGTAATTTTCTGCAGAGCCGAATACACTTATTGTGTCATACAGTTCAAGGAGGAAAAATCTGGCCAGGTGAGGAGAATTCTCGTGCCGTTCAGAAGTTCTTTTACCTTCTTGGGAAAATGAGATTCTTCAGAAAGTTCATCAGTTTTCAAAAAGGATGTCGAATTCAAGTTAGGGTCAGCTGAACAGAACGCGACTCTTCTGGAGTAAGAGTACACCGCAGTTATGTGTTGGAAGTCAAGGTAGCGTTTCTTGCAACTGAGAAATTAAGGCATTATTTACGTGGAACGCATTTTTAGTTAGTAACGAGTTACAGTCCGGAATAAATACGTCCCACGTGAAGTCGCTCAATGTATTCTATACTTGGAAAAACCTGATTTTCAAGTTGATCATCACTCTGGAGTCATAATAAAGCATGTTGACTTCTTCAGTCTGTACTCGTTTTTACCATAACATCGGAAGTGACTGCACGTCTTAAGGTTGCTTAACTAAAAGACTGATTCGGTAAAGCTGTACTCAACAATTGTGTTGGATCAATGATCTGTTAGTTGACCCAAATGCAATGAAGTACGAAATTAAAATCAAAATTCTGTAACAACGTTGGAATCGAACAACGGTAGTGGCACGTAGGAATAGTCAAGTGGAGCGCGTCAACAGATCCATCTTGTCAATAATCTGCCAACTAGCTGCCGAGGGTACGTCGAAGTGGTACGAATTTGTGCTTCAGGTTCACAAAGCGATAAATTCACATTCCCTTTCAGATAATGTTTGGAGTTCAGATGCACAACAAAATTAGTGACAACATTGCAACTTAGTTGCAATAGTACGCACCCAACTTGTTGCAGGAAGGAAGTTCGCTAGTAAATTTCTTGATCTTTATGAAATCATTAAAGTTAAGCGCAACGGTCGATATGAGGTCAAAAAATCAGCTCAGTTTGTGGTTCCAGCAGTAACATCAAAAAGATCTGATAACATTAAGCGTTGCAGATATACGAACACAAGCGAGGAGTGTATGTATATATATATAAAAACAAAACAAAAACCAAACAAAACCAAAAATAAATAAATTGATAACAATCAGAAATACCACACATGGAAACAAAAGTAAACCTACTCTACTTTAGAACGGAATTTACGATTATCTCTAGCAATAAAACAGGGAAAATCGAATTCAATTTC
Organism: Drosophila fungiperda; assembly: GCA_035042345.1. NCBI lineage: Eukaryota > Metazoa > Arthropoda > Insecta > Diptera > Drosophilidae > Drosophila > Drosophila fungiperda. Next base: position 72,481 of record JAWNLM010000015.1, on the reverse strand, counting down.
TAAAGAGTTGGCTGTCTATCTGCACATGTCACATTACACCTTAGTCCCGCCCTTTGCATCGAACCATGACTTGATATTTTACTAGGAACATGGCTATGGAACAGACCATCTCTAGCTAGCATCGGTACATTGGGGACCATTTTGATGCTATTACAAGTCGGCACCCTCGTGGGGTTCAGTTCGAGGAATTTTGTCAACCATTCAGGAGCCTGCTATGTTGGATGGATCAATGCCACTTCTCAATGGCCAGTTCCTGTTAAGCCCCGGCCCTTAAAGTGTCTATCAGCATTACACATATGCAGTATGTCATGTGGGATTACTGGTTTTTCCCCACTTTTGATGTATGCCACGGGATAAGGTGTCTACGCCATTGTTTTCAACACAAAGATGACATAAAACATGCAATTTCTAGTGCCATAACAAGTATGACGTCTGTCGAGTAAGATGGGTGCAAATGGTAGGAAATCACACGACAACCGTAATAATACAAACAGATAATAAAAGTCACTGATTTGATTTCTTGGCGCATATACTGTACAATCTATTATCTATTTTTACCAAAAATTTCCTAGCCTAGAAATTCACCTAGCTGTACTACTTCTATCTACTAGACTGGACCACTTAATTATACTGTGCACGAACTATTAAGTAAATAATGTTGTTAACCCCCTTTGAAGTTGATCACTAAGCTATCGATTTTTCCCATTTTTATTTTTTTAGATCTGAGACAGCCATTTATGATGAGTGCTGAGCAATCAGTGATCGATGATCAGTTATCACCAGCAGCTAAATCGAGAGTGTTACAAATGGTAAAAGCACAGCTAAACTTTGCACAAGCTCAAGCGATTCAGGGAAGTACATTTTCTGAGTGTAATTAAAGACTAATGTTATCGCCAATTTTAGTCACGCCGAAGATTTTATACCCTTGCATGCTGAACTCAGCCTTTAAATCGTATTTTAAATTATTAATGATAATGCTATAGTTTTTCATTTAAGATAACATGAAATTCATCTTGAGATTGATTGATACGGCAGCTATATGATATTATATCTGTATCGAAATGCATAAATACACTTTATTGCGTCTCGATGAAATTGTAATGCCCTATTGCTCAGTTGATTGAAATGCTCACTTATTAAATAATTATGTATGCATATATGAAAGTGAAAATTCTGAAATCTGTTCCAGTTTGTTTCTGATTGCAATGAGTTGTTCAGCAAATGTGCCCTATAAATAGCTTCGAGTGCTAGGTTTCCTGTTAAGCATGAAAATACCCAAAGTGTTTCCAATCGCTTACATTAATATACCCACACACAGGCAGAACCACACACTTGCTATAGGTACAGATGTGTTTTGACTGACGACAGCAGATTGATAAGCATTGCTTCAATTGTTTTTTTTTTCTGATTTATTCTTATCAGGACGGTAACTGCTATATTAATGAGTGCAAGTTACTCTCAGTTCTCGCTGTATCTTTTTCTGTCTCTCTTTTTCACCGATAAATCAAAAATCAATGAAATATATAGTCATTTTGGGGAAATTTTCTCGACTAGTGGATGTTCTTCACATTGCAAGCCGGGATAAAGAACAAAACTAAAAGATATCAACAATGTAGATATATATTTTGAAACCCAACTGGCAAGTACAAATAAACAACCCAACACTTAACGTATGTCTTTAGCTTCTTTTATTGCTAATTGAGATACAATAAATAATTAATATTAATTAAATAATCAAATACAAATGTAAATTGAATTAATAAAAATCAAATAAATAATAAATAAAATATTTAATAAAGTCCTGCTTGAAAAAACAAGTTTCTCTGTCAAAGGCACATCTTTCTTTTCATAGTACATTAAACTTGTGAAACACACACACACACACTTTGGGCTTTAACAAAGTTAAACAAAGCAAGATAATATTAAAACATAATCAAAAATCAGTGAACGGAAAAGGCTGCCAGCTATACAGACTTGACTTCGCGCCTAACCAGAGATAACTCTTTATATTTCAAAATTGATAGTCCCCCGCCTCGGACAGCTGCTAGCGAAATCGGCGACGGCATTTACGGTGATGCCGACAGCGGCGTTCGCATTGACGTTGACTGCGACGCAAGCGTTGCTGTTTATTATTAAGAAGCGCGCGCGCTGGTCGCACTTAATTAGTTGTGCGAAACAATTCTAGCCAAGCGGTTGACGTTACACCACTGCATTAAAAAAAAAACCACTTAACAAATTGAAAGCTAAAAACAAACCAACAAAATCATCACAGAAACTATTTAAATGTAGACACCAGCTGCTGATATTCATTCACAAAGTTTTTCAAAAATCTAAACAAGTTACGTAGTGTTGCGCATACGCCGTGTGTGGTGAAGTACCGAAAAAGAAATCCAAAAAAAGAAAGAAAAAACCGACAAACAAAATTAAGCACACATATGACCCCTGTACTACTATTATAAATAATTTAACATATTCAATATAAATTTATCTTTAAAATATATAATATACATACACATATATATATATATATATAAATAGTCTTATTTTTTTAATGGTTAAACCAAAACAAAAACCATTTTTTTGTTAAAGTTTTAGTTTTTGTATAATGTTGAAAAACGCTCGCTTTATGCTTGGCATTTTCTTATTGTTTGCCAGTCACATAACGGATACACAAGCAACAGGTGAGTAAATAGTGAACTCAAAATCCATAAACAATTAAAAAGAATTACTATTATGAGGCACAAATACCCCATATATTTGGTAACAAGTCATCGAGTTTAAATTGATGATAACTGCTCGAAAATAAACTTCGATTCGAATAGATTTTGTTAGTAGCTAGCGCAACCCAGTGATAATACATATAAGGCTAGGCAGATATAGAAATGTCGCTGCATCATTTAAAAGAAAAAAGTTAATTACATTTTGCACTTATCTTAATTTATTTAAAATGTACTTACATTTTAAGTTTTAACAGCGGTGAGCCACGAATACTAATTGTACGCCAATCAATACGTCTGCTACGGCACTCAAATTTTAACAAGTTTCGAATAATTATTTGTTCGTGCACTATAATGAAGAGAAAAATTATTATTGTGTGTTGGATGTCGAAATTGTTTTTATATAAATATTATTTATTGAAGCAGGCTATTTAATTTTTCTTAAAAATTATTCTAACTGCAACAATTGGGCGCTTGAAGATAAGCTTTGGTTTCCAGGCAACTTTTCGATTATCGTTGCTTACTCTTTTTTCGAAATATTCTTTTGAAATTGGCATAACTCAATTTTTGTACTTTGATACCGAAGGTATATATATATATATTGGTCTGTACCCACGATAGAATTTGATTTGAAGTGCTACGTCCACAATTTGAAGGCTATAGTCAATAATTTGGTTTATAGGTTGTTTGAGTCAAAAATGGCATATTCCACGCCAAAGTCCGCACACCCTACTCGTTTTAATTGGCTATTACTTTTGCAGTTTTTGCGTTGAAGCTGGCAATTTTCTGGTTTCTGGTGACTCCCCTGAGAGATCGACAAAGAAAATTGGATGGCCACGCACACTCCGACTTCCTAAGCCTACACCTGTTAGGTAAATCAATAGAGCATATATCTCCTTTTTTAAAAAAAAAACCAGTCACTAAATTAATAAGGTATTTTCCTAGAACTAACACACTTTAAAAAAAATTGTATATCAACCATACTCCTGCCCCCATTAACGAAAAAAACCTTGGGCACCCCACCCTATTCTTTGCTACCAGCTATCAGCTAGTAAAGCGTTTGATATCAGAGTATTTCTTAGTGGGTTACGGTGGACTGCAGCATTATCTCTAATTTTAAGTGGACTAAGTAAAAATTATCAAGTGGGGTCGGCCATGCGATACCTTGTGAAGTCAAGTCTTTGCCTATCTATGTGTATAAATTGTTGAATACGACAATACAAATTAGAAATATAATAATTTATTTTTACTATCGGTAATCGAAATTTACTTACTTCCTATTTTTTTAATTACTCTTATATTTTACTGTTCAATAAATTTGTTAGTTTTTAATTTATGGCTAGCCCAAAAATAACAATTTCACACAGTTGTCAGTTGGGGTCATAAACCATCTTGAAAATAACGTATTAAGATCATGAAAAACTTGAACACATAAATCAAGAAATTAATAGGGATTTGTTATCAGTAACAACTGATTTGACAAGAACTAAGCATGCTACGATAAAATCAAATTTTTTATAGCCCGAAATATTTAATAAATACATCTATATACAAATATATATATATATATATTAGGGTGTGGTCCTTAAGTTTAATGCTGTAGCTGATATAGGATATGTATGTGTGTGAATTGTGGCAGATGTGAGGAGCATTGATGATATATATCGGTCAGCTAATGAGGAGCAGAGATTTGCTACTGTGAACAAGTGGCAATTAATTGATCGATGCGATAATCTGAAGGCAGATTATAAAATTGATAATGGAAGCTACAAAAATACCATTGATTAAAAGTGATTAAAATTATAAACAAAATAGAACATAATATAGTTAAGTACATTTTATTCTTTAAATATTTTACTTTAAATATTTTACTTCCTTTGCTTAACTAAACAGTCAACATAAATTAGTTAGTATAACAATTTTCTAAGTAATCGCATAAAATTATTTTAAGAGGACACTTTCTGAGATATCGACTTTTACTTTGAACTTATTTTTTAATAGTCTTTGTTATTAAAATTTAAGTCCGGATCTTTTGTAAGAAAATAAAATGGCTCTTTTGTCCTAGCGTTACTATAGACTGTATATGATATATGATGTTTCCACTTGTTTTTTATTAAAGAATAATCAACGGTGACCTAAATTTGTTGCCTTCTTCCGCTTAGTTATAAGAGCACAAACTTTGACATTTAATATCCCAGAACATAATTATGAGCTGTATTTTAATTAAAGATCTTTTTCAAACGTCACATACCAGATCGAATTTGCGACTATATATTGAGTACAAATTTTTCTAGAATTTAGGAAAAGTTTTTAAAGAGACGTAATCCACTTAAGAAAAATCGTGCGGCAAATATTATAAAATATGACGTTTTTTTTTCATTGTTTTCTGACGTTGCCATCCATTCAAATTTGGTTGTGTTAATAAATTGTGAGTAGATGCCTGCGTATAATTATCATCAACGTCATTTCGATTATTTACAAGTAGTCAGCACAAAAAATGTTCTTTGGTGTGTGTTTGTGGATGTGTGTGAGTGTGTGGGTGTGGATGTGAGTGCCGATATAACCACACCAAGAACGACGATGGTGATTCCCATTTGTTGATTCTATGGAAGTGATCCCGAACAGTGACCCCCCTTTTCCCATTAGAAACCAAACTCTATAAATAATCGGTGGTTTTAAAGGATTTGGATGGTTTCAACTGAAATTTTAATATAGCTGTAAGCATGAGGAGGCACATTTACATTTTAAATACATCAAAATTGCAGCTAATAATGAACAGCATAGCTTAGCAGCAATACTGGGGGAAGGGGCACATTTCTTAGGAATCTATAATTCCATTAACATACACACTTACATATTATGTATTAAACAAAGTTCAACAATTTGCACAGTCATGGGATTTCCCGCAACACACTGCCCAACCCCTCACAGCCATGACGTTTTCATGCTCGACAGTTAAATGTAGACATTTTTATCGATAATATATGTTGTTTCTTGTTTGTTCTTAGATCAGCATTCCCCAAGCTGATGTGCCAGCAAACTGCTGTTCGAGTATTATCTATTTACATTTATTTATTGCTGTACTCTAACAGACGGTATTGCAGTTTTGCCGTGAACTGCGACTAAGTTTGAAGGCGACATAAAGTATATATATATATATATTCTTGATCAACAAACTCCTAACCCAAACTAACCCATCTTAATGAAACTCTGTATATATCGGACATTTTATTGTATCAAATAGGTACAGTGCGAACAAACAATAATACAAGTTATATAAGCACCGTTTGACTGGGTCTGGAAGGGTATGTAGTCTTCGGCGTGCTTTTGATAGACCTTCCAACATGTTCTTGTTTTAATTTATTTATCTAGTGTTTTGCTCTTGCTGTCGCTTTTGTTGTTGTTATTGTTGTTGCCGGCGCACATTTATCATCACTGGTATTTGTCGAACAAACAGACAAACAAGCCAAAACAGCGTCAGTCAACGGCGCTCCTTTTGATGGCTACACTAAACAACTTAAAACTTAAACCAACCTGTTCTTATATCACAGATATTAAGTCATATATGATAAAACAGTCATATGTATTAAACAAAACATATAGGTGACAGCTTAATTTTGTATCGTTTAAGTAATTAGGTTTATATTCACTTTTGTTGGCCAGTGTTGCGGAATCGTATTTATTTTATTTAACAACAATTAACAAGCAGTTTTCAGCTTTAACTTTGCAGCTTGGAAAGCCGATTGATTTGCATTAAGTCTCAACACGATCTGAGAAACAAGTTGCCAATTAAACGGCAAAGTTGCAACAATAAAACAACTAAAACGTTGAAAGAACAAAACGCAAGATCGTTATTAACCAAATACAAAATGAACTTTTTCAGCGTTTACAGCAAACTTAGTGTCTCAAGTAATTAAGGCAAACGCTTCTTGATTGCACAATGTATTGCATTAATAGGTTCTAAAGAGGGATGAAAAGGCAGGGGAATTTTCCATAAATAAAACCTAAAACCGTTTTCCACAAAAGTGTTTCCGATTGGGGTTTTATAGTGCATGCAAGCAAATGCATTTTTCAATATTACTGGGTGCGGTGGGAATTTCTCAATCCAGCCTCCATAATCACTAAACGTAACCACAACCCGACCGCAGATCAGCAGGTTCAATAAACTTGTTTTATCTATCGCGTAAACGCAAGCTTAATAAGATTCAAACTCATAGATACACATTAACATTCACATTCACAATTACACACATATATTGCATTATGAATGCAAGTGAATAAATACTAAATACCTTTATCGCTAGCGACACCATAACAAAACATGTTTGTGCCGTTGAGCAGGTGTTTTGGTACTTCCCAAATGCGTCGTCAACTTGACCTACCCCAACACAATTATTGTGTTAATGGGAACATATATAAAATTTTGGTTTTTTTACTTTATAATTTCAATTATCTCATTTGTACAACATTGAATTTAAAAAAAACGGAATTATTTTATGCAATAGTTAGTTAGCTTAGTAATTTATTGATTTTTGAATTCTTTAAGCTTTATATGCGGCAACTCAACAGCTGTTCTTAACAAGCTGTGCACATCTTTCATATTTTACCCACGGCATGCTTCAATTTCAAGTATTTTTTTCAATTCTGTTTGATTTTTGCCACAGAATGTTATTGTTATTGTGGCAGCTGCAAGAGACATGCGATTTGGTTTTCACAGTCAAACAATAATAATCACACCAAGCAAAGCATTAACAATTAAAACAAAAAGCAATCTGATGAAAAACTGGCGACTGAAATCGCACGTGCTGAAAGAGTTTCAAGCGAAAAAGGTCAACATCAAAAACATCAACAGCAACAATACAAATCACAACAATAACAATATATATATATAGTAGACGAGTGTACGACTGTAAGGATGCCCTGTACTTGTCATAGGTATACAAGTAAATATAAATGGTATATAAATTATATACTAATATGTGTTATACCAAATGTAATAAATTTGTGAATCACTTTGTGGAAGAGAGTAAAGACGAATGTTTTATTAAGAAATATGCTGATAAGAAATGTCGGTCTGACAATATGGACAACGATCTGCCGTTGTTGGGCAAGTACTAATTGTAACTTATAAAGATAAACAAAGAAAATGACAGCAGACGTTGTTATGGGTATTATTGGCCAATTCCCGTTAAGTCAAATTATGGCCGGCAATAATCATTTAATTATGCAATATAAAAAAAGGTAAAGGTGACAGATAAACATCAACAATGGCAACAGCAAACATTTTTGTTGGTAAGTGTCTACATTATTTTTAGGATGACAACTCAATCGCCTTGTCATTTCCAGACTAAGCCCCGAATAACATAAACAAATGTCATAATAATAATACAAATAATAATAATCACAGTGGAACAAATCGTTAACAAACCAGAAACATGAAAAATGTCATAAAATCAAATTTACACAAACAACTTCTTAATTTGCTCACTAACTCACTGGGCGAGGAAGGGGAGGGGCTGAAGGGAAGGTTTTTATATTGTATTTATCCGAAACGTGGGTAATGTTGAATTTTTGGTTATGTTCCCTACTGGCATGATTTCCTTATGCAATTAAGCATTAAACGGAGAACTGCCTTTTAATTGCTGGCCATATAATTGTTAATCTACCTACAAAAAGTTGAATTTTTTTATCTCGCTGCGTGAGAAATAATTAAGCTAACAGAATGTGTACGTTTAAGAACTTTATCCAATGCTCAAGTTGTACAGCATAAAAAAAAGTTTTAATGTTTAGAACAAATTGAAAAAGGAATTTCAATTTGAATCAAATATTTACAGCGAATGTCCTCCATTTAAATGCAAACAAATCTTGCGTTTAAAATCTAATAAACCTAACCAAATAATGATATAGAGACATTTAAAAGAGCAAAGAAATTTTTTATAATTTTTAGATAATTTGAAAACGTTGTTCGTTACATAATGAAGATTAATTGTTATTAATTTTTGCTTGTAATATTTAGAAGTAGATTAGTAGTAGTTGACTTTTCAGATTTACATCTTCCATCGTATCAGAGTTTCCATTAACCTACTGAACTGATAACTATTATGTTTGAGAGAGATTAAAGTGATAATTGGCTGACAAATCGCGCTCTATAAATATTAATATAATATATATTAATACATATATTTGTTACAATTTAAGCTCATAGTGTATTTATTTTTGAAATTGCAGTTAATAATGAAACAAACTTTTTGGTATCATCGCTGAGATATTTGGATGAACAACTGCTTTACGATATACTGCCACGTGCCACATGCCCAGGCGAGGAGCCCGATTCGCCGTTAGACGAATTCCCAGATATATTTACAGGTACTTAGCGTCTTCGCTCTATTAAAATAATACGTAATTAGATGTCAACACTCGTCATTGAAGAAAATAAAAAAAAGAGCGTACTTCGGCTATCAATCATGGTTCCATTCACTAAACTTGAACTTGCCGACCAATGCAGAATGACCATTGGCTAATAAAAGTCTTCCTGCCGCAACGTGTCTCTTATCACTGGGCCATGGCCAACACATGTGCTGCTGATAAGCGACTAAAAACCCAATGGCCTATAAATCAGTCGGCAACAATGTGATTGCACTACACTTCATATAAACTATCACTGGCCCATTACCACTAATATATTATATATAAATCAAACAGTCTCGCAGAAGAAAATATTTGCTTAAACTTAAAAATTTGTATTAAAAAAAAAAGGGAAAATCTAAAAATTTAAGAGCTTAAGTATTTAATACAATAATTATCCAAATTACGAAGTTCTTGATTAACTTTTTTAAATTTCGGTAATACAAAATCGTAAGAGGACATTTTTAAGAATTTCGTTCATTGCTACTTGATTTATAAATGAACTGTTCTTTAAAATTTTTTTCAGTGTTCATTTATTTCTCGGTATCTCTATTTACATATACGTATAATAAATGTCTAACATGGCGGCTTGTCAAACCGCTCTTCTTATCGCAAGAAACCTTTAATTAAACTACAATACTTGAAACATGCGAAAGATACGCATACTTCTATCTGTGAATGTGACTCTTTGATAGACTCATGCCATGTAATACACAAAATTTTGACACTAGTATGTATATATGGGATCTGCGAAATGATTAATAGTTTTCCTATACAAAAGCATTAAAAATCATTTGTTAAATGAAGTTACGCGGATTTTGTGGGGGCAGAAGATAGTATCTTCGATCCCAAAGAGTATCAATTTAAGTAAAGCCGATTGAACATGGAACTCTTAAAGCAACTACAAACAACATGTGTCAGATGTATTTAAGTACCCTTTTTAAATAGTTATCCGAGACATAACTGTTCAAATAATGACATAAATATATTTTGTTTTCGTAGTGGAACAGCTTCGTCAAGGTTGGGTAGTTCTACACGTATTCGCCGCAATCTATTTTTTCATATTGCTGGCCATCATTTGCAATGACTACTTTCTGCCCACCGTCGAGTGCATTTGCGAGGATCTGCATCTATCCAAGGATGTGGCGGCAGCCACATTTATGGCGACGGCAACCTCAATGCCAGAGTTCTTTACAAATACGATAAGTACACTCATTCTCTCATCGGACATGGGACTGGGCACAATAATTGGATCGCTGATGTTCAACACACTCGGCGTGGCAGGCCTTGCCGCACTCTGCATCAATAAGGTAAGCACACACACACAGATAGAGTTGGGGATTTGGGAGATTGTCACTGTATACTGATTGTGTTAAACTTGCTTACACAGCCAGTGCAACTGGATTGGTGGCCCATAGCACGTGACTGCTTCATGTATACATTTAATACAATCGTGTTACTGGTGCTCGCCTGGGGTGGCAGCATTAGCTTTGTGGAGTCTTGCATCATGATGGGCTTCCTCGTCCTCTACTATGTGATTATGTTCAACAACAACAAGTTTATGCCAGCCATTCGGGTCTTTATCGAGGACAGAATGAACTGTTGCTTTTCAACGCGTTACGGTTAGTTGAATCTATCCTCCAAAGTGGAATCTTTATAACAATATACTATACTTTGTTTAGATCTGACGGAACCACCGGAGAACAGTGCCAAGGCTCAGTTGCCGCTAAAAAAGGATCCACTCTCGGGCTATGGTCTGTTTGTCGTCAATTTTCCGGAGAACACCTCATCCATGTCATCCACAGCCAATTTAACGCAATCCAAGAATTGTAAGTTTGAATTCAAATTGCATTTCAAATACAATATAATCAGTAAAGAGGTGATGAGCTTAAGGACAAAACATTATAATGATCCATAAGAAATCATCGGTTCTTCTTATATCTTATGACATCTTCGCTTTATTTCGATGCTTGCAGGGAATGAAGAGGATGAGGATAAGCTACCGACCAGCATCTTTGCGTATCCGCACAATGCAACGCGTTTCATGAGAGGCTGGTGGATCTATACGTTTCCCATCAATCTGCTGCTGCGCGTCCTCATCCCACATCCCATGAGGCATCGTCGTTTCTATCCCTTGTCCTTTATCATGTGCATCGTTTGCATTGGCGCCGATGCGTATTTGATTGTCTGGATGTTAACGGCTTTCGGTGTGGCTATTCGAGTGCCTACTATTGTGATGGGTCTGACCTTCCTCGCGGCCGGCTCCACAATGCCCGAGGCGGTATCCAGTCTTATTTCACTGCGCAATGGTAAGCCCAATCTGAACACCTAATATATTTTTAACAAGTGGTTTCTAATTATCCTTTTTTTCTTTATTATTTTTTTTATTTTTTTTTTTTTTTGTAGGCGAAAGTGGCATTGGCGTCTCAAATTCGCTTGGCGCCAATTCATTGGCTATTTTGTTGTCGCTGGGCGTACCGTGGTTTGTGAAGAACTGCATCAACTATGGCACTGGGTTGAAGCAACAGGTTGGCATCCAGGGCATCGAGTATAATATATTGATCCTGATATTGTGCACATTTGCCCTGTTTGTGGTACTCAGCTGCAGCGGTAATCGCTTAACGAAGCGTGTTGGCGTAGCATTATTTACCGTCTATACGGTATTTATCGTCCTACAGATCTTGATCGAGATGAATGTATTTTTTCCATTGGTATGCAGCTAGTCACAGTAGCACACGAGATCCCGATGCAGTTGTTTTTTCAGTTTTTAATTCTTTGATCGTTAGTTGTTAATCGTTAATCGGTAATCTATTATCTAGCTCAATTTGTATGCCTTCTGGCTGGCACCAGATCGCTGTTTCTGTACATAAATCTTGAAGTTAAATTCGTTTTTAATATATCTACACACCTGAGATGTCATTTGGTCCAACTAGATCATGAATATTTATATATATATTATAAAGTAGAGATTTATTCATTTTTTTTTCAACAAATTCTTTAACCAAGTAGTATTATAAGGTCTGGTTTTTGGTTTTTTGTTATGTTTTACTAGCTTAAGTACTCCGTAAGACTGTCTACTGTTAGGTATAAATAATCAAGTGTTACAAATCATGTCCTGTTTTACAATTTTTAAATGTAAAAAAAAGAAGGAATAACAAATGCTAAATGCTTTGCTTACGTTACAAATTTGCAACTGGTACCAAAGCGCAAACATCTAGACGAAGACCTTAAAGCTAAGAACTTAAATCGAGTTACCGCATAGAATCCAAATATATATGTAAAATATATTTACCACCTATATGTATATCTATGTAAGTGCCCTGCGATATTTATAGCCGTTAGCTAGGCTTTTCTTAATAATATACAATAAATATTGATTTAATGATATTGATATTCCATAACAATGTGTACACTATATTGTTACCGATTGCATTGTGCATTGAAACAGTTTTGCTATTAATTTATAAATACATATAACGACACATAATGACATTTGTGATTTTTAACCATTTTGATCTGATAGCAAAAAATAAATACAATCTAAAAAATAAAAAACATTTTGGATAATCACTTGGGTACAAGGTATATTTTGAAATCTTATCTCATAGCTTTATTTTGGACGCAACAACAATCGACTTATTTATTTCACTTTAAAAAAAACAACAACAATGAATCCTACTATAAGCAGATCATATTATTGTCATTTGATTTTGCTTTTGCTCTGTCTGTTATCAGTTTTAATGGACATCAAGTCTCTATCCTGTCAATTAGATAGAATAATCGTGATCGTTAATTAAAAATAACGAAATTTTTAATTTATATATAAAATCGAATATGTACCCAATTTGAGTGCAATTCGTTTACATATTTGAATTGAAAAATTTTAATTTTGTAATGCCACATTATTTAGGCGAATCGCCCATATATACCCAAACATATATATGTAAATATTGAGGTTATACCACACTACTAGCACCTAAGTAAATGTTGTGTTTAGATGATTGTGTGTAATTTAAATGTTAATTATTTTTTAGATATACATTCATATTCATTAATTACTCCATTTCTTTATTATTTATTATATTTTTTTATTTAATCTTTTAAATGTATAAAATTATATTTAAATTAAAATCCAGCATCCGGATTTTTATAAGCCTAGGAAACATTCTGTATCACCGAATACTTATATTATAGATCTAATATTGTAGGCTAGGGGTTGAGGGTGCTCAAAAAATATATTTCGTTGCAGCCGTTTGTTTTTTTTATTTTGATAAGATTCTTAATACAAATTTGAATTGACGTTTGAAGGTTTTTTCATTTTATACTTTTAGAAAACAATGCCTGATAATTAGTTAGGAGCATTATGAAGTGTGGGATAAGTTCTATGAAGGGGAAAATCGCCGGGAGCATAGAGTAGATTAATCGTCAACTTAAATTTAAGAACAATGGGCCTATAAAATCCGCACTGGCGGAGTGGCGAGTACGTCGGGGCCATAAACATCAGGCCTGCCAACTTTTTCGTTTATTTTGTGTATGCATTTAGGTCTTTATGTAGTGCTGTCTAGGTCGAGTTCTATTTTGGAGACTATACCTTCTACGGGAAGTGATGGAGTTAGCCAATGTTGCCAACAATATGGCTGCAGCTCAGTAACAAAGAAAGCCAAACGAAACAATGGAGATGGAAAGAGACACCAGCAAACAGCTTCAGTCACACTCGATAACATGCAGGAGCAACGCTCCATATCAGCGGCACACAGCCGGTGGTAAATATACAAATCAAACGCGCAGCCGGGAACGGGATCGCCACCTTGAGAGGGGCAGAGATAGGGATAGAAAACGGCAGCAACAACGTCCTCGCATCATCGAGCGTCGAGGGAAAGATCGCCAACAACGACCGCCGGAGAAACCCCGGTGTGTAACACTACCCATAATGAGGGGAATATATTTAATATATTTACATATAGGTAATTAATATTTATACTTTTTGAGGTCGCGCCTGTAAGTCGCAATCCACGGGGTAAGCGTTCCTATAGAAAAAAATAATTTATTTTTTTTTAACAAGTTCTTTAACCAAGTAGTATTATACAATATTATACAATGGCTTCCGTTTTTTTTTTTTGCTTAGCTGTTTTTCTAGCTCAGCTACTCCGTAAGACTGTCTACTGTAAGTTACAAATAATCAATTGTTACAAATCATATCCTGTTTTACACTTTTTAAATTTAAAAAAAGAAGCAACAACAAAACTAAGAACCTAAATCGAGTTACCACATAAAAACCTATTATATATGTCAAATATATTTACTACCTAAATCTATATATCTATGTAAGTGCCCTGTAATATTTATAGCCGTTGGCTAGACTTTCCTTAATAATGAACAATAAATATTGATTGAATCTACCCGTGCATTGATATTCCATAACAATGTGTAGACTATATTGTTACCGATTGCATTGTGCATTGAAACAGTTTTGTTATTAATTCATAAGTACATATATCGACATATATTGGCAATTGTGATTTTTAACCATTTTTATCTGATAGCAAAAAACAATCTAAAAAACAGAATCACTTTCGTACAAGGTATATATATATATTCTTAAATCTTGTCTCAAAGCAGATTTTAGCTCTCCTTTGGACGCAACTACAATCGATTTATTTATTTCACTTTAAACATCGGGAAAATACAACAACAATGAATCCTACTACGAGGGTGGTCTGAAAAGTTTCCGACCTAATAAAGATACAAGACATTTTTCTGATGTTTTATTTTTTATTTTTCAACATAGCCCCTTGTAATTCTACACACTTCTCCCAGCGATGCTCCCATCTCTGTAACCCGCCCAAATAGTACTCGGCGTTTTTCTCTGCAAAATAATTGTTCACAAAGGTGATTGCCTCTTCATTTGACGAAAATCTCTGTCCTCCGAGCGCAATTTTCAGATGAGGGAACAAAAAGAAGTTGCTTGGGGCTAGATCTGGTGAGTAAGGCGGATGGTCCAGCAGTTCAAACCGAAATTCGTGGATTTTGGCCATGGCAACCGCTGAGGTGAGATGGTGCGTTGTCTTGATGAAACAGGATTTTCTTTTTCTACAAATGTGGTCGTTTTTCCGCATTCAGCTTGTCAAGTAATGATGCGTAGTATGCTCCTGTAATGGTTTTTCCTTTTTGAAGATAATCAATTAAAATAACTCCATGACTATCCCAAAAAACAGTCGCCATCACTTTCCCAGCCGAAAAAACAGTTTTTCCTTTTTTTGGAGCCGGTTCCCCCCGTGCAATCCACTGTTTGGACTGTATTTTTGTTTCTGGCGTATAATGGTGTATCCAAGTTTCGTCTACAGTGATTAATCGGCTCCAAAACTCGGATTTATTGCGCCTGAACTGCGCCAAAAGAACGTTGGAAATGTTCATTCGAAGACGTTTTTGGTGTAACGTGAGCAAACGCGGCACCCAACGAGCGGACAGCTTTCTCATGCCTAAATGTTGATTTAATATGTGACAAACACGTTCCTTAGACATCTTCATAACCTCTGCTATCTCTCTCACTTTAATTCGGCGGTCGTCTAGCACCATTTGGTGAACTTTGGCGACGTTTTCGTCGATTGTTGCAGTTTTTGGACGTCCCGAACGTTCATCGTCTTCCAAGCTCTTACGGCCACGTTTAAATTCAGCTGCCCAAAATTTCACTATGGTAAATGATGGTGCAGAGTGCCCATACACAGAATCCAACTCATCTTTCATTTGCGTAGGCGTATTGCGTTTCAAAAACATATATTTTATGACAGCTCGATACTCGATTTTGTCCATTTTCACAAAAACACTCGCATCAACTCACTCAAATGACTGTTACATAAGAACTGCGCGTCCAAAATGGCTGAAACTTTGGTGAGTAACTGTCAACAGATGAACAATGAAATTCACTTGCTTTTATGTACAAGTGCTGCCATCTTCAGGTTGAGGTCGGAAACTTGTCAGACCACCCTCGTATAAGCAGGTCATATTGTTCTCATTAGATTTTGCTTTTGCTCTGTCTGCTATCAGTTGTGATCTCCGTCTTCTCAATTAGATGGAATTATTTTTGCTACTGCGTAAATATATACATTTGCACAACATCATTCGATTCTCAAGTGACAATTACCCATGTGATTTGCTGATTAGTTTACACAGTGCACATACGATGACATACACTATAATCAAAGCACCACCGATTCATCGAAACACTGTTATTTGTGATTTTTTTAAAAGGGATTTTTCTCGTTTAATTACCCTTTGAACTGAAAAAATTCTTTAAGTTTTCATCATATAAATAAGTTGAAAAATGAGATCAAACATAATACATATATATGTGTCTTATATATACACTTAAAGAAATTAAGTACAAAAACAATTTGAGTGGGAAAAACATATCACTAAGAACATGGCTAATTGATGTGGATCATGTGATGTATGTGGTGAGTATAATATCTTATATCTTATAGATACAACACAGATACAAACTCCTTGTAGAAACCGCTCGCTTTTATTTATTTTTTTTTTAGGTTTTAAATATGTGACCTGTTCTTAATAAAGCGAACGGCTTTTTAATTGTTTTTTGAGTTTGCTAAAGTTATTATTAGTTTTTTTTTTATTTTTGCTCTATATGCGGGCAAATGTGTTGGAGGATTGTAAGCGGATGTAGTCATATTAACATGCGTATATATATGCAATTATCATAAATACTTATAATTAGTTGCTTGTTTTTTGCGGTATTTTGTTTAGGTATTATAATTTTGGCATTTGAAAGCAATACATTTAATACGTACTACAAATAATGAGAAGTTTTAAAAACTTGCGCCATACTCTATCCGCATATTTTTACGTCTTTTCGTCTTATCTATCAAAGAAAAGTGCATTAAAAATGCCCATTTCACATGATACAAATCAGTCTGAGCAATTACAATTCAAAATTTTCTTGCAAATTACAAGTGGTAGCAGGTTGAGGAGGGAGAAGGATGAGTTAAGAGAGTGAAATGTTCAACAAGCTTTTAGCTATTGAACAACCAATTGGCACACTTATTATGAGACATTTAGAGAACGTGAACGAGACATTAAACATCTAAAATGTCTTTTGTTTTGTATGTTGAAGAACTACAAACAGTTTAGAAAGGATTGATTGTTGACTTGGTCGTCAAAGCTGTTAAGCCAGTTAAAGTGAGTGAATGCCTTGGGCCTGGCTAAGAGTTTAGGTGCAGCAATGATGGCCGCTCTTAACGTAATAATTGTGCATGGCAACAGTGCCACTTTTGCTGTAGGTGCCCCCGCTGTTGTATTGGGAATTGCCGCTCAAATTGGAGACGCCTCTAAAGATGAAGGCGCTGCCAATGTTGCCCAAGTTCTTGTTGTTGAGGTTGTGGTTATTATTATATTTGTTGCTGATGTGGCCCGTTAAATTGCCCAAGTTTCTAATGTTACCCAAGTTGCCGATGTTCTTGCCTATATTCTTGCCAATGTTGCTGGCAGTGGCCGTCGACGAAGCCATCGTCGATAATGATGCTCCAGTATTGTTCTCCGAATTGGTGGCCTTATCAAATGCCTTAATATGACTCGTAATTATCCTACATGTAAATTGACGATGCTGTCCGGGCTCCTGCGCAAAATCGAATTTGAAATTAATATCTGGTCTCCGAATGCATACAAAATGCATACATACATGTTTCTATGCGTGTTTGACTGTGTGTGGGTGTGTGTGTGTGTGTGTGTATGTGGGTGTGTGTGGGTCAGTTTTTGCGTGTGCTTGTATTTGTACATACCTTTGGCTGTATGGGAAAACAGCACCAGAGTATGAACGCTATGAAGGCCACCAGTGTGCCCACAAGCAATATGAAATCCTCAATGGTCTGAATGAGAGAAAAAGAATTAAATCAATGTCTGTGTGTGGTAGTTGTTATTGTTGTTTTTATTGCTGTTGCCAACTGTCTTAGTGTGTTATATTATTGTTGTCATTGTTCTTCATTACCGGCTCTTCGCCAAGCAGCACATGATTAATTAAATAAACGAAATCATCAAATGGTGTCATTGTGAATGCCGAAAATCCCGTTTAATTGCAGCTTAAAATTTTGTTTAAAATTTTTTGATTTTTGTTTGTCCTGCGTTATTGCGTTTGCCGAGCTTTATTATTGGTGTCTATTTCAATAATATCAACATGTCGTCGACACACTACACACAATTACAAAAAAAAAAATTAAAAATCAAATTCACAAACTCTGCTCAAAATTAAATGTGTGTCAAACGCAACTGCAGCGGCAACACGGGCACGTACTTTGTGAGGAGCGAGGCGCGATAAGCTAAGCATGTCGATTAATCGCTTGAGAAACAGATGCTTTTATAAGCGATAGTATTGCGACAGTAAAACATCGATAAGAAGTTTTAATTGCATTATATTAATATATCGATATACTTACTTACGCGGGTACCAATTAATGAATTCAAACACATTACCACTAAAGAGACAGTACATGTACATGTTAAACATACATACAAATATATGTATTGTCTACTTAGTGACAATACTTTATTTTGTACAGTCACTAAAGAGCGCTTGCTTAGTCAAATAATTTCTTCAATATAATCAAAGGAAAAATTATTATATTAAATTGTGTATTTAAGATTTAACATTAATATCTTAGCATATATTGCAATATGTCTCATACCAACACCAAAAATGAAAAATGAAATAGCCATATCGTCGAAAGAAAATAAGCCACCAGCTACTTAAATTGCATAGGTATATTTATGACAATATTTTGAATTAAAGGAAATTAAATAAAAAGTATAAACCAAGAAAAATGTATCCAGTTTGAGTGCAAATGGTATACATAATTGAATTCAAAAATATAAAATTTAAAATTTATAATGCCACATTGTTTATTCATTATGCCATTTCTTACATACAAATTTAAAAAATTATTTTTAATTAAAATCCAGCATCTGGATTTTGACAAGCCTAGGTAACATTCGGCATTAAAACCCCCCGCACTGAATACTTATATTATAGCTCTAATAGGGTAGGTTAGGGATTGAGGGTGCTCAAAAAAGTTTTTTCATTGCAGTCGCTTGATTTCTTTAATTTGATAAGATTCTTAATTCAAATATGAATTACCATTTGATATTTATAGCGGAAGTTTATTTCATTTCATACTTTTAGTAAACAATGCCTGATAATCAGTTATAAAGCAGCATTATGAAGTGTGATTAAGTTCTATGGAGGGGAAAATCACCGGGAGCATAGAGTAGATTAATCGTCAACTCCAATTTAAGAACAATGTGCCTATAAAATCCGCACAGGCCAATTTGCCAATTGTAAAAAAAAACTAGACGTGCTACACATATTCAACGTAATATTAAAAACACTTGATAGGTAGTGGTAATTTATCTGTTACTTATGTTTTTCCTTCTAAGTCTATATAAGTTTTCTAACTTCTTCAGCACCACCTTACAGTAAATGTGGTCACCCTACATACCTGTCGTAATTGTAAACACCCAGTACGCTTGTTTCACTCAAAAAAGTTGGACGTTGGTTAAAAACAACATATCGATAGGTACTTAAATACAACAGTGCTAGAGCTAGCAGCTGTTTAAGCCAAAGCCGCACATAAGCAAAAAATCACCACTAGCATTTCTTCAAAGCTATTGGTTTTTTTTTAATTTCTCGGTTTATCAAATAGCACTTCCGTTAATTGTTTTAAGGGAAATATCATGAAAACTGCCAAAGCGCGCAGTTGGGGTCATGCCGCGCGAAGCGAAAATGGATCGCCGGACCACAGTTGCGATAATGCAAATGCGAAGGGGACAAATCGCACGAAAAGCAAGACAACGCGGAAACGAAAAGCAACACGCGACAGTACTTCCACATCGAGCACCTCTTCCAGCAGCAGCAGCAGCGAAAGCAGCAGTAGTAATAGCCGCAGTAGCAGCAGCGGCGATGCTACAAAATCCTCGGAGTACGTCAAACGCTACAAAAACAAATCGAATGCAATAAAATTAGAACAAAAACAAATCAAACGTGAGCCTGAAACACTCGATAACAAAGTGCAGGAGCAACGCTCCAAATGGGATAGCCCCGAACGCAGCGCTGCATATCAGCGGCACACAGCCGGTGGTAAATATACAAATCAAACGAGCAGCCGAGAACGGGAACGCCACCTAGAGAGGGATAGAGACAGGGATAGGGAACGGCAGCAACAACGTCGCGATTGGGATCGACGTTCAGAACAAGAGCGTCCTCGCAGCAACGAGCGTCGAGGGAGAGACCGACAGCGACGCCCGCCGGAGAAACCCCGGTGAGTAACAATCTACCCATAATGGGGCATATATTTAAAATATTTACATATAGGTAATTAACATTTATACTTTTTACAGGCGCGATCGTAGTCGCAGCCCACGGGGTAAGCGTTCCTATAGAGGAGTTGGTGGTCGTGAAGGAGGAGGAGCACGTCGTCAGCAGCATCAACGAGGAAACGACAATCGAAATCGGGACGATGACGAGCAGTTTGAATGGGGTAAACCACAAGATAAAGATAAATCGCAGACGTCCAATGATGATGCAGAGCCCGTGGAGAAGGAGAAACCGAATTTTGGGTTAAGTGGCGCCCTCACCGAAGATACGAATAAAGTAAATGGCGTTGTCGTCAAATATTCGGAGCCACCAGAGGCGCGCAAACCGAAGCGTCGCTGGCGTCTGTATCCTTTCAAGGGGGAGACGGCGCTGCCAACACTCCACATTCATAGGCAGAGTTGTTTTCTGGTTGGACGCGATCGCAAAGTGGTCGATTTGGCTGTTGATCATCCCAGCTGCTCCAAACAGCATGCAGCGTTCCAATATCGGCTTGTACCATTCGAACGAGATGATGGTAGTCACGGAAAGCGTGTGCGTCTATATCTTATCGACTTGGAATCGGCAAATGGCACGTTTCTCAATAACAAAAAGATCGATGGGCGCAAATACTTTGAGCTCATGGAGAGGGATGTCATCAAGTTTGGCTTTAGTTCTCGAGAATATGTTCTGCTGCACGAGAATAGCAAGGAGGATCAGGAGGATGATGATGTGCATATCAAAGAGGAACCAATTGATTCGCACGACGAACAAACGATTAATAATGCACACAACTGATGCGAGTAGTAATACACACACGCACACACACACACACATAAACATACACACACACATGCCTCTCTGCTGTCGTACACATACACTCATATACAAAACTAGCTTATCTTATATTGTAAAGTAAAAATGATACACATGTAAAAACTATTGTGTTACCCCTAATCATCGTATTCCAATACCCCAATGTGTGTCTTGTCGCACTTGGAGCACGTTTCGGCGTGCCATTAACTGCCAAGATTATAATAAAAGGCAAGAATTACTATTATATTTCCCCATAAAAATTCGCATGAATTTGTTTGTCTTCAGCATTGCACTCATTTTCACAAACAGTCGTTGAGTGCGGTGTTACACAACATGTCTACGCGTTCAACCATCCACATCTTTCTCCGCATCTGCATTAGCATGAGCTTCTTCTTCTGTGTTGCGGCCGCACCTTCGCCTTCTAGGCCAAGTCGCCAGGTGGTGCAGCCCACCTGGCTAACGCGACCCGGTTTAGTGCCATTGTCTCAGGCCAAGGTCAATGTGACATTACGAAATCTTCAAGAAGCAGCCAAAATACGGGCCTCCATACAGAAGGCCGTCGATGAAGGCAGCTATGTTGTTTCCTCCAGTCCGCAGCAGGTAAATGCTCCAATTAGAGTAAGTTCTTGCTCCATGCTCTTGGAATAGTTAACAGCTCTTGTGAAATTAACTTAATTTGTTAGTCAGAGTTAATCAACTCGTTAAATAATCCTGAACTGAAAATTTTTTAGTGGCACCTATACATATGTCAGCTCGGTGTTAAGAAAATGTTTATTTGAAATTCACGCAATATTAGTTTCTTTTTTTCTTATATTATTATATGGTAAGCACACTCTTAGAATACTTACCAATCTCATGACAAGACACATACCTACGCTAGATATAGTCAGTAGCGAACTCTGCCAATTTATTGATAATGAGATAGAATAGATAGAAAAGCACATCATCATTTATTATGTCGACTTAGCCAGAAAACACGTTTTAAACTCCAAGGGCAAAGAATTCTTGAACCGGACAAAGATTTAATGGTAGAGCTATAGGCTCAGAAGGAGGCAGGACGCAGTGCATAAAGGCTCTCCATAACAATAATATTGTTTGGTTATATGACAGAGGTAATTAAATTAACTTTTTTACAATTCCACAGTTCCTTAGTGGTCTAAGCCAAGTGAACAATGCTGCCTTCCTTGGAGCCCCAATGGCATGGTCAATTATTAAGCTGCCAAATGCGAATTGGTGGCGGCCGCCAAGGTTATTTACTTGATTTAATAATTTATTATGTTTCAGTTATAACAAATATATATAGGTATATATATGATTATATATATAATATACAACTTTAAATACAAATTTCATTTGAAGGAGCTCTCAATTCATTTAATAGTTTGCCTTAGCGATCGAAGAGATGCGGGAATTTGAAAATTTTACGCGCCTTGAGAAACTGCAAAAAGTTTCAAAAGCGTTCATAACAATGTGCATAAAATTGAATTTATATTTGTTTTTATTTACATATAAAAATTTTTTTTAAAAAAAATGTATCAATAATCAATATGTATGCATTTAGTAATAATTAAATACATATATTATATGTAGCATATTAAATTTAACTACCAAACAAGTTTCAACATTTTTGGTTTTTGTGTCATGAACAACACGTTCATACGTTGTTGTCTTGTATTTTTTTTTTTTTTTGCCCTTACTTATAGGGTATACATACAAACATTTCGGGTATATCGCTGTACAAAATCTTTAAATATTAGTTCTCTAGCACTAAACAAAAATGTTCTAGAACACGTATATAAATATATAGCGTGTTTATTCAAAATCAAGAGGAATACATTAGTTTCTGTGTGTTTTTATTATAACTAGGCTTTTTATACTTATGTATTATATATATATATATATATATACATATATATATATATATATATATATATATAATTCGCGCTTATTGAGTGTATATCAAATTGTTGCATTACAAAACGTTACATTTTACAAGATTTTTGTTCCCTTTGCAATGAAAACCGACTTTAAGCATACCAAAAAAAAAAAACAAAACTGGAAAAACAACAGAAATGAAAAGCGGCATGCCGAAGTTTTGATACACGTGCAGAGTAATAGAACATTAATTATAGATGTCCGAATCATGTTTGGATCACTTTTGTATAAATTGTAAAAGGCATAGTAAAGTTCTGGCTTGATGATATTCTTCAAGAAATCAATAATAAAAAAAATAATTCAATCGATCTTATAGTAGATATAATTAAAGTTGGTCATAAGGCATAAGGTTGGTCAAGATATTCGTAAAATCTAAACATATTTTCCGTTGACTTTCTATGACAGCTATATATAAGCTATAAGTAAGCTATAATAGTAATCTGTTACGTCAGCTGTTGATATAATTGTTGAGTCTCCAAGGAATTATCTATATTTAGTAATGCTTAACTGAAAGCTGAGTTCCTGTTAAGCCATTGGTTGATTAAATTTGTACATAATAAGCGTTAAATGTAATTAGCAAATATGTTAAATACACTTGATCAGTATAGTCGCAAAAGAATTATTATAAGATCGAAAAATGAATGAGATTTTTCAATTTCAAGATATATTTCTTATTGCAATTGTTATTGTTAACATATGTATATATCGACATAAACAGACGGACATGATGCCAAACTAACTTATAGATATGGGTTTTCGGTTTTCTTTTCTTTCTCGTTTTCTGATGAAACTCTCTTCAAAGGTGTTATTTCGGAACCTCGATCGATGTTCAGCGAATTTATATAGATTTCAGCTTATACATATTTATAGTTAAACACTTTTAGAGTACTACACGAATAGTACAGAGAAATTCATGCTTCATTAAGCTTCAGTTCACAATTAGCTTATTTAAGAAAAAGGCATTTAACACTAGGGTTACTTTTGTTATAAATTCTCTTTTGTTTTTTTTTATATAGATAAGGAGTCTATCAGATTTGCCAGCACAGTGTGGAGGGGGGTAGAAGATGAAGGTTGAGAGAGAGTAAGAGAGAGAGAAGGAGAGAGAGAGAGAGAGATAGATAGGAAGTGGAAGGAAATATGTGTAGAATGTATAAACTGATATAGGCTCTTTTGTTTGAATGCATTGTTGGGTGGAATACAAATAAATATGATCAATTTAACAGTCGGATTAAGTTTTAGTGCAACTTAATATGTCTTTAGCGATTTCTCAATTTCTCTCGGTATATTTAATGACATTTTCCTTTACTAAATGCTAAAAACAACATTGTAACTAGTCTTATGGTTGCTTCTTTGGGGCTTTTGGGTTACCTTCGTTATATGGAATTCAAATACAATCGAACTCGAAATAAATTAAACGAGAATCCTTTCTATATAGACTCTGATTCTTTATTTATAATTGAAGAAGTTCGACTTTCATTTAATTTATTTTTTAATATCTCAGTATATAATGTTACGTTTATACGACAGCTTAACATGACAATAAATTAAATTGTATGTATCTATGTGTTTGTGTATGTTTAAATTTTCAACAGAGCCACAGATGATATACACCAATACATATACATATGATTTTAAAGATCCTTACAATGTGTTATACTACAAATTCTAAGGGAATGCTTAACAAAAACAACATATAGCCTGTTTTAATATTGGATCAGTCTGCCCACACTTTCCCTCAAATCATAGCAAACAGAACAACTACAAAAATATTTATATATGTTTGGGAAAACCAAAACAAAAGGCTATGTAATTAAAAAAAATTAACCTGAAAAATATATTCAGATTTTTGTTGTTTTTGTTTTTTAGTTATAGAGAATATTCGTGATGCTTTGTTGTTTTGTGTTGTGTTGTCTTTCTAGCACATATGATAGATAGCATCTAAAACATAAATGTATTCTATTCTTATCTAACCTCATCGATATCCTCGCCCTCCGAGGAGCTGCGTATGGTGTTATATTGGGAATTGCGACTTCGGAGCATGCGGAGAAAACTACCCACGGCGAAAATGGTGCGCCGATGACGATGAAATATACCCTGATATAAGGCCTCTCGTAAAGTCTTGCGATCTTCAACATCCACCGATGACGTCAATGATGTTTGATGCGATAGACGTGCTGCGAATTTAAATACACAATTAATAAATGCACAATAAAAAATATATTAAAAAATGAAACAAACAAGTCACACATGCGGTGATAAGGCAAATCGAACGTAATTGCTATCGATCAAGAAGGTGCTCGACTGCCATATACCCTGCAGTCAGATTTAAAGTAGCCTAAAATAGCTAGATTTTTTAAAGATACGCTTCTAACAACAGTCAAGCAAATGTATGCACAGAAAACTATAGATTTTGATCGACTGTCCTATTAAAAAAGTTAAAAGGGTTTAGTTAGAGGCACATTCTATCAAAACCGTGGGTTGAAATTTAATATCGAGTTATGATTTTTTCTGATTTCCAGTATGGTGACAATTAAAATCAAGTTAGTTGGGAATGGTCGTTAAATAATTGAAATAAACTTGAGTATATATTCGGGTAAGCATTTCACTTCAGAAGATCGCACTCTATACCTATGTTAAGAATTTTTAATGGACATTGCGGAGCCCAGTCTATATGTTCCTGAATGTTGTGATGCAATCAGCGTCAGCCTCATAAACACAATCGAGACTTCTGTTTACGAACGTTTCTTAGATAGAGTTCCGTATGCGGCTTTTGTGGCCACATAGAAATAAAATATGAATTAAGCTTTTGCCTCTCTCTGTGTGTTTGTGTGCTTCTGTGTCGAATTTCATGCTAAAATCAATTGAATCAAAATAACTTTTGAGATCTTAAGGCACGCACAATTAATATTAATATAAAATTTTAATGAATATTAAAATCAACTACAGCAAAGATGAATCTTCGAGAAAACTATTTTAAAACAATAAATAAATAAATTAAATGTGATAAAAATGCATAGCCTATTGCAGTAAAGAGCCTTGAATCTAAATGTATATAAATTTGAGATTATTTATAATTTTTCTTATGACACCCACCTGCTATGGGTGACTTTGGCGACTTTAGCGAATACTCGTCCAAGTTCTTGGCGCCCAAATCGAGCTTAAGCACCTTTTTGGTCAACTTCATGTTGCTGGTCTTTTCAATTTTTATGTCCACATTCCGCTGACTAACGGCACTTTTGGTTGGCACCGCAGCAACTAACAGACCTGTGGTTGTTTCTGTCGCTGCAGATGCTGTTGTTGTTGTTACTACATCAGTTGCTGTTGGTACTGTTGTTGTTGTTGCTGCTGCTGTTGCATTGTCGGCACCTGCTGCTTCGATGGTTGCATCTGACATGTTGTTGTTTTTCCTGTTGCTGCTCGTGCTGCTGATGCAGTCTTGCTTATCAATATGATTGCTGATGCTGCTGCTAATGAAACTGCTGCTGCTGGTGTTGCTGTTGTTATTATTTTTGTTTAGACTAGATGTCGATGCTTGCGATTCGCTGGCACTGGCGGCCGTTAATGCTACTAATTGAATGCTGCCGCTTGTTAAAGTTGTCGTTGCCGCTGCTAACGTCGCTGCTGTTGTTGCTGTAACTTGTACGTCGGCAACAGCCGCAACCATTGTTCGAACGCGACGCCAAATACGCAATAGTTTGGCTCAAAATCCGTTTTATCTCTGTGTTCTAGCCCGTTATTAGCTGTAGCCCGCTTTTGTTGTTATTTTGTTGTTGCTGCTTCTGCTTTGGTCGTTGTTTGTCTGCCGTTCGCATATAAAAACGATTTCCGATGACGTGCGGCACTTTTGCTTTGTTCAGTTCTGTGCTGTGCTATTTTGTTTGTTTGTTCTCGCTGGCAATTGATTGCGCTGGCTGTTTGCTACTTTTATTGTTGTACGAGTATTTCAGTTGTATTATGTTGGTGCTCTTGCTTCGTTGGGTATTTGCATTTGACAATTGCCAGCAATGTCAAAATTGGCGCCATACAGGGCCACCTGTTGTGTATAATCGGTGAGCGTAATGAGCGGTAGTCTGCTATCGCACAGGCGCAATTGACTCAAGTTATCGATTATTTCATAAAGCTTGCGCTGCTGCTGGTGTTGATCGGGTACTTCTGTAAAGGCGCTGGTACTGCTGCTGCTACTGCTGCTGCTACTATTAATACGAATAATTTTGTTATTGATATTGTTAACGTTGCACTGCCTGTTTGCATAATCGCACATGCTGTCCCTTGCCGGTGTTATGTGTACGCGTATACCCTCTGTTCTGGCGTTACCATTGATGTTTTCGTGCGCCGTCTGGCAACGTTGCAATTCGTTTAAAAATTTGCACAACTGTCGCTGCTGCTGTTGCTTCAAATGATCATCTACTACTTGCTGCTGCGGCCAGGCTTCTAATGAATAACGGCGCTGCTTTTGCTGTTGGTTATGTTTCTGCTGCTGCTGTTGCTGTTGCTTTATTGCATTACGCTGGCCTATCGATTGCAGGTACTTTATATTGGCATGCAACCCCCGTTCGTAGTAGCCGCTGGCCAATTGCAAGTACGCGTATAGGTCGATGCGGCGCTTTGCTAGGTTTTCCACCTTTGTCGTATTAATATTTAGCACACGCTGACCATAATTCCTGCTGCGGCGTTCTGACGATTTGTTTGTGTTCGTATTGTTGTTGTTATGGACGTCATCGTAACGCGTCCTCGCGCTCTTTCTATTAGTAGTTTCTATTGGTGACCCTTGACTAATTGCTAAATGGTTGACGGTGCCCCTGTGTCAGTTTAACTGGCGCTGAACGAGCGCCTTCAGTTGGTCGCAGTTTTTGGCGCTTTGGATGCGACGCAATGTATCGTTGTGTGTAATTGCTGTTATTGTATCGCCGAATCTGTAATTAGCCCCAAACATAAAAAGCGAGGCCGGAAAGAATGTAAACATTAATTATAACAATGCCACCAACATACACAAACAAGCAAGCACCTTAAATCTATTCACAT
This sequence comes from Drosophila fungiperda, assembly GCA_035042345.1. NCBI lineage: Eukaryota > Metazoa > Arthropoda > Insecta > Diptera > Drosophilidae > Drosophila > Drosophila fungiperda. Next base: position 44,233 of record JAWNLM010000015.1, on the reverse strand, counting down.
ACAACCAACATACACTCACATGCACATTCCACGACAAAACAAACGGATAACAACAAATTAAATAGAATAAAAAATACAGAAAGGAGAAAAGAATGAGAGTGAGAATATATCAAATAGGTGGGTTGTACCTCGCTAATGTATAATAGTCAAACAACAATTTACAAAAAGAAAAGCACACACACTATGAAACAAATGTAGAGTACAGTTAATTACTTGTCGTTGTCGTTTAGTGCAACAATACTGAGTATCGCAAAATACACACAAATAATGACAATAATCTAGTTATTTATTTTTTGACAAATTGTTGCAAGTTCTGGAAATTCTTGAATGTTATAAGCATCGGTAACAGGCAAATATTACCTTTATGTATATTTGTGAAAGGAATATTCATATGTGTATTTCATGAATCCAAATTCATTTGAGGGATATTTCATCTTGCACTTTGTGCATTTAATTAAAAAACGGATAAACCCACAGCACAGTATAGCTTATCAAATTAATGTCACTGACGTCAGTTGTGCCAGGAGCAGTGGCGGCGGTGGTGTCAAAGGCATGGAAACCCAACCTGAAGATGGACAGATAATTTCATGTCAATTATTTCACATTGCCGCTGGTCAATGATAGCACAAGTTCTGGGGTAGGGACCTCTGTAACCTATATACATATTTACAGCACCCACCGTCACACTCCCATCCAAACAAATACACACACTTATTTTAATTAATATTATGACTGAAGTGTGATCGCAATAATTAGAAAGTTTCAAATGTATACAATATTTTCATTTTTATATTTTAGGTTTGGTAAAAGGGATTTGAAGCAATTTTATATATGGATAAAAACTCATGGTTTAAATCTAAAAATCGCCACACAAGTGCATTATGGCATCTTCGAATCCATTATAAATTATTACCAGGCGATTGAAAGCAGCGATTATAGCGTTGACATTATTGAATATACCTGGGAAAGTAGTGCACATGAGTGGGAAGCTCACAACGTTGTTGGACACTGGAGGCTAATGGGTACATTGGAGCTATGGGACGATGGGGACTACGTTGGTGGCGACGGAGGAAATGGTGACGTGAATGTCCTTGAGGGTAACGACGGTTCAGATGCAGTGAGGATTGCTGCAGCTTAAAGTCACGATAATTATTGGCGACCTCATGCTGGTAGCGCTCCGGGCGAAAGCACTTCATGTTGTAGATGCGTCGCACGCTGAGGCGCGGTTCAAACTTATCGCCAACACGCATCGGTTGTCCTACAACACTTAGATCGGACATATATATATATATAAATATAATACTTGTATATATGCAAAATATTCCAACTTTTAGCCTAACGACAACTGCACAACTAAACTGCTTGGGCTCAGGCAACAAAGCAAACTACAGACTTGACATTGATGTGTTATATTCTATAGAGCCTAATCATACAAAGCCTCTGGGGTCCTCATAGACAGACAGAGACAGAGACACAGAGAGAAAGAGAGAGAGAGAGAGAGAGATAGAGATAGGGATAGGCAGAGGGAGGGTTTTGAAATTATGTACAAACATTGATTGGATACAGCACAATACAAAAATCTGAATTCTTGTCTGGCAACAATTTGCGGTTATTTGTTATCACGTCACACAGCGATTTGTTAGAGGAGTCGAATTCCTGCAAGAGTCACCTTAATTGTGAGTGCCTGACTAGCACATACTTAATAGCCGGATCTGATCTGCATTGAATTAGCTTACTTCTGCTCAATTAAATTATCTAAAATTGTTGTACCAAAAATGTAGGTTTTATATATGTGTGTTTGCTACGCAATTGTATACAACTAAACATGTCCCTTTTATTCATGTCAATGTGTACAGGGTATAGAAATGAACAGTTGTTTAGGGAGTCCTCCACTCTGCCTTTGCCAATAGTCAAATTAGTCGTTTTCATGTCGTTAAATATTGTAACTGGTACATACTCCATACCTCAAACAAACACTGCCTTTCCATTCAGGTCCCCTCTCTGCAACTCTTTTGGCCCATTTGCATGTTGCTGCTCGGCGCGTCAGCAATAATAAGCCAAATAATGTTATTCAAATGCAAAACAAATATTGTCAACAAATAACTGCTATAAAAAGCAAATATTATTGTTAGGTCGTCTCGTACTGCAGTTGCGCTATAAGAAAGCATTATGCCACTCATACAAAAAGATTTGCATATGTATGTATATTAAGATCTATATAGCTTGTCGACGAACATTCAGAGATCTCGACCGTTTAGTCAATTGGCCTCGTCTTAATTGACCGATGGATCAGATAAGCATCGAACAAAAGTTCATTTTTTTCAAACATTTCGAACAAAGTCTCTAATACAATAAAAAAAAAAGCAAATAATTTATTACATACATATATACTCGTACATATACATATGAACATAGTACTTGGATAGAGAACTGTACAATTTGCGTTGCGACTTCATTAAGCTATTGGTATAGATTAATTATTGGTTTTCAACATCTTTTTTTATTTCTTCATTAACAACACTTCACTGTGACCATTAAGTTGGTCTATAAAAATCAGTAGATTCAAACATTAAAAAAAAATTAAATTAATTCAGCAATTTATTTGCGCGTATCAAAATGACTTCTATAACAAATGATTTCTTTTGTTACCTTTTAAGTTCCAGTTCGAATTTATTTGAACAAATGTATTAACATCGAGAGCCTCATTCAAAAGACTTTTTATCGCTGTTGTTGAGCAAATGACACACATTTGAGGGTCTTCACAAATATATATTGATATGCTGTCACTTTATGGACAAATGTCGTCGTCGTCCAACTAATGCAATTGAATGATTAATATGAAAGTTTGATGATGTGAAGACATGCGATGCGATTTCTACAGTTGCACCTGAGCCAAACTTACTCGCAACAAAGGCCAAAAATTTGAAAATAAAACAGAAAATAATAAAAAAAAAGTTATAAAGACAAAGCGGAACATTACTGCAGCTGCCTGTGTGGCACTGTGGCAGTTCTATTTTTGAACTGTCGTTTGCAAGTTCTGGAGGCGATTTAATAATCAATCAGCGAACGAGCCAGGTGTATTCCCCCCGTCATCACCCCAATCAGCGCCGTATTATATAAGTAATTGGACACATTAAATACTGAATGTGATTTGCCAAAACCAGTATAATCAACATTCATAATTCATCGAAAATTATACTTATTAAAATTATAGACATAAGGAAAATCAGGACATTTTTAACCCCAAAGCGCCGTAATCGTATTTTAAAAACATTTTTCTTAAAGTGTTCAAGTAATTTAAACTTTACCAATATTTTGTGCTAATGAATTTAACTATATTATGATCTTAATTATATTGTTTTTTAATATGCTGCGTTCATTTATATGCATTATTATTATTTATTTATTTTTTTTGTATAGATAAATAAAAAATACTGAAATTTAAATTATTGCCTAATCAGAAGCAGCTCTAAAAACGAAGAGCTTTAATCTATTTCAGATCACTGTATGCGTATGTATGTGAGCATTTTCATTGAAAGGCGTGTGTTACAGTTGCAATTCTAATTGCAGCTTATTTGCTAGCAACGAGTAAAATGACACTGATATGGGGTATGCCTATCACACATAAAATCCAACGTGCAAAAATGCATGTGTGTGTGTGTGCACACGTATGTGTGCGCCTGAATGTAGGCAAGAAATTTAGTATGGCAAGTATGACACACCTGCACAGGAGGTAACTTAATGCTTTAAAATTGTATGTGCTATTAAAACTTTTCAAAGTTGTCAGTGTCTGAAAGAAGGTGGCACTAGGTCAGAAAAAAAAGAGAGAGCGAGAGGAATACAAAATGGGGGTAAGTATGAACGTGTTTTATAAAATGACACTGACACAAATGTATGTGAATGTACGTGCGAATACATACGTGAGTTTTCCCTTTCACACGGATACACGCGCAAACACACACTCGCACATAGAGCTAAGTATGCAATCACAATCAGCAAAAAGTTTTTGTGCTCCATTTTGACACAAAAGCCGCCATGTGTTTGTTGTCACCGTGTGTGTCCGTGTGACATACTTATTATTCCTAATCACACACACGCACACAATCGCATTCACAAGCACAGGCACACAGTGCGCACTTAATATTCTTTTTTTACTTAGACGGTCAATAAACTGCTACCGCAACAGTACTGTCGGCAAGAAAAAGAACAAATATACGCTTTATACCAATAGGGAAGCAACAACAATGACAACCAGGCTGATAAATACATCTACAGGAAAGTGACGGTGCCCGCACTCAGATTGGACTTAGCATCAATGCTCAATCATTGCCATTGAATTATTCATATAAATTTATTTAAAAGCTCAAAATACAAAAATGAGAACATTAAAAAAATCATTCGTTAAGACAACAGCGAAAGCAATAGCAAAAGAAACAAACAAACAAACAAGTTAACTGTATTGATCGCTTACCAAGCAATTAAATGTACCGCTAACGCTAACCTCTTTTTGTCGTTGTTCAACACAACAGCTGGTCCTTCAGGTGCGTGCGTATGTGTGTGTCTTTGCACAAACTCCCTCTCTCTCTCCTTTTTGGCAGTTAAAACTGTCACTTGTAATTAGCGCACAATTATTTTTTTTATAATCACCTGCTTCCATGTCAGATTACTAGGATAAATTCACGTTTTTATCTATTATTTTGTTGATTTTAAATATGTCTGCTGTTGAATGCGTTTCGTTTCGGTTGATTGCCACGCATGATTGTTTCGTTTGGTTTTGTTATTTGATATTTTTTCGATGTATTGCTGTAAATTTATACACTTGTGGGGTATATATATCGATAAATCTGTAACATTACTCGATATATCTTGTAACGTCAGCCTGCTCCTACCGCCAAATTCCAAACGCAACAAGCTGCTGTAATACTACAATAGTGTGCAAATATGCTGATTTTGTAATATATTTTATAGGTGAAGTGGCGCGAAAATATATTAATAGTAATTCGGTTTCAAATGTATCTGAATTAGTTTAATAAACTGTTATACTGTCAGATTAGTTACAGCTTATACATATTGAAAGTGAAATAAAGACTATTGACGAATAAATATCAACGATATTTATAACGCAGCGAACGAAGTATTGGACAACCTTATTGTGTGGTCTTTGCAATTGTCGGCGAACAGACCGATACGTTTTGGGTATCGAATTTTAGACAATTTTTTGGATGAAGAAGAACAAAACAAAAGAAGGAAAAAAGGCCGCATGCGCATGCGGACACTAAATTTGCCTATATATTTATTTATTTAAAAAAAAAATAATATAAATAAAATAAAAAATAAAAGAGAAGCAAACCAGCGGCAACAGGAGAAATTATGCAAAGCCAAAGAAGGAGATTCCCGTGAAATGGAGTCCAATAAAATATAATTTCAAAATATACACTTATTAGTTACGAGTGTTGCGTATGAAAAAAAAAAGGAATTGTGAATTCAATATACTAGTATGTTACAAATGGAGATGAAGTAAGGGTATATCAAACGTACGAGAATGTAATAATAATACATTTAAACATGTAATTTGCAATAGGATGGGAAACGCAGGCTGTACAACATCCAGTACAGTAGATAGCGGGCTAGGCTGATGGAAGTACACATTTTTTTTATAAAAAAAGAAATACAAAATGTTGTTAACTTGCCGAACAATATCGCGGTCGATTCCCAACTGAGCCGATAGCTAGCCGGCAGCGCGATTATTGATGACCCGATAGACCGATTATATGAATTTATCAACATATGTTTACATGTATTGGTATAAAAAACAGAAATATTGTATTTTAAAATAATTTCTGTCTGAACTCTCAGTATGCAATTTTAAAATTCATCGTGTTCTACATCTCAATCTAAAGTTGTAGATCGATAGTTGACAGCAGTTGGTATTAACTGTGAATCAGTTCCAATTCTGAAAAGCACTTCACAACACTGTTCATTTATCAAGCCGCATTTTATTTATTGTACACAACTTTAATATTTTTCTACCAAATGAGATATGGAATATTAAATTGATTTCCGATTTTTATTGTTGTTTTTGTGATTTAACATTTGAGAAAATTTCTGCACCAACAAGTGCCAAAAAAACGCCACAACGGCCGAATCTATGAATAAATCGCTTTTGGTGCTGGCAACGCCAACCAGCGCAATGACATCGGCCCGGGATCTTATTAAAATTGATATAGTAAGTTGCGTAGTAGCACTAAGCAGACTACACATAAAGGCGTCAAATCAACACAAAGTTGATTACAAAAAAGCTGTAGCTGGGTTGCTTCAGCTAATGAAAGTAGCGGCACGAAGCCAGCGCATCGCAAAATTTTGCAGGCTAGCTAGTCGGTCACCGCACACAAGTCAATGCTTTACTTGTCTTTCGAGAAGTTTAAGAATTGCTCTATATGTGCGAAAATAGCACCATACTCGCTCCTTGTTCTTTTGTGTTTGAGCTGGCCTGATCTATAAAGTTTCATAGAGTAGGGTTGTCTGATTGTTGAACAATTTTGTGATATGTTTCGACGGGATCATGTCACAGTGCGTAGACGGCTGTTCGAAGGTTTCCACTAGTCAATGTCGTTAGAATACAGATTTGACGACCCTACTTTGTTGTCTGCTTAGTGGTTGTAGTAAAATGTCAATAAGTGCTTTAAATATTATTCAATTTGTACTATGTGCAGGAATGGGGCATGGAGCGTTTGGTGCGCGCCCAACAGGTTGTCGAGCTGCGTCCCTATGATATCGAGTCGTGGTCGGTGATGTTGCGCGAGGCACAAACGCGACCCATTCACGAGGTGCGCAGTCTTTACGAATCTTTGGTGAATGTGTTTCCCACAACGGCCCGCTACTGGAAGCTCTACATTGAGATGGAGATGCGTAGTCGCTACTTTGAGCGTGTCGAGAAGCTTTTTCAGCGTTGTCTGGTCAAAATTCTCAATATTGACCTGTGGAAGCTATATTTAACCTATGTGAAGGAGACCAAAGCAGGCCTAAGCACACATAAGTACGCAACTCAATGACTAATTACAATTACATCGCATATTAAGATTTACTGTATTCCATGTGCATAGAGAGAAGATGGCGCAGGCGTATGATTTTGCACTGGAAAAGATTGGCATGGACTTGCATTCCTTTAGCATTTGGCAGGATTACATTTATTTCCTGCGCGGCGTTGAGGCAGTTGGTAATTATGCGGAGAATCAAAAGATAACCGCCGTTCGGCGCGTCTATCAAAAAGCGGTAATCACTCCTATTGTGGGCATTGAGCAACTCTGGAAGGATTATATTGCCTTTGAGCAGAACATCAATCCCATCATCTCGGAAAAAATGAGTCTGGAGCGTTCCAAGTGCGTATCATTGTATTTAATTCTAATGCTCATTTTTGCATTTTATCCTTAGTATGAATTTTTTTGCAAATGGTCTAGTTAAACCACAAAAATACTAGTAAGCACAAAACATATCGTGTACTGATTGCTATATTTTTTTTATAGGGACTATATGAATGCACGTCGCGTGGCCAAGGAGCTGGAGTATCATACAAAGGGCCTAAATCGCAATCTGCCGGCTGTGCCGCCGACGCTGACCAAAGAAGAGACCAAACAGGTAGAGCTGTGGAAGCGTTTCATCACCTACGAGAAATCGAATCCATTGCGTACCGAGGATACGGCGCTGGTCACACGCCGCGTCATGTTTGCCACAGAGCAGTGCTTGCTGGTGCTTACACATCATCCGGCTGTCTGGCATCAGGCTTCCCAATTTCTGGACACCAGTGCGCGCGCTCTCACCGAGAAAGGCGTGCGTAGTCGAATTATAAAAAACAAAACAAAAGAAACCAAAATTAACAAACTGTTGCTGTAGTTGTTGCAAATAGAAAGTCATCTATGCCAGCAAAAAAACAACCGAAAATTCCGTCTCTTGTTGCTATTTTGAAGTGTCGCCCCTTAGGTAACTCGGCACGTGGCATCTAGAAAAAAATAATATAAAAAAAGAAGAAGAATGACTTCACTTGCCGCGTTGCCTTCGGCCCTGGCCGCACGCGTTTTACTCGACCCACCAACGACCTCTCAAAATTACTTAAATAATTAGCATACTTGCCACTTTAAATGAAACTAACATCATTCGTTTACACTCGCCTCTCTCCACACGCAGGATGTGCAAGCGGCGAAAATCTTTGCAGACGAATGCGCCAACATTCTGGAGCGTTCCATCAATGGTGTATTGAATCGCAATGCGCTTCTTTATTTCGCCTACGCGGACTTCGAGGAGGGCCGTCTCAAGTACGAAAAGGTCCACAGCATGTACAACAAGCTGCTCACGTTGCCCGACATTGATCCCACCCTGGTAAGCAGTCGTAGTCAGATCTTAAATGTATCCCATTAATAATCGTTCTTTTTTTCTTTTCAGGTTTATGTGCAGTATATGAAATTCGCCCGTCGCGCTGAGGGCATCAAATCGGCACGTGGCATTTTCAAGAAGGCACGCGAGGATGTGCGTTCGCGGTATCACATTTTTGTGGCGGCGGCATTGATGGAGTATTACTGTTCCAAGGACAAAGAGATTGCATTTCGCATCTTTGAACTTGGACTCAAGCGTTTCGGCGGCAGTCCCGAATATGTCATGTGCTATATTGATTATCTCTCTCATCTGAATGAGGATAACAATACGCGAGTGCTCTTCGAGCGTGTTCTTAGTTCTGGTGGCCTATCGCCGCACAAGAGCGTGGAAGTATGGAATCGCTTCCTTGAGTTCGAGTCCAATATTGGCGATCTGTCCAGTATTCTGAAAGTGGAGCGCCGACGTAGTGCAGTCTTTGAAAATGTGAGTATATCCATCTCTCACTTCATAACAATCTATCGATCTCAGCACGAGTATAGTTTAGATTTCCCATATGATTTTATCACGATTTAAAAAACCGATCTATAACGAAACTGATATAGCACAATTGTGTGATTTGCAAATACATCCTTTTAATATAAATTAAATACATTATGCAGCTAAAAGAGTACGAGGGCAAGGAAACGGCACAGCTGGTGGATCGCTATAAGTTCCTGGACATGTATCCCTGTACCAGCACTGAGCTCAAGTCCATTGGTTATGCAGAGGTAAATATTTCCATTTTAAATCTATTTGACAATCAAACTTAACTAATAATTTATTTTTGCTTAGAACGTAGGCATAATTTTAAATAAAACGAGCTGTGTCGGCAGCGGTACAAATAGTTACAACAGTGGCGATGCCGACGGAGATGGCGAGGCGACACAGCCGCTGCCGCGACCCGATTTTTCACAGATGATACCATTTAAGCCGCGCACCTGCGCACATCCTGGCGCCCATCCACTCGCTGGCGGCGTCTTTCCGCAACCACCTGCACTAGCCGCTTTATGCGCCGTCCTGCCGCCACCAAATAGTTTCCGTGGACCGTTTGTCAGCGTGGAGCTTCTCTTTGACATCTTTATGCGTCTGAATCTGCCCGAGTGTATGTTTCCCAACAAATTGTATCATTATGTTTATAGAGTGTGCTCTTTAATATATGGTGCCTCTGTCAAAGTGTATAATCAATTTGTAACAGACAATTGTAGAGAGTGAGTCGATATATTTTTACCCATGCCAGAGAGAGAGAGAGAGAGAGAATTGTCACATTTTGAAATTTATTCAAATCTTACATAAGCAAAAATACTTGCTTGCAGTCATTTTGCAATATTACCACTTAGCTGCCCAACACTGGCTTTGAATAACTTGTTCCATTTTCATTTTATATGTATGTTATGTTCAAATAAAAGTAGGCAGTAGGCGAAAGGTATTCTATGTCGTGCCCAACTTAATCGGCATTTTCCATTTGCAGCTGCACCCCAACCGAATGGTGACAACGATCTGACGCTGAAGATCTTCGATTTGGCCAAATCGGTGCACTGGATTGTGGACACGAGCACGTATACGGGCGTACAGCATAGCGTCACGGCAATGGCGCCGCGCCGACGTCGCCTGCTGCCCGGTGGTGATGATAGCGATGATGAGCTGCAGACAACGGCGCCGCCCACCAACGATATCTACCGACTTCGACAGCTTAAGCGATTCGCCAAATCCAATTAAGCCGATCAACCAAGCTGTCTGTCTGAAACGCAGGCGTTTAATCTCTTAACAATTATGTTAAGTACAAAATAAATAAAATGAACAAAAGAAAACTTTGAAGTCGGGCGTTACCGACTGCGAAATACTTTGATACCATACGTTTAACCCGCTGATAACAGGTAGCAAATGACAGGGTGGGTGGGTGTGCCTTTCAAATTATAAGTAGCTATAAGCTAGTAACATTCCTTTGAAGTTTGGTAACTGTAGCTATTCCGGGAGATATAGGTTTTATCCTTTTTATAGGGGCGTAAATGGGCGTGGACTTAAATTTTATATTTCTAAGTTTTTAATGGTGTTACTAGCAAGATACCTTTCAAATTTGGTAACTAGCTTTTAAATTGTGTGAGATATAAAGTTTGATCGATTTACGGTAAAATGCGTATTGGTTTGGGGAATCGGAGTGAGTGTGCCCATTGAATTTCTTATCGATCTGTTAGAGAAGTTAGCATTTCATCGGTGACTGTAGCCTAAAATGTTGGGAGATATGTGGCTTTATTCGATTTACAAATATCGATCTTATCGATTTCCTAGGCACCTAGTAGAATGTTTCCACTTTGTCTGACACGGGCACAGACCAGTACGGACAGACAGACAGATAAAGACAGCATGACAGACATTGCACAAAACAAATATATTATGAGAGCTTCAATATAAAAAAAAAAATACAAATTTATTGATGGTTATTATTTGAAAAATTTATTAAAGTATTTTTACATAGACTAGCTGATTATCTTTGATAATATTAACAAGCACATATTAAGAATACGTCGCAAAAGAGGAACTAGAATTTCTTCAGAGATGTACTATTTGAGTATATTCGTATGATGCCAGTGAGGCGTTTACGAATGCCAAGAAAGAAAACTGGAGAATTTTTTTTAAACTAATTTTGATTTATTGATTTTCAGAGTGAATCAGAAATATATAAATATAAAGAAAAGCAAATCGATTGAATAAATCACAAATTACAAAATTAAAGGAGTGCTTAAGCAAAAATTAAACGACAAACAAACAAAATAGTTAAATAAATTGCTAATTTGAAATTAAAGCATTATTAATTTAAATTGAGTTACTACATGTGAACAATATGTGGGTGTTTGATGAGTGTGTGTGTGTGATTGTAAGGGTGAGTGTATTCACTTCTCCTGCAGCTGGGCGATTGTGCAGCGCTTGCGATGCTTGTAGAGACCCGCATACTGAGCGAATCGCTTGCCACATGCGGCACAGCCATACCGCTTCTCGCCCCGATGCAGATTGAGATGGGCATAATAGGCGCTGCCGACGACAAAGGCCCGACTGCAGTACGGACACACCTTGTCCCTGATGTTGAGATGGGCGCGCAGATGCCGATCTCGCTCGTGGGCCGTATAGAAGGCCTTGTCGCAGCGGGTGCACGGGTAATCCCGCTTTTCCGTATGCCGCTTGACGTGCTGATTCAGTTTGCTGGCATTGACAAAGCCCCGGGCACAATGTTCACACACATACGGCAGCTCCTTGGTGTGGCTGCGCTGATGCACCCGCAGCGATGTCGAATTGAAGAACTTCTTAGGACAGTCGGTGCAGCAGTGTGTCCGCTGCCCCAGATGGCGACGTAGATGCGCCTGAAGGCTGGTGCGCAACGAGAATTTCATCGCGCAAATGTGGCAGATGTGCTCCAGTGGATTGGTGGCATTCGTGCCACGTCGCACGCGATGCCGACGCTGCAACGGCTGCAACTCATTAAGCTGCTGATCCAAGTGAACGTTGCTCTGATGTTGGAGATAGTCGCTGCGTCGCTTAAAGCTCGCTGAGCACCGTTCACAGTTGAAGGGCGACACATGCAGTTCGAGGAACTGCAGCGCCGTATAATACTCGTAGCTCGGTTGCCAGGTGGCATTATTGCGCTGGAGCGCCGCCTGGCGCGCCTTCTTGCACTGACGATACTGGCAGCGGAACTCTATCAGACGACTCTTCAAACGCTCAACGGTTATCTGCAGATTGCACTCCTCCTGTAGGCGGGTACACAGGGACTCCAGGTGTCGCAGGCGTTGCTTGCGCTTCGTATAATCCGGATGTGCGGTGCACCATAGCTGCTCGTAGCTCTGATAAACCTGGATGATCTTCAGGTTGCTGTCGCGCTGCTGCAATGATTTCTGCAGCACACGATTTATCGGCACCACATCGTCCATAAAACTGAACGCCGCGTAGAAGACCCAACGGGTGCCCTCGCCGTCACCTCCAACCGCCAGCTCCTCCCGCTGGCGTTCGCGTCGATAGTACTTGACATAATCGGTGAGCTTGCGATGCAGCATCTGCCAGCTGAAGCGATCCGGGCAGCTGGCAAATGTGTTCAGCTGGGCGGCAATGTTGTGCCAGGCCTGGCGTCGTTGTTTCCTCGCATGGTAGTCCAGATGATTGGGATCCCAAAGGTTCGGATGCGATTGATAGAGCTCAATCAGTTTATTGGTCAGCTCCAGGCTGAGGCGCATACGTAGTTGCCCACCCGTCGACTGGCTATCCTCGGAGAAGGACTCCTTGCCGTGCGAATCTTCCTTATTAGGAAGTGGCTCAATCTCCTCCTTCTCCGCCTGCTGCTTTTCTGCTGGCCTATGCAGTTGTGGCGTGGCTAGCTCAGTTGCAATTGCTGCTTCCACCAGCTGCTCCTGCTGCTCCACTCCCTGCAGTTGCTCCAATTCAACTCCAACCGCCAGCTGCGGTTGCTGCTGCTTTTGCTGCTGTAATTCGTGCTGCTCCAGCTGCATCATAAGATCGCCCAGTGTCGCTTCCGATTCGGTCAACTGTTTGCAGTCGGCAGCAGCCAGTGATTGCTCCTCGCAATTTTCCTGCACATGCGCCTGATGGCCGATCAGGTTCTCAAAGATCTTGCCACAGCCAGCACATACATAGGGATCGATGTGCTTGTGGAGAAACTCCATTTCAGCATAATGCTCAAAGATGGACACAAACTCGGATTGTTTCCCCTCGACGACACTGTGCAGATAGCGTATCTTCTCCAGGCGATAGCGTTTCCTCAGCGACTGGAGTCGCCGCTGCATCGCTAATCCGGACAGATTAATGCCGCTCATGCGCAACCCCAGCTGGAGGCCACGATGTGCCTCGTGGCGCCTCTGCACTGTTGAGGCGCAGCGCAATCTCTTGTGGGCATTGTGCCAGAGTATTGGATAGTGCTCGTAGATCTCGAGCAGTTTGCGGTTCTCGCGTGCAAAGTGCTCCTGGCGCTTAAGCAGCGCCTGCTGCTCACACAGGAAACGCATCTGATCGTAGTGGACGAACTTGGCGCCCTCATCGAGATCGAGGTCACCCTCGGCATCGATACGTTCGCGCTGCTTGAGGAATCGCTGGCACAGCGTAGAGATCCGAATGCGCACATCGGTCACACTGAAGCCACGCCCGCAGTGGGCACTCCACGCATCCGATATCTGACGCCACGACTGGCGACCCTGCTCCACGTCCCGAAACTCTGGATGCGATTGATCCCACAGTCGCGGATGCGATCGATAAAGCTCAATCAGTTGCTGCACATGCTCCGTCGTCAGCTTCGCTGGCGTCTCCATACGGGGTAAACCACTCTAAAAAAAATATATATATTAATATGTATATACAAATATTTTAAAAAGACACCCAAAAATTAATAATACAAAAAAATCATTTCATATTAAAATTTTTTTTTTTTTCTATTAAGAGTTAAAAGTTTGAATATCTAAATATATAATACTATTGTCTTGAATTAACTTAAGATGCATTACAACTTAGTCTCAGCTTTTAGTTGTTTACAAAAATTAAACTTAAAAAAATCATATTAAACATTTTTTTTCTGGTTTTAAGGTTTTAGTTTTTGGGCTCAGATACCGTAGCTAAAACATTAAGTAGCTTAGAAGTATCAATGTTAATTTATTTATTATTATATTATATATCATAAAATGAAAGAAATTATTTTTTAAGTCATGAATTAAATTAATTAATTTAGCGTTAAGTAAATAAGCGAATCGAACTTGAAATTGACTTAACTTAACTTAACTTATCCAAATTATAATAAAAATTACAAACTATAAATCATTAAAGATGAGTCAAAAAACAAAAGTGAGTGCCTCAATAAACCAAACAAAAACCTATTCTTTTTCTTCGTATATATCATATCATATAATATAATATATATATTTTTAAAATTAAGATACAGCAGCAGATATCCACAAATTTTGAAAGCTCGCCATTATTTTTATTTCTTCCATATTTTTTGTTTTACAAGGTATCTTCAGCCTTGCTACTTACATGCTCATTGAACTGAACTTGATCATTTAGTTGAAATGTGTCCATCAGCTGTGGTTGCTGCGGTTGCTGTTTATCGAGTGAGTTAAGCTCTTGAACCAGCTGCTGTTTGAGTTCGTTGACCTCGCAGTTGCTGCTGGACTGTTCGGCGAGAACCTCCTGCATGAGCTCATCCTCCGGCGCCTGTTGCCAGTCGGAGTGCCACAGCTCCATATGCTCGGCAAACTCATCGAGTGCACAGAGGGGTCGTTCCTCGCACAGTTCACACTCGATGCCATAGAGTTCGCCAGCACAGTTCCAAGTGTAGACGCTGCCGCATTTTTCTCGCCCATCCTCAACAGCTGCAGCTGCCATTGATAGATGATGATGACGGCGATGAACAAAGCCTCAGTGCTATAGTTATTGTTATTGTTATTGTCTGCGGATACTGTTTACTGTTTACTGTCACTTTTTAAGCCAGCTTTTAGTTCGGCGCACTTCTCACTCAGTTTCAGTAGTTTCTTTTTATTTGGCTTATTTCTTTTGCTGTGGGTGGGGACGACTTAACTTAAAGTGTGCGACTGCGCAGCTTCATGGCTTGTGACGTTGTGAACATGTCGAAGAGCCAAAGAGTCGATGTTAGGGCCAACAAACCCGTTCCGGGCCAATCTTACACACACACACACACATACGCAATACACACACACAACTTGTATTTGGTTTGGTTTGGTTTTTGATTTGGCTTTGCTTGTTGCCCGTTTTGCTTCGAGTGTTTTCTCTTTGGACGATGCCATTGCATATGTCTTTGTGTGCGTTTGCTGCTGAGCAACAGGTATAGAAATGTAAAAATAACAAATGTTCACTTTTCTCGTGAGTGCCGACTGTCAGATAACCTGTACAAGAGAATTTAAAAAAATAATGTACATAAAAATTAAAATTTTTGTAGTGAATTTTGTATTCTGCTCTAAAAGGAAAATTAATATGTATATATATATATATGTTTATGCCTGTCTTATATTTTATATATATATAGAACAGCTGAGAGCAGCACGAGGGCCTTAAACAATTGCAGTATTGTTCTTAATGTTAATTTTGTTGGTTGCCTTGGCCAATTCTGTTTGGCTAACGACATTCTGCTTCTTCCATTTGGTTTTCCAGGGCTGGAAATGCCTGTACACATTATTTGTCCTTTTTTTAATATTCATATTTTATATAATAATGCTTGTCATCCCATTCTTGTAGGCACTGTTAGGGAAACATCAAAAAGTAGCCATCAATTTGTTTTCATAATTTACTAATAATATAATACTCACTCCACACGAATTCTGAGTAGCAGCAGAAAGAAAAAAGTGTCTCGTCATTGTCACGCCCTAGTAAATTACATTGGGACTTAACAAAATAAATGTGGGCAGTTTATTATTTGTGAATGCGATAGTTTGAACATATGTGTGCTCAAGCGAAAATGCTAACCGGCAACTTAAAGAAACCCTTAACATTTTTCTTGTCGCTTTTCAAGCCAGGTGGTCAACAATTTGCATTCTGGCTGCAACAATTTAACGAAGCGATCGCTAATTTTGGGTATCGAAGCGTGAGAGAGTTGACCCCTTTAGAATTGCCCAAGTTTTCAATGTGACAAGCTTATGCACTGAGTGAAAACATTGTCACAATATTATCATTGTACACTGTAGATGGCTCTTCAGTTGGTTGAATAATTATCTTCGTTTAAATCGATAGTGAAAATAGATTGAAATACAATATGTTATCATCTAATTTAAATTCATATTTTTACCGTTCGTACAAGAAACTTTATTCTTTAAATTTTAATTGAAATTTGATTACTTACGCAAAATTAAATGAACTGATTTCCACTTTATCTTTATCTCTATCTATATTTACAGATCAAAAGGTATACAGATGACTTAGTATTACTAAGTAAAACAAAACAGAGGACCCTATACTGCACCGGGTGCAGATTTAAAAATGGCATCATTGTCTCGAAAAATGTTGTATTTTGCACACATATGCGCAAACATACACAGAACGCCTGTTGGAACAATCCATTTCGAATGTAGAGACAATGATAGCTCTTTTAAGATATACAGATTGGTTATAGTCAATTTGACTCCTAATCGCCACTTGAGCCCCATGAGAAAATTTAAAGCGGAGCAATTATTGAACGTATACAAATGAGTTTTATTGAATGTTTAAATATTTAGAAGATATAAGTAAAATTTACATCAAAACTGAAATTACACAGAATACATATTGTTGTCTAATTATGGTTAAGAGGAATTTAAGGTAAATAGTATTTATTATTGTGTTCAAATTTAGTAACCTCCACGCAGTCGGAGCACCAAGTGAAGAGTGGACTCCTTCTGAATGTTGTAGTCGGACAAAGTACGTCCATCCTCCAGCTGTTTGCCAGCAAAGATCAGACGCTGCTGATCTGGAGGAATGCCCTCCTTGTCCTGGATCTTGGCCTTCACATTCTCAATGGTATCGGAGGGCTCCACCTCCAAGGTGATGGTCTTGCCAGTCAAAGTCTTCACAAAGATCTGCATGCCACCACGCAGACGGAGCACCAAGTGGAGAGTAGACTCCTTCTGGATGTTGTAGTCGGACAAAGTACGTCCATCCTCCAGCTGCTTGCCGGCAAAGATCAGACGCTGCTGATCTGGAGGAATGCCCTCCTTGTCCTGGATCTTAGCCTTCACATTCTCAATGGTATCGGAAGGCTCTACTTCCAAGGTGATGGTCTTGCCAGTCAAAGTCTTCACAAAGATCTGCATGCCACCACGCAGACGGAGCACCAAGTGGAGAGTAGACTCCTTCTGGATGTTGTAGTCGGACAAAGTACGTCCATCCTCCAGCTGCTTGCCGGCAAAGATCAGACGCTGCTGATCTGGAGGAATGCCCTCCTTGTCCTGGATCTTAGCCTTCACATTCTCAATGGTATCGGAAGGCTCTACCTCCAAGGTTATGGTCTTGCCAGTCAAAGTCTTCACAAAGATCTGCATGCCTCCACGCAGACGGAGCACCAAGTGGAGAGTAGACTCCTTCTGGATGTTGTAGTCGGACAAAGTACGTCCATCCTCCAGCTGCTTGCCGGCAAAGATCAGACGCTGCTGATCTGGAGGAATGCCCTCCTTGTCCTGGATCTTAGCCTTCACATTCTCAATGGTATCGGAAGGCTCTACCTCCAAGGTGATGGTCTTGCCAGTCAAAGTCTTCACAAAGATCTGCATGCCACCACGCAGACGGAGCACCAAGTGGAGAGTAGACTCCTTCTGGATGTTGTAGTCGGACAAAGTACGTCCATCCTCCAGCTGCTTGCCGGCAAAGATCAGACGCTGCTGATCTGGAGGAATGCCCTCCTTGTCCTGGATCTTAGCCTTCACATTCTCAATGGTATCTGAAGGCTCTACCTCCAAGGTGATGGTCTTGCCAGTCAAAGTCTTCACAAAGATCTGCATGCCACCACGCAGGCGGAGCACCAAGTGGAGAGTGGACTCCTTCTGAATGTTGTAGTCGGACAAAGTACGTCCATCCTCCAGCTGCTTGCCGGCAAAGATCAGACGCTGCTGATCTGGAGGAATGCCCTCCTTGTCCTGGATCTTAGCCTTCACATTCTCAATGGTATCGGAAGGCTCTACCTCCAAGGTGATGGTCTTCCCAGTCAAAGTCTTCACAAAGATCTGCATGCCACCACGCAGACGAAGCACCAAGTGGAGAGTGGACTCCTTCTGAATGTTGTAGTCGGACAAAGTACGTCCATCCTCCAGCTGCTTGCCGGCAAAGATCAGACGCTGCTGATCTGGAGGAATGCCCTCCTTGTCCTGGATCTTAGCCTTCACATTCTCAATGGTATCGGAAGGCTCTACCTCCAAGGTGATGGTCTTGCCAGTCAAAGTCTTCACAAAGATCTGCATGCCACCACGCAGACGGAGCACCAAGTGGAGAGTAGACTCCTTCTGGATGTTGTAGTCGGACAAAGTACGTCCATCCTCCAGCTGCTTGCCGGCAAAGATCAGACGCTGCTGATCTGGAGGAATGCCCTCCTTGTCCTGGATCTTGGCCTTCACATTCTCAATGGTATCAGAAGGCTCCACCTCCAAGGTAATGGTCTTGCCAGTCAAAGTCTTCACAAAGATCTGCATATTTCCTGTTCCTAAAAAATGTTTAAAAAAAAAAAAGAAAAATATGTGTAATTGATAAATCGATTAAATGTCAGATAAAGGGTCACACTGCAACACACACGCATGCATGCAACCCTGCACTTTGTCTTACGACACCCCGATATAAATATACAGTGTTTGTATGTATATATATATATGTAGCTGGAAGGCAAGTGCGCAGTAAGTTTTTCTGCGTATTGACCTACTTTGGTTGATGGTTTTAACAGTTTGCCACCTCCGCCCTAAAATAAGTTATTAGTAGAAAAACACAATAAACGTAGTTATACCATAGCTGTATCTGCATCGCCGTATTCTTATATTGTGTTTATTTTCATCACATTCATATTTTCTACCATGACTGAAGGTTTTCTTCTCAATCACACACACGTATATATCTATTAACTGCACTTGCCTTTGTGGGACGCCATTTTGAAATGGGTAGACAATAAAAATGGCGTTTTTACCTACGATTTTCAACTATGAACATTTTCACGCATTTTTATGATGTATCTAATGCCAAATGCACTTTCAATGTGGAATTTACATGAAATATAATATATATATTTGTCGAGTCATGACCTCTTTGTCTCTTGTGTGTGCGTATTTAACGCAGTTTCTTTGTCCCTTCCATTATTTAATGCAGTTTAAGTTTTCATCATTCACACAAAAAATAATGCTAAATTGTTTGATATTTTATCATATTAGTTTTGATGTACATACCTTCTCAGACAAATGACTACACAACAAATTGAATTAATTAAAACAATGAATATATTTCTTGTATTTCATGCACTAGAAGACGTCCACTTTAGTTGAACACTGAAATATTAATACTGAAACTATGCCACTACCAGGAAAATAGGGTCAATAACAGCGCACGAAATAAGATTGACAATCGTGTTGTCTCTTTTTCTGTTAATGACTTTGTATATTTGGGAAAGTGTTGCCAATTGCGCGAATAAGAGCTGTTAGCTTCGTGTGGAAATGTTGTGCTCCACTTGAGTCGATGTTCTCTTATGCGATATTTGAATATGCGGTAATATTAATAAAATCGGTTAACGAAACGCAATGTGTTTCTTTGAATAAAATTGAATTTTTTTAATTATCAAATAAATATTTGTCTATTTGAGGTCAATGAGACATAAATGACATGAAGGTTAACAAAATTCGTCCATTTAAGCTGGTAGCGCCTAAGCTAAAAATATATCGATAGTTCTGTAATAGAAATCCGAATAAATCATTTAGTAAAACGTGTAAAGAATAGAAATTCTTGGAATTAAGGTGCAGTTGTCTAAGCTTTTTAAAATTTTTTGAAACTATAGATTTTAGCTATACTATTATTTGGAAAAATAATATTATATTTTCCAGTCGATATGGGAAGGTAGGTAATGGTCAGTCATTATCGATAATGCAGAGCTACTAAAAAGTATTTGTCATCGAATATTCAGAATCAAAAACAAAGCCAAAAGGGGCGGACGTAAAGCGCTCGGTACGCGTAACTTTCTTGTAAATAGTGATTTGTCGCTCAAAAAAACAATCGGACATAGTCGACACCAATTAATATTTTCACACACAAATCTTAAACAAGCCCAACGATCAATTCTTTCTACCGATTTAGAGGGAACATCTTTTCTGTGTGTATATATAATATATGTGTATATATACATATATATATATTATATATATATATGTATATATGTGCCTGCATGCAAATTGTAGATTTTATTAAATTTTTTTATTGTATACCAAAGTGTGTGTTGAGAAATACATTATTGTGTATGTGTTTGTCTGAAATATAAAGTAAAAATTTTATTTTCATATTATCGGTATCGGTTAGCCAAAATACGAGGTATAGTTTTTGATAAAACAACAGAACAACCCTGCGCGTAGGCACACAAAAATCATATGCAAGAGCGCAGCAACATTAAAACCCGCCCCAACGCGTCGTCGTCATCGGCAGCAGCAGAGGCAAAAGCAGCGGCGCAGTCACAAGCAGAGCCACAGAAGAACAGCAGAAGCACAAGCAAAGGCACGCTTATGTTACGAGCTGGCTTGTGGCGTATCGATGCTGTCGAGTTAACGTGTTCTGTCTGTGCTCTGTGTTTTGTGCCTGGGCTTGATTCTTATAAGATTTTTGTTTCTGATATATATTTGTGTCGTGTTTTTTTTTTGTTTTTTTTTTATATATAAATATTAAATCATTGTGGTGTTGTTTGCTCGTGACTTACGCAGTTATTTTTTCTTTCTTTATACACAATACAAACAGCAGCAGTAGCAGCAGCAACCACAACAACAACTAAAACACAAGTGGCAGTGTTTGTTGGTGTCGGCAGGGAGAGGAAGAAGATAGCGTTCGTTCGTGTATGCGTGTGTGTGTGCGGTATTTGTAAGAGAAGTGAGAATAAGATAGAAAAAAACATCACATCCCACATAAAGTTTGATAACTGAAAACGTAACAAAAGCTGCAGAAAACCAGCAGCAGCAGCAAACATTGAATAGCGGCCACAAAGGCGTAGGCGTGAGCGTTACAGCTAAGCGCCGTGTTCTTTGTGTTCTCTCTCGTTCGCTCGCTCGTTCGCAGTAACAGCAATTAACTGTTAATAAACGTTGCAAAGACAAAATTTGTGCTATCTTATTCAAAAGAGAGCAAAAAGGTGAAGAAGAAGAGCATAACAAATCAAGACAACAACAAAAAAACTCCTCGAAACATGGATAATTTAATACCGATCGTCAATAAGCTGCAGGATGCATTCACCTCGCTTGGGGTGCATATGCAACTGGATTTACCCCAGATTGCTGTCGTTGGTGGACAATCGGCTGGCAAGAGTTCCGTGCTGGAGAATTTCGTGGGCAAGTAAGTGTGTGATGGTCATCATCATCAGCAATTTAAAATTCTAACTCTTAACACAATCCACTAAAATACAATAGCAAGAAAATCCATATTTTTGCGCGAAAGCTCTCTACATGTGTATGTGCTTGTGTGTGTTATTCTGAGAGAACTTCTATGCCCGCGGTCTCTCTTTCACTGTGCCCTCGTACATATGGGTGTATACGTGCATGTTCAATTTTGGTGAATAATCAATGAAGCAGCATTCCTGGTTTTTTTTTTTCTCTTTTTTTTGTGCTAGTTGCTATCGGTGTCTGCAGTGGGTGGGTGGATATGCGAGCAGATGGCCATCAATATTTCCACTGCTGCATACACACATCCACACACATACATACATTATAAAAAAATAAAAAAAATTACTCATTCACATTACGCACATACAATATTCTAAAAGTAAGCATTTTAAAGTTGATTGGGTTACTTAAAGTTCTTCGAGTGCGACAAACTCACTTCCAAATCATTAAAAAAAACAAAACGAAACAAAAGCAAACCGAACTAAGTTTCAACAAAACTTGCTCTCTTCATTCTCCTTTCCACTTTGCACCAATTTTTCCCTCTCTTTGGCTCTGGCTGCGCGTCGCTCATTGTGCTCGGTTTTGCTTCCTTTTTATCTATGGGCTTTTCGCCTAAACGCTCCCGCCCCCTTCAAATGCTGCGACACAAAAATAAATATAATAAATACTTACGCCCCAAAAAAACGATGAAGAAGAAGAAGGAGAGGCGCAATAAAATACGGAAAACAACAAAAAAGAAGAAAAAAAATCAATGCACGTTGACATTTCCTTTTGCACATTTTCGATTTTGTGCTAACTATTCCACTCACTCTCCCCCTCAATCACCCTGAAATCCACCTAATGTCCTGTTGTTCACCACTTCACTTTGACATTTATGCAATGCTATAGCTGTCGGCGTCAACGCTTGCGTTAGCCCACATTTTTCGAATAGTTGCTGCTTCTTTTCTGAAGCCTACCACTAATCTCCCCCACCTTTACTGCAGCTTTAACTTTTGTAACTGTTTTAAAGAATGGAACGTAATCTCACAAACACATGGACAACCTATGTTGTGTGTGTGCATGCTTGTCTTATGCTAAATTATGTAATGTTGCTGTTAGTGGTCCGCCTGTCTGTTTGTCAGTCGTAGCAAAATTCTTTGCTGCCCACTGTGTGGCTCCATCTACAGTCGCAAAAGCAGAACATGTACGGGTGTGTGTGTGATTGTAACGGTATTCGCTTATGTGCGCTTTTCTGCTGCTTTAGCTATTAATGCTCCTTGTGCTCACTCAACCTTAAATATGTACAAACATACATATTATATGTATTGGCAAAAAACGTGGATGGTTTTTTCTCCGTCCTTTAAGATACATTGCCGATGTGTATGAGGATGAGTATTCTGTATGTGCTTACTTATATATATATATAAATATGTACGACTGATGTGAATGCATTTGGTTTACATAAGCTCATTGCGGTCAATAACAACAACAGCTTCAGCGAAGCGCAGTTCATTTGCTGAGCAGTTAGTTTTCGCATGCGCTGACGGCACACACATATATGAATATATATATATTCACATATATACAATGTACATAGATATATATCTATATATATGTCTATATATATGTATATATATATATATGTATACATGTATATATATATATATATATATATTTGTGTATGTAGTATAAGTGTGTGTGTGAGTTTGTTATTGACCTAGTTTGCCTTATTTTTCTGCAGCAGCTTTTTCTGCTGTTCTCATCAATGTTGCCATTGTATGGAGTGCATATCAATTTAAGTGTCTGCACACAAACATTAACAGAGTGGTCAATGTCAAATATAAATTAACAGCTGTATTAGTAAAAACTCGGACTTAAATGTCCATAGTTCATCGTTGATGCATCAGATTCTGGCTCTCTTTTACACACACATAACATAATGTTAAAAATATTGGTTACATTAGCGTTTAACGGAATAACATATCCACGTATGTATGTATGTTAATGTACATTTCAATTTATACTGGGACGCATAGAGCAAAACTGAAAATGTTAATTTTGTTGCCTCTGCCTGCATTTGCGGTTTAAATATTTATGCACACCATTGTGTGTCAAGCACACTAAGTAAACAAGCAAAGGCAAACACACAAAAAATTAAATGAAAGAAGAAAGTGGAAAGAATCTTAGAAAAATGAAGAGAATGTTGTTTAATGAAAGATCAACACCAGCAGCAACAAAAAAAAATATCAACTCAAAACTTGAAGGAACTCATAAAACGATAGCGAAAGCAATTGAGTGTGTGCGAGAGGGAAAGCATGCGCAGCAGCTGATCTTGTGAGTACATGTGGGTATTTGTGTCTGCGTGAGTGAGAGAAGATAAGAGAACCAAATATCCAGCACTCTTTCTCTCTCTTTTTCTCTAAAAGGTGATACAACCGGCGTCTGTTGCATTCCAAATCTGAGTAAACATATTTGTATGTATGTGTGTGTGAGTGCGTGCGTATATATTAATGTTTATCTGCATTGTTTAATAGAGAGCTTTTGACCTATTTGTTTAATTTTTGCTAAAAGCAGTAGTTTTGCATCATCTAAGTGGTTAGAGGCTGGAGAACGGGGATGGGGTGGGGAGTGCTTGGAAAAAAACAAAACATGAATTACTGATATCATCAAAATTGTTTACAAGTCACCCGTAATTACCTACATACAAGCTAATCGCTACACACACACACACATGCCATGGTTGGAGTTAGTCATCGTCATAGTAATTGATAACATTGCATTTTTTATATGGCCTCCACAATTCGATGTTGGTAAAATTTGTTGCTGTGTGTACACATTGAAATATATACTTGGAATGTGACATATACAGTGGTCATTTGGAAAAACAAAAACGGTGCCTAATCAAACGTGATTTGAAATGAACTAAATTTACATGCATTTATTTCGGACACACCCGCGTCACTGTGTGTTTCTTTTATGTTTTATTCATTATATATGGAATGAAATCACCCCTCCACTACATAGAAAAATGATTTTTCATAATTTTAGTAGTTTTCATCGATGTTTGTTATTCTCTTTTTTTTTGTCCAGGGCGCTTATTAAGTGGTATCAGTTTATGAAGCTGACTCATTTTCTGTCAACAATTGATACTGTTTACGTTATCGATTTATCTACTGTTGGTAAATGCTATTTGTTAATAATGTTTGTGTGCGCCGCGGTTTTTGTTGACATTGGTGGATTTGTTTGCAAGAATAAAAACAGGTCAAATGTGGAGCCATAAAATATTAATAAGCGAAACAAATACATGCACATATATACATAAATATATATATTCATTTGAATTTATGTACCTTTGTCGATTTCCCATGCAATTAGTGGCACGTGGTGCACATTGTGGGTTTATTTTTGTTGTTGATTGGCTTATTGACTCTTTCTCACATCGAATGCATCAAAATCACAAACTAATTTATTTAAAACCATTTCTTAATATAATCAGCATCAATATTTGTAACGTGACTCAATTATTTTTTGGTCCGTTTCATCTGAAATATTGGTAATTTAAATAAGTGAGAAAGAGAGGAGAGACACCTATTAATTTTCTAGCCTGTATTGTTCTTCATTGAATTCTCTCTTACCATATCTCCATATCTCTTTTAGGAGAAGGGACGAATTATATTTCGCTGTTCCAACTAATTGTTATTTGCAGCTGTTGTTTTTCAACAACAAATAAATGTTTCATTTATCTTGCAGACTGTTTTGTTTCTGTGTTCTTAATAGAATTTGATGACTTCAGATTGAATTTAACTTATTTGCAGTAAACTGGTTAACAGAGTTTTAATTTAAATGGAAAGCTTGCTCTTTAAAAGTTGTCAATTACTTGTTCTATTACAAACTTATTACAATTGACGTGATCAATTGTAATTGTGAATCTGTCAAGAAAACCCTAATTAACCAATATTCACACTCACACTCAAGCCCACACACCCACACTCATACACCCACAGTCACATGTCAATTAACAACTACACGTAGCTCCTATCAAATATTTCATTGTTTTTCCATCTATATTATATTCGCAGAGACTTTCTGCCTCGTGGTTCGGGCATTGTAACGCGCAGACCTTTGATTTTGCAGCTAATCAATGGCATATCTGGTAAGTAATTATGTTTAAGCAACTTTATTATTCACGAATATATGTATTCAAATATGGTCACATTCGTTTACTCTTAGAATATGGCGAGTTTCTGCATTGTAAGGGTAAAAAGTTCTCAAGCTTCGATGAGATACGCAAGGAGATCGAGGATGAGACGGATCGTGTGACGGGTAGCAATAAGGGTATCTCAAACATTCCGATTAATTTGCGAGTCTATTCGCCTTATGTACTCAATTTGACGCTTATCGATTTGCCCGGTTTGACGAAAGTGGCGATCGGTGATCAGCCTGTGGATATTGAGCAGCAGATTAAGCAAATGATATTCCAATTTATACGCAAGGAGACCTGTCTGATTCTGGCTGTAACGCCGGCCAACACAGATCTGGCCAATTCGGATGCCCTGAAGCTGGCCAAGGAGGTTGATCCGCAGGGTGTGCGAACCATTGGTGTCATCACCAAGCTCGATCTCATGGACGAGGGCACCGATGCACGCGATATTCTCGAGAATAAGCTGTTGCCTCTGCGGCGTGGCTATATCGGTGTTGTCAATCGCTCCCAGAAGGATATCGAGGGTCGCAAGGATATACACCAGGCGTTATCCGCTGAGCGCAAATTCTTCCTCAGCCATCCATCGTACCGTCATATGGCCGATCGCCTGGGCACACCCTATCTGCAGCGGGTGCTCAACCAGCAACTGACCAATCACATTCGCGACACTTTGCCCGGTCTGCGCGACAAGCTCCAGAAGCAAATGCTCACCCTCGAAAAGGAAGTCGAGGAGTTTAAGCACTTTCAGCCAGGCGATGCCAGCATCAAGACAAAGGCCATGCTCCAGTAAGCCAATATTACAAATATATATGTCTATATATAAACTAATTGATATACAATATAAATTTATTTCTGTTTCGTGCAGAATGATACAGAAACTGCAGTCGGACTTTGAGCGGACCATCGAGGGCAGCGGTTCGGCTTTGGTCAACACAAATGAACTGTCGGGCGGCGCCAAGATCAATCGCATATTCCACGAGCGGTAAGTGGGCCAAGTGTTAAATCTAATATATCGTGGAACGGTAATCCCATACCATACACTCCCTTTGTGCAGTCTACGCTTTGAGATTGTGAAAATGGCGTGCGATGAGAAGGAGCTGCGCCGCGAGATCTCGTTTGCCATTCGCAACATTCACGGTATTCGCGTGGGTCTCTTCACGCCTGACATGGCTTTTGAGGCGATTGTGAAGCGCCAGATTGCGCTGCTCAAGGAACCTGTCATCAAGTGTGTGGATCTAGTCGTCCAGGAATTGTCCGTTGTGGTGCGCATGTGCACCGATAAGGTTGGCCAACCATTTATTAAGTCAATGAATTGTTTAATTTTATCTCTCTGCTTCCTTGACCCAGATGAGTCGCTATCCGCGCTTGCGGGAGGAAACCGAACGCATCATTACCACACATGTGCGCCAGCGTGAACAGCGCTGCAAGGAGCAGATCCTTCTGCTGATTGACTTTGAGCTCGCTTACATGAATACCAATCACGAGGATTTCATTGGATTTGCCAAGTATGTGTGCACCCAAATCTAGATCTAGCCAACTCAACACAGAACTGTCAATGAATCAAGACAGCTCCCAATTCAAATTTATTTTTATGTTATTTGTATATTCTGTACAGCGCTCAGAATAAATCTGAGAATGCAAACAAGACCGGCACCCGACAGTTGGGCAATCAGGTTATTCGGAAGGGTCACATGGTCATTCAGAATCTTGGCATCATGAAAGGTATGTTGCCCATATCCAGCCGTGACGATCGCATCCGTCTCTGTCTGTGGCACACACACAAAAAACACACCGACACACACACCAAGTTTAACACACAATAAAATACCCAGAAATACATCAGTCACAATAACAAAAGGAACAAAAACCTTTTCAACAATTAACATTCTATTGCACTATCTTCTAACCCACTCCAACTAACCCGAGTACTATATAAATAGTACAGTAACTGAAATATTTTACGGTATTGCTCATTGACTTCTCTAAAATCTTCAATTTCACAAATTAAACGTAATTGAAAAGCTAAAAGTTCTGCTTCTATTATAACTAAGGTGAAATCCAAGTAATTATGCAGCACATACTAAGCAGGTAAAAGCTTTTGATTAGATTATGAATTATTGAATAATACGTATCGATATTTATCGATAAGCAAGTAAATGTGATAATAAAGCACTCAAAAGAAATTTAAAAGATTTGATTAGCCAACTAACCTATCACTTCCATATATAGCATAGTAGTATAGTATAGTTGACTGTCGGTCTGTCTATATAGAGTAGTCTTCTCTTATCTCCTTCTCTCTCTGTTTGGCACTCTCACACACACATACTCGTGAATGTGGCATGAAATGTGCTTTCATGAGTACTACTTACGTACCTAATTCTCGTAATAAACAAATCTCAAATCTGTAGCTGTACTATCTATATTTTCAGCACAATTAAGTATTTCAATTTCAAGCACTCTTCTTTTAAGTATAATTTCTTGAGTTTTGTTTTTCTTTCCTCTTTTTTTGTATTTATTGTATGCGATTTTTTGTGTTGTTTTTCTATTTTTTTTCCTTTTTATTTTGAATTATTATTGGTGTTTTTCTTTTCGATCCTATGTACTTTTTATTTCTTGATTCTTTTGTCTGTGGAAAATTGAAAGCTTTGCTGATGTTTTTGCCACGCATACTTGGTTCGTATTCAATGATTTTTATCTTTATCTCTGCTTAACAAAAACAACAACAACAACAACTATAAACAAACACAAACAAAAACAATTACATTAACGTGCTGTGCTCTCTTATATAAATGCTTGAACTTTGAACTCTTGATTCGGAAACGAAACGGCAATATCGAAATGTGAATTGAGACTGTTTCGATTCCGAATCATCACAAATACTCGCTAAAGAAACCCACAGATTCCCATCCCACGCAATATCAGCATCATATATCGCATTAGGCATTAAGAATTCATACTTGATGTATGATGTAGTCTTGTCGTATCGAAGATCGTATATTGATTGTACTCTGTTCAAAACCACGCAACACAATTTTTATTTGTTTCACAGGCGGCTCGCGTCCTTATTGGTTTGTGCTTACATCAGAGAGCATCTCCTGGTACAAGGACGAGGATGAGAAGGAGAAGAAATTCATGTTGCCGTTGGATGGTTTGAAATTGCGCGATATTGAACAGGGCTTTATGTCAATGTCTAGACGTGTTACATTTGCTTTATTCAGTCCCGATGGACGTAATGTTTATAAGGTTAGTAATTTTTGTTAGCATACAAAAAAATGAATTCTAAAAAAACAACAATTAAGCAAAGTACAAAACAACAAAAAAAGAGAAAACAAAAGTCTAAACTAGATCAAAAAATTTTAACAAAGAAACGAAAAAAATATTAGATAAAAAAAACAAAACTTTTGCCTTTAGTATTTTCTACAACAATTAATATACAAGTGTTAATTGTTGTAGTTAAATACATTCAATTATTTAAATTTTAAAATCATATTTTGTTTCCTTTGTTTGAAGAATTTTTGCGTTCAAGTTGTCCCCCAATTTGATTCTTGAGTTAAAAACTAGATCAACAATTTAGTTGAAATACGAACAATTAATTAATTTTTTTGTATAAGATAAAAATTACTATGTTTTTTATCAACATTTGGAGTCAAATCAAAGGCCAAAAGGAGCTTGCGAATTTCTCTGCGAATAACGATTAATCGATGCAAACTCCTTTTCAGCGTTTGATTTGTGAGCATGACATGAAAACCGAAACTAAACAAAACGCAAGCTAACGGCATTTCCTTCGATAAACCGATATATATATATACACATATGTATATACCGATAAATCAATATATATATATATATATACATACCGTCGATACAAAACACTAACTAACCTCCTGGTCCAAGATATACGCCAGCTACGAACCACTTGACTCAACTAAACTACCAAAATAGAAAAAACCCACCAAAATAAACCGAACCAACCAAAGCCACAACCCGTCCACGTACTCGTAATCGTAATCGTTATCGTAATCGTAATCGTAATCGTAAAACGTTGACCCATATACCAAATGCTTGACGAAAATACCTATCCATTTGTTCTCTTTGCGTTTGGACGCTTCTCTTTCTCCTGCACACACACACAAATACACTATATACACTCTTTACACTCTTTACACTTAATACACACATATTTAGGATTACAAACAACTGGAGCTGTCGTGCGAGACAGTCGAGGATGTCGAATCCTGGAAGGCATCATTTCTGCGCGCTGGAGTCTACCCCGAAAAGCAGGAGACCCAGGAGAATGGCGATGAGGTGCGTACTTCCAGTTCTTCATTTAAACAAGTACAATATTTTTCAAAATATTTGTTCAACTATTATTAAGCTTCTTAGCTTAGACCTAATCCTTAATGTATGTTAGTATGTATGTATTTACCCAAATCGTATTTATGTATCATGTTAAACCATGATTAGATAACAGTCCAATGACAATGCCCAATTAACCCAATTTCTCTTTCCTCTACCTCTTTTTCTCTCGCGCTTGCTCTGAATTTACATTCATACGCTTCTACGTTCAGCTATTCAAAATGCATTTGAATGTACTGCCTACCATATTGCATATCCAATGTATATATCATATAAGAATATCTGTCTGTGTCTGTTTCGAATTTGAGCTTTTAACAAACGAGCCGACGCTCGATTAGTTTTATCGTTTTGCTTTTCCTCCACATTCCAATTTGTAATCGTTCCCATCCATGTCCATTTCAATACCCATTTTCATTTTAACTGATACAGCTGTTAAACATGATCAGCTGTTTTACTTACAGCTCTGTTAGCTGTTATATCTTTACAGTTTTTTATCATAGCGCTTTTTGCAATTGTATCCTCAGGGCTATTAAACTGTTCAACAGTTTTCACCGTTGCTCATAGTACATTTTCAATTAATATGTATAACAGAATAGCATGATCATGAAGTCATTTGTCTCTCCATATCTTTATATATCTGTTAATCCAGCAGCAGCAGCCGCGGTTTTTACCTGTCTATGCTTATGCTAATGTATGTGCGTGTGTGTGTATTTACATATTTAATATACACACATACACATTCCTATTTCATATGAAGAATGAATTATATTTTCAAGAATACAGTTAACTTTAAACTTGTTATTTAAATAGATGTACAAAAATGATTTTGAAACTAAAATAACTTATTCAATGTTTCTTTACTTTTTTTTTTAATGTTGCGCCACTTATACTTATATATATACTTATATATATATATTCATATATAAATGCGAATAATATACGTATATTATATTATATAATATGTGTATATGCAGGAAGGACAAGAGGTTTGTTTCTTTTCATCATTTATAGTATATACGTTGCATATCTCTTCTCTCTCTCTCTATCGTATCTCTATATCTTTAAAATGTTATATTTTAGTTTTCTTTTGAAATCCTACGATTTTTTTTTTTTTGGGTTTAATTGGGTTCTATGTTTGTTGAGCAACTAACCACATTCGTATTTTTATTTTATTTTTAATTATTCTGCTTTTGTATTAACACCAACTAACTAAATTTTGGGATAGGTTATATTTTAACACATTTTGTATATGTAAATATATGTATTTCCCCATCCTCTTTTCTCTCAGCTTTGTGTTTTTGTTTTGCATTTATTTAATCAACTTATATATATTTCGTAAACATTAACAACTGGTGTGTGCAACAAGTATAAATATACATATATATCTTTAATATCTACGAAGAATATATAAAAAATATATATAATTTTAATTTGACAATATTTTTACCAATTATTTTCTTCTATTTTTCCGTCCACGTACCAAACGAAACGACAAAAAAAAAAAACCAAATACCGAAATTGAAATGACAATAATATTTGTAATACAAATATTTAAAAAAACAAATATACTCTACATCCAACCAATTACAGCAAAAAGTATGTTCATTTTTCCGTTCAATTGTTCTCAACTTTCATTATTACTCGTATTCGCATTCGTATTAGTATTTGTATTCGTAAACCCAATTTACATTGGTCTCTGTTTTTCGTTGGAATCCAGTATTTAATAACACACTCTCTACTCGTTACTCACAATTTAAAGCTTACTTAAAAAAAAAACACCTAAACAGTACAAGTATTTAGCATACATTAAGTTTCATGCCTTTTTCTCTTACCAAATGCTTTTTAATCGAACAGTAATGCTCTATCAACTGAGAGGGTTGTCGCTCATCCCAGAAAGGATCTCTTTCCGAGATCAAACAAATATCATTTTTGAATTTTCGCTAAT
This sequence comes from Drosophila fungiperda, assembly GCA_035042345.1. Classification (NCBI taxonomy): domain Eukaryota; kingdom Metazoa; phylum Arthropoda; class Insecta; order Diptera; family Drosophilidae; genus Drosophila; species Drosophila fungiperda. The sequence goes on along the minus strand of JAWNLM010000015.1, from coordinate 12,273 downwards.
TCTAACATAGAGCAAACAAATCTAGTGTTAGTGAAAATAATTAGTCCTATTAAGCTGATTTTTTATCTGTTCTATGATCTATTTATAAACCAATTGTTGGACATATTTATGATAATACATATTTTAGTATTCTAAATTTTGACACATTGAAACTTAACACATTAACACGTAAAATATAATTGTTCTTTCCAAAAGTCATGTTTGAGCCTTTATCTTTTATGTTAGTATTTATTTGTTAAGTATATTGATATTTCATTTGTACTTATCAGTACAAACAAATTAGTATTATACACCATAATCACCTTTTAATTGTTTTTTTTTAACAAAAAAAAAAAAAAAACGGAAATACCGAAAATGGTTTTGTATAATTTGTTGCTGTCTTTATTATTTTTTGACTTAAATGTTGTGGTTATTTTTGTATGGAAACTTTTGAAACTTAATTTATCGTATATATTATATTTTACTCAATGCAAATTAACAAATACGATTGCCAAATTTTTGCTCTACAAAAACCATTATAAATGGAGAGCTATCTTGAAATTGTTGACTAATATCCTTTACTTTTGTCGTGTGCACCAAACATTAACATTTTTATTCGATTGTGCAAAATGTTTGAACAAACACGTTTTCATTTAATTGATTGTATCTATGTTTTTATTCCCACCTCCCATTACTTGTACCCCCTCTAAACGAACCAAACTACAAAAACCAACTAAATGAACTGAAAAAAATTCAAATTCAATATGTTAAAAACCCAAAATTAAATCGAATATCGTTTATCGATAATCAAACAAACGATATATACGCAACTACACCTCCTAAATATAAATATGTAATACGACAACAACAAAAGTCGGCCAACGAAGAAAGCTCCACAGATCCACAACTGGAGCGCCAGGTGGAGACTATTCGCAATCTGGTTGACTCGTACATGAAGATCGTGACGAAGACAACTCGAGATATGGTACCAAAGGCCATTATGATGCTGATCATCAACAATGCCAAGGATTTTATCAATGGAGAACTGTTGGCGCATCTCTATGCCACTGGTGATCAGGTATATAAATATATATATATATATATACATATATATGCATTGTTGTGATATGTAATCCATAAACTCATAGGCACAAATGATGGAAGAGTCCGCCGAGTCGGCAACAAGACGTGAGGAAATGCTGCGCATGTATCGCGCCTGCAAGGATTCCTTGCAAATTATTGGTATGAAGTATAAACTTGTCAATCTATAAGCCACCTGCAATCCCATATAATCGAATCTCTCCTCTCTCTGTGCACAGGTGATGTATCGATGGCAACTGTATCATCGCCATTGCCACCACCCGTGAAGAACGATTGGCTACCAAGTGGCTTGGAGAATCCAGGTCTATCACCACCCAGCCCCGGTGGCCCACGTAAGCCAGCACCCACCGCACAGGTAAATCTCAATGATGATTAAGTGCATCCACTTGGGCACATTATCTAACATTATTTCCTTGCTGGCTTTTTTCAGGGCTCGTTGGGTGGACGTAATCCACCATTGCCACCGGCAACTGGACGCCCGGCGCCAGCAATACCCAGCCGCCCAGGAGGTGGTGCACCACCGCTACCAGGCGGTCGGCCAGGCGGCGCCCTTCCACCACCAATGCTACCATCGTAAGTGACAACAAATATAGTAAATATGGTATATAGTATATATACAACATATTTGATTTGTCTGCTTTGAAATCTGCTTTTATTTTGCTTAGTTTGCCATGAACACAAATTTAATTTGTTTCATTTTTGGAATACTTATGTACATTTAAATAAGTTTCTCTGAACAACATAACTATTCTCTCCAGTATTTTGTCGTATTTTTCTGCTTTTTGATTAAGATCACTTTTTTTTACCTTGTTTCAATTTGTTTTCTTGTATTTTCTTATCGACGATTGGGACCTCTTTTTCTATGCAGCCAAAAATACCCCAAAAACACACACACAACAACACACGAAAACACATATATACAGAAGTCTATATATATATATGCATAGAAATATATATAGTACACATGTGTAATTATACCTATATACTAACATATGTGTATACTAATGTGTACATATGTAATTGTTTTGGTTCGGGTTTCTTTTGAGTTTGTAACTAGTATTTATTTTATTTTTTTTTGGAAAGCCCTCATGAACGATACAATGCAAAAGATGTAAATATATATATATTAATATGTATGTATATATACATATATATATACATTTGTATAAAGTTCAAATGCTTAACAGTTTTTTTTTATTTTTATGAATAATCAAGCTAAAATAGACAATGCTTAACTAAGATCACTAGGCTGTAGTTACAAAATTGGTTAACAGTTAAACCATCCAAAGGTTACACATCAGGCCAAAAACTTATATAATTCGCATGCGAGCTCGCACCAAAAATGACAAGGATAGAGTGTTGCTGCCATCTTCGCACACATTTAAGTGTATGCGCAATCAGAATCAATACAGCACACATTCATAACCCCTGAGGGCTTTCTAGAAAAGTTACGCATGCTCATAATAGGTTGATTTTACGACGCCTCTATGGATTGTCTGCTTATTGCTATGATTTAATATAAAAATATCGCAGACTTCCATAAAGTAATATTTCTTCAAGGGTCTTTCTTGGCTTATTTTTTTGAGTTTTTTTTGTTTGTTTATTCGTTAGAAGGTTGCTTGTCCTCTTAATTGCGATAACAGATAATAAAAGCTTATTTCTCAGTGTTTATCAGATTTGTAATATAATTGCAAAACTAATATATTAATTTCCTGATCAGCTTTAGTTTTATGTTGGCTTTTGAGGGCAAGCTACCAGAATTGACACTAACAATGTGTAGATTTTTGCTTCGATTTTTATTTTGTAAATATTATTTGTTGGTTTATTTGTGATTCCCTTCATTGTAACAAGTATTTGTAAAAAGCAAACAAACTTAACAGAATATAACAAAGCAAAACTGTTTGTTTCTTCTTCTCTTTTTTCTCTCTTTCCCTCACTAATTGTGATAAAACAAACAACAACAAACTCCCAAACTAAAAAATCAATTGATATTAATCATGACGCACTCACACACATACACGCTCATGTGAAAACGCATAAATGCTGTACACATTTTAACCGGTACAACCACATCCAAATCGCTGCAGACGTCGCTAAATTGTCAGCCACAGCCACAGGCCACAGAAGGCATTTACTCTCTTTAACTAAATAACCAAAATCGCTTTCGCTTTAACCAATCCAACCATAAATGTCAGCCATTCGAACCGGTTCAAACAATAATAACTCCAGTACAGACTCACGCACTCACTCTTGCTATCTTAGTAACTGTCAGAGTCTCCTATTCGAAAGCTCGCTCAGTAAAATGCAACAACTACAACGACGACGTCTAGAACTATGCAAAAATGCGTTATATGATTAACAAATTATACACAAAAACCAAAAACTAAATACAAAAAACTAAGAAAAAGATTAAAAAACCACATAATATATATTCGTATATATATATACAAAATATCTGATGCGTTCGATTATAATTATTGATATTAATATTAGTTATAAATATACATATACATATACAAATATACATATACATTTACATATTTATATATATGTATACTGTTGACAAGTGGAATACTCAAGAACGGTAACCACTCAACCTACGATGAAAGCACAGAAAAAATTATATAAAGATACATATATATATACATTTACATATGAAAATAAATTAATTTATATATGTATATAATATATATACATATATATATCACGATATGAGATCATTGTATCAGAATTGTAACCGTTCGACACTAGATATTTCTTCATAGTTTGTTAGTTTTTTTTATAGCTTAACAAAAAAAAAATTAAAGAGAAAATCCTAGGAGACTATATTTGAGAACGACGCGCCGATGCTGAGCTTGAGTTTCGAGTTACTTCCTGTTGACGGAGAAGCGATTGATTTCACAGTGTTTTGTAAATGTTAAATACATATATAATGCATACACATACACACATCCATGTATACACACATATACCTACATTTAACAAGAATATATTTGCGGCAATATGGAAACCATATGAAATGACGAGAAATGTATGCTTAAGTTAACTAAAGTACCTTTTTTGTGTTGTTGTTGTTGTCGTTAAATAAAACTAAAACATTAAACCATCAAAAAAAAATTTAAAAAAAGAAAAAAAATATATATATATATATATATACTTATATATATCTGTGACCTACGCATTAACGGGAACTAACGCAGCTAAATTCCATTTTATAAAACATACTAATTATGAATATTAAATGGGCAAAAAGTTACAAATTAATTGTTCTGTGTGTGTACGTATTACAAAAACAAAAATAAAATAAAAATTCAAGTAAATAAATATGTAGCTTAATGAAAATTTAAATTAAAGGAAAATTATATTCATACACATACACACACACATACATATATAATTTTGTATATATATATATATAAATATATATATGTAAAAACAGACTGACACACACACATGCGTTTACTTATTTTTGGCTGGCCTGTCTTATTTCAGTTTGCCTGTTGTAGGATGGGGGGTCACTTGTTTCTTTGCAATCCCATAGCTCTTTTGCTCGTGTCTTCGTTAATTTGCCGTTAGGTGTTTGACCACGTAATTGAAAGCGTGGCAAGTTGGGGACTTCCTTATTGATTTGTAGAGAGTCTTTGTCAAATATCCTGTTCTGTTGATATTCTTGCTTTTCGCTCTCTGATTTGCCTGCTGAGCTCTTATTATGTGCGCATGCTTATCGGTGTTCGGGTGCGAGTGTGTGTTATTCATCAATCGACATAATAATACGACATAAACTACTTGTCAAAATATACGTATTTACTTTGCTTTAATTTCGTTTGTTGTTATTTGTTCGTTAATTGTTGACTGTGCTTAAGCTGTTGTTTTCTTATTGACTATCTCTTATAAGTTTGTGACTAATTTTAAACCAAACACACACACATACACACACACGTCTACACAAAAACACACCACAGATGCCGGGAGCAACTCAATTAGTAACAAATCAATAAAAAGGGGTTTCAAGCGTCCCGATAACTGCTTGATCACATAGCCAAGTGGCTGTATTTAAGTGTACATGAACATTATTTAGTTTGTTCGAAGATTTGTTTTTTTTTTTTTGCTTACCAAGAAACAACAACAGTACAAAATACTTTTACAACTTTCAAGTCGCGTCACTGGAGCTGTCGGAGGTGCAATTACACAGCAGGCGGGTGCCAATCGCTACATCCCGGAGAGCATGCGCGGACAAGTGAATCAGGCTGTGGGCCAGGCGGCCGTCAATGAACTTACCAATGTCTTTGCAACACGGTTCAAGTAAAGAGCTGACCAACAGCAAGCAACGAGAGCAAAGCAAGCTTTCTTTCAATTGCAAACCACAAACACGCACGCACTCAAACACTCTCGATTGCACGCACGCATGCGTTCACGCACACAAAAGCATTTGAACATTTGAACAGAGCAGGTGCACTGTGTGTGTGTGTGTCGGTTTGTCTGTGTTTGCGCCTTCGAATTCTCTGTTCTCATGCAAATTCTCCAATTTATCAAATTGTGTTTTTTATAAACTTGCATGTGATTCTGCTCTTTTTTTTTTGTCAATTGTACATATGTTTGTCCCATCTAACCTAAAATTTCATTTTGTCTTTCATTTTTAATGTGTTCTTTTGTGTGTCTTACCGTTAATTTAGTTATAAATTGCATTAATGGACAGAAAAAGAAATGTTGCTCAATTTTTACAGATTCCTGCTTTTAAATTCTTAACATTCCCATTAAAACTATCGTTAACACTTGAGTAAGAGTTAAAAAAGAAGTAGTCTTTACTCACTCACTATTATTAATTATACTTTTACTTTAAAGTTATCGATAAATGTATACATATCGATAACACGCAATCTTACTTGCATACAAACATCAAACACACTTTAAAAGTATTCATTAAGCTTTGCTTTTCTTATATGTATCTTATATGTAAAGGGAATCTCCTAAGAATTGAAATCTCACAAAGTTTATTAATTACATTGTTCGATGAAGCAAATCGCAAAATAATAAGTTAAAAAATAACAATATTAACCATTATATACATAAATAGTATATATTATTTAGATAAAGATTTGCAAAACTGCAAATCGTGCCTAAATGCAATATTGTAATTGTTACTTATGTGTTTTTGTGTAGTTTTTAATGCCACCTTAAGCTGAATATTTATATATGTCTTTGTTTATGCTGCAGAAATGATAAGAAAAATTGCAGATAATATGAAAAAACTTTGAAATTGAAAGAGATAAATGGTATTTAAATGCAATATACAAGTGCTGGGTGTACAAGGAAGGGTGTCTTAGAGTTGTATTACAGTTAATATTTATACATATTTATGTGGATGTGCATTCATATGTTTGTAAATGTATACTAAATAAGCACAAACAAAACCTACCTATAACTAAATAAATCCAAAATATGTAGACAAGGTTCACTAAATACATAGACGCAAAAACCAAAAGATATTTATTTTAATTAACATTTAGTAGATGTATATTTATTTTTACAAGAGATTTTTAAGAAGTCGTCATTGCATATAAATATATATATATATATATAGATATATTTGTTTCCGAAAATTAAATCGCTTTTGGAACAAACGTTATTTATAATTTTGTACAATGCTATGCACACCCGTACGCAAGATAAAAAAACCAAGCTAAAGGAAGCGTGATCTATCGATAAATTTCTTTCATATTATATTATGGACACATACGCGCATGTATGTATATCTGTATATATATGTGTGTATATTATATGTGATTATGCAAGGAGAAGTGTGGAAAAGTGCAAGGCTGCCACGATTGGATATTTAATTGATTTATCGAATCAGTGTGCAACTGACTCCTTAATCGATTTAAAAATCATTGATAACTTAATCGAGTCGACACGTGCGCTTCCTTACACCGAAGAGCAAAAAAAAAATATAACCAATAATTAAATCGATAAAGGATTCTAATTAACAAAACTTAACCACCCTTTCCATTATCCTTTCAAGTAATCATAACGGTATTATCTATTGATATACGTTTATGTTAAATATATATATATATAAATATATATATCAGTATATATATATATGTATCTGTATATATATATATATATGTATCTGTGTATATATATATGTATCTGTGTATATATATATATATATATATATATATATATATATATATATATATCTAAATCTAAAGTACCACCATATACATTTTAAAGGGAGAAAACCATATTGAGCATCCCAACTAATAAGTGCAATTCACTATAAATTGCTGTTTATTGAATTTAAAATTATGAAAAGTTATGGTAAATAAAATGCCCTGAATATTAAGTTAAGATGAAATGCGCATGTCACCGAATACATTAATACATAATACTTACATATGAATGAAACCAGAAAATAAGAATGCAAAATGTGAGATGAGGGGTAACTACATGTGTTAAATTAAACAATATATATATATATATATATATATATATATTGTATTATATATTACATATATATATATATATGTATATTGTATTATATATTATATATTACATATATATATAGAAATATAAAAAAAAAAAAAAAAAGAGCGAGCACAGTTGCTTTAGTGTTATTTTTACTTTAGCATCGTATAAAGGCGCTGTTAACTAAGAGCGCCTCTGCCACGCTTGAAGACATCGGTTAAGCTTGTGCCCAGCATTCTCTCCCAACCTATCAAGACACACAAGTGGTTGATTCTGTTGGAATGAGCAAGGGACATATTTGCAAGTGTAATCAGCTAATAGAGCTGGTAATGGCTGCAGTTAATCAATTGCCACAGCATTTCTCTCTTATACGCATAAAGTCCAATTAGATGGAGCGGCGTCACTCAAAAAAAAAAATTAAATGTTAAATCAGCTAATTAAACTGCTAGCTTGGCTCTATTTCTCTTTCCTTTTGACTCGTCCTGTTAACATTTCCTCTGTTATTTAAATTCGTTTGGTGTTGGTTTCGCTTTTGCCATTCTCTTAAACCAGTAAGTGACCTCTTTGATAGCAATGAACTAACAAAAGTTTGCTGTCCTGCCGGTGAGTTGACTTCACTATTTAATTAATTTTAACATATAATATATCTTATTTTCTTGTACCTAACTGTTTACATCTCACATGCCAATCTGCTTAAAGTACGTAGCATTCAACGTAACATTCAACTATATACGCATTTTTATTGACTCTTCTCAATTTATCCTTCACAGCCGGCCAGGAATGAATGCACCCCCACGGCTTCCCGATCGCCCATCCTACTACGGCAACACAACCAATGAACGACCGTACTGAGAGCGGTTGTGCGAGGAAGTCGAACAATTTAACCTGCAAATTGGATCAGTACTGAGCGTTCGATTGATACATTTATACTGAACATATATGTATATTTATATATATATATATATGTGTATACAAACTAGATAGCTATAAAGCATATTCCAAATTCGGTGTAGTACTGTTTATTTTTTATTGAACTCAATTTGTATTATTATGTATGTATGTTTTGATAAATAATTGTCATAATCGGCAAGTTGTAAATGATTTATGAGTGTATGTGTGTGTGAGTGTGTCAGATTTATTTTTTATATTTATTTCATTAACTCAACTAAAGTGTGTAGCCTAACACTTTCGACTGGTCCCTTGCAATGCATATAGACATATCATAGGCGTAGAGGAGTTGCAATTAATGTAAAGATGCATATTTATATATGTATATACAAATAGCTTATATTTACACACACAGACACACGCACAATGCTCCACATTGCCCGCACACTAACCAACATGCAAATCAACATACATATTTTATTTTTGTAATTAAAGCTTAAGTGAGAAAGCAGCCTCAACTGTCATACAGTCATACAGTTAAACGATTATACAGTCATACACAATTTAGGACAGTCATGTTACCAGCTTTGCTAAGCCTTATATAGTATAAAAACCCAAACCTTATATAGTATATAAGGTTTACAATATAAGGTTTAGCACAGCTATATATATATATTGTTAAAGTTCAACTTTACTCGAGAGCGAGAGAGAACGCATTGAATAATTCGTTGTTCATTGTAAATATTTCAACAATTGTTATAAATAATTTTGTTAATACATAAAACGCTTTAAATACAAATTTAAAAATAAAAAAAATTACACACATAGTATATAAATTGTAGGAATTTCAAATAATATCCTATATAAATTTATAAAGTAAATTGTGTTACCGTTCCCTTTATATATACAAATTTACATATATACATATATACTTACACATAAAGTATCTGGATTATATTTAAAATGTATAAGAGTTAATATTTTTATATTATTTATATAAATATTCAAATTATACATTTAATTATACATGATAATTTAAGCAAAGAATTGAACAGGCATTAAATAATGTTATTCAAAGCAAATGCAAAAATTAAACTTAAAAATATAACTAGAGAAATGACTTCATTATTAATATTATAAATTGCGCGGTCTGCATTGCGACCTCTCAGATCTATTGTGCCCCTTTCAAACCTGTACGAACGCTAAAATATTTGTTGGGTTTGAGGCTTCTAAATTCTTGAATCTCATAACATGCATCCATAGGATGTGGCATCTGCTCCTGTTTAAGGCGACACATTGTGCTAGGATGTGCATTGGGATTCCTTCTCGCTTTCACAAAACCTGGAAAGTTTTCTACGAGAAATACCTAGTTTATTTAGGTGACTTCTTTTCCCACAACGTCCTGTCAGTAGACCTTTGAGATATCAAAGCCGGTTCTTCCTCATGGATATTACTTGCCTAAATCGTGTTTGATTATATCAACCCAAAAGACGTCTTTCTTGTCCGAGTCCTGGTATCACCGCCAATGCTAACACGTGAAGATATATTTTTTAAATAGCAAATATAACGGGACTAAGATAACGGTGCTTATCATATCGGCATTTAATTGTGTTTTATCTTTTGCACGTGATATTCGTATTGCATCCGCTCTGTTAATTGATAAATTTGTGTGTGTGTGAATTGCTTATCTGTGCTTATATACGTGTGTGTTAGTGCTAAATCTATTTTTAAATTGCACGTGGCGTGATGCCGCTGCGTAAAAAGAGGCCGGCAGAGCTCGGTGTGAAGAGCGCGCTGATGGCGTCTGATGACGACATATCAGTGAGGTCCGAAACATCGGGCAATGACGAGGTAAGACGAATGGGATGCTGGGTAAGCAGCAGTTAAGGAAGGCATCTTTCAAGACGGCTGTTAACTCAGCGAGTATGAGTGTGGAGGGGCTGCGCACTAGGAGCAATATAGATGTTGCTGTTAGAGTGCAGAGGATTAATGAGGGGGCGTGTGATTTGGGCACGCCCAGTGTGAGTGTTGGCATTTCCGCCGTGGAGGCGCATATTACCGGTTCGGCGAGTAATGTGTTGCCACTGAAGCGGAAGGGAACGGCGATAGAAAAAATGAAGGCGATTAGCAAAGAGCTAGTGCAGTGTGCGCTCGGAGTGCGTACAGATGGTAGGGAGTTACTGGTTAGTAGGATGATGGACTATTCGACGCAGTATGAGGAACTGCTGTTTTCCTTAAATGCGGAAAATGAGCGCCTCACGGGGCGTTTGGAGGCTGTTCGCACTAATGCAGGGCAAGTGACAGGTAGCCAAACGCGTGTTTTGCCGGCAACCGTGGTTCGTGGGGGGGGGGTCGAAAGTTTCGTCTACTCCGCATATGCCCCGACCAGTCGAGACCAGGTCCTTGGTAGTGCGCAGCAAAACTGCTGGCAAAACCGCAAAGCACGTGGTCGAAGAAGTGGTGAAGGAGGTAGGGCCTACCCTCGGCGTGCGCGTACACGAGGTGAAACCTTTACGGGATGGGGGCGTTAATTCGTTGTTGAGCGGAATAAGATAGAGAAGAACGCCAAATTCAGCGAGTTGGGACTGGAAGTTACCGTAAGTTGGACGCCGGGGCCGAAAGTGGTGGTGCAGGGTGTTTACTCGGCAATTTCGCCTGACGAGTTCATGGCGGAGCTGTACGAGCTGAATTTCAAGGACAAGATGTCCTTGGAAGCCTTTAAAAAGGATGTCCGCATCACGAGTAAGCTTTGGAGTAGTGAGGTTATCCCGTTGGTAAATGTTGTCCTCGAGGGTGCTGGCCTGGCCATGCAAGCCCTCTTGGATGTTGGACGTTAGTAGTAGGGAATTGGGGATTCTATGACAGGAAGTGGCTTCGTTTTTTAATTGCTTCATTATAGCACTTAATGTCGTGTTTTTAGGTGGGGGAGCGACTGGTGTGGGGCATTTGTGGGGGGAGCGACCTTTTTGTTGAAAATGTGTGGTGGAGCGACCTTTTTTTTTAGAAAAATGTGTGGGTGTGGATCACGTAGGATACATTTATGATCGAAAGGTATAGATTTATGGGTGACCCTTTTCATATAGCTGGTTGATATTGGCTAGAGGATCACTCAGTAGCACTTGTGTGTGCGTACGTGGTTATATTAAGGAGGAGTTTTTGTGCACGACATGTAACCTGTAACCTAAGGGCTTGAATCAAGTGGAAGATCGGTGAGCACCTATCGCAGTTGTGTGTCCGAACAAGATTTCATTTATGAGGGTGGGTTCACTTGTGTGTGCGTACGTGCTTGTATTTTTTAAGGAGGAGATTATGTACAAGACGAGTAGCCTCGTCTATCCTATAGGCTTGACTCAAGTGGACGATCAACTAGAACCTGTCGCACAAGTATGCATGTACATGATTCCGGGTATGGGGGTGGGTTCAATGGTTGGTGAAAGATAAATTCTCTCTTATCTTTTCTCACCTTCTTTGTCATTGCTTATGAATCATAGAAAACCTCATACCTGAATGTTTTCCCACAGTAAAACTAAAGAATACTGTTCAAGTATGAACATGAGACGTTGCGAGGCTCAGCTATTTTGTAATGACAAAATATCACATAGAGTCGACTTTCAAGTGGCTGCAGTTAAATAAGAAAATATCACATGAAGTCGACTTTCAAGTGGCTGCATTAGGTTAAGAATACATCACATGGAGTCGCCTTACAAGCGACTCCGTTAAGATAAGTAAACAGTTCTTAAAAAATCACTCAGCAGTTATATGCACAAAAATGGAAGAATTCCAGGAAAAGGACAGCGGATGGATAATGACACGTATATTAAGGCTGGAGATATTATA